>CM038145.1:218590848-219190848 GCA_021437245.1 Aegilops speltoides
GCTGGGCCAAGGCAGGCACTGGGGTTGGTCGGGCACCCGGGGCCCGTAGGAGCAGCGCCCAGGGGAGGGCCGGGCACCTGGGCTGCTGGTGGCCGTGCACCTAGGGTGGCCAGGGACTTGGCCATCCTGCGGTTGGGGTCCGGGCACCTGGGATGGCAGGTGGCCGGGCACCCGGGGTGGTCTGCGATCTCTCTTGCTTCACGCCTCGCGCGTCCTTCCTTCTTCTCCTCCACCATAGGCGCATGTGTCTCTGTCCTCGCCTCTTCACGGTCCTCTTCTTGGTACCTACGAGTGCATAGAGTTTCCATTTGAGGTAGAATCCGACTCTCGTGTGAATCCAAATGAAACTCGAAGAGGAAAGAGTTAACCTCGGGTTCGACGGTGCGTGCACATGCTCTTGTCATTGTTCCATGAGGTGCTTGACGAGTTGTAGTAGAGTCCATAGGGACAGGCCTGACCCTGAGGGGGCGGGCAGAGGGGGCGGCCGCCCCGGGCCCCCAGAGTGGAAGGGCCCCCCAAATAACGCCCACGATGCGGCTATATCTCCCACGTGTCTAAGCACGACTTAGAGGCATAACCGCATGGTGGTTTTGTCGCAAGAAGGGTCATCTTCACACAATCCCATGTAATGAACAAGAATGGGATAAAGAGAGTTGGCTTACAATCGCCACTTCACACAATACATAAATAAGTTCATACATCATACAAAATACACTCATAGACCGACTACGGTCAAATCCAAATGAAAAGAAGACAACCCCAAATGCTAGATCCCCGATCGTCCCAACTGGGCTCCACTACTAATCATCAGGAAATGAAACATAGTAACGACCAAGGTCCTCATCAAACTCCCACTTAAGCTCGATTGCGCCACTTGCGCTGGTATCCTCGGTACCTGCATCTGTTTTGGTAGAATCTGTGAGCCACGGGGACTCACCAATCTCACACCCGTGAGATCAAGACTATATAAGCTTGTAGGTAGGAAAGGGGTAATATGGTGGAGCTGCAGCAAGCACTAAGCATATATGGTGGCTAACATACGCAAGTGAGAGCGAGAAGAGAAGCAACACATCGGTCGAGAAGCTAGAAGTGATCAAGAAGTGATCCCCAAACTACTTACGTACATAAATAACCCAAACCGTGTTCACTTCCCGGACTCCGCCGAGAAGAGACCATCACGGCTACACACACGGTTGATGCATTTTAATGAAGTCAAGTGTCAAGTTCTCTACAACCAGACATTACCAAATTCCCATCTGCCTCATAACCGCGGGCATGGCTTTTGAAAGATAATACCCTGCAGGGGTGTCCCAACTTAGCCCATCACAAGCTCTCACGGTCAACGAAGGATATACCTTCTCCCGGGAAGACCCGATCAGTCTCGGAATCCCGGTTCACAAGACATTTCGACAATGGTAAAACAAGACCAGCAAAGCCGCCCGACTGTGCCGACAAATCCCGATAGGAGCTACACATATCTCGTTCTCGGGGCTGCGGATAGGTCGACCTCTGAGTAAAACCAGCCCTCGAGTTGGCCCGTGTGGCCCATGATCTGCCGGTTCGGACCAACACTCGAAGAGCTTGGCCCTTGGGGGCTAAAATAAAGATGACCCTCGGGCTCGCGAAAACCCAAGGGAAAAGTAATAGGTGGTAGGTAGTCAAATGGTAAAACCAAGGTTGGGCCTGGCTGGAGGAGTTTTATTCAAAGCGAACTGTCAAGGGGGTCCCATAAATCACTCAACCGCGTGAGGAACGCAAAATCAAGGAACATAACACTGGTATGACGAAAACTAGGGTGGCAAGAGTGGAACAAAACACCAGGCATAAGGCCGAGCCTTCCACCCTTTACCAAGTATATAGGTGCATTAAATAAACAAGAGATATTGTGATATCCCAAAGTATCCATGTTCCAACAAGGAACAAACTTCATCTTCACCTGCAACTAACAACGCTATAAGAGGGGCCGAGCAAAGGCGGTGACATAGCCAAACAACGGTTTGCTAGGACAGGATGGTTAGAGGCTTGACATGGCAATAGGGGAGGCATGATAAACAAGTGGTAGGTAGAGCTAACATAACAATAGAGCGAGCAACTAGCAAAGCAAAGATAGAAGTGATATCGAGGGTATGGTCATCTTGCCTGCAAGGTTCTCAGAGTTGTCGAAATCTTGATCCTCATTAGCATACTCAACAGGTTCCTCATTCATGTACTCGTACCCTGGCTCTACCCAAAGCAAGAACACAAGCAATGGAACCACAATAAATCACGGTGCAATGCACAAGCAACATGATGCAATACATGGCATGATATGCGAGATGTGATATGCAATGCGTATGCGTGCTCCAGAAGGAAAATGATGATAAAGGCATAAACTTGGCAAACCAAGTATTCCGCTGGAAAGATGAGTTGATTTTGGTTGAAATCGATATAAAGATCACCGGAATCAGATGCACGGTTTACAAATGGCAAGCAAAACAAGAATGGCACAAATCTGCGGTTAACAGCATGATAGCACTTAGAATACATCAAGAAACTATGCTACAACATCCCAACATAGCAACAAAGCACATGGCAGTGATCTACAAGAGATGCTTGGCAAAAGATGTACACTGAGCTACGGCTAATTCACACATTAACAGGTTCAAACAACCATGGCAAAAGTGCAAAAGATAACAGCAGCACAGACAGTAACATGGCAGAAACGCATCAGGAAGCAATGTTTAGAGCAAACAAACATCATACTACATGATCTTATCATAGAAACTTAAGGCATGACATGATACTACTAAATGCATAGAACAAAAGTCCTTTACTGACCATGAGCCAAAAAGGATCATAATATATGATTGCACCCATGTAAACATAGCAAGTTTCGTTAACAGATTCAGGAAACAGAGCATGGCATTAACAGCATTATGAAGGCATCTTCGCGAGCTCGATTCACTCACCACAAGTCATTGCATGACAAGATAAGCATAGCATCAGCAAGAAGACATGTTTATGAAGCTATCAATGGCAAGAAAAAGTTCATAGCATGCAAGGATCAACTACAACAACCTTGGCAAAATTGAATAACATGTAAACAATCTGCCAGGAAACATTTTATAGCAAAAGTGGAGCACGAAACTGACATGCTAGACTACTCCATAATTGCAAACAGGGGCATGATATGTTCAAAACATCCTTACTGTAGTATCTCAAAATAAGCATGGATCTCTCTGTAGCATCAAGTTTACATGGCATAAAAATAACAGCAGAACAGGGACTGAAATCAGCAACATCACGAAGCCTAGTTTGCATGCTTGTTCTAGTCACCACATTGATCACCAAAATACATGGCATACACCCCTGTAAAGATGGCATGGCATAGTACAAAACACATGTAGAGCTCATGCCCATAAGATGCACACAATAAATGTAGCAAAAATGATAAATGCCCACAAACTTTTCAGAATCTGAAGCTAACATGATATAGCACTCTTGCATCAGAGGTTTGGGCATTGAGATGACCTCAAATGAACATGGCCCAATGGAACAAAATGAAGAGCACATTGTAATGAACATTTTGATATATCATGCGCACGGAACGGAGCTACGGATGCAGAGATATGATGCGATGAATATGGCATAAAAATACTGCAGACTTAGAGAAAAACGAGGTCAACCTCTAGGGTTCCAGATCTGGATCCGGGCACGCACTTCGAGGCAGGCGGAGCCTCGCCGGAGTTGGTGCTGGAGGGGAGGAAGACGGCCGGAGGTGGAGAGGGCCGACCGGATCTGGGCGCTCCTCGCCGGATCCGGCACCCCTGGCGGCGGAGTGGGGGGCGGCCAGCAGACGGGCGGCGGCGGGCTGGCGGCAGGCGGGCGGCGGCAGGCGGGCGGCGTGGACAGCCTGTGAGGCGGGCGGCGAGGCAACGCTGGTCTGTGGTAGACGGCACGGAGGGGCAGGCGAGGATCGACCGGGCTCGGCGGGCGCGCTCGGTGGGCGGCAGCGGCGACGTGGCGCGCCCGAGTGCCTAAAGCCTTGGCCGTGAGCAGCGTTCAGCTCCGCCGGACGTGTCCGGCGTCGGAGAGGAGCGAGCTAGGGTTTGGGATACGGAAATTTCGGGGGCGTGCACATATTTATAGGTAGAGGGAGCTAGGAGACTCCAAATGGGGTGTAGTTTTCGCCCACACGATCGTGATCCGACGATGGAGAGCATGGAAGTGACTTAGATGGGTTATTAGGCTGTTTTGGAGGGGTGTTGGGCTGCAACCCAAAAGAGGCGTTTGCGGTTATGCGGTTAACCGTTGGAGTATCAAACAAGCTCCAAATGACATGAAACTTGGCAGGTGGTCTACCGGTGGTGTACCAAGGCCACTTGGCAAGCCTCAGTCCATTCCAAGAACGTTTAACATGCGCACACGAAAAGAGACAGTAGGGGTGCGCCGGTGCATGCGGGAGTGTCGGATTGTAAAACGGACAACGGGGAAAATGCTCGGATGCATGAGACGAACACGTATGCAAATGAGATGCGCATGATGACATGATATGAAATGCATGACATGAACAAAATGCAAAACGAAAGACAAAACCCAACCACAAAGGGAATACCATAACACATAGCCGAAAATGCCAAGAGTTGGAGTTACAAGTATGGAAAGTTACATCCGGGGTGTTACAACACTCCACCACTACAAGAGGATCTCGTCCCGAGATCTAGGACTGAAAGAACTCCGAATATTCGGAACGGAGGTGATCCTCACACTCCTAGGTGGCTTCTCGGTCGAAATGGTGTGACCACTTCACTTTCAGGAATTTGATTGACTTGTTGCGAGTCTTGCACTCGGTTTCTTCAAGAATAGCAACGGGGTGCTCATGATAAGAGAGATCTTCTTGGAGGTCAATTTCTTCGAAGTTGATAGTGCGTTCAGGAGTCTTGAAGCACTTGCAAAGCTGTGACACGTGAAACACATCATGCACGTTTGCAAAATTGGACGGAAGCTCAAGTTGATAGGCGAGATCGCCTCTTTTGCCAATGATCTTGAAAGGACCCACGTATCTAGGGGCAAGCTTCCCTTTGATACCGAAGCGACGAGTGCCTTTCATTGGAGAGACGTAGAGGTAGACATGGTCTCCGATTTCAAATGCCACATCATGGTGCTTGTCATCATAATAGCTCTTCTGGCGCGATTGCGCGGCCTTGAGATTCTCACGAATCACTTTGCACATTTCTTGACACGTGATCAAGTCGTTGCCAAGAAGTTGGCGTTCACATCTCGGACCAATTGAGAGAGTACGGCACTTTCGCCATAGAGAATTTCGAATGGGGCCTTGCGAACTTCGCTTGGAAGCTGTTGTTGTAGGAGAACTCGGCATATGGAAGACAATCTTCCCACTTCATACCGAAAGAGATGACACAAGCCCTGAGCATGTCTTCAAGGATTTGATTGACTCGCTCGACTTGACCACTTGTTTGAGGATGGAAAGCTGTGCTGAAATGAATGTTGGTGCCCATTGCCTTCGGGAAGGAGTCCAAGAATTTAGAAGTGAAGATGCTTCCGCGGTCTGAAAAGATCACTTGTGGAATGCCGTGCAAGGAGACAATTCTGGTGGTGTATAACTTTGCCAGCTGAGCTGCTGTGATGGATTCTTTGATAGGAAGGAAATGAGCCACTTTAGTAAGCTTGTCAATGACAACGAAGATAGCATCATTTCCACGCTTGGACTTAGGAAATCCAGTCACGAAGTCCATCTCGATATGGTCAAACTTACATTCTGGAATAGCAAGAGGTTGGAGGAGACCAGCTGGTCGTTGGTGTTCTACTTTCACCCTTCGGCAGACATCACATTCATTCATGAATTGAGCAATTTCTCGCTTCATTCGAGTCCTGTCGATTGCTTGAGGTCATGGTACATCTTTGTACTTCCAGGATGAATGGACAGAAGGGAATTGTGTGCCTCGTTCATAATGAATTTTCTCAGATCACCTTTAGGAACCACAATTCGGTCCTCGAAGAAAAGAGTATCTTTGTCATCCAAGCGATAGCACTTGTATTTGGAAATGCCCTTGTCGATACCACGTTTCACCTTTTTCACCATGGTATCCAGGAGTTGTGCCTCACGAATTTGATCTTCCAAAGTAGGAGAGACTATGAGGTTGGCAAGAAAGCCTTGAGGAACAGCTTGAAGATTCAGCTTGTGGAAAGCTTCACAAAGATCCGGTTGAAATGGCTTGAGAATTAGACTGTTGCAATAAGCCTTTCTGCTCAAAGCATCTGCAATCACATTCGCCTTGCCAGGAGTATATTCAATACTTGGATTGTACTCTTGAATCATTTCGACCCATCGAGTTTGTCTGAGTTGAGGTTGGGTTGAGTGAATATATACTTGAGACTCTTATGATCGGTGAAAATATCCACATTCCTTCCCAACAAGAGATGTCTCCATGTTATCAATGCATGGACAACTGCCGCCAACTCGAGATCGTGAGTGGGGTAGTTCTTTTCGTTGGGCTTCAACTGACGAGAGGTATAGGCCACAACTTTCTTCTCTTGCATTAACACAGCACCGAGACCTTGAAGAGAAGCATCATAGAAAACTTCGAATGGCTTGGATTCATCAGGAGGAGTCAAGACAGGAGTTGTGACTAGCTTCTCTTTGAGGGTGTTGAAAGCAACGTCACACTCAGGCGACTAGACATACTTGACATGCTTCTGGAGGAGGTTGGAAAGAGGCTTTGCAATCTTAGAGAAATTCTCAACGAATCTTTGGCAATAGCTTGCAAGACCAAGAAAACTGTGGAGCTTCTTGATGTTCTGAGGAGGTTCCCAATTCACAATTGCAGACACCTTCTCGGGATTAACAGCAATGCCCTTGGTGGAGATGATATTACCAAGATAAAGAACTTCATCAAGCCAGAACTCACATTTGGAAAACTTCGCATAGAATTGATGCTCTCTGAGCTTGTCGAGCACCAGTCGCAAATGTTTGGCATGATCCTTATTCTTGGAGAAGACCAAAATATCATCGAGATACACCAATACGAATTCATTTGTGTAGGGGTTGCAGATGAAGTTCATCATTCGAGAGAATGTTGGAGGAGCATTGACAAGGCCGAAAGACATGACAGTATATTCATAAGAACCATAGCTTGTTCTTAATGCTGTCTTGGGAATATCTTGTTCACGAATGCGAATCTGATGATAACCCATACGAAGGTCAAGCTTGGAGAAAACTTTAGCACCTTTGAGTTGCTTGAAAAGCTCATTGATGTTGGGAAGTGGATACTTGTTCTTGATTGTCTTCTTGTTCAATGGACGGTAATCGATGCACAGTCGGTCCGTGCCATCCTTCTTTTGGACAAAAAGAACTCCACAACCCCATGGAGATGAACTCGGTCTGATCAAACCCAGACGCTCTTGTTCATCGAGCTGTTTCTTCAATTCCTTCAGTTCTTCAGGTCCAAGCTTGTAAGGGCGTTTGCAAGCGGGTTGATGCAGGGCTCAAGATCGATAACGAATTCGGTGGCGGTGAGGAGGCATACCGGAAGCTCTTACGGAAAGACATCTTGGTACTCAAGCGATTTGGAATATGAGAAATAGCATCCAACTCACCCTTCTCATTGAGAGAAAACAACCGAATGGTTTCATCACGAGCGGCATAGATGATCACAACCTCAGAAGAGTGTGTCAATTGAATTTCCCTGGCAGCACAATCAAGTTGAGCTTAGTGCTGAGAAAGCCAGTCCATCCCGAGAATTAGATCAATATCTGAGTCACCAAGGACAATTGGTTTATCCAGAAATTTATAGTCGCCCATCTTGATACCGACATTCGGAACCATCAAACTAGAACTCATGTGCTTTCCCGGGGAAACAATTGCTAGAGGACTATCCAAATATTCCAAAGTGAAATCATGCTTGGCAAAAAACGGTCTTGACATGAAACAATGCGATGCACCAGTATCAAACAAGACTTTTGCAGGAATAGAGTTAACTGGAAGGTTACCCATGATCACATCTGAAGAATCCTCTGCCTGAGCTGCATTCATCATGTTCACCTTTGCGTGCTTTGGATTATGCTTGACCACTGCATTGCTTGAAGACCTCACAGGAGGAGGAGGAGGAAGGCGCCTTTGGTTGAAGCACTTGTTCGCGTAGTGACCTTTCTGCTGGCACTTGTTGCAAGTCACCTCTGAGAGCGGACGGTGATAAGGAGCATTTGACCTTGGAGCTTGAGAATTAGACTTGTTCTGATAGCCTGGGTTGGGTGGGTGGGAAGATCCACGAGCACCTGAGTTCTTCTGCTGGTAAGGCTGACGAAACGGAGGAGGAAGGTAGAACTTTTGCTGCTTAGCTGCCACTTGAGAGGAAGAATAAGATTGAACTGCATCCCTGATTCTCTTCTTAGAAGCCTCACACTTGAGCTGAGCACCTTCTTGCTTGAGGGCCATATTGTAGAATTGATCAAACTGAGTAGGCTCAACAAGAACGAGAGCTAACTGCAGACCCTCTCTAAGGCCACCTCTGAATTGATAGATCATACTCTTTTCATCAGGAACGTCTTGTTTAGCGAAGCGAGGAAGTTTCTGAAACTGCTTGTTGTATTCGTACACTGACATGTTGCCTTGCTTGAGATTGCGGAACTCCTCACGCTTGCTCTCAACAACCTTGGTAGGAATGTGGTGAGCTTTAAAGTCCCGGCGAAGTCAGTCAAGTAATCACTCGACCTCCTCTGGAATCTTTGTATTCTGGAACCAATCAGCTGCTTGGTCCTTGAGCTGAAAACAAGCGAACAGCGTAGTCCTTAGGCTGACATTGCTGCATTCAAAGCGCTTGTTGATATCCACGAGCCAATCGTCGGCGTCGTGGCCTCGGCACGATGGTGAAAGACTTGGCTGATTTGCGAGGAACTGGTTGAGGTAGGAAGCGAGGGCTGATGATTGAACTGCCCTTGACCTTGATTCCCTTGGTTGCCTTGGCCTTGGTTGCGCTCTTGCATCAGCTGAATCAACAACTGAGCATTGGCGTTTGTGGTTGCCATCAAAGCTTGCCATGCCTCCGGAGGCGGAGGTGGAGGTGGAGGGTTCGCCTGACTCCCATCATTGCGTTCCGAATTCTGCCGCATTGGCGGAGCCATCCTGAAGAGTGTGACATCCGTTAGCATCTTGATAGACAGATAGACAAGTTGAATCAACGGATAGAAATTGCAACATATAGTCTTCACAAAAAGAACATTCGAACAAGGATGAACGAATGAATTCCAAAGCTAACATCACACGTCCATTAAGGTGAGAAGCCACTTGATAAGATATTGATGAAAGAAAATAAAAAGCAAGGTACGAATGGAACAAATAAGTGGTAAGGATTACCCAATCACAAACCAAATATCTGCGGGAAGAAATGCTAGAGCTACTTGAATCCCACCTATAAACTCCGAAACTTTACGGTTATGCAATCGGTGTTGGGGATACTGAGGAAGCAATATATCTCACCCAAACTAACAATCCCTACATCCAATTGTATCCATCCGTCAACACATAACCAAGAAACCTTGAAATCATGTACCTCAACCTTGAAAAGCATCCGTTATCTGAGTCATGGCAATACTCCCGAACTCCCGATCTTGGGTGACGTCAAGGTTATCTCACCAACAACTGCATAAAAGAGATTTTCGATGTCGGCAAAACTCAGGTATTCCAGAACTGCAACGATAAAATTGTGACGACAACACCTCGAAGCTCAACTCCCCAGGACACTGCCACAAGCCCTAAATGTCAGGAGGCACCAAGAACAATGTTCTCGTCACAAAACCATCGGAATGATTCCAAGATACCCCCGTGATCCTAATTTTTTTAGTGAAATCTGAGGAGAGGAGAGTCAAAACTTCTACATCAGGAGACCTCACCAGAGCGACGAAGGGACTGAGGAGTAAAAAGAATCCTACTCTCCGATATATATAATCCTAAGACTCAAAACATTTTTTTGTTCTAGACCCAACAACACCAGCAATAAATCAAGCAGGGGGCTCCTAAGTCGGGGATGGCTCTGATTACCAACTTATAATGCACACGATGCGGCTATCTCTCCCACGTGTCGAAGCACGACTTAGAGGCATAACCGCATGGTGGTTTTGTCGCAAGAAGGGTCATCTTCACACAATCCCATGTAATGAACAAGAATGGGATAAAGAGAGTTGGCTTACAATCGCCACTTCACACAATACATAAATAAGTTCATACATCATACAAAATACACTCATAGACCGACTACGGTCAAATCCAAATGAAAAGAAGACAACCCCAAATACTAGATCCCCGATCGTCCCAACTGGGCTCCACTACTGATCATATGGAAATGAAACATAGTAACGAACAAGGTCCTCATCAAACTCCCACTTAAGCTCGATTCGCCACTTGCGCTGGTATCCTCGGTACCTGCATCTGTTTTGGTAGAATCCGTGAGCCACGGGGACTCGGCAATCTCACACCCGCGAGATCAAGACTATATAAGCTTGTAGGTAGGAAAGGGGTAATATGGTGGAGCTGCAGCAAGCACTAAGCATATATGGTGGCTAACATACTCAAGTGAGAGCGAGAAGAGAAGCAACACATCGGTCGAGAAGCTAGAAGTGATCAAGAAGTGACCCTGAAACTACTTACGTACATACATAACCCAAACTGTGTTCACTTCCCGGACTCCGCCGAGAAGAGACCATCACGGCTACACACACGGTTGATGCATTTTAATGAAGTCAAGTGTCAAGTTCTCTACAACTGGACATTAACAAATTCCATCTACCTCATAACCGCGGGCACGGCTTTCGAAAGATAATACCCTGCAGGGGTGTCCCAACTTAGCCCATCACAAGCTCTCACGGTCAACAAAGGATATACCTTCTCCCGGGAAGACCCGATCAGTCTCGGAATACCGGTTCGCAAGACATTTCGACAATGGTAAAACAAGACCAGCAAAGCCGCCCGACTGTGCCGACAAATCCTGATAGGAGCTGCACATATCTCGTTCTCAGGGCACAACAGATAGGTCAGCCTACGAGTAAAACCAGCCCTCAAGTTGCCCCGTGGTGGCCCCGCAGTCTGCCCAGTTTGTACCAACACTCGAAGGAGCACTGGCCCGGGGGGGGGGGGGCTAAAATAAAGATGACCCTCGGGCTCGCGAAAACCCAAGGTAAAAGTAATAGGTGGTAGGTAGTCAAATGGTAAAACCAAGGTTGGATCTTGCTGGAGGATTTTTATTCAAAGCGAACTGTCAAGGGGGTCCCATAAATCACCCAACCGCGTAAGGAACGCAAAATATAGGAACATAACACCGGTATGATGGAAACTAGGGTGGCAAGAGTGGAACAAAACACCAGGCATAAGGCCGAGCCTTCCACCCTTTACCAAGTATATAGGTGCATTAAATAAACAAGAGATATTGTGATATCCCAAAGTATCCATGTTCCAACAAGGAACAAACTTCATCTTCACCTGCAACTAACAACGCTATAAGAGGGGCCGAGCAAAAGCGGTGACATAGCCAAATAACGGTTTGCTAGGACAGGATGGTTAGAGGCTTGACATGGCAATAGGGGAGGCATGATAAACAAGTGGTAGGTAGAGCTAACATAATGATAGAGCGAGTAACAAGATAGAAGTGATATCGAGGGTATGGTCATCTTTCCTGCAAGGTTCTTAGAGTTGTCGAAGGCTTGATCCTCGTTAGCGTACTCAACAGGTTCCTCGTTCACGTACTCGTCTCCCGGCTCTACCCAAAGCAAGAACACAAGCAATGGAACCACAATAAATCACGGTGCAATGCATAAGCAACATGATGCAATACATGGCATGATATGCGAGATGTGATATGCAATGCTTATGCGTGCTCCGGAAGGAAAATGATGAACAAGGCATAAACTTGGCAAACCAAATATGCCGCTGGAAAGATGAGATGATTTCGGTTGAAATTGATATAAAGATCACCGGAATCGGATGCACGGTTTGCAAATGGCAAGCAAAACAAGAATGGCACAAATCTGCGGTTAACAGCATGATAGCACTTAGAATACATCAAGAAACTATGCTACAACATCCCAACATAGCAACAAAGCACATGGCAGTGATCTACAAGAGATGCTTGGCAAAAGATGTACACTGAGCTACGGCTAATTCACACATTAACAGGTTCAAACAACCATGGCAAAAGTGCAAAAGATAACAGCAGCACAGATAGTAACATGGCAGAAACGCATCAGGAAGCAATGTTTAGAGCAAACAAACATCATGCTACAGGATCTTATCATAGAAACTTAAGGCATGGCATGATACTACTAAATGCATAGAACAAAAGTCCTTTACTGACCATGAGCCAAAAAGGATCATAATATATGATTGCACCCATGTAAACATAGCAAGTTTCGTTAACAGATTCAGGAAACAGAGCATGGCATTAACAACATTACGAAGGCATCTTCGCGAGCTTGATTCACTCACCACAAGTCATTGCATGACAAGATAAGCATAGCATCAGCAAGAAGACATGTTTATGAAGCTATCAATGGCGAGGAAAAGTTCATAGCATGCAAGGATCAACTACAACAACCTTGGCAAAATTGAATAACATGTAAACAATCTGGCAGGAAACATTTTATACCAAAAGCGGAGCATGAAACTGACATGCTAGACTACTCCATAATTGCAAACAGGGGCATGATATGTTCAAAACATCCTTACTGTACTATCTCAAAATAAGCATGGATCTCTCTGTAGCATCAAGTTTACATGGCATAAAAATAACAGCAGAACAGGGACTGAAATCAGCAACATCACGAAGCCTAGTTTGCATGCTTGTTCTAGTCACCACATTGATCACCAAAATACATGGCATACACCCCTATAAAGATGGCATGGCATAGTACAAAACACATGTAGAGCTCATGCCCATAAGATGCACACAATAAATGTAGCAAAAATGACAAATGCCCACAAACTTTTAAGAATCTGAAGCTAACATGATATAGCACTCTTGCGTCAGAGGTCTGGGCATCGAGATGACCTCAAATGAACATATCCCAATGGAACAAAATGAAGAGCACATCGAAATGAACATTTTGATATATCATGCGCACGGAACGGAGCTAGGGATGCAGAGATATGATGTGATGAAATAGGCATAAAAATACTGCAGACTTAGAGAAAAACGAGGTCAACCTCTAGGTTCCAGATCTGGATCCGGGCGCGGACTTCAAGGCAGGCCGGATCCTCGCCGGAGTTGGTGCCGGAGGGGAGGAATACGGCCGGAGGAGGAGAGGGCCGACCGGATCTGGGCGCTCCTTGCCGGATCCGGCGCCCTGGCGGCAGGCGGGCCGGCAGCGCAGACGGGCGGCGGGGCGGCGACGAAGCGACGCAACGGGCGGCGGCGGTGGCCGGCGGCGGCGGGCGGCGGCGGGCGGCGGACGCAGGCGGGCCAGCAAGGCTTGAGACAAGCAGCGGTCGGCGGCGCAGCAGTGGCGCTTGCGGCGGGCAGGACGTGGGCCCGGGCCACCGGGCTCGGGCGGGCAGCGGCGGGGGGGCGGCAAGACGTGGCGCGCCTCGAGTGGCTGAAGCGCAGCAGCGAGCGTCCGCTCCGCCCGGACGTGTCCGGCGGCGGAAAGGGAGCGAGGCTAGGGTTTCGGGATCCGGAAATTTCGGAGGGGTGCACATATTTATAGGTAGAGGGAGCTAGGAGACTCCAAATGGGGTGTAGTTTTCGCCCACACGATCGTGATCCGACGACGGAGAGCATGGAAGTGACTTAGATGGGTTATTAGGCTGTTTTTGAGGTGTGTTGGGCTGCAACCCAAAAGAGGCCTTTGCGGTTATGCGGTTAACCATTGGAGTATCAAACGAGCTCCAAATGACACGAAACTTGGCAGGTGGTCTACCGATGGTGTACCAAGGCCACTTGGCAAGCCTCGGTCCATTCCGAGAATGTTTAACACCCGCACACGAAAAGAGACAAGAGGGGTGCGCCGGTGCATGTGGGAGTGTCGGATTGTAAATCGGACATCGGGGAAAATGCTTGGATGCATGAGACGAACACGTATGCAAATGAGATGCACATGATGACATGATATGAAATGCATGACATGAACAAAATGCAAAATGAAAGACAAAACCCAACCACGAAGGGAATACCATAGCACATAGCCGAAAATGGCAAGAGTTGGAGTTACAAGTATGGAAAGTTACATCCGGGGTGTTACACCCCAGTACACCTACAGTTTTGCAGCACTCCTCCAATGTATAGCTGTAGTAAAAAATCTGGGCCTGGACTAAGTAGTTTTGTAGCGTCTGATCCGCCACAACACATGCATCGACCCTGCTGGATCCACGAATTTGGAGCGAGGCACCACACACGCAGCACATGCCACATTTTCGGCTCGCAGCCGCCAGATTACGGTAGATGAATCACGGGAGGTTGATCTGTAGGAGGAGGCCCCGAGCGCAAGCGACGGGGCTACGCGCCGGAGTTTGACGGCGGACCGCTGTTGAGTTCGTCTGTGGAGGTAATTGCTGCCGACCGGTCATTGTCTTCCACTATTTGTATTGTTATATATCCTTCAGTTTCTGCAGTTTAATATTGATGTTCATGTGGCGTAGATCTCAAAGAGATCACGATGAATGGCGTGGTTTGTAGTATTAGCAAACGGGCTAATTAAGATGGCTCTTGTTTTCAGATTGATTGGGCAATGAGGGCCCAAAGGGGGTAATTCATTCTTATTTACTCATTTACACAATCAGATATGAGCGACTTCCGATTAGCGTGGCACTGTTGATTTAATTTTTGAAGATATTTAATATTTGAATATAACAAGTAATATTTTTCACATCCTACATATGGATTTGCTTATCTACCTCAGTTTGTCAAAATCTCCTATACGAAGTACCAACCTTACCATTAAGATTAGTCAGTGCAAGAACAAAAAATGTGCATCCCAACTCTGCATTTTTTTGCAAATTTCTGCTGGGACTATTTATGACTTACCTTTAACTATATATCTGAATATTTTTTTGTACCTGAACCTATAATTTACTCCTATAATTACAGTAAATAAAGCCTGACATGGTCCTACTTCCTTCGCTGATGTTGTCGTAAGAAAAGAATCGCTCGCTGGAGCGATCGATCGCGAAAGAGTCTTTTCGGCCTGACATACCCTTTTTTGTTGGTAGCTTATCAAGGAGACCACTTGTTAAAGCCTGACATAACAATCACTTTGTATTTCTAAGAATACCATGTGCTGGCCCAAGACACACCTTTCTCTACTTCCAACATACGCTATTATTTTGATGTTTATGTCAAGGGCCCCGGGTTTGAGTTTCGCCCTAGGCCCCCAAAAACCCAGGACTGGCCCTGCATGGGGATGACGTAGGGATGCTCCGCATCAGCAAGTCTCTTCGAATTATCGGTTTAGTTTGGCCTACTAGATTGATCTTTCTTGCCATGGGAGAAGTGCTTAGCTTTGGGTTCAATCTTGCGGTGTCCTTTCCATGTGACAGTTGGGGCAGCAAGGCACGTATTGTGTTGTTGCCATCGAGGATAAAAAGATGGGGTTTATATCATATTGTTTGAGTTTATCCCTCTACATCATGTCATCTTGCTTAATGCGTTACTCCATTCTTATAAACTTAATACTCTAGATGCATGCTGCATAGTGGTCGATGTGTGGAGTAATAGTAGTAGATGCAGGCAGGAGTCGGTCTACTTGACATGGACGTGATGCCTATGCTCATGATCATTGCCTTAGATGTCATCTTAATTATGCACTTTTCTATCAATTGCTCGGCAGTAATTTGTTCACCCACCGTAATACAGGCTATCTCGAGAGAAGCCACTAGTGAAACCTATGCCCCCTGGGTCTCTTTTCCATTATATTAAGTCTCTTTTCCATATTATTGAATCTCGTTTACTATTTGCAATCTTTACTTTCCAATCTATACATAAAAAATATCAAAAATGTTTACTTTGCTATCTCTATTAGATCTCACTTTTGCGAGTGACCGTGAAGGGATTGACAACCCCTTTATCGTGTTGGTTGCAAGTTCTTGATTGTTTGTGCAGGTATTCAGTGACTTGTGCATCATCTCCTACTGGATTGATACCTTGTTTCTAAAAACTGAGGGAATACTTACGCTACTTTGCTGCATCACCCTTTCCTCTTCAAGGGAAAACCAACGCAAGCTCAAGAGGTAGCAACATGCGGAATACTTGGGTTAAACTTGACGAGCCTAGCATGTACATACATGGTCTCAAAACAGTAGAGAGCGAAAGGTCGAACACGAGTCATATAGTATATATGATCAACATAGAGATGTTCACCATTGATGACTACCCCATCTCACATGATGATCGGACATGGGTTAATTGATTTGGATCATGTATCACTTAACTTGAGGGATGTTTATTTAAGTGGGAGTTCATTAGTAATTTGATTAATTGATCTTAATTTATCATGAACTTAGTCTGAATAGTTTTGCAAATCTATGTTGTAGATCAATGGCCCGTGCTACTGTTCCCCTAAACTTTAATGCGTTCCTAGGGAAAGCTAAGTTGAAAGATGATGGTAGCATCTACACGGACTAGGTCCGTAACTTGAGGATTATCCTCATTGGTGCATAGAAGAATTATGTCCTTGATGCACCACTAGGTGACAGACCTGCATCAGGAGCAAATGTAGATGTTATAAACATCTGGCAGGCTCGATATGATGGCTACTCAATAGTTCAGTGTTCCATGCTTTACAGCTTAGAACCGAGACTTCAAAGACGTTTTGAACATCATGGAGCATATGAGATGTTCCAAGAGTTGAATTTAATATTTCAAGCAAATGCCCAGGTTGAGAGATATGAAGGCTCCAACAAGTTATATAGCTACAAGATGGAGGAGAACATTTTGTTAGTGAACACATACTCAAAATGTTTGGGTATCATAACCACTTGACTCAGGTGGTAGTTGATCTTCCAGTTGATAATGTTATTGACAGAGTTCTTCAATCACTGCCACCAAGCTACAAAGGCTTCGTGATGAACTATAATATGCAAGGATGAATAAAACGATCCCTGAGCTCTTCACAATGCTTAAGGCCACGGAGGTAGAAATCGAGAAGTAGCATCAAGTGTTGATGGTTAACAAGACCACTAATTTCAAGAAAAAGGGCAAGGGAAAGAAACGTAACTTCAAGAAGAATGGCAAGCAAGTTGCCACTCCTGGGAAGAAGCCCAAAGCTGGACCCAAGCCTGAAAGTGAGTGCTTCTACTACAAAGGAAATGGTCACTAGAAGTGGAACTGCCCCAAATATTTGGTGAATAAGAAGGATGGCAAAGTGAACAAAGGTATATTTGATATACATGTTATTGATGTGCACCTTACTAACGCTTGTAGTAGCGCCTGGGTATTTGATACTGGTTCAGTTGCTCATATTTGTAACTCGAAACAGGAGCTACAGAATAAACGAAGATTGGCTAAGGACGAGGTGACGATGCGCGTCAGGAATGGTTCCAAGGTTGATGTGATCGCCGTTGGCACGCTACCTCTACAACTACCTTTGGGATTACTTTTAGACCTCAATAATTGTTATTTAGTGCCAGCGTTGAGCATGAACATTATATCTGGATCATGTTTGCAAGATGGTTATTCATTTAAATCAAAGAATAATGGTTGTTCTATTTATATGAGTAATATCTTTTATGGTCATGCACCCTTGATGAATGGTCTATTCTTGTTGAATCTCCATCATAGTGATACACATATTCATAATATTGATGCCAAAAGATGCAAAGTTAACAATGATAGTGCAACATACTTGTGGCACTGCTGTTTGGGTCATATTGGTGTAAAACGCATGAAGAAACTCCATGTGGATGGACTTTTGGAATCACTGGATAATGAATCATTTGACACTTGCGAACCATGCCTCATGGGCAAGATGACTAAAACTCCGTTCTCTGGAACAATGGAGCGAGCTAATGACTTATTGGAAACAATGCATACCGATGTATGTGGTCCGATGAGTGTTGAGGCATGCAGCGGGTATCGTTATTTTCTGATCTTCACAGATGATTTGAGTAGGTATGGGTATATCTACTTAATGAAACACAAGTCTGAAACATTTGAAAAGTTTAAAGAATTTCAGAGTGAAGTGGAGAATTATCATAACAAGAAAATAAAGTTCTCTAATCACGGAGGCGAATATTTGAGTCACGAGTTTGGCCTTCATTTAAACCAATGTGGAATAGTTTAAGAACTCACGCCACCTGGAACACCACAGCGTACTGGTGTGTCTGAATGTCGTAACCGTACTTTTTTAGATATGGTGTGCTCTATGATGTCTCTTACCGATCTACCACTATCATTTTGGGGTTATGCATTAGAGACAGTTGCATTCACGTTAAATAGGGCACCATCTAAATCCGTTGAGACGACACCGTATGAACTGTGGTTTGGCAAGAAACCTAAGCCGTCGTCTCTTAAAGTTTGGGGTTGCGACACTTATGTCAAAAGGCTATAACCTGACAAGCTTGAACCCAAATCGGAGAAGTGCATCTTCATAGGATACCCTAAGGAAACAATTAGGTACTCCTTCTACCACAAATCCGAAGGCAAGATCTTTGTTGCCAAGAATGGATCCTTTCTAGAGAAATAGTTTCTCTCGAAAGAAGTGAGTGGGAGAAATGTAGAACTTGATGAGGTAATTGTACCTTCTCTCAAATTAGGAAGTAGCACATCAGAGAAAACCATTCCCGTGATGCCCACACCAACTAGAGAGGAAGCTAATGATGATGATCATGAAACTTCAGATCAAGTTTCTAGTGGACCTCGTAGATCGAACAGAGCATATGTTCCACAGCAGAGTGGTACAGTAATCCTGTCCTGGAAGTCATGTTACTAGACCATGGAGAACCTACGAACTATGAAGAAGCTATGATGAGCCCAGATTACGATAAATGGCTCGAGGCCATGAAATCTGAGATAGGATCCATGTATGAGAACAAAGTATGGACTTTGGTGGACTTGCCTGATGATCGGCAAGCCATTGAGAATAACTGCATCTTCAAGAAGAAGTCAAACGCTGATGGTAATGTCACTTTTGAAAAAACAAATACACCTTATATAAGGGAACGTAGGGAGTAGTTAGCAAGGTCTGGGATGGAGTTAATCTTAAGATCAAATTTAGGAGATGTTTCTGTTGGCAAACGTTGCATGGAAAACAAAAGTTTTTCTACACACACGCAAGATCTATCCATGGAGATGTATAGCAATGAGAGGGGAGAGTGTCTCTATGTACCCTCGTACACAGTCTACGGAAGCGTTTAGTAACGCGGTTGATGTAGTCAAACTTCTTTGTGATCCAACCGATCGAGTACCGAACGTACGACAATTCTACATTCAGCACATGTTTAGCTCGGTGACGTCCTCGCCTTCTTGATACAGCAAGACGGTGAAGTAGTGGATGAGTTCCGGCAGCACGGCGGCGTGGTGACGGTGATGGTGATGCTATCTCTGCAGGGCTTCGCCTAAGCACTACGAAAATATGACCGAGGGACGAAACTATGGATGGGGGCGCCACACACGGCTAACCAATTGCCATGGCCTTGTGTGGCGCCCCTCTCCCACATATATATAGGCGGGGGGGAGAGGGAGCAGCCAAGGAGGCGCCCCAAGGATGTCGAATCCTCCTAGGGTTCCTTCCCTAGCCGCGCCCCTTACCATATTTGCCGGAGGGGAAAAGGAAAGGGGAGGAGAGGGAAGGAAGGGGGAGGTCGAATCCCCCCTCCTTCATTTCTCCCAAAGGCCGGCTGCCATATGGGGGTGCGCCAGCACCTTGTGGGCTGGTTTGCTCCCCTCTAATGGCCCAATAGGCCCATCAACCCCCCGAGAGTTCTCGGGACCCCTTTCGGTGATCCGATGACTACCCGGCGCACTCCGAAACTCTTTTGGTGTCCGAATATGATCATCCTATATATCAATCTTTACCTGCGGACCATTCTGGAGCTCCTCGTCATGTCTGCGATCTCATACGTGACTCCAAACTTCAGTCGGTCACCAAATCATATAGCTCATATAACACTATATCATCAAGGAACGTTAAGCATGCGGACCCTACGGGTTCGAGAACTATGTAGACATGACCGAGGCACCTCTCCGGTCAATAACCAATAGCGGAACCTGGATGCCAATATTGGCTCCTACATATTCTACGAAGATCTTTATAAGTCGAACCTTATGACAACATACGTAATTCCCTTTGTCCATCAGTATGTTACTTACACGAGATTCGATCATCGGTATATGCATACCTAGTTCAATCTCATTACCGGCAAGTCTCTTTACTAGTTCTGTAATACATCATCTTGTGACTAACTCCTTAGTCACTTTGCTTGCAAGGCTTCTGATGATGTGTATTACCGAGAGGGCCCAGAGCTACTTTTCCGATACACTGAGTGACAAATCCTAATCTCGATCTATGCCAACTAGACAAACACCTTCGGAGGTACCTGTTGAGCATCTTTATGATCACCAGTTATGTTGTGATGTTTGATAGCATACAAGGCATTCCTACGGTATCCATGAGTTGCATAATCTCATAGTCGAAGGAATATGTATTTGACATTAAGAAAGCAATAGCGATGTTCTAAACAATCATATGCTAAGATAACGGATGGGTCTTTTCCATCACATAATTATCCTAATGATGTGATCCCGTTATCCAGTGACAACACATGTCTATGGTTAGGAAACCTTAACCATCTTTGATCAACGAGCTAGTCTATTAGAGGCTCACTAGGGACACATTATTTGTTTATGTATTCACACATGTATCTAAGTTTCCAATCAAGACAATTCTAGCATGAATAATAAACCTTTATCATGAATAAGGAAATATAAAATAAGAACTTTATTATTGCCTCTAGGGCATATTTCCTTCAGTCTCCCACTTCCACTAGAGTTAATAATCTAGATTACATTGTAATGAATCTAACACCCATGGAGTCTTGGTGTTGATCATGTTTTGCTCGCGGAATAGGCTTAGTCAATGGGTCTGCTACATTTAGATCCGTATGTATTTTGCAAACTTCTATGTCTCCATCCTTGACCTTTTCATGAATGGAGTTGAAGCATCTCTTGGTGTGTTTGGTTATCTTGTGAAACCTGGATTCCTTCGCTAAGGAAAGTGCTCCAGTGTTGTCATAAAAAATTTTCATTGGACCCAATGCACTTGGTATTACACCCAGATCAGATATGAACTCCTTCATCCAGACCCCTTCATGTGTTGCTTCCGAAGCAGCTATGTACTCCGCTTCACACTAGATCCCGCCACGATGCTCTGCTTGAAACTGCACCGATTGACAGCTCCACCATTCAATAATAGCTTATACTAGAGTGATTTCCATAAAAGTGCCTCCCGCGGCCGAATCTAAAAGATTTCTAGAAGCAAAATTCAATCTGGCATAATTTTTTGTATATCCACAAATTCAAACCATGTGTAGGGCAATTACGTATCACTAATTTCATCCTTTCCCAAGCTTGTGCAACATGCTCATGATCAAGTTGCTTAAAATTCATAATATCGTTCCTAAGGGAGATGATCTTAGCGGGAGGAAATACTTAGATATAAAAGCATCTTCGCACTTATTCCATGAATCAATACTATTTTTAGGCAAAGATGAGAACCAAGTTTTAGCACGATCTCTAAGTGAAAACGAAAATAGCTTCAATTTAACAATATCATTATCCACATCTTTCATCTTTTGCATATCACACAAATCAACGAAGTTGTTTAGATGGGAGGCAGCATCTTCACTAGGAAGGCCAGAAAATTGATCTTTCATAACAAGATTCAACAAAGCGGCATTAATTTCACAAGATTCAGCATTGGTAGTAGGAGCAATTAGAGTGCTAATGAAATCATTATTGTCGGTATTGGAAAAGTCACACAATTTAATATTATCTTGAGCCATCGTGACAAGCAATCAATCCAACACACAAGCACAAAAGAAGCAAGCAAAAAGAGACGAACGGAAGAGGGGCGAAGAAAAGGCAAAGGTTTTTGAGAATCGTTTTAGAAGTGGGGAGAGGAAAAGGAGAGGTGAATGGCAAATAATGTAATGCAAGGGAGAAGAGTTTATGATGGGTACTTTGTATGGCTTGACTTGGCGAAGATCTCCCCAACAACGACGCCAGACATCCTTCTTGCTACCTCTTGAGCTTGCATTGGTTTTCCCTTAAGAGGAAAGGGTGATGTAGCAAACTAGCATAAGTATTTTCCTCAGTTTTGAGATCCAAGGTATCAATCCAGTAGGAGACGACACACAAGTCACCGAATACCTGCACAAACAATCAAGAACTTGCAACCAACGCGATAATGGGGTTGTCAATCCCTTCACAGTCACTCACAAAAGTGAGATCTAATAGAGATAGTAAAGTAAACATTTCTGGTATTTTTGATGTATAGATTGGAAAGTAAAGATTGCAAAATAGTAAACAAGATTCAATAATATAGAAAAGAGACTTAAATAATGGAAAAGAGACCCGGGGACCATAGGTTTTACTAGTGGCTTCTCTCAAGATAGCATGTATATATTATGGTGGGTGAACAAATTACTGCCGAGCAATTGATAGAAAAGCGCATAATTATGATGACATCTAAGGCAGTGATCATGAACATAGGCATCATGTCCGTCTCAAGTAGACCGACTCCTGCCTGCGTCTACTACTATTACTCCACACATCGACCGCTACCCAGCATGCATCTAGAGTATTAAGTTCATAAGAATGGAGTAACGCATTAAGCAAGATGACATGATGCAGAGGGATAAACTCAAACAATATGATATAAACCCCATCTTTTTATCCTCGATGGCAACAACACAATACGTGCCTTGCTGCCCCTACTGTCACTGGGAAAGGATACCGCAAGATTGAACCCAAAGCTAAGCACTTCTCCCATGGCAAGAAAGATCAATCTAGTAGGCCAAACTAAATCGATAATTCGAATAGACTTGCACAGATATCCAATCATGCATATAAGAATTCAGAGAAGAACCAAATAATATTCATAGATAATCTTGATCATAAATCCATAATTCATCGGATCTCGGCAAACACACCACAAAAGAATATTACATCGAATAGATCTCCAAGAACATCGAGAAGAACTTTGTATTGAGAATCAAAGAGAGAGAAGAAGCCATCTAGCTAGTAACTATGGACCCGAAGGTCTGTGGTAAACTACTCACGCTTCATCGGAGATGTGGTGGTGTTGATGTAGAAGCCCTCCGTGATCGAATCCCCCTCCGCATATCGCCGAAAAAGGCCCCAAGATGGGATCTCACGGGTACAGAAGGTTGTGGTGGTGGAAAAGTGGTTTCGTGGCTCCCCCTGATGTTTTTAGAGTATAAGAGTATATATAGGCAAAAGAACTAGGTCGGTGGAGCTACGAGGGGCCCACGAGATAGGGGGGCGCGCCTACCCCCCTAGGCACGCCCTCCTGCCTCGTGGCCTCCTCGTTACATCTCTGACTTCATCTCCAAGTCTTCTGGTTTGCTTTCGGTCCAAGAAAGATCATCGCGAAGGTTTCATTCCGTTTGGACTCCGTTTGGTATTCTGTTTCTGCAAAACTCTAAAATAGAAAAAAACAGAAACTAGCACTGGGCCTTAGGTTAATAGGTTAGTCCCAAAAATAATATAAAAGAGCATTTTAAATCCCATTAAACATCCAAAACAGATAATATAATAGCATGGAACGATCAAAAATTATAGATACGTTGGAGACGTATCACATGTGCAAAACTATCTTACACCAGTTGTATGTGAACGTAGAGTCTATCACACCCGATCATCACGAGGTGCTTCTAAACGACAAACTTTGGCAATGGTGCATACTCGGGGAGAACACTTTTATCTTGAAATTTAGTGAAGGGATCATCTTATAATGCTACCGCCGTTCTAAGCAAAATAAGATGCATAAAGGATAAACATCACATGCAATCAAAATATGTGACAAGATATGGCCATCATCATCTTGTGCTTTTGATCTCCATCTCCAAAGCATCATCTTGATCTCCATCGTCACCGACTCGACACTTTTATCTCCATCGTTGTGTCGGGGTCGTCTTGCCAACTATTGCTTCTACAACTATTGCTAACGCATAGCGATAAAGTAAAGAAATTACATGGCACTCGCATTTCATACAATAATTAAGAGACAACCCTAAGGCTCCTGTCGGTTGTCGATATTACAAAACATGATCATATCATACATTAACATACATCACATCATATATTGACCATATCACATCACAACATGCCCTGCAAATACAAGTTTGACGTCCTCTACTTTCTTGTTGCAAGTTTTACGTGGCTGCTACGGGCTTCTAGCAAGAACCGCTCTTAACTATGCAAAAACCGCAACGATGATTTATCAAGTTTTCTTTTTTAACCTTCTTCGAGGACCGGCCATTGTCAAATTTGATTCAACTAAAGTAGGAGAAACAGACACCCGCCAGCCACCTTTATGCAAAACAAGCTGCATGTCAGTCAGTGGAACTGGTCTCATGTGCGTGGACATGTTTTTTTTAGAATCACCGGGGGGGAGCTCCCCCACCTGAATATATTACTCAAAAGAGTCACAGCAAGCTGTGTTACAGAGTTACATAGGCAAAGAACATCGAGCAGAGAGGAAAGACCGCCACGAGGAGATGGCCTCCCTGTCACCGGTTTTGACAAGCCGGTGAGACCAAAGGTCAAGGTCTGAAAGGATTAATTTACATGTATAGGTAGAACGTCTATCAAGCGATCTGAACAGTTTATCATTCCGTGCCTCCCATATCTTCCACAGGATTGTGAGAAGCAGAAAGGGCCAGACGTGGTCCTGTGTTGCCGGTGGGAGTTGGGCATCCCAAAGTTCACCGATGGCAGGGGAAGTGGGGGTGATGCCGAGTCGCTGCCATATGCGGGCCGCATATGGGCATGAGATGAAGAGATGACTGGCGTCTTTAGGTGGAGCCCGGCATCGCGGGCATGCCGGGTCTGTGATGATATGCTTGTGGACGAGGTTTGCACGCGTGTTTAGTCTGTCCCGGAAGAGGAGCCATGCGAAAATCTTGATCTTGTTTGGCACACGCGAGCGCCAAATGAGGGTTGAATTTAAGTCGTTGTCCGGCTCGCGTAGAAGAACAACATAGGCTTCTTTGGTGGAGAAGCGGCTGCCCCCCAGGAGGAAGCGTTCATCCTGTTCTGGTGATGGCATGAAGTCCTACAGGAAAGACAAAAGCAAGACCAATTCTTGTGTGGCCACAAAGGTTAAACGATCCCTCAGGTTGTAGTCCAAACCGAAACGCATGATATTTTCCACCCTAACTAGTGGAACAAGGGAGTGGGAGAATAGGTTCGGGAAGGTGTGAGCGAGCGGTAGCTGCGGTAGCCAAGTACCAAGCCAAAAATAGGTTGAGGTTCCATTGTTGGGGAGGACAAAGGTTATTTCATGGAGCGTGGGCATTTGCAGGTTGATTGTTCTGCAAAGGTAGGATTGGTTGGAATCTGGAGCTACAAAGGCATTGGGGTGCTGTAAGGTAAGCCAATCTTGCCAAGGGGTGTCTGAGGGTAGTAGAGACTTGGCAGCAGATTTCAAGAGTAAACATTTATTTTGAACATGCAGGTTTTTTAAGCCTAAACCACCAAACTTTTTCGGTTTACAAACATTTTTCCAAGCGATTAAGCATTGGGCACCTGAGCAAGTGTCCTCTGCTGTCCAGAAGAAAGCGCGGCGAATAGCATCAATTGTTTTTAGGAATTTTTTGGGGATGAGGAAGACAGACATGTAGTAAGTTAGGATAGAGTCGAGGACCGAGGAGATGAGTATGAGCCTGTCTCCTTTTGAGAGGAGTTTTGCCCGCCAGCCTGACAGGAATTTTTTGCATCTTTCAAGGACAGGGAGGAAGGTGTTTGCTGGTGGTCGGGTGGGGGAGAGAGGCAGGCCGAGGTAAGTTTGGGGGAAAGAGGCGGTGGAGCAGTCGAGGATGGACGCAATGGCATTTGAGGTGTGCTGGTCGGTGTGAAGTGTTGCAAGGGTCGTTTTGGAGAAATTGATAGAGAGACCGGTGGCAAGTGCAAAATTGTCTAGGATTTTTTTGAGCGCGGAGGCGGCCGGAGCGGAGGCGGCGGCAAAGATTAGTGTGTCATCTGCATATTG
Source organism: Aegilops speltoides (assembly GCA_021437245.1). NCBI lineage: Eukaryota > Viridiplantae > Streptophyta > Magnoliopsida > Poales > Poaceae > Aegilops > Aegilops speltoides. The sequence goes on from CM038145.1 coordinate 218,617,057, forward strand.
AAGGACTGTTGGTGGGAGATGAGAGAAAATTGGATGGTGAAGGGATGTGGGTTCTTTGTTCTACAAGATTAGTTGTTGTAGGAGGTCTGCGACAATTATGAAGAGATAGGGGGATATAGGGTCGCCTTGACGGAGGCCATTTTTGCAGGTGATCCAGCTGCCTAGAAGGCCATTTAGAAGTATCGCCATTTTTCCAGTGGTGAGGGAAGCCTCTGATTGCTAATATTTTGTCCAGAGATGCCCAGGAGATGGAGTCGAAGGCTTTCTTGAAGTCAAGTTTGATTATCATAGTGGGTAGTTTTCTAGTGTGGCAAGAATTTGTGAGGTCAGCAGCGAAGACAAAGTTCTCCGCTATGTTTCTGCCAGAGATGAAGCCAATCTGGTTGCCGTGGACAAGTAGGGGTATGAGCGGCTTAATACGGTTAGTCAGAAGTTTTGCGACAGCCTTGATGGGGCAATTTTGCAGCGAGATTGGTCTAAAAGCATCAGGTGAAACTACCGATTCTTTTTTGGGTAGGAGAACTATGTGGGCTCGGTTGATCCGTTCGGTGTCGTAGAGGCCAAGGTGGAAGTCGTTGAAGAGACTGAGGATATGAGGTTTGAGAGTGAGCCAAAAATTTTTATAGAAGAAAGGTCCGAAACCATCCGGTCCAGGGCTTGCAATTGGGTTCATTTGGAAGAAAGCATCTTCTATTTCTTCCTCAGAAAAAGGGGCATCCAGGGAGTGAAGAGGTGATAGGGGCAGAGGATAGTATTCTTGTGGATTGAAATTCCATGAGGTTGGAGAGGGCGTTCCAAGTAAGTTTGAGAAGAAGTCTTTTAGGATAGAAGCTTTCTGATGGTGGGAGGTATATTCGACGCCAAGGTGGGATAGGGAGTGGATTTTGTTTTTTGGAAGCCGCTGGGAGGCAGAGACATGGAAGAAGCGTGTGTTTTTGCCACCATCAACTACATATTAGACTTTGGCACGCCAACGCCAGAAAGAATTTTTTTTTTCTCTTATTGTTGTTTGGAGGAGCGAGATGATAATTTTCCTGGTGCAAAGCTCGGGGCTAGACAAGGGTCTAGATTCCTCTAATCGATCGATGAGTCCAATGATCCTTTTACACTGTACTTCGCATGAGGGAGACGAGATTCTTGAGCGGGCCCAACGCTTGAGGCCAGACCTAGTTTTTTTGAGTGAGGAGGCTAGGGCAGCGGCCGAGTTTGAGGCGGGCCGGTGTACAGACCAAGAGCGCTGTACAATTTGGGTGCATGCTGGGTAGAGAGCCCAGCCGGGCTCGAATTTGAAGAAGTTTGACCGCGGCAGTTGGGTGTTAATGTGAACGATCAGGGGGACGTGGTCAGAGGTGAAACGAGTGAGAGAGGAGAGAGTGGTGTCGGGGAAAGAGTCATTCCAGGCCAAGTTGATAAAAGCACGATCAAGTCGTTCTAAAGTAGGGGAGTCTCGATTGTTTGACCAAGTGAAACGGCGGTCCAGCAGTGGGAGTTCAATTAGGGCTAGTTCATTGATAGTGTCATTAAAGGCCGTGGCTTCGCTTTGCCGGAAGTTTCATTTATTCTTTTCGTCCGAGAAGCGAAGCAAGTTAAATCACCGATCAGGAGCCAGGGGGTCGAATCATCCTGCTTGATGGATAAAAGCTCGTTCAAGAAGGATTGTTTTTGGGAACGGCAGGAGGGTGCATAGACGTTAGTAATTGCAATGTTTTGTCCAAGGGCCAAGGTTTTGATGGTGAGCGTAGTGGCATAGGTGTGGTTAGTGGAGGAGATGATGTTGATCAGAGATGAGTTGGCAGCCGAAACAGTTCCGCCCGCTGTTCCGTTAGCAGGGAGGAAGACAGAGTGATCAAGAGAGCGGGGTACGAAAGTTCGGAGTTTTTGGTCTGTTATGTGTTGCAGTTGGGATTCTTGCAATAAGGCCAAGTGGGGGTTGATAGAGATTAACTCAGAGAGAACATCAGCACATTTTTCATTATCATCAAGACCTCTCACATTCCAAGAACAAACCTAGATTACAGTACTCATGAGATACTAATGTGACACCTACAGACTACATAGCCGCCGGCCTTAGGTAACAGTAAGGGAAAGACTGAACGCAACAGGGAAATAGTAGTGGACGGGCAGAGGGGCCGGTGGGACGGGAAAGGGCCCGAGGTGATAATTAGGCTACAAATTAAAAACCTAAGAGGAGGCCGAAGGGTTGGAGCAGCAGCAGTGCATCCACGCGAGAAACCGAGCACCGATCGGCATGGCATGTGGAGGATGTGGATCATGGGGCGCCATCCACATCTGAGTCGGAGGCCGAGTCGAGGATCTCTTTGGCCTGAGCATCATCCGCGCCACAAAGTAGGGTGATGGCCGCCAGGTCATTAGCAGAGGCTGGGGGAGCGCCAATGTCGTCCAGACGGGCGGCAGCAATAGCCTCATCGAGAGCTAGAGCATCGTCCGTGCCGTTGAGACGAGCCGCCTTGGCCTTGACGGCCTTCATAGTCATGTTGGTGTAGGACTTTGGCTCCTTGCCGGCGAGGCGGGCGCTGCGGCACACTTTGTCGCGAGAGAAGGAGTGGTCGCGAGAGGCCTTGTGGCACTGGCGACGGATCACACACTCGTGTGGCTCCAGGTCAGAGATCGGCATGGCCTGAACAGAGGATGAGGCCTCAGCAGCAAAGGTGAACCCGGCAGATAACAAGGATGGAATGACAGGTGGGTCGTAAGCAGTGAAAGCGGAGTTTGGCGAGGGCGAGATGGTGATGCAGGCGTCAGTAGTAGGTTGGGACGGGAGCATGTTGACGCATGCAGGCCCATCCAGCAGCCCCGGCCCCGCCGAGGCAGAGGCGAAGGGAGCGACGACTGGAGCCAGCCGAATGGCCCTAAGGGCTGGTGCATGGACTGGTTCCACGCCTAGCTGCACCAGTAGCGAGGCTTCATGGGGCTCCCCCGGGAGCGACTTGACCGAGCCCCCGTGCCGTCATCAGAGGAGATGCATAGGGGCACGGCAGCGGAGCTACCGGGGGGGAGGTCCACCGGACCCATCGAGAGGACGGCGCAGCTGCTGAAGTCGGATGTGGCCGCGTCGTGAGCAAGACGAGGAGAGGCGACGGGGCGCGAGCCCCCATAGGAGGGGTCAGCGCGCCAGGAGGCCTGGACATCGGCGATGACGGGGTCGAGAGACGCAGCATGAGAGGATCTCGGCGAGCCCCGCTGGGAGGGCGGCGCCGAGTCGCCGTCAGAGGACCCAAAGGGGTTTGAGTCAACACCGTGCGCCCACCGAGTCAGTTCAGCGACTTTGACGATCTTGATTTCATTGATGGGAGGAAGTTGGACGATGACGCCGTCCGGAGAAGGCTTGCCGGCCTGGGCGAGCACAAGCGCGCGGACGGAGGTGTAGTCGACGCCATCGAGGCAGAAGTGGTCGATGGCGATGACATCGCCGAGGTACCGTAGGATGAAGCGAATGCCCTCGTCAAGCCAAAGTTCATGGGGGAACTCGGACACCTCGACCTCGACGAGTTCGGAGAAGATAGGGATTGAGCGATCGACGAGCTCGATCGGTTCGAGGGTGACAGTGTTGCCCTCGAACGCCAGAGGCCCACGACAGAGGACGCTCTCGCGCGCCTCAGGAGAGGAGAAGGTTAGGCAGGCGACACCACGCCAGGACCCCCCCATGATGAATGCCGTGTTTCCAGTGAGGGTTTGGATGGCACGACGGATAAGAGGGGTTGGGTTGTGAGTTGGAGTGGCAAGGTGAGCAAAGGCGAAACGCTTGGGGCATTAGATGAGGCAAGGCGGAGCAACGGCGAGGGGCATGTCGCCATAGGGGGGAAGGAGGCCGGCCTCATGAGTGTTTTGGGTGTCGTCAACTGATATGGTGGAGGCGGTGGTTCCCCGGAGATACTGGGCAGCGGAAAATACGTTTTGGAGACGTGCGCGAAGGGCAGCAGCGTCGACGGGGAAAGATGGTGTGTGCGCGGCATAGGGAGTGGAAGCCGGAGGCGCAGGCGGAGCGTGAGTCGGGCTAGGGGAGTCAGCCGCTAGGGGGTAGCGAAGAGAGTCCTCCGGCATTCCTAGGTAGGAGGAAGGGTGTGGAGTAGGGACGCAAAGGGCGTGGAAAGGTTTAGCAATGATGACGGGTGGCAGAGGAGCTAGTGAGTGGCGTGGCATGGCCGCGGCATTGTTGTCGTTGGAGCTGTCCATCTTGCAAATGGGGGAGAAGGCGGGGTTGTGAGAGGGAGCGGCGGGCATTGCAGGAAAGAAGGGGAGCAAACGAGCCAACCTGCAGTCGAAGCTTCGATGACCGGAATGCCAACACCTAGCGCAGCGGACCGGGTCGCGGCACTGGTCGACTTTGTGATCTAAGGCTAGGCAGCGAAAGCAGCGTGTTCGGCATGGAGAGGTTGTAGAGAAGAGGCTGTGTGGATTCATGGGTGAGTGGTAGCGAGGATTTATATGGGTGTGCGAGTGAGAGGGAGATAGCAACCGTGGTCTGTTAGCTCGGAGGGCGTCCAAGTATGACCGGTGTATCATGGGCTGAGCTGATACTGGTGCGGCATGGCTGTCCGGGGGCACTGGCGATGCCTGTGTCATGACGATAGGGCTGGCATGGGTGTCTGGTTGAACTGTTGGCGTTTGTGGCGTGGCGATAGGAGGGGCTGATGTGGTGCGGGTTGGCGGAGGAGACTGGTCAGGAGTGGGCGTCAGTTTTGAGTGGTTGAGATGGCATGGGAGTGGCTCGTTTATTTTATCTGCTTGGTCGGAGTGGGTCGAGCTGGTCAGGTTGCGCGGGGAAGAAGAGAAGGAAGGGTGTGGGCGGTGGGAGGGAGGGCGCGGACTGGTGGTGGCATGCAAGGCCATGCTGGGAAAGTGGTCAGTGGCCGGGGCAGGTGGGGTTTCGTCAGGGGATGAGAGCGGTTCATCCGAGAGATGTGCAGTGCCCCGCTTGGTCAGCTCTAAGCTTGTATCTTTGTTGGTTTGTGGCCGTGCAGTGCCCTGGTCGGTCATTTCTAAATCTAAAACGTTGTTGGGATGTGGCAGAGCATGGTAGTCCGAGCAAGCGTTCCTGTTGTTGCTTGGCGGGTCTTGGTTTGACCGCGCCGCAGTCCCAGAGGCAGAGTGCGTGAGATCTGTGGCGTGGAGCTGTGGTTGAGGGGGGCGTCGATATGGGCCTAGTATGGATTGAACAGATGGCTGTGTTGATTTTGAGGCGACAAAGCGATAATCTTTACTGAAATTTTTAAAATGGTCGAGCGCTTGGTCAAGGGAAGGGAACAGGAAGAGACGGAAGCAGCTAAAGTTTAGTTGTTTAAGCTTTACAATTTGAAATCTGATGAAAGGATAGAGGACACCCAATTTGAAAATGCACTGATGAACTTGGATCGCTTGGAAATCCATTTTAACCGAGAAGCAATGGTTTAGAGCAGAGTTAACCAGCATGTTATCTGGGTTAGCTTTGATGGGCATGAAAGAGACCCAAAACTGACATTTTTGCTGTGTGTAATTGGCAATGGATAGACTACGGGTAGTAGGGTGACAGATATGTAGCAGGCGGTAATAGAAGCTAACACCTGGACGAGATCGTCTAACCTTTGCTTGATCAAGGAGTGGAGACGCCGAAGCGGATGTTGCAGGAGCCACATCCGTCGAAGCAGGATGATCGCCGGCCAGTGGGGCGGCAGACGGCGATCGTGGGCCCGGCGAGTGTTGTTGCAGCATTGCCGGAGGGGAGGCAGCGTCGACGGCACAAGTGGGCGCGAGCGGGCAGAAACGAATGAGCACCCCAAGGCAAGCGAAGTCGCCATGGCTGATGATGAGCTCGGCGACTGCGCGGCAGGCAACCGAGAAGGAGAAACGCGCCTCGTCATCCATGGTGGTATTGAAGTGAGCGGGCTGGCCGCCGATGATGCATGCAAGGAGCAAGTCGAGGAGTCCGGTGTTGACCTCGAAAGGAAGCTGAATGAGCTGGGCCAACATCCGACAACCATGGGGGTTGGCTGACGGATCTTGTGACGAAGGATTGCAACCGCAACCACGCCTTGACCTCAAAGTGAGTCGCAAGGTCGGAGCGAGCTCGAATGAGCTCCCGGAGCGGCATGCAGGAGTGGACAACATCAGAGATGAGAGCATCATGGAGAGGTAGGTGGATAGCGAAAGAGAAAGCGAAATTTCGGTGCAGAACTGCACGCTAGGAGAGGATGGCGTTGGCGACAGCTGCGTTTGCCACCGCAAATGAGAACACCGTGTTGGTGACTGCGTGCACTCGGAAGAGTGCAGCGCAGCCACCAATAGAAGCTTGGAGGAGGGCTGCAGCGATCATGGGGTCGAGGGGCAGGCTGGTTCTGAGGAAGACGAGGAAGACGTGCACCCCGTCGTCCAGGGAGAAAGCATTGACAGGCGAACGAAGAACACTGCACAGCTGGTCTTCGAAGTCTAGACCCATGGCGTTTCCCACGCCAAGATGGCAGCGCAGGGCAACCTGGCCGGAGGTGACGTACCGAGGCTCATCGGGGAGCAAGTGCGGTTGTGGCAGTGGTGAGCAGGAGGAGTGAGTGGCCGCCGGAGGCAGGTGGTCGCCGGAGGGTGAGTTGGGTTCGGGTGTAGCGGGAGCGGGAGCGGGAGTGGAACCCATGGGAGCGGGAGCGGGGACACTGGTCGGATGTGATCCCACATATTCTGTTTTTCGTCTGTGCGTGGACATGTAAGGTTGGTCCAGGCCGCTTCATCCCACAATACTATCAAATCAAAATAAGACATTTGTGGTAAGCAGTACTATTAGAGCCCACAACTCTTTGTGTTCTACTCGTGCATATCATCTACGCATAGACCTTGCTCGGATGCCACTGTTGGGAAATGTTGCATGGAAAACAAAAAAAATTCTATGCACATGCAAGATCTATCCAGGGATATGTATAGCAATGAGATGGGAGAGTGTGTCTACGTACCCTCGTACACTGTAAGCGAAAGCGTTTATTAACATGGTTGATGTAGTCAAACTTCTTTGTGATCCAACCAATCGAGTCCCGAACGTACGGCACCCCCTGCGTTCAGCACACGTTTAGCCGAATCCCCCCTGCTTCCTTTCTCCCATAGGACGGATGCCATAGGGGGGGTGCGACAGCCCTTTTGTGGGCTTGTGTGCTCCCCTCTAATGGCCCAATAGGCCCATCAACCTCTCGGGGGTGTCCGGAACCCCTTTCGGTGATCCGATGACTACCCGGTGCACTCCGAAACTCTATTGGTGTCCGAATATCATCATCCTATATATCAATCTTTACCTGCGAACCATTCTGGAGCTCCTTGTCATGTCTGCGATCTCATCCATGACTCAGAACTTCATTCGGTCACCAAATCATATAGCTCATATAACACTATATCATCAAGGAACATTAAGCGTGCGGACCCTACGGGTTTGAGAACTATGTAGACATGATCGAGACACCTCTCCGGTCAATAACCAATAGCGGAACCTAGATGCCCATATTGGCTCCTACATATTCTACGAAGATCTTTATAGGTCGAACCTTATGACCACATACGTAATTCCCTTTGTCCATCAGTATGTTACTTGCACAAGATTCGATCGTCAGTATCTGCATACCTAGTTCAATCTCGTTACCGGCAAGTCTCTTTACTCGTTCTGTAATACATCATCTTGTAACTAACTCCTTAGTCACTTGATTGCAAGGCTTCTTATGATGTGTATTACTGAGAGGGCCCAGAGATACCTCTGCGATACACGGAGTGGCAAATCCTAATCTCGATATATGCCAACTCAACAAACACCTTTGGAGATACCTGTTGAGCATCTTTATGATCACCAGTTATGTTGTGATGTTTGATAGCATACAAGGCATTCCTACGGTATCTAGGAGTTGCATAATCTCATAGTCAAAGGAATATGTATTTGACATTAAGAAAGCAATAGCAATGTTCTAAACAATCATATGCTAAGCTAACGGATGGGTCTTTTCCATCACATCATTCTCCTAATGATGTGATCCCATTATCCGGTGACAACACATGTCTATGGTTAGGAAACCTTAACCATCTTTGATCAATGAGCTAGTCTAGTAGAGGCTCACTAGGGACAAAATATTTGTTTATGTATTCACACATGTATCTAAGTTTCCAATCAAGACAATTCTAACATGAACAATAAACCTTTATCATGAATAAGGAAATATAAAATAACAACTTTATTATTGCCTCTAGGGCATATTTCCTTCAGTCTCCCGCTTGCACTAGAGTTAATAATCTAGATTACATTGTAATGAATCTAACACCCATGGAGTCTTGGTGTTGATCATGTTTTGCTCGTGAAATAGGCTTAGTCAACGGTGCTGTCTGAGTAACCGTCTGCAATAGAAAACCTCAATAAGCAGGGTGATTAGCCTATTATTGATAATCCATGTAGTAATCAAATTGATATTTCTTATAGAACACACCAGATATTTTATATCCGTATAACGACAACCAGGATTTCATAATCGAATTACATATAGCTTCGGCAATCAGTTATGCCATTACACAACAGCATCGAAAACCTTTGGAAAGTAGCATCATACACGGTAAATAGACAGATGAATCGCATCTGGGAAACTGCAGAAGCGGAAGGCAAATATTGAACCATCAGTGATGTTGAATGTCCTTGCAACTTTAGGCCAGTGGCGATGGATAATTGCCCGCCCAACCTTCATCATCTTCAGGAGGACTTCAATATTGTATCATGGGTGTTGAATGAATACCTTTCTCGCCTCTTAACCATGCAGGTGGTTTGAGAGGTAATCATCGGCGAACTGCTTTGAAAAGTACTAAAAACAAAGATATACATAAATCGCTATTATAAATTTTGAAATGGCGCAAGGGATAAAAACAAGGTAAAATAGTTAGTACCATCCTATAGTTGACTGATGTCTTCTTCATTGTGCAAACAAAGATCTTGCTGTTATTCGTCGCAAGTTTCTTCATCCTAACAATCTTTCTAAGTTTCTCGACTTGACTGATATTCATGACATCTCATTTCGGCATATACAAAATGAGTCGAATAGTGGTTTTATGCCTCTAATAGCAGGACCTACATGTGCCAGACCAAATTGTAAGAAACCTAAATATTAGAATGATTCCTGCAACTACACAATAATGTGCTATTAGCAAAAGGACCATATTAGCGGGTACGTGGTGTGCCTGCCATCCTGCAATATAGGCCGTCCGATTTATATCTGACGGATAGGAAGGAAACTATGGCAATTTCGCAAAAAGATACCCACACCCCTCTCCATATTTGCAAATAAGTCCTTCCCTCGTTCATCCACTTCTCCCACAAGATAAACTACTCATACAACGCATCTTGATGTTTCGTGCAACGCATGGGCATCTTGCTAGTTGTTGCAAAAAGCCCATGTGTGTGTGTGGTGTATGTGTGAGAGAGGGAGAGAGGAGGAGGACAGAGTGCGTGTGTGACGAAGACACAAAGAGTGTGTGTGCGAGAGGTATCACCATAAAATGAGGCGATAGTGTGTGTGTGAATGATCGAGAGGGCATGTCTCAAGAAGGGACAAAAAATCTACATAGATACAAGGAGCACGAGAGAGACATGTACGCAATAGTGGAAGCAAGAGTGTGCGGGTGTATAAACCTATCTTGAGGCTATTCGATCAATGTTTGTGAGAGAAATACGAGTTGAGGGTGCGAAAGCAAGAGTTTGTGTGTGTGTGTGTGTGTGTGTGTGTGTGTGTGTGAGTGAGAGAGAGAGATGGTAGTCGGGAAGGGGAGTGGAAGCAGGAGTTGTGTGTGTGTGTGAGAGAGAGAGAGAGAGAGAAGGGGGGAGTGTCTGATCGGTGAACAAATGAATAATGTTAGTTTTATAATTGAGATGAAGACGGAAAGGAGACCGCAACAAATGTTGTCTGTGCGGGAGAGAGAAATTTTAGTGCTAGGAGTGATATCTTGAAAGATATAGGGTGCGTGAGACCTAGAGAGAAAGACAAAGTGAAAGACGAGTGAGAGTATGTGTGTGGTGAAAAAGAAAACTTAGGTACCTAGTGATACCAGAGAACGATAGAGACGTGAGAGATAATGAAAACCGTGTAATGTATAATGATAGGGAGAGTGTGACACTTCTCAAGGGAGATGTTGAGAGACCATGTTTGTGAAAATAGGAGAAACATGAAGTGAGCATGCGGGTGAGCTGGAGAAAAGAGAGTGATAGCTACATGAAGGAGCATGCGAGAAAGATGGGCGTGAAAGGAGATTCAAATATTTAGTTGCATGTATAGAAAATGTCAACATAAAAGGGATTCAAATATTTGAATTCGAGATGATGATACATGTAATTCATACTCGAACCAAAATTATTCTATCAAACATGCATACTCATATGTATTCACACGCATCTATGTTATTTAATATGTAGATATTACTGATCCATACATTTTAGTAGAACATAATTTGGTTTAAAAATTGGAATTCAACCTTATGATTTTGAGATCATTGTATTTTTAAATCATATTATATATATAAAGGAGAAGAATTCTTTGTTGTGCTTTTGAAAGTATATATATAAAAATGATGTATATAGAATTTTATTCCAATCAAAAATGGGTCCTGCCCGAAAAAATAGAATACAAAATGGATTGGAGTTGAGTTGGCACGGTAAACGTGCAAGCTTTTTCTCAAAAAATTGAAGGAAGCTGCCAAACTCGCAGTAACCGCTCGAAACCAAAATATGGGAGATGGAAATTACTGCGTGTCCCTGACATGCAACACATGTCGGCTCGATTTTAAATAGGTCATGATTGCAGGTTTGTAATTTCACTCAAACGTGACATAACCGCCTCTCACCCGGATTCATACACGGTTGGCGCCAAAACACAGTGTCTCCTCGGCCGTAATCACCTCCCTCCATGATTCATAAACGGTGGGCGCCAAAACAAACTCTCGTCGGCCGAAATCTCCGTCGGCAAATATTCAGTGTATGTGAGATTACCGTCCTATCCCCAACTGACTAAAATTGTTGTGATGTAGGAAATTTTAAACGGGGGCTAAGTTTGTAAATTTTCTCGCATTTGAGACAAAGCGCACCCTAATGACATGGTTCCCCCTTCCTCTCTCCCTTCATTTCCCCATTCGTACTCCGTGGGTGCCAAAACACCCTCTCCACCCCAGCCTCCTCTATCCGCCACCCCATCCACCGCCGTCCTCCTCCACCATGCCGGAGCTGATACCCCGACACCGTCGTCCATTACAAGAGATCGACCTCTCTCATCCAAGGATACGAACCAGGATCCTTGCATCCCGTCCTCTCGCTTCATCCCCACCGTCGTCCACCTTGTCGGCGCCGCTCCTACGACCGTCTCGTCCATCGCACCGGGATATTTCCCTCGCTGCCACCATCTATCCTCCGAGATCTGCTAACACGCCGCTGACAGCCATCGATACCGCAACACCATCAAATTCTCAGCAGATGCATACACGGCACCGCACCAGAGGCGGTGAGGGAGTCCTGGATTAGGGGGTCCTCGGACAGCCAGACTATGTACTTATGCCAGACTGCTGGACTATGAAGATACAAGATTGAACACTTCGTCCCGTGTCCGGCTGGGACTCTCCTTTGCATGGAAGGGAAGCTTGGCAATTCGGATATGTAAATTTCCTTCTCTGTAACTGACTCTGTGTAACCCTAGCCCCCTCCAGTGTCTATATAAGCCGGAGGGTTTAGTCAGTAGGACAACAACAATCATAATCATAGGCTAGCTTTTAGGGTTTAGCCTCTACGATCTCGTGGTAGATCAAATCTTGTAATACTCATATCATCAAGATCAATCAAGAAGGAAGTACGGTATTACCTCCATAGAGAGGGCCCAAACCTGGGTAAACATCGTGTCCCCCGCCTCCTGTTACCATTAGCCTTAGACGCACAGTTCGGGACCCCTACCCGAGATCCGCCGGTTTTGACACCGACATTGGTGCTTTGATTGAGAGTTCCACTGTGTCGTCACAGTAAGGCTCGATGGCTCCTTTAATCATCTACATCGATGTGATCCAGGGTGAGGTTTTCCTCCCCGGACAGATCTTGTATTCGGAGGCTTCGCACTGCGGGCCAACTCGCTTGGCCATCAGGAGCAGATTGATAGCTACACCCCTGGCCATTAGGTCAGGTTTGGAAGCCTAAACTACACCACCGACATCCGCGGAGACTTGATATTCGACGGATTCGGGCCCATGATAGGTGCGCCGAACAGTCACGATGAGCATGACTTAGATCTGCCATCGGATGGTGTTCAGGAGATCACACTTGCAGCTGCCCCGACTCTAAATCCAAAGCAGACCGTGCCGTCCGAGGATGGGTGGATAGACCCCGCCACGAAGGCCGCACACACATCGGCGATAGAGCCGAACACAGACTTCACCTCCAATGAGGTCTGTGTCATCGGACCCTCGGACTCATCTCCGACCATAGGCTCCGAACTGCGCGCATCCGTGCCTATCAAATCGGATTGGGCGCCGATCATGGAGTTTACCTCCGGGATATCTTTCAGCACTCGCCCTTGGGTGACGTGCTAAATTCGTTGAAATCCCTCTCCCTGTCAGGAGACTCCTGGCCGAACTATGTCTGGCTTGAGTGGGGAGCGGACGACAAAGAAATTTGTTTCCCACCCACCACCCACTTAATAGCCACTGTCGACGACTTAACCGACATGCTTGATTTCGACTCCGAAGACATCGACGGTATGGACGACGACACCGGAGAAGAACAGGAACCACCACCCATGTATTTGGACAGCCACCTCATCATATGATATATATATGGTGGACACACCCAAAGAAAGCAATGGCGATGAGGCAAGAGAGGATAACCCTCTTGAGAAGCAATCTAAGCGCCGGCGTCAGCGGCGCCGCTCTAAGCCCCGCCATAGCAAGAATAGTGATACCGGCACAAGAGACAATAGCACTCCGGATGATGCCGAAGACGAAAACAATCCCGCCTAGCCAAGCTTCGAGCAAGCCGGACGGGAGGATGGGCAAGCTAGCCCTGATGAACAGGCAATGGATGAAGACTCGGAGGATGACAATTAGATGACCCTCTCCGAAGATGAGGTGAGCCTCGACGACGAAGAATTTATCGTGCCTGAGGATCCCGTCGAGCAGGAGCGCTTCAAGCGCCGACTTATAGCCACTGCAAAAAGCCTGAAGAAAAAGCAGCATCAGCTTCAAGCTGATCAAGATCTGCTAACAGATAGATGGACTGAGGTCCTGGCAGCCGAGGAATACGGACTCGAGCACCCAACCAAAAGTTACCCAAAGCGCAGGTTGTTACCTCAATTCGAGGAGGAGGCACTAGAGCCTACACTACCAGCACAGGATGCGGCTGACCCGCCGCCTCGTGGCTGAGATAAAGCGGCATATCAACCCGAACACGAGCCCGCACCCCGTCTCCAAACAATTAAAAACACAAAGGCCAGGGGCTACACACATGACCTGCGAGACGAATTGGAAAACAAAGCAGGATAGTCAAGATCGATCTAGGGATCACGGGGGCGCGCCCCAACATGTGACGATGACCACCATGCCGGATACACTAAATACAAATCCGGCCGGGCCGAATACAACAGACCAGACTCATCTGAACTGCGTCGTGATGTTTCCCGGCACAGAGGCGCCGCACACCCCCTATACTTCACTGATGAAGTAATGGAGCATGAGTTCCTAGAAGGGTTTAAACCCGTGAACATCGAACCATATTATGGAACAACAGACCCCGCGGTATGGATCAAAGATTTCCTTCTCCACATTCACATGGCCTGCGGCGATGATCTGCATGCCATCAAGTACCTCCCACTAAAACTCAAGGGACCGGATCGGCATTGGCTGAATAGTTTGCCGGCAAACTCCATTGGAAGTTTGGAGAACCTAGAAGATGCATTCCTGGATAACTTCCAGGGCACTTATGTGCGACCACCGGATGCTGACGATTTAAGTCACATAACCCAACAGCCCGGAGAGTCAGCCAGGAAATTCTGGACTCGGTTCCTAACTAAAAAGAACCAAATTGTCGACTATCCGGATGCCGAAACCCTAGCGGCCTTTAAGCATAACATCCGTGACGAGTGGCTTGCCCAACACCGGCCAAGAGAAGCCGAAGTACATGGCAGCCCTCACGACACTCATGACCTGCTTTTGTGCGGGCGAGGATAGCTGGCTGGCTCGTAGCAATAGCACATCAAGAAATTCTGGCACCTCAGACGCCAGAGACAGCAACGGCAAGCCCTGACGCAACAGACACAAGCGTCGCAATAATGGCGATAACGCCGAAGACACGACCGTCAACGCCGGATTCAGTGGCTCTAAGTCCGGTCAGCGGAAAAATCCATTCAAAAGAAACAATCCAGGCCCGTCCAGTCTAGACCGCATACTCGATCGTTCATGTCAAATCCACGGCACCCCCGATAAACCAGCCAACCACACCAACAGAGAATGTTGGGTATTTAAACAGGCCGGCAAGTTGAATGCCGAAAACAAGGAAAATGGGCTGCATAGCGATGACGACAAGGAGCCCCGGCCGTCGAACACAGGAGGACAAAAGAAATTTCCTCCCCAAGTGAAAACGGTAATCATGATATACGCCACCCATATCCCCAAGCGGGAACGGAAGCGCACACTAAGGGATGTCTACGCGATGGAGCCAGTCGCTCCAAAGTTCAACCCATGGTCTTCTTGTCCGATCACCTTTGATCGCAGGGACCACCCGACCAGCATCCGTCATGGTGGTTCGGCCGCATTGGTCCTTGACCCTATCATTGACAGATTCCACCTCACACGAGTCCTCATGGACGGTGGCAGCATCCTGAACCTGCTCTATCAGGATATAGTGCGCAAAATGGGCATCGATCCCTCAAGGATCAAACCCACCAAAACCACTTTTAAAGGTGTCATACCAGGTGTAGAGGCCTGTTGATGGGCTTAATCACACTAGAAGTAGTCTTCGGATCTCCGGACAACTTCCAAAGCGAGGAGTTAATCTTCGATATTGTCCCCTTCCGCAGTGGCTATTACGCACTGCTCGGACGAACCACATTTGCCAGATTCAATGCGGTGCTGCACTATGCTTACCTCAAGCTCAAGATGCCAGGACCTCGCGGGGTTATAATAGTCAATGGAAACATAGAGCGCTCCCTCCGTATGGAGGAGCACACCGCCGCCCTCGCAGCAGAAGTATAGAGCAGCCTTCTTAGGCAGACCTCCAATTCGGCAATAAAGTCAACGGACACCACTAAGCGAGTCCGAAGTACTCTGCAACAGGATCGTCCGGCACGTCCAGAGCTCGCCTAGCAATTCGGCCTCCATCCTATTCCAAGTCAAGCGGCGAAATTTGTGCCGCGCATATATAATTACACACTTAAAATACCATGGGCATAGGCGGAGGCACAGCTAGAATGCGGTCCACAATGCGGCTCAGCCGCCCTAGGATCCGTATACCTTAACCCCTTTTCTTTCTTTCATGTCCATATTTTCTGGAAACCCACCCAATAGCCTGATTATTGGACCCATCATGGGACAGAAACACCAAGGAGGCAAGGAGCTTTGACGTACAAGGGAATCCCTAGGTGGTCTCTGATAACGATCGCTATACCTGTTTTACATACCCACACGCAGCTCGCTCTTGGTTAGGACATGTCAAATAGTCCTATTTTCCTTATCGCACTACTTGTAGACATATGCCTTGACGTATTATTCAAAAAACAATGGAAAATAATGTACAGCGTGAGCTTATTATTACATTTCTTTATCTTTTCATTGACTGGTTATTTACTACAAATTGCACCCGTACATTTTGGTACATTCAGCTCGCCAGGGGCTTCCTGTACCCCATAACACGGCAAGAAAGTCCGAACACTTTCGACAGTGCGGCACCCCGAATTCATAACATTATATGCATTAGCTCCGAATCATGTCTTGGGTCAATAGTTGGGTTTGCCCGGCTCCCATGTTTTGCTGCCTTACGTTCTGCTATATCGGCTAAGGTGGCACAGGGAGAACTACTGTGATTGTGTCCTGGTTCTTCCGGACGAGCACCTCAGTAGAGAAAGCCGAAAACTGACTGTCATGATGTGGCGAGAGCTGGACGTTATTCGAGAGGTCTCAAATCCTTAAAGATTTTTTCCGCTTTGGGCGAGGAATCGGCCTTTGTCCGATTTAGGCATGTATAGCGCCCCAAGTTCGGCCTTCTGAATACTAGGGGCTATGCCAAAATTTAAAATTATAGAACTTCTATGGCTAAGTGAGAGTGATAAAGCTGTATAGTCTGATTGCCTTGTTCGTTGCGCTAAACACCTCCTTAAAGGACCAAAATTTTTGATAAAGAGTGTTTAGATTTATCTCGAACACCCCGGTACTAGTTACATGGGGGCAGAAGCCGACGACTAGCCAACTCTCAGATTTTATAAACGGCCGCACAGAAGGTAAAATTTTAAAGCAGCAAGCGTTATATTGCGCAAATGAACTTGTTTTCATATTACAGGATCAAATGAGTACATTCACTCAAATATTACATCCTTAGCACATTGCTCCGCCACAAGGCGGGACCCCTTCAGGACACTGTCATAATACTTTTTGGGGTGGCGGTGCTCCTTCCCCTTCGGTGGCCCCTCCGTCATTAGCTTCTCGGCATCCATCTTCGCCCAGTGCACTTTCGCGCGTGCGAAGGCCATGCGCGCGCCTTCAATGCAAATTGATCGCTTTATGACTTCAAGCCGCGGGCATGCATTTACAAGCCGCTTTACTAGGCCGAAGTAGCTGCTGGGCAGGGGCTCGGCAGGCCATAGCCGGACTATGAGGTCCTTCATGGCCAGTTCGTCCGCCTTGTGAAGTTCGACCAGTTGCTTCAGCTGGTCGCTCAAGGGCATCGGATGTTTGGTCCCAATATACTGGGACCAGAACAGCTTCTCCGTTGAGCTCCCTTCTTCAGCTCGGTAGAACTCTGCGGCATCAGATATGCTATGCGGCAGATCTGTGAATGCTCTTGGAGAGCTCCAAATTCGGGTAAGTAAAAGGAAAGTCTCCTTCACATGCTTGCTTTGCATAATGAATGCCTTACCCGCTGCAATCTTCTTGGCTGACTGAATCTCCTGGAGGGCCTTTTGGGCTTCGGCCTTGGCATCTCGTGTGCTCTGGAGGGCCTTCGCAAGCTCAGACTCTTGCGTCTTAGAGTCACGCTCCACAGACTCATATTTTTTAACGAAATCCTGGAGCTCTTGTTGGACCTCGTCGACTCGGGCCTCTTGCTTCTTGCGCTCGGCGCGCTCCTTGGCTGCTTTGTCTTCGGCCTCGGTCAGCACCATCTTAAGGCCCGCCACTTCAGTCGTGGCCCCTAGTAAAAGTGCATGATGCTTTCATCAGAAGAAACCATTTTTTCCTTTTCAAATATACAAACGGGGTATTGTGTACCTTTATTTTCCTCGAGCTTCCTCTTCACGAGGCCGAGCTCTCCCTCGGTCCGCTCCAGGTCCCACTTCAGTCCGGAGACCTCCACGGTATGAGCGGCAGCGGCCAGCAGTGACGCCTGCTTATTCACATAGATATCTTCTGTTAGACTCCTGCTGATGTTATTTGATCCTCTGTTCGACCTTTCTTTCCGAACACCAAAATGACCATCAGGGGCTACTGTCTATACTGTGATATTTTCTTACAGTTTTGTTACTTACCTCAAAGCCTGTTAGGAGGCTGTCGCAGGCTTTGGTCAATCCGCTTTTGGTGGACCGGACCTTCTCAATCACCGTACTCATGATGGTACGGTGTTCTTCATCAATGGAAGCACCGCGAAGCGCTTCCAGCAAGTTGTTCGATGCCTCTGGATGGACAGAGGTCATCGGCACGGGCGGCTCACCCCCCTTAGAGAGAGGCTGCCCGCTTGTATCCGGAAGCACTGGGTGTTCCGGAGCAGTATCCGGTTGGGGGCCAGGCTTGCTGCGGCCCCGATATCGGATTCCATGGGGGTCTCACACCCATGTGCCTGGTGACTGGGATTTCGCCTGGGGGCGTCTCCAGAACTGTCTCCCCTTGGTCCGGTATCCTCTGAGACAACACCTCGGTGTCGTCCGCGGGCCTGGGGGAGGAGGTTGTCGGGAGTGAATTGTTGTTCATCGCCGACAGGCCTAGAGTCCCATCCGAAGAGGATGCGTCGATGTGGGATTTGGCCGGACTACATATGCATGTTTGACATGATAAGAAGCAATAAAGGAAAACATACCGGAAGTATTATAGTGTCCGGATACTTACGACTTCGCCAGGGGCTTGTCCCTGGGCAACCACTCCTCGCCGCTGTAGGTGGATGTGGTGGAGTGGTCCAGAAGGGAGGAATTTCCCTTCTTGGACGCTTCGGCCTCCCCAGACGGGGCTGCTTTCCTCTTCTTCTTCCCCCAGGTTGGGGCGGGGGAGGGATTTCCTCTTCCTCCTCCTCGTCTTTGTTGGAGGAGCGCGCCTTGGTGTCTTCGGACGATGATTCGGATACAACCTTGCGCCGGAGACCTTTCCTGGTCCCCACGGCCTTCTTCTCTGGCACCTCATAGGGCGCCGGAAACAGCATCTTTGTTAAGAGAGGCGATGCTGGATCTTCGGGTAGTGGAGCCGGACAGTCAATCTGCTCCGCTATCGCTACCCAGTCCTATTAAATTGGAATGGAGGCTTAGATTCCTCCCGCGAATGTGCTGGGGAAAGGCACATCTCGCAAAATATAAAAACTTACCGGATTGGCGGGGTGCTTTGCGCTGAGTCCGCGATCTTTGGCTATTGGCGGTGGTACCTCGGTGGCCTTGAACAGCACCTTCCAGACATCTTCGTGCGTCGTGTCGAAGAGCTCTCGCAACGTCTGGTGTTTGGCCGGGTCGAACTCCCACATATTATAAGCCCGTCTCTGACACCGAAGGATCCAGCGGATGAGCATGACCTGGACCATGTTGACAAGCTTGATTTTCTTGCCTATCATATTTTTGACGTAGGTCTGAAGTCCGGTCAGCTCCACAGATGAGCCCCAGGCTAAGCCCTTCTCTTTCCAGGAGGTGAGCCGCATGGGGATGCCAGATCAAAATTCGGGGGTCGTCGCCCAGTTGGTGTCGTGCGGCTCGGTGATGTAGAACCACCCGGATTGTCACCCCTTCATGGTCTCCACAAAGGAGCCTTCGGGCCAGGTGACATTGGGCATATTGCCCACCATGGCGCCTCTGCACTCCGCTTGCTGGCCAAACACCACCTTTGGCTTCACGTTGAAGGTCTTCGGCCATAGGCCGAAGTGGGGCATAATGCGGAGGAAGGCCTTGCACATGACGATAAATGCCGAGATGTTGAGGATGAAATTGGGGGCCATATCATGGAAGTCCAGCCCATAGTAGAACATAAGCCCGCGGACGAATGGGTGGAGGGGGAATCTGAGTCCGCGGACAAAGTGAGAGAGAAATACTACCCTCTCCTGGGGCTTCGGGGTAGGGATGATCTGCCCTTTGGCAGGGAGCCGGTGCGCGATGTCTGCGGCCAGGTATCCGGCCTCCCGAAGCTTCGTGATGTCCTCCTCCTTAACGGAGGAGGCCATCCAGTTGCCTCCCGCTCCGGACATACTTGGAATGACTTTGCGGAGAAGGTGAAAGGTTAGGCGCTGGAGCTCGAGCAAGCAAGAATGGATGAGCAGAGGAAGAAGAAGGCATGGGTGAAGAAGGTGAATCCTTATCTCTTTACAAAGGCGGTAGAAACCATGCGCCTCCCCACTTGTCGTGTAAACTCGCTTATTCCCAAGCGTCGTGTTGATGGCGCGATTGGGTTACCCACACCCGTATTGATGAGAATCCTGTGATAAGGGGACACGATCTCTGCTTCGACAAGACATGCCAATGAAAGCGCCTCGCAAGATGTGCAGTAGCGGGTTGAGAAAAACGGTTCGAATAATAACCGGGCCGTGGCGTGATGTCACGTTGTGAAAAGTTGTCAGCAGATTGGATTTGTGGAATATTGTGCTCTCTACGGTGGTATGTGGAATTTTTTTTGCAGAGCTGGACACGATCCTTGTGTTCGAGATCTTCTATGGAGTATTCGGAGAAGGAACCCGCCTTGCAATGCTGAAGACAATCTGCGCGCCGGACTCATCGTCATCGAAGCCTGGTTCCGGGGCTACTGAGGGAGTCCTGGATTAGGGGGTATCCGGATAGCCGGACTATGTACAACGTCCGGACTATTGAAGCGTGAAGATACAAGACTCAAGACTTCGGCCCGTGTCCGGATGGGACTTCCCTTGGCGTGGAAGGCAAGCTTGGCGATCCGGATATTATATTTCCTTCCTTGTAACCGACTCCATGTAAACCCTCGCCGCCACCGTCTATCCTCCGAGATCTGCTAACACACCGCCGACAGCCATCGATACCGCAACACTGTCAGATTCTCAGCAGATGCATACACGGCACCGCACCAGAGGCGGTGAGGGAGTCCTGGATTAGGGGTTCCTCGGACAGCCGGACTATGTACTTATGCCGGGCTGTTGGACTATGAAGATACAAGATTGAAGACTTCGTCCCGTGTCCGGGTGGGACTCTCCTTTGCATGGAAGGCAAGCTTGGCAATTCGGATATGTAAATTTCCTTCTCTGTAACCAACTCTGTGTAACCCTAGCCCCCTCCGGTGTCTATATAAACCGGAGGGTTTAGTCCGTAGGACAACAACAATCATAATCATAGGCCAGCTTCTAGGGTTTAGCCTCTATGATCTCGTGGTAGATCAACTCTTGCAATACTCATATCATCAAGATCAATCAAGCAGGAAGTAGGGTATTACCTCCATAGAGAGGGCCCGAACCTGGGTAATATTGTGTCCCTCACCTCCTGTTACCATTAGCCTTAGAGGCACAGTTCGGGACCCCCTACCCGAGATCCACCGGTTTTGACACCGATAGGTGGTACTCTTTCGTATCTGCTCAACTTATTTATCACAACAAGAAAATAGATCGCCACTGCTTTACCGTGATTTCTTGTCCATCACTTAGGATCTTACTTGTTAGTTGAAAGCAAACATCGGTTGCGAAGTTGCCTTTGTCCGGTTTGCACCTTAAGATCCACCATGGCACGCTCAACACTATACTCGCAATGCTTACGGTTTTCTCCTTTTATATTCCACACTAGTTAAATTACAGTAGACTAAATTTCAAAATTGGGTCAGTTGAGTTTTGAGAGCTCGCCGGAGTTCTCCGGAGGGAAGGAAGGGGCTCGCGTGGGGACGGTGGTTGTTGGGGGCGGTGGCTTGGCGGTGGTGGGGCCTTGCCGAACGAAGAAAACTCAATGCGGTGGGGGCGGGGGCGGGGGTGGGGGTGGCGGTGGGGGCGGTTCAGGGGATGGTGGGGGGGGGGGTCTGGGGCGGTGGTTCGGCTGGCAGCCCGTGCGGGGTTTGGTAGGGGAAGAATCATAGACGAGGAAGAAGAAGGCTTAGGAGACGTAGGATCTTCAGCCAACCGCCTGAAATGGTTGACTGACCCAAATGACAAAAGTCACGCGACTTGCATGCAGACATTCCTTTATATTCAGTACCAACATCGTAGCTGCTTAGCACTACTCCTCAATCCATCAATCTAAACAACGTGCCACTCACAATTCCAAACTTGTTGCTCAAATACGAATCTGATATGATGCTGATATTATTAAAACAGTAACATTTAATTGGTCAGCTAATGTTCCTACTTTATTTTTGAAAAGCGATGCACCACATATAGAGAGACATCAGAGTTGCATTCTTAATGCTCTCTGGTTCATCATGTGTGGGCACTGTGCACCGAACATTTTATTATCCAAAATCTACTTACTCTTCTTTAGCATGTTCCTCTTCTGTTCTTCTTTAATAAGTACTCTCTCCGTTCCTAAATACAAGTCTTTGTATAGATTCCACCATGGACTACATATGGAGCAAAATGAGTGAATCTACACTCTAAAATGTATCTATATACATCTGTATGTGATCCATAGTGGAAATCTCCACAAAGACTTATATTTTGGAACGGAGGGAGTATGATAGTAGTACAGTATGTTCCTTGTACTGAAGAGGAGCAGGGACATTTGCAGTGTAGAGCGGTTGGTTGTGATGGACACTTTCAACTCTTCGGGCCTCTTTGATTCATAGGATTTTGTAAATATAGGAATAGGAATTGTAGTGGCATTCCCACTTGAATCCTATAAGATTAGCAAGGAAATGCGGGGAGCTGTGTCGCCTTTGAGAGTTACATTGATATTAATAGTACCACACCTTCAGTTAAAGAGAGATGGTACCTGAAGCCTTTCTAGCCGTACCGGCAATAGTAGCCCATATTTTCCAGCAAGTTCCACTTTCCTGATTTTACTTGTGATGCTTACGGTTTTCCCGTTATATCTACACTATGATCTGTGTAGCTGCTTTGTGTCGCACTAGCAGCAGTCCACTCTTGAAGCTAAACAACACACCAATCATAAGTCCAAAGCTTACTTCTTCAAATACGAATTGTGATATGATACTAATATTAGTTAACAGACACATTTAATTGGTCAGCTAATGCTCCCACTTGATTTTCCAAATGCATGTGGCCACATATAGAAAGACAACATGGAATTGCATTTCTTTGGGTGTTGTGATTCATCATGAGTGGGAAACCAACATTGTATGCAAAGAAGCGGAACTCCAAGAATATGCTTCCTCTTCTATTCTTTAATATGTTCCTCTTTTGTTATTCTGTATTCAGTATGTACAGTATGTTCCTTGTCAGGAAGGGGAGCAGGGACATCTATAGTCAACAGCTGATAGAGCTGGCCTCTACGTGATTGATAGGCTTCCAATTAGTAGCGGCAATACAACATCGTATTTTCCAGCCAGTTCCACTTTCCCGATTTATATATTCTGGTTATGGTTAACCCCTTTTATGTACACTATGATCTACCTAGTTGTTGTGTGCTCTTGTTATCATGGTTCGGCAATAAACTCTCTATACAGTATATTATGAACCTATCATCTGCCAACTATCCTTACTTCTGGAGCCTATTTTTTGTGTACTTGTGCCAGATTATATTAATGCACACGCCATATTACAACACACATGGGCTCTCTCATCAGAATCCAGTGATAGGACACAAGGGTTTATAGGGAGCCCCCATATTAGAATATCCTCTACATTACAAACATAATCTCACTACTATTTATGTTTTCATGCTTCTGAGATACTGTACGTAATCACAATGAATATCAGAATGCGGGCATCAGCAAAATATTGTGGAACACTGCAATGACTAACAAAATTGGCACCAAGGCATTGAGTGCCATTCTGGATGCAATGAAACTCATACGCTCCCCACCTGCAGATTCTTGTTCAGAATATGATCCTAATGACTATTCTGACCTCGAGGAGTCGAAGGCAGATGGCCTGTCATGTTCACCCATCAAGGTGCATGTTCTAATTTGGCAATGTTTTATTGATTGCGCATATCTTGCATAAGGTGTCTTGCATTTATTCTACTTTGTTGCACCGCCATCTGCTTAGTTTACTCATCATATATGTCAAGATGCCATGCCCATCTATTATCAATACATATTCCATTTGTCATCATACCATGTTTCTCCACTCAAATGATGTTCTTGTGTATCAGACATCAAAAAGTAAGAGGGTGATTGCCGAACCTGAAGGAGCACCAGCAAAGTCCTTGAAAAACGTGGTGGTGCCGGAGAAATCAGACAGCACCCCACTTATATTGGCTCTACAAGCAGTGACACAAAACGTAGGACCGACTCCAGCAGACTGTACCCATACTTCACTGGCCACACCACTAGCCCCACCACACAGGACCTGCACTCCAACAAAGGTATGTCGATTTTAGTTGCCATAGCACCAGCCGTACCACAAAAAAATCCCACTCCAGCAAAAAGTACAGCAAGTCCACCGGCCGAAGACCTATCCCAACTGCAGAGACAGCTAATTCCTGTAGATTGGAACCCCATTCCAATTATTCCTAGTTTAAAAGACAATGCTTTCAATGTTGTTAGGGAGTACGTGCATATATTCCCATCATGGGAAGATTATAGTGAAGACAAACACCATTTTCACATCTTCCTCTTGCACTTACATGTAAGTGCTATTATTCATGGTGATTACTTTCCTGTTTTCTGCTAATTGAACACACCAATAATTTACATTACATTGTTGTAAGTAGGCAAGGATCAATCTGGATAGTCACGACAAGCAAAGCTTGCTTGCACTTTTCAAGGAAGCATTGCAGTAGTATCCGTGTTACCTGAGGAAATCACATTTTGATGGCAAGTCTATAGACGAATTTCCGATGAAGTCTCCTGTGCTAAATTTAGAAGACATTGAATGGAAAAACCTTGTTATGCACTGGTCTCGTTCACTGGATGAGGTACTGTCTATGATATCACATGACAATTTGAACTTCTACTTTTCTTAATCTGCCTTACGGATCTCTTTTGCAGGAAATCTGCTCGAAGAAGAATTTCGGTTTGAAAAGGACGACAGGATATCACAAATATGCTACCCGCTGCTTTGCTCTTGTTAGTACCTGTTGTCATGTATCATTGTGAAGGAAATATGCCCTAGAGGCAATAATAAAGTTATTATTTATTTCCTTATAGCATGAAAAATGTTTATTATTCATGCTAGAATTGTATTAATCGGAAACATGATACATGTGTGAATACATAGACAAACATAATGTCACTAGTATGCCTCTACTTGACTAGCTCTTAATCAAAGATGGTTATGTTTCCTAACCATAGACATGAGTTGTCATTTGATTAACAAGATCACATCATTAGTAGAATGATGTGATCGACTTGACCCATTCCGTTAGCTTAGCACTTGATCGTTTAGTATGTTGATATTGCTTTTTTCATGACTTATACATGTTCCTACAACTATGAGATTATACAACTCCCGTTTACTGGAGGAACACATTGTGTGCTACCAAACGTCACAACGTAACTGGGTGATTATAAAGGAGCTCTACAGGTGTCTCCAAAGGTGCATGTTGAGTTAGCGTATTTCGAGATTAGGTTTTGTCACTCCGATTGTCGGAGAGGTATCTCTGGGCCCTCTCGGTAATGCACATCACTATAAGCCTTGCAAGCAATGTAGCTAATGAGTTAGTTACAAAATGATGCAATACATAACTAGTAAAGAGACTTGCCGGTAACGAGATTGAACTAGGTATTGAGATACCGACAATCGAACCTCGGGAAAGTAACATACCGATGACAAAGGGAACAATGTATGTTGTTATGCGGTTTGACCGATAAAGATCTTCGTAGAATATGTAGGAGCCAATATGAACATCCAAGTCCCGCTATTGGTTATTGACCAGAAACGTGTCTCGATCATGT
Organism: Aegilops speltoides; assembly: GCA_021437245.1. Taxonomy (NCBI): domain Eukaryota; kingdom Viridiplantae; phylum Streptophyta; class Magnoliopsida; order Poales; family Poaceae; genus Aegilops; species Aegilops speltoides. The sequence goes on from CM038145.1 coordinate 218,642,425, forward strand.
CTACATAGTTCTCGAACCCATAGGGTCCGCACGCTTAAAGTTTCAATGATGATTATATTATGAGTTTATGAGTTTTGATGTACCGAAGGTTGTTTGGAGTCCTGGATGTGATCACGGACATGACGAGGAGTCTCGAAATGGTCGAGACATGAAGATTGATATATTGGAAGCCTATATTTGGATGTCGGAAGTGTTCCGGGTGAAATCGGGATTTTACCGGAGTACCGAGGGGTTACCGGAACCCCCCCCCCCCCGGGGCTTAATGGGCCATAGTGGGCCTTAGTGGAGAAGAGGAGAGGAGGCCAGGGCAGGGCCGCGCACCCCTCCCCCTAGTCCGAATAGGACAAGGAGAGGGGGGTGGCGCCCCCCCCTTTCCTTCCTCTCTCTCCCTCATCTTTCCCCCTTCTCCTAATCCAACAAGGAAGGAGGGAGTCGTACTCCCGGTGGGAGTAGGACTCCCCTTGGTGCACCTCCTCCCTGGCCGGCCGCCCCCTCACCCCTTGCTCCTTTATATACGGGGGCAGGGGGACACCTCTAGACACAACAACAGATCATTGATCTCTTAGCTGTGTGCGGTGCCCCCTCCACCATAGTCCTCCTCGATAATATTGTAGCGGTGCTTAGGCGAAGCCCTGCGACGGTAGAACATCATCATCGTCACCACGCCGTTGTGCTGACGGAAATCTCCCTCGACACTCGGCTGGATCGGAGTTCAAGGGACGTCATCGAGCTGAACGTGTGCTAGAACTCGGAGGTGCCGTGCTTTCGGTGCTTGATCGGTCAGGCCGTGAAGAAATACGACTACATCAACAGTGTTGTTCTAACGCTTCCTCTTTCGGTCTACGAGGGTACGTGGACAACACTCTCCCCTCTCGTTGCTATGCATCACCATGATCATGCGTGTGTGTAGGAAAATTTTGAAATTACTACGTTCCCCAACAGTGGCAGCTGAGCCTGGTTTTATGCGTAGATGTTATATGCACGAGTAGAACACAAGTGAGTTGTGGGCGATACAAGTGATACTGCTTACCAGCATGTCATACTTTGGTTCGGTGGTATTGTTGGATGAAGCGGCCCGGACCGACATTACAGGTACGCTTACGCGAGACTGGTTCTACCGATGTGCTTTGCACACAGGTGGCTGGCGGTGTCAGTTTCTCCAACTTTAGTTGAACCGAGTGTGGCTACGCCTGGTCCTTGAGAAGGTTAAAACATCACTAACTTGACAAACTATTGTTGTGGTTTTGATGCGTAGGTAAGAACGGTTCTTGCTCAGCCCGTAGCAGCCACGTAAAACTTGCAACAACAAAGTAGAGGACGTCTAGCTTGTTTTTGCAGGGCATGTTGTGATGTGATATGGTCAAGACGTGATGCTATATTTTATTGTATGAGATGATAATGTTTTGTAACCGAGTTATCGGCAACTGGTAGGAGCCATATGGTTGTCGCTTTATTGTATGATCTCTCACTAAATATTGGCAATCACAACTGGCAGGACCATATCGGCAAGCAGACTGGTCACAGGAAGCGGAACTGCCCCAAGTATTTGGCGGATAAGAAGGATGGCAAGGTAAACAAAGGTATATGTGATATACATGTTATTGATGTGTACCTTACTAATGCTCGCAGATAGCACTGGTATTTGATACTGGTTACATTGCTAATATTTGCAACTCGAACAGGGACTACGGATTAAGCGAAGATTGGCTAAGGACGATGTGACGATGCGCGTGGGAAATGGTTCCAAAGTCGATGTGATCGCGGTCGGCACGCTACCTCTACCTCTACCTTCAGGATTAGTTTTAGACCTGAATAATTGTTATTTGGTGCCAGCGTTGAGCATGAACATTATATCTGGATCTTGTTTGATGCGAGATGGTAATTCATTTAAATCAGAGAATAATGATTGTTCTATTTATATGAGTAATATCTTTTATGGTCATGCACCCTTGAAGATTGGTCTATTTTTATTAAATCTCGATAGTAGTGATACACATATTCATAATGTTAAAACCAAAAAATGCAGAGTTGATAATGATAGTGCAACTTATGTGTGGCACTACCGTTTGGGTCATATTGGTGTAAAGCGCATGAAGAAACTCCATACTGATGGACTTCTGGAATCACTTGATTATGAATCACTTGGTACTTGCGAACCGTGCCTCATGGGCAAGATGACTAAAACACCGTTCTCGGAACTATGGAGCGAGCAATGACTTGTTGGAAATCATACATCTTGATGTATGTGGTCCAATGAATGTTGAGGCTCGCGGCGGATATCGTTATTTTCTCACCTTCACAGATGATTTGAGAAGATATGGGTATATCTACTTAATGAAACACAAGTCTGAGACATTTGAAAAGTTCAAAGAATTTCAGAGTGAAGTGGAAAATCATCGTAACAAGAAAATAAAGTTTCTACGATCTGATCGTGGAGGAGAATATTTGAGTTACGAGTTTAGTTTACATTTGAAACAATGCGGAATAGTTTCCCAACTCGTGCCACCCGAAACACCACAACGAAATGGTGTGTCTGAATGTCGTAATCGTACTTTACTAGATATGGTGCGATCTATGATGTCTCTTACTGATTTACCGCTATCATTTTGAGGTTATGCTTTAGAGACGGCCGCATTCACGTTAAATAGGGCACCATCAAAATCCGTTGAGATGACGCCTTATGAACTATGGTTTGGCAAGAAACCAAAGTTGTCATTTCTTAAAGTTGGGAGCTGCGATGCTTATGTGAAGAAACTTCAACCAGATAACGTCGAACCCAAATCGGAGAAATGTGTCTTCATAGGATACCCCAAAGAGACTATAGGGTACACCTTCTATCACAGATATGAAGGCAAGACTTTCGTTGCTAAATTCGGATCCTTTCTAGAGAAGGAGTTTCTCTCGAAAGAAGTGAGTGGGAGGAAAGTAGAACTTGATGAGGTAACTGTACCTGCTCCCTTATTGGAAAATAGTTCATCACAGAAACCGGTTCCTGTGACGACTACACCAATCAATGAGGAAGCTAATGATATTGATCATGAAACTTCACATCAAGTTACTGCAGAACCTCGTAGGTCAACCAAAGTAAGATCCGCTCCAGAGTGGTATGGTAATCCTATTCTGGAAGTCATGTTACTTGACCATGGCGAACATACGAACTATGAGGAAGCGGTGATGAGCCCAGATTCCGCAAAATGGCTTGAGGCCATGAAATCGGAGATGGGATCCATGTATGAGAACAATATGGACTTTTGTTGACTTGCCCGATGATCGGCAAACCATCGAGAATAAATGGATCTTCAAGAAGAAGACTGACGCTGATGGTAATGTAACTGTCTACAAAGCTCGACTTGTTGCGAAAGGTTTTCGACAAGTTCAACGAGTTGACTACTACGAGACTTTCTCACCCGTAGCGATGCTTAAGTCTATCCGAATCATGTTAGCAATTTCCGCATTTTGTGATTATGAAATATGGCAAATGGATGTCAAAACTGCATTCCTGAATGGATTTCTGGAAGAAGAGTTGTATAGGATGCAACCAAAAAGGTTTTGTCCATCCAAAAGGTCCTAACAAAGTGTGCAAGCTCCAGCGTTCCATTTATGAACTGGTGCAAGCCTCTCGGAGTTGGAATAAACGCTTTGATAGTGTGATCAAAGCATATGGTTTTATACAGACTTTTGGAGAAGCCTGTATTTACAAGAAAGTGAGTGGGAGCTCTGTAGCATTTCTGATATTATATGTAGACGACATATTGTTAATTGGAAATGATATAGAATTTCTGGATAGCATAAAAGGATACTTGAATAAAAGTTTTTCGATGAAAGACCTCGGTGAAGCTGCTTACATATTGGGCATCAAGATCTACAGAGATAGATCAAGACGCTTAATTGGACTTTCACAAAGCACATACCTTGATAAAGTTTTGACAAAGTTCAAAATGGATCAGGCAAAGAAAGGGTTCTTGACTGTATTACAAGGTGTGAAGTTGAGTCAGACTCAATGCCCGACCACAGCAGAAGATAGAGAGAAAATGAAAGATGTTCCCTATGCTTCAGCCATAGGCTCTATCATGTATGCAATGTTGTGTACCAGACCTGATGTATGCTTAGCAATAAGTTTAACAGAGAGGTACCAAAGTAGTCCAGGAGTGGATCACTGGACATCGGTCAAGAATATCCTGAAATAGATGAAAAGGACTAAGGATATGTTTCTCGTTTATGGAGGTGACAAAGAGCTAGTCGTAAATGGTTATGTCGATGCAAGCTTTGACACTGATCCGGACGATTCTAAATCACAAACCAGATACGTGTGTATATTGAACGGTGGAGCTATCAGTTGGTGCAGTTCTAAACAAAGCGTCGTGGCGGGATCTACATGCGAAGCGGAGTACATAGCTGCTTCGGAAGCAGCAAATGAAGGAGTCTGGATGAAGGAGTTCATTTCCGATCTAGGTGTCATACCAAGTGCATCGGGACCAATCAAGATCTTCTGTGACAAACTGGTGCAATTGCCTTGGCAAAGGAATCCAGATTTCACAAGAGGACCAAGCACATCAAGAGACGCTTCAATTCCATCCGGGACCAAGTCCAGGTGGGAGAAATAGAGATTTGCAAGATACATACGGATCTGAATGTTGCAGACCCATTGACTAAGCCTCTTCCACGAGCAAAACATGATCAGCATCAAGGCTCCATGGGTGTTAGAATCATTACTGTGTAATCTAGATTATTTAATCTAGTGCAAGTGGGATACTGAAGGAAATATGCCCTAGAGGCAATAATAAAGTTATTATTTATTTCCTTATATCATGATAAATGTTTATTATTCATGCTAGAATTGTATTAACCGGAAACATGATACATGTGTGAATACATAGACAAACATAATGTCACTAGTATGCCTCTACTTGACTAGCTCTTAATCAAAGATGGTTATGTTTCCTAACCATAGACATGAGTTGTCATTTGATTAACAAGATCACATCATTAGTAGTATAATGTGATTGACTTGACCCATTCCGTTAGCTTAGCACTTGATCGTTTAATATGTTGCTATTGCTTTCTTCATGACTTATACATGTTCCTACAACTATGAGATTATGCAACTCCCGTTTACCGGAGGAACACTTTGTGTGCTACCAAACGTCACAACATAAGCTGGGTGATTATAAAGGAGCTCTCAGTGTCTCCAAAGGTACATGTTGAGTTGGCGTATTTCAAGATTAGGTTTTGTCACTCCGATTGTCGGAGAGGTATCTCTGGGCCCTCTCGGTAACGCACATCACTATAAGCCTTGCAAGCAATGTAGCTAATGAGTTAGTTACGGAATGATGCATTACATAACGAGTAAGGAGACTTGCCAGTAACGAGATTGAACTAGGTATTGAGATACCGACGATCGAATCTCGGGCAAGTAACATACTGATGACAAAGGGAACAATGTATGTTGTTATCCCGTTTGACCGATAAAGATCTTCGTAGAATATGTAGGAGTCAATATGAGCATCTAGGTTCCGCTATTGGTTATTGACCGGAAACGTGTCTTGGTCATGTCTACATAGTTCTCGAACCCGCAGGGTCCGCACGCTTAAAGTTTCAATGACGGTTATATTATGAGTTTATGAGTTTTGATGTACCTAAGGTTATTCGGAGTCCTGGATGTGATCACGGACATGACGAGGAGTCTCGAAATGGTCGAGACATGAAGATTTATATATTGGAAGCCTATATTTGGATGTCAGAAGTGTTCCGGGTGAAATCGGGCTTTTACCGGAGTTCCGAGGGGTTACCGGAACCCCCCGGGGGCTTAATGGGCCATAGTGGGCCTTAGTGGAGAAGAGGAGAGGAGGCCAGGGCAGGGCCGCGTGCCCCTCCCCCCTAGTCCGAATAGGACTAGGAGAGGGGGGCTGCGCCCCCTTTCCTTCCTCTCTCTCCCTCCTCTTTTCTCCCTTCTCCTAATCCACCAAGGAAGGAGGGAGTCCTACTCCCGGTGGGAGTAGGACTCCACTTGGTGTGCCTCCTCCCTGGCCGGCCGCCCCCTCCCCCCTTGCTCCTTTATATATGGGGGCAGGGGGGCACCTCGAGACACAACAACAGATCATTGGTCTCTTAGCTATGTGCGGTGCCCCCCTCCACCATAGTCCTCCTCGATAATATTGTAGTGGTGCTTAGGCAAAGCCCTGCGACGGTAGAACATCATCATCGTCACCACGCCATCGTGCTAACGGAACTCTCCCTCGACACTCGGCTGGATCGGAGTTCGAGGGATGTCATCGAGCTGAACATGTGCTAGAACTCGGATGTGCCATGCTTTCGGTGCTTCATCGGTCGGGCCGTGAAGACGTACGACTACATCAACCGCGTTGTTCTAATGCTTCCGCTTTCGGTCTACGAGGGTACATGGACAACACTCTCCCCTCTCGTTGCTATGCATCACCATGATCTTGCGTGTGCGTAGATAAATTTTGAAATTCTACGTTCCCTAACACACTGTACCTGCATTCATACCTGGTTCATTATGTGACAGCAGTATGCATGATAGCTTGCTTATCAATTGTTCGCTCCAAATTATCTGAGTTGTATGAATGGTTACATTAGTGTAGAATATATCCAATGCTAATGAATTTTTTTAGCTCTGCATTGTTCTTGTAAGTACCTGCTGTCTGTTATCTGTGTACTTATATTGACAGCTAGTTGTTCATGTACCATCACTCTGGAGCTTATTTTCCTTTGCCCTCCATTTTCTACACATCAGCTCTATATTTACTCTTACCATAAGGTTGGATAACACCGATGGAACTGAAGAAGTTTAGCTCTGCATTGCTCTTGGTTGTACCTTTTGTCTGTATCATTGTACTTACATTTATAGCTACTTGGTTATGTAGCATCACTATTCATCTTATCTTAAATATTCTCCATTTTTCTTATGTTATCACATCTATATTTACTCTTAACAAAATGTATAACAAAGGCAATGCTTATGAAGAAGATTCTGCGGTAAACTTCTTGAATTGCCCCCCATCAGCATGGACAAGGGCTTTAGAGAGTTGGTCTTCACCACTAATGTAAGTTTGTCCTTCTCAAGCCTTCAAACTTTGTCTAGTAGGATCCTTTTTGGAAAGGCCTAGCTTGGTGGCAGCAGCACCACCAACATATTCCTTCTTCACAACTTTCTTGGAGGTCACTTCCTCCTCAATCACAAAGTCCTCATCCTCACTGTGAGGATTTCTTTTCCTTCTTTGTCTAGTTGGAGCTTCCTTTGGCAAGTTGCTGGGAGTTCTTCTGCTTCCCTCATCATAGCTACCAGAAGGACTAGTGCCTTCATTGAGGTTAACCAGATCTTCAAACTTGTTCTGGCTGTCATTGGCCTCTGACATCTTGACTGACCCTATGAATAGATGGGTGTGGGTAGAGTATATGAGCATCACAAAATACATCTGGTTTTTGCAAAAAAGTGATTCAAAATCTTAACTTTAGTTTTCTGCAGAAAGCATTTCGGAGCTACCGATTTGATGATCTTGGTGACACCGAAGCACTAACAGAGTCTAAACATGCAGTTTCGGTCAGACCGAGTTGCAGTTCGGTGACTCCTAGATGCTAGGGTTTCACTTTGAAATTGCTTTCGGTCTCACTTATCATTACACTTTGGTCAGACCGAGTTGTACTTATTGCAATGGCCAGGGGCAATCGGTGTGACCGAAAACTTCATGTCGGTCTGAGATGGGTTCGGCGGAAACCTAACCCTAAGATTTTGCATCAAATATAATCTAGAGGAATATTTGCATGGATAATAAGCTTTCAATCGTGGCAATAATACTGGCATTTGCTTTGGCATTGAATCGGAGTAAAGAAGTAGCACAAAAGAGACGAACCATACCCTAACTTGGCGGTGGTTCGCTACGGCGGCGATGGCAGGGGAGAATTCCGTTGACGGCGGCGGAGACCTGCGACGATGGCGCACAGGTAGAGACGACAATGATCCGGAGACCAAGGGGCGGCAACACTTGGGAGGCCCGTGCTAGAGTGTTTCAAGAAATTTCCAAACTTCGAGCCATGGTATATATATCCAGTAGCTGTCGGTGGCACCGAGTGGAACGGATTCGGTGGCACCGAGATGCAAAACTGCTTGCAGTTACTGCAACTCGGTGAGACCAAATTGTTCTAATAGGTGCCACCGAGGTGAAAACCTAGATCAACTTAATGGTTTCGGTGAGACCGAATAGGAATGAGTTGGTTTGACCGAAATGCACTAAGAGGTTTTGGAAGGCAGCCCTTGCGGATCGGTGGCTCTGAGTGCTCCTCACTCGGAGGGTCCGAAAGTGACTTGTTCAAATTTTGTGATGTAGCATGAATAGAGTTTGAGAAGAGAACAAGCATAGATAGCTAGAGAGAGTACTTAGGCATTATTGTCCACCCATTTGGCCAAAAAGAGCCAAACAATCAAATCTACAAATGGATGTCCTCGAATGAAGAAAATCATGCAACCAACATGCTCACACAATAAGATAGCAAATGAAACATGTGACAAAGCATGCACATACACTCTAGCATCTATCAAGCAATTGGCAATGACTGGGTCATCTATATATGAGTATATTGACTAAGGAGTCAAATGAGAACATTTGATTGTAGTTCATACTCATCATTTAAGCATAAGTGGGGTTACCACTTTTACATAAAGCATTGTTGTGTTCACACCATTAGAGTTGCTTTAGCTCAATTCTTAGAGTAAAGGTCCCCCTAGATGTGATATCCTCCCTAAGAGGGATGAACTAACCATGTATTTTGTGATGATGACTTCATGTAGATGTTGAAGATGTGGATGCTCAATGTAGATGTAGATCATTTGGAGCAATCCATTGGAGTGTTGCATTTTCAATACCTACATGGGTTAGTCCCACAAGGAACATACAAGGATATCCATAGACATAGAGTGAAACACACATATGATGATGTCCATAAAAGCATTATGTTACCTTGTCCCTTGTCTTACCAACCAAATGGTTTGTGACTCCATGAACTAGTGCAATATATGAAAGTTGATTGCACATGTTCTTGCCAAAATGAATATGAGCGAAGTATGTTGGTGGAGTCACCCTCAAGAACACTGTAGTTCTTATTCTTTGGAATCCACATCAACTTGATGGGAATCCTTGGAGTTGTAGTCGTACTTGATGAAGTACAACTTGACGTAGTCTTGGAAACCCACTTGACCATGGTCTTAGGAGCTTCTTCAAATGAATCAATCTCTTTTTGAAGCTTGTCCTTGCCTTTTAGCTTGTGGTCTTATGGTGGAAGATCATCTTGAGCTTGTGTTTCCTTGAAAGAAGTGGGGCCATACTTCTCTTGTTGAGGAACAAACTTCATCTTGGGATATTGATCTTCTTCCCACTGAACTCCACTGGCAATAAACTTTTATTCAAAACCAACACCTTGATTCTTCCAGTGCCTTTCTTGCTTGCGTACAATTTCCTCAAATTTCTTACTTCCTGGCAAGGCTCTTGTAAACACCTCTGTATATAATTCCCTTCAATAAGCTATTTTCTTGCTCAAGCGTGACTTGGCTAAGAGAATCATTAGTGGAATCAAGAGAACTACTAGAAGCAACAATATTGGATTTAACATTGTTATTGTTACTCCTAGAGGAAGAATCTTTCTTGTTCTTGTTGCTAGATTTTACTTTGGCATATAAGTAGACAAGATGAGAAGTTTGGCAAGATAAGAAGAACTCTTCTTTCGAAGATCATCATTGATAGCTTTTAGGAACTCATGCTCTTTCTCTAAATTTAGCTTGTCAAAGCGTAGCTTCTCATGAGTTCTTTTGAGCTCTCTATGATCCTCTAGAGTTGTTTCATGAGCTAACTTAGGAGTGTTTAGTTATTTAGTTAGATGTTGAATCTCCTTCTTATCATTGTCATTCATTTCATCTTGATTAGCATGATTAATAGCAAGTTCATCATTGGTTTCATCACTATCGTCAACAAGTAAATCATCATCACCTAGCAAATCATCTTCATCACTATTGAAATCAACATACTCGGGGTGTGATACCTTAGGGCCTTTAGCCATGAAGCATCTTCCAATTCCTTCATTTCGTGAGTCAAATATGTCGTAGGAGTTAGATGACACAAGTGCAAGTCCGGCAACACCTTCATCTTGAGTACTTTCGGAGTCAGAGTGATAGCTTCTCTCGGAGTAGTTGTTGGAGTCGAAACAGGATGCCCATTCACCAGCGTGAGCTTGATGTCTTCGTCTTGTGTAGCTCTTTGATGACTTGTCCTTCCTTTCTGAATCCTTGCTTCTACCAAAGGGTCTTCGTTCATAAGGATCATCTCTACTCCTCTCTCTTAGAGGTGATTCATCTCTTCTACTTCTCCTTTTTGGTGAATCTTTTCTCTTCTTGTAAGGAGCCGTACACTCATTGGAGTAGTGTCCGGGTATTCCACAATTTTAAAGCAATTACGATCACGACTAGAAGATCTTTTGTCATTATAGGATCTTGACTTGGAGCTTCACTCTTTGCTTCTATTCTTGTAGAATTTGTTGAAGTTCTTCACCATTAAGCTCAATTCTTCATTGGAGACTTGCTTCTCACCTTGATGTTGTAGGAGCATCACTTGAAGATTTGTAAGCACCACTTGACTTGCTGTGGAGCTCTTCCTTATCCTTGAGTGACATCTCATGAGCAACAATTCTACCAATGACTTCCGTGGGCTTGAGATCTTTGTAGTTGGGCATCATTTGGATCAAGGTGCACATGGTATCATACTTCCAATCCAAGGCTCTTAGGATCTTCTTGATGATGAATTTGTCGGTCATCTCTTCGCTTCCTAAGCCGGCAATCTCATTTGTGATGAGAGCAAGCCTAGAGTACATCTCAGCGACTCCCTCACCATCCTTCATCTTGAACTTGTCAAGTTGACTTTGAAGCACATCCAATTTGGATTCCTTGACGGACTCGGTACCTTCATGCATATCAACCAAAGTATCCCAAATTTCCTTTGCATTCTCAAGGCGGCTGATTTTGTTGAATTCTTTGGGGCACAAACCATTGAAGAGAATATCGCAAGCTTGAGCATTGTATTGCAACATCTTCATTTCTTCCGCCAATGCTTCATGATCCAGTTCTTTTCCATCCTCGAATAAATCACCTTGCAAGCTAGTGTGCACAATAGCCCAAATGGCGGGGTTATGACCAAGAATATGCATTTTCATCTTATGCTTCCAACTAGCAAAATTAGTACCATCAAAGTAAGGACCTCTACGGTGGTAATTTCCCTCGCTATACGCCATACTCTCCTAGGTTCTGAAACCAAGGCTATGATCACCAAAGCTATGGAAATCAAGGCAAATGGAGACCAAAGCTCTGGTACCACTTGTAGGATCGGAAGTAGGTCTAGATGGGGGGTGATTAGACTACTTGACCAATTAAAAATCTAACATTTTCCCAATTTTAGTTGTGGGAAGATTTTAGCAACTTAGCACAAGTCCAGTAATCAACCTACACATGCAATTCTAAGAGTGTAGCCGTGTAAAGTAAAACATTGCATATGAAGGTAAAGGGAAGGGTTTGGAGTGTGCAAACGCAATGAAGACACGGAGATTTTTTGCGTGGTTCCGATAGGTGGTGCTATTGTACATCCACGTTGATGGAGACTTCAGGCCATGAAGGGTAACGGTTGCGCAAGTCCACGGAGGGCTCCACCCATGAAGGGTCCACGAAGAAACAACCTTGTCTATCCCACCATGTCCATCGCCCAAGAAAGACTTGCCTCACTCGGGTTCAACTCCATAATCTTGACGGAGGCTCCCAAGCGACACCTAACCAATCTAGGAGACACCACTCTCAAAAGGTAATAGATGGAGCGTTGATGTTGAACTCCTTGCTCTTGTGCTTCAAATGATAGTCTCCCCAACACTCAACTCTCTCTCACAGATTTGGATATGGTGGAAATATGATTTGAGTGGAAAGCAACTTGGGGAAAGCTAGAAATCAAGATTCTTGTGGTAGGATTGGAATATCTTGATCTCAACACATGAGTGGGTGGTTCTCTCTCAGAAAATGTATGTTGGAAGTGTAGGCACGTTCTGATGTCTCTCTCACATATGGAGAAGGGGGTGGAGGGGTATATATAGCCTCCACACAAAATCCAACTGTTGCACATATTTGACCCAACTCAGTCAGACCGAATAGAAGAACTCGGTGAGACCGATTTAGTTCAAAATGTGAATGTTAGAAATCTCGGTGGGACCGACTGGAACAACTCAGTGGGACCGATATGCTAGGGCTTAGGGCAAACATCAACTCGGTGGCACCGATTGCATCAACTCGGTTAGACCGAAGTGAAGCAATAAGGCAACAGAGAGAATGTCAAGCAAACTCGGTGGGACTGATTGCATGACTCGATGAGACCGAAATAATGCAACAAGTCCAGAGCGATTGCAGGGCCATCTCGGTGAGACCGAGATCCGTATCAGTGTGACCGAACTGTTTAGGGTTTCTTGCAGTGGTTATGTCATATGAACTCGGTGGCGCCGGATTGAAATAATCGGTGGGGCCGAGTTGGATTTTGGGATTTTGACATATTTGGAACGCGAAAGTTGTTGAGGGTTTTGGAGCAATATCATCAAGCATTTTGAGCAAGCAAGCCATTAAGCAACACCTCATCCCCTTTCAATAGTATTGGCTTTCCTATGGACTCAATGTGATCTTGGATCACTAAAATAGAAATGAAGAGTCTTGAGCTTTGACAATATGTGTCCTTAGCATTTTGAGGGGTCCACATCTCTAATCCATGCCATGCCATTCATTGAACTTTCTGAAATATTAAACTTGAATGGATATTAGTTCAATGAGCTATATGTTGTTATGAATTACAAAAACCACCCAGGTATTAGTTGCACTTTCAGCCTTCATCTTCGGCCTTCTTTTGTCGCTAGATGCTTACGTGTGCTACTACTTTGATATCGAGAGGCTGGGGTGTGTTATGTTCTCTTTATCTTTGGCATAAACCTTAGTTCTTCTTAGAGTTTTTTATTTCTGTTTTGCTGAGGCAACATGTTTGCGGCCTCTACGGTCTTGCACTATTCTTTTTAGTGTCTCCCTTGTATCATACTATGTGGTTTCGTTGTTATGCAATGGGGCCGGGGCTGGAGCCCTTTTCCTCTAAAAAATAGAGGTAAGATGTATGAGGTAGTGTTCGGGGCAAAGGTAGAAAGCATTCATGGAAACATCCGGAGTTGTACGAGTATGGACAAATGTAGAGGCCCGTTCGGTACGTGGGATTTTCTGCAGGAATTTCACAGGAAAGTTTTTCTTTGCTAGCGTTCAGAACGGAGGAATCATGAATAGTATTCTAGAGGAAAACTTTCATTCATGTGCCGATTCAAAAGGGTTAGAAAAATCCACTATAGCCTCATTTTTGGCGGAAACCCGAGGCAAGGCTCTGGCTATCATCCTTGATTGAGTGTGAAGGTGAATAAAAAATTCCATGTGGGAGGATACATGAGGATGCAACGGTGTCTAGCCAAATAAAATACTCTACGTTTGGCCATACATGTAGACCTCTGGATGTTTTCATGTATGCTTTCTACCTTTGTCCCGAACACCACCTCATACATCTTTCCTCTATTTTTTCAATCCTATGTTTTGCATCCACTTTCCTATCCCGTTCCTCTTTTTATCTATGGTCCTTGGTTTTTGCAGACATGTGCCCTGAATAGGCCTAGAGTATTTTATTTGGCTAGACATTGTTCATACTACTTGTGTCATTCAACAACAAGATCAAACATAATATGTTCCAACATGCTTGTGTCATGCACCAAGAAGATCAAAGATAATATGCACCATATTTTTGAATTTCTTTTGGTCATGCAACAACAATATCAAGCATGTTTGGTCATACAACAACAACAACAACAACAACAACAACAACATGCATTAGATCACTCTCATGTTTTAGCCTTGGAAAAATTCAGCAAAAACATAACTTGATCGTAACTTGTAGTACACATGTTCACAAAATACATCATATGATCACTGGCATATCTTGGGAACAAGATCAAAGGTTTGGGTCATATACACCAATATCAACCATACTATAGAATCTCTCTTTGGACTACTTGGGTAAACTAGACTACGCCGAACTAAATACTACTCCCTCCGTCCCATAATGTAAGACGCATTTTGACTGTCAAAAAGCATCTTACATTATGGGACGGAGGGAGTAGCTAAATAAAGGTATTAATCTGGAGCAAGCTAGGATATTTTACTTGATCAAAACAACAAGAAACAGCCTCCACGAAAGCTCTATGTTTGTAAACATAAGGTGTTGGATCAGAACTTTTAATCAGGTAATTTGAAACTATCCAATGGAGAAAGAGAGCACAAAAAACTTGAACCGACTGTCGGTTGTCGGCCGGAGTGACCCCCACTTCTTGCCAACGAAGCGACCGAGGGCTACAATGCTCGGAGAGCGGCAGGGAAGCGAGGAGAGTAACAAGGTAGCTGCACATCCCTCACATGCACTCTCCTCCTTCTTAGTAGCACCGGTTCATCTCATCCAACACTATGGGCATCGCTCAATTGTCTGTCACCGATATCGCCATGACCATCGTCGCTGCGTCCTCCTTCGGACCCGGCGGGTTTAGAGCACGAGACCTGTACATGGGCCAACGCTCTCTCTGAACTCAATCCCCTCTCCCATGCCTCCAACATCGCCCAATAGATAAACCCGACCGACAACGCTATGTCTCTGGTCATTCAGATCCTCTCCTCCTTCGTGGCCGCCATAGCAATCCCCACTGATTCCTCCTAGAGCATCTCCAAGTTAGAAAAGCAGCTACAGATCTCACGAAGCCTGGTCGGCTTCTCTGCATCGTCGTCTACCACCTACTGTCGGTGTCAAAACCGGCAAATCTCGGGTAGGGGGTCCCGATCTGTGCGTCAAGGCTGATGGTAACAAGAAGTAAGGGACACCGATGTTTACCCAGGTTCAGGCCCTCTCGATGGAGGTACAACCCTACTTCCTGCTTGATTAATATTGATGATATGGGTAGTACAAGAGTAGATCTACCACGAGATCATAGAGGCTAAACCCTAGGAGCTAGCCTATGATGGTATGAATGTAATTGTGATCGGTCTTCTAAGGACCAACCTCTCCGGTTTATATAGACACCGGAGAGGGCTAGGGTTTACATGGAGTCGGTTACAAGGAAGGAAATATAATATCCGGATCACCAAGCTTGCCTTCCACGCCAAGGGAAGTCCCATCCGGACACGGGCCGAAGTCTTGAGTCTTGTATCTTCACGCTTCAATAGTCCGGACGTTGTACATAGTCCGGCTGTCCGGATACCCCCTAATCCAGGACTCCCTCAGTAGCCCCTGAACCCGGCTTCAATGACGATGAGTCCAGCGCGTAGTATTGTCTTCGGTATTGCAAGGCGGGTTCCTCCTCCGAATACTCCAAAGTAATTATCGAACACTCAAATCGTGTCCGAATCTAAGAAATGATCTTCGCATACCACGGTTGAGAGAATGATATTTCACAAATGCAATCTGCTGACAACTTTTTCTGATGACGTGACACATTATTATGATCGGATCCATTATTCGAACCGTTTCCACACAACCAGCTACAACGCATATCACGAGGCGGTTTTTGTGACACGTCTTGTCAAAGCAGAGATCGTGTCCCCTTTATTACGGGATTCTCATCAATATGGGTATGGGTAATCTCACCACGCCATTAATCGTGGCGCTTGGGAAACAAGCGATTCTCAACGGGCTAGTGGGGAGGCGCACCGCTTCAGGCGCCTCTATAAAGGGATAAGGTTCCCCCATTTTTACCCACGCCTTCTTCCTCCTTTGCCCACTCTTACCCCCTCGAGCTCCAGCGCCCAAGCCCAAGTCTTCCCCGCATAGCTAAACATGTCCGGAGCAGGAGGCAAGTGGGTGGCTTCCACCGTCAAGGAGAAGCACATCGCCAATCTTCGGGCGGCCAGATACTTGGCCACGGACATAGCGCACCGTCTACCAGACGCCGGGCAGGTCATTCCAACCCCAGGACCCCATGAGAGGGTCCTATTCATCGCCCACTTCATCCGTGGACTGGGATTTCCACTCCATCCCTTCGTCCGCGGGCTTATGTTCTACTACGGGCTAGATTTCCATGATCTAGCCCCGAATTTCGTCCTCAACATCTCGGTGTTCATCGTCGTGTGTTAGGCCTTCCTCCGCATCCAGCCTCACTTTGGCCTATGGCTGCAAACTTTCTGCATGAAGCCGAAGGTGGTAAGAGGCCAATAGGCGGAGTGCGGAGGGGCCATGGTGGGCAGAATGCCCAATGTCACATGGCTCGACGGCTCCTTTGCGGAGACCGTAAAAGGATGGCAATCGGGGTGGTTCTACATCACCGAGCCGCGCGGCGCCAACTGGGCGGCGACCCCCGAGTTCCAATCCGGAGCCCCCATGCGGCTTACCTCCTGGGAGAGGAAGGGCCTGTCCTGGGGCGATTCCACGAAGCTGGCCGGACTCCAAACATGCGTCAAAAGCATGAAGGACAAGAACATCAAGCTTGTCAACGTGATCCAGTTCATGCTCGTTCGCTGAATCTTGCCCTGCCAGAGGCGGGCAGTCAATCTGTGGGAGTTCGTCCCCAACGAGCATCGGACGCTCCAGAGGCTCTACGACATGACGCACAAAGGCGCATGGAAGGAGTTGTTCAAGGCCTCCGAAGTGCCTCCTCCGACATCTGAGGACCGCGGGCTTCACGCCGCGTGGGCTCCTAGGCCAGTGAGTTCTTAGACCGACACCGGACCCAGTTCTTCCCGATATATTCACGGGAGTGTCTTAAGTAGTTGTGTATATTTATTATAGGATTACATGGAGATAGTGGAGCAGGTTTACTGCCCAGCTCTGCTGCCAGAATGCCCAGCCGATGTTATCTTGACGGAGATGCTGGTCCCGGCACCGTACAAGGTGCCGGAGAAGAAGGCCGAGAAGAAGGCCCCGGGGATCCGAAAGGGTCTCCGGCGTAAGGTCGTGCTGGAAGCCTCGTCTGAAGACGACGAGGCGGACTCCTCCCACGAAGGGGAGGAGGATGAATAAGAAGATGCCCCATCCGGAAAGGATGAGGGGTCCGGGGAGGCGGACCCGGGGGCCGGAAAAGGTCCTCGGCGCAGGGCCGTCATTCCCCTGTCGTCCGATGACGACGAGTCAGATTCCTCTCGTAGAGGCGGGGGGAATCAGGAAGAGATCCTACCTTCCTTCATCGAGGGGGAGAAGAAGAGAAAAGCCGCCCCAGAAGGGGAGGCTGGGGCGTCCAAGAAGGGGAAGGGGCCCCTTCCGGACTACTCCGCCACGGCCGCCTCTCCGAGGAGGGTGGCTGCCTGTGGGAAGCCCCTAGCACGATCGTAAGTGTGTGCACTCTATCATGACTTCACTTCACAGTTTTTGTATTTATAATGCCGAATATATGTGCAGTCCGGCCAGGGATCACCCCGAGGTATCCTCCTCCGGGTCCCTGAGCAATTCGGAGATGAATTCGCTTCCGACGGCCACTACTCCTCAACCCGCGGACAACACGGAGGTGTTGTCCCAAAGGCTCCCAGAGCGGGGGGAGGTGGCTCTAGAGACGCCCCGAGGCGGGGTCCCAGACGTCGGACACGCGGGGTTCAAGATCCCCGCGGATCGTGTCGACGAGAGCCACGGCCAGCCGGGCTCTCAGCCGAACACAATTCTGTAACCTTCGATGGTTCCGGACTTAGGCAGGCGACCACTCGCTAAGGAGGGCGAGCTGTCTGTGTCACGGACTTCCGTTGCGCATGAGGCGCCGGACGGTCTGCTGGAAGCGCTTTGCGGCGCTTCCCTGGACGAAGGGCACCATACTCTTATGAGTACGGTGATTCGGAAGGTTTCGTCCGCTAAGAGCGGACTGACCGAAGCTTGCACCAGCCTCCTAACAGGCTTCGAGGTAAGTAATAAATATGTGCAAAATTACCGCCCGATGGGTAGTAGCCCCTGATACTCTGTTTGGCGTTCGAAAAGAAAAGCCGAGCAGAGGGTCAATTAAAATCCGCAGGAGTCTAATCATAAGTATTATTTGGAATAAGCAGGCTGTGTTGCTTGCTGCTGTTGCCCGTACCGCCAAGGTTGCCGATCTGAGACGGGACTTGGAGCAGGAGCAGGGAGAGCTCGACCTCACGAAGAGGCAGCTCGAAGAGAACAAGGGTAAGTAATTCCTGTTCTTATATATTTAAGGATAGGCAAAATTGGTGGGTCTAACAACTAAGTGTCATGACCGTGTAACAGGGCCCCCCGCCGAAGTGGCGGCCCTGAAGAAGGCGCTGTCCGAGGCCAAAGACAAGGCGGCCTCGGAGTGTAAGGAGCGCGAGAAGCAAAGTGCTAGGGTAGGTGAGGTACAGCAGGAGCTCCAGGACCTCGGCAAGAAATGCGAGTACGTGGAGCATGATCTGAAGTCAAAAGAGGCCGAGCTTGCGAAGGCCCTTATGACCTTGAAAGAAGCCAAGACCGAAGCCGAGAAAGCACAGCAGGAGATCCAGGAGGCCAAGAAGATAGCAGCGGGTAAGAAGTTCTTTATGCAAAGCAAACATGTGGAGGAGGCGTTTCTTTTACTTACTCGAATTCGGAGCTCTCTAGGGGCATTCGCATATCTGCCATGCAACGTATCAGACGCTGCGGAGTTCTACCGTGCCCAGGAGGGGAACTCAACGGAGAAGCTGTTCTAGTCCCAGTATGCTGGGGCCGAACACCCGATGCCTGTGAGTGACCAACTGAAGCAGTTGGTTGAACTCCACAGGGCGGTCGGACTGGCTATGAAGGGGTTCATAGTCCGGATGTGGCCTAGTGAGCTCATGCCTAGTAGCTACTTCGGCCTGATCAAGCAGATGATGGATGCCTGCCCGCGGCTTGAGGTGATCAAGCGATCCGTGTGCATCGAGGGTGCCCGCCGGGCCCTTGCCCGCATTAAAGTGCATTGGGGCAAGATGGATGCGGAGAAGCTGGTCAAGGACGGACTGCCGGAGGGCAAGGCGCATCGCCATCCCGAGCTGTACTATGATGGCGTTATGAAGGGTGCTCGTCTCGTGGCTGACAAATGTACCAAGGACAACATTTTTGAATGAATTCGCTTCTGTCACGGTTGTATTTTAAGGACGAAGTTACTTGCGCTATGTAGCGCTTTTGCTATTTAAAATATTACCTTCGGTGCGGCTGTTTATAAAATCCTGAAAGTAGGCCAGTCGTTGGCTTCCGCCCCCACGTGACTGGCACTGGGGTGTTCGTGGAAAACTCGGACACTCTTTATCCAAATGTTTGGTCCCTTAAGGAGGTGTCCAGCACAGTGAATGAGGCAATCGGACTATGCGGCTTTATAACTTTCACTTAGCCATAGAAGTCTACAATTTTAAATTTCTACGAAGCCCCTAGAATCCGGAAGGCCGAATTGGGGCGCTATATACGCCTTGATCGGACAAAGCCGATTTATCGCCTAAAGCGGAAAATCTTTAAGGATTTTATTACCTCTCGAACAGCGACCAGCTCTCGCCGCATCATGCGGATCAGTTTTCGGCTTTCTCTACTCAGGTGCTCGTCCGGAAGAACTGGGATACAATCGTAGTAGTTCTCCCTACGCTACCTTAGCCGGTATAACGGAATGTAAGGCACCAAAACAATGGAGCCGGGCTATCCCAACTGTAGACCCAAGACATGATTCAGAGCTGATGCATATAATGCTATAAGTTCGGGGTGCCGCACTGTTTAAAGTGTTCGGACTTTTCTTGCCATACTTCGGGGCACCATCAGAAGCCCCTGGCAAACTGCCCGTACCAAGATGTACGGATGCAATACCAAATAAACATTTATAAGAGAAAAATACTCAAATAAGGATAATAAGCTGTCGCTATATATAATCTCCCATTGATGAAAAATACGTTTAAGCGTATGTTTACAATGGATGCATTAAGCAGAGTTAAAAATAGGACTATTTGACATGTCCTATCCAGGGGCGAGCTGTGTACAGATAGATGAAGCGGGTATAATGATCATAAATAGATTCCACCTGGGTATTTCCTTCTGCGCACAACGTCTGTTGCCTCCTTGGGTGTCTCTTCCATATGAGTCCGGCAATTCGGCTCTTCTGAGGATGTTGCACTAACGCGGTGTCCTGAAAGGTAAAAGGGAAAGAGTATGAAGGTATTTAGCGGTTACCCGCATTATCGACTGAGTCGTTGATGCGCCTCCGCCTATGCCCAAGGTATCTTGAGTGCGTAATTGTGTACGCGATGCACGAATGCTGCTTTGGAGGGGCTTGAGCGGAGGCCCGACTGCTAATCACAATCTTGACATTCGTGTTGATCCTGTTGCGGGGTACTCCGGACTCGTTTGACAGTGCTCGAAGTTGTCGCCGGATTGGTTTGTCGGAGGAGGCCGCATTGTACTTCTGCCGTGAGGGCTCCCGTATGCTCTTCTCGCTGAAGGAGTGGTCCATATTTCCGTGATGCGATGATGACCCTGCGGTCCGGCATCTTGAGCTTGAGATATGCATAGTGTGGCACCGCATTGAATCTTGCGAATGCGGTTCGCCCGACCAGTGCATGGTAGCCACTGCGGAAAGGGACGATGTCGAAGATCAGCTCTTCGCTCCTGAAGTTGTCTGGGGATCCGAAGACCACTTCCAATGTTATAGAACCCGTGCAACGGGCCTCTACTCCAGGAATAACACCTTTAAAGGTGGTTTTGGTGGGCTTGATCCTTGAAGGATCAATGCCCATCTTGCGCACCGTGTCCTGATAAAGCAGGTTCAGGCTGCTGCCGCCGTCCATAAGGACACGCGTGAGGTGGAATCCGTCGATGATTGGGTCTAAGACCAATGCGGCTGAGCCGCCGTGACGGATGCTGGTAGGGTGGTCCCTACGGTCAAAGGTGATCGGACAAGCTGACCATGGGTTGAACTTGGGGGCGACTGGCTCCATCGCATAGACGTCTCGTAGTGCCCGCTTCCGTTCCCGCTTGGGGATGTGGGTGGCGTAGATCATATTGACCGTTTTCACCTGGGGGGAAATTTCTTTGCCCCCCCCCATATTCGGACGCCGGGGCTCATCGTCATCGTTCTTTGTGCAGCCCTTGTCCTTGTTTTCGGCGTTTATCTTGCGGGCCTGTTTAAACACCAGCAGTCTCTATTGGTGTGGTTGGCAGGTTTGTCCGTGTGCCATGAATTTGGCACGGCGCGCTAGTATGCGGTCCGCATCGACGGTCCTCGATTATTTCTTTTGAACGGCTTTTTCGCTGTCCGGATTTAGGTCCGCTGAATCCGGCGTGACCGTCGTGTCTTCCGTCTTTGCCGCCGTTGTTCATCTCTTATGTCGATGCGTCGTGGCTTGCCGTTAGCATCGCGCCGTCTGGTGCGAATGTGGCGTGGTGCCGTTCTGAGCCAACCAGCTATCCTCACCCGCACAAAAACGGGTCATTAGGGTTGTGAGCTGCCATAGACTTGGGTTTTTCTGCCGAGGTGTCGAGCGAGCCACTTGTCACGGATATTATGCTTAAAAGCCGCCAGGCTTCGGCGTCCGGACGATCGGCTATTTGGTTCTTTTAGTGAGGAACCGAGTCCGAAATTTGTGGTGACTCTCCGGGCTGTTGAGTAATGTGGCTCAAGTCATCGCGTCCGGTGGTCGCACATATGTGCCCGGAAGTTGTCAAGGAATGCATCTTCCGAGTTTTCCCAACCGCCAATGGAATTTCTTTGGCAGGTTGTTTAACCAAAGGCCGGGCTGGTCCTTTGAGCTTAAGGGTAGATACTTGATGACGTGTAGATCATCTCCGCGGGCCATGTGAATGTGGAGAAGGAAATCTTCGATCCATCTTTGCTGGGTCTGTTGTGCCATCGTATGATTCGATGTTTACGGGTTTGAACCCTACGGGAATTCATGATCCATTACTTCGTCCGTGAAGCGAGAGGGGTGTTGGCGCCTGCGCGGGCTATGTGGCTACGCAGGTCGAATTGGTCTGGGTTGCTATGCTCGGCCCGGTCGGATTTGTTGATGATGTATCCGGCGTGACGGTCATCGTCGCGCGCTGGGGCGCGCCCCCTCGATCCGTAGATCGATCTTGGCTGTCCTGCTTTATTGTCCAGAATATCTTGCAGGTCGTGCCTGTTGCCTTGAGCCGTAGTGTATTGGCGTGGGGGTGCGGGCTGGTATCCGGGCTGATATCCCGTTTTATCCCAGCCACGGGGTGGCCGGTCAGCCGTTTGGAGTTCGAGTCCATATTCCTCGGCTACCAGGACTTCAGTCCATCTATCT
Source organism: Aegilops speltoides (assembly GCA_021437245.1). NCBI lineage: Eukaryota > Viridiplantae > Streptophyta > Magnoliopsida > Poales > Poaceae > Aegilops > Aegilops speltoides. The sequence goes on from CM038145.1 coordinate 218,664,746, forward strand.
GTGAGCAGGTCTTGATCAGCTTGTAGCTGCTGCTGCTTCTTCTTCAGGCTCCTCGCAGTGGCTATAAGCCTACGCTTGAAGCGCTCCTGTTCCACGGGATCCTCACGTACGCCGAATTCGTCGTCGCCGAGGCTGATCTCGTCTTCGGAGGGGGGCATGTAGTTGTCCTCCTCCGGGTATGCGTCTGTCGCCTGTTCTTCTGGGCTGACCTGCTCGTCTTCCTGGTCGGCGTGCTCAAAGGCGGGCTGATCAGGGTCATATTCTTCTTCAGCGCCATCCGGATTATTTTCGCCTCCGGGGCCGGTGTTGCTATGGCGGGGCTTGGAGCGGCGCCGACGACGCCCATTCTTTGATTTTCTTCCCGAGGGGTTGTCCTCCGTTGCCTCGTCGCCATTTGTTCTCTTCGGAGTATCCACCATATATATATATATATATATCATATGAGGAGATGGCCATCCACCGCCCGGTGAGCGGTGGCTCCTGTGATTCTCCTACATCGTCGTCCATGCCGTCGATGTCTTCGGAGTCGAAGTCAAGCACGTCGGTTAGATCATCGATCGTGGCAATGAAGTGGGTGGTAGGTGGGCAACGAATTCCGTCGTTGTCTGCTTCCCACTTGAGCCGGACATAGTTCGGCCTGGAGTCTCCTGACAAAGAGAGAGACCTTAATAAGTCCAGCATGTCACCAAAGGCGAGTGCTGAAAAACGTCCGCCGCGGTGAACTCCATCACCGGAGCGCAACCAGGATCGGCGAGCTTGGGGGCGCGGATCGAACTCGCGTCCGGATATGAACTGGTCCGGAGTCCTGAGTTCCCTTAGAGGCGAGACTGTGTTGGCTCCATCGCCGATGAAGGTGCGGCTGCGGGCGGGTCCACCCTCCGTCCTTAGGTGAAGCCACCTGTCCCAGATTTATATCCGAGGCTTCTGCAGGGACGATATCCCGAGCGACGCCCGACAGCAGGTCTAAGCCGTGCTCATCGCGACTGTTCGGCGCTTCTGGCGCTGGCCCGAATCCGTCGAAGATCAAGTCTCCGCGGATATCCGCCATATAGTTCAGGTTTCCGAACCTTATTTGATGGCGGGGGGCATAACTATCGATCTGCTCCAAGTGTCAAGCGAATTGGCCCGCAGCGCGAAGCCGCCGAACACGAATATCTGTCAGGGGAGGAAAGTCTCACCCTGGACGGCGTCGCTAATGACGATCGAAGGAGCCATCGAGCCTGACGGCGTCGTCACAGAGGAACTCTCAATGAAAGCACCGATGTCGGTGTCAAAACCGGCGGATCTCGGTTAGGGGGTCCCGATCTGTGTGTGAAGGCTGATGGTAACAAGAAGTAAGGGACACAGATGTTTACCCAGGTTCAGGCCCTCTCGATGGAGGTAAAACCCTACTTCCTGCTTGATTAATATTGATGATATGGGTAGTACAAGAGTAGATCTACCACGAGATCATAGAGGCTAAACCCTAGGAGCTAGCCTATGATGGTATGAATGTAATTGTGATCGGCCTTCTAAGGACCAACCTCTCCGGTTTATATAGACACCGAAGAGGGCTAGGGTTTACATGGAGTCGGTAAAAGGAAGGAAATATAATATCCGGATCGCCAAGCTTGCCTTCCACGCCAAGGAAAGTCCCATCCGGATACGGGCCGAAGTCTTGAGTCTTGTATCTTCACGCTTCAATAGTCCGGATGTTGTACATAGTCTGGCTGTCCGGATACCACCTAATCCAGGACTCCCTCACCTACGCCAGCATCTCCACCGTCGTTGCTGTGATTTCCATCGTCACTAGGGTTAGGGGTTTGTTCAAGCTCGAGAGGAAGACAATGGGGATTTGGGGGAAACATCTCGGCCTTTTCACGGCCATACAGACGAGGACTGGCGCACAGCAGGATTAATGAGATATCGAGGGACCGTTTCGCAAGAAAAAAAACTGGACCCGTGGCAGCTGCAGAGAATCCTACGCAGGACCGTATGTATTACGTATTGCTGTATTTGAGGACCGTACTGAAGCTTTTTTTTTTTAAGCCCCGAGCCTGTTGTGTTACGCGCTGATGTACCAATATGAAATTTACTCCTACTATGCTACAAATGCAGTAATGTATCCCCAGACTGTCCTTGCTAGATCGATCACTCTTCCAACGAAGCAGAGTAAATTACAGGGGAAACCATCTGCTTCCAATGCTTCTGCCTTCTCGGGTAGTACTACGCATGGCGCAAAATACATGAGCAGCCCGTCGGATTGGCTGGGTTGGCTTGATTGGATTGCCTGGTGCACACGAATGTGTCACCGAGCGTGCGCGGCGAGGGCTGTGGCGGCCGGCGACGGCACGGGCGAGTCGCGGCACACGGGGCAGGTGGCGCTCACGCGCAGCCACCGTTCGGCGCACCCCGCGTGGAAGCAGTGCGTGCACCAGGACCCGCGCCGGAGCGCCGCAACGCCATCGAACTCCCCGAGGCAGATGGCGCACGGCCCGTCTGCCACCGTCGCGCTCGCGCCCGATTTGCTGTCACGCGAGCCAGCGCGCAGGAAGAGCTTGGGGTAGAGCACGTCGATGGTGGGGCCGTCGAGGCCCGCCAGCACTACGACGGAGGCGGACTGGTGATGGTGGGTGTCAGCGTCGACCAGTCGATGAAGCGACCCCACGGCGCGGGCCTTGGCGCGGAAGCAGATGTAGGAGGCGAGCATGACGGTGGAGACGAGCACGAGGGCGCCGACGGCGATGGCGACGCCGTAGCCGAGCTGGCCCTGCACGCTGCTCGCTGCTCCGGTCCCCGGCGCGTGCGCGGGCGTTGCTGCGGCGGGGACGGAGACGCGAAGCATGTGCGCGCGCATTTTGGTGCAGTGGCGTGATAAGATTTGAGCTGGGAATGGGTATAGCAGAGAAGTGAGGGTGGTGTTGAGTACGCACTTCCTGCTGGTGCTCGCGCGCGTCGGGAAGAAGCTCCCGATAGACCTCTGCTCAAGGAATCGCTCATGGCGGGGTTCGAGATACGAGAGGAGAAGACACGGCTGGCTTTGCATAGATCGCGAGATAATTGCATCTATAGTCCTCGTACTCGCTGGTCACGTCCAACTCAGTTCTGGAACTTGCGTATTGACTCTACATGCCACATACGTATCTCGTATTTCTGTAGTGGAGGCCACGTCCATATGCGGCCCATATGTGAGTGGGCCGAGAAATAAAATGAAAAAAAACGCAAGGGGGATTCGAACCCACGAGCTCTGCCCAGCCACTGCCCAAGCGCCAGCAGCCACCAGGCCAAGTGTGTGATCTTGTTCAACATGGGAATGCACTACATATTATAAGCATATCACTGTCTCTTCAAAAATATACGTGAATTTTAAAATATTCATGGGTTTTTTATTTAAAAAACGTTCATCCATTCACAAAATGTTCGTGATTAAACTGTAAAACGTTGTGTCTACAACAAATGCACGTAACTTTTTAAAAATAATCAAAACAATGCTTGGGAATTTTAAAAAATATAATTCCAAAATTTTAAAAAATGTTCACGGATTCAAAAATGTATTGTTGGATTAAAAAATGTTCGTCACAAAAAATGTTTCTGAATTTCAAAAGTTTTTCACGAATTTCAAGAAATATTTGCCTATGAAAATTAAACTTGTTGACGAGTTCCAAAAAACATGTGCGCAGTTTCAAAAAATATTCACTAACTCGTAAAAAGTTCATGAATTTAGAAAATGTTCGCAACTTCAAAAATATGGTGAACATTTTGGGAGTGCATCTCCTCACACACACACACACACACATATATATATATATAGGGAGTGCAATTTAGAAAATTCCAAAAGAAATGTTCGCAACTTGTATAATAGGCTAAATATATACGGCATGCATCTCGTCGCATATCGCACACACACACAATTAGTATTCATGAATTGATTTTTTTTATGTTCACTAATTCAAAAAAATGCTCATGATTCAAAGTAAAAGTTTGTGTATACAAAAAATGTCCTTGAATATATGAAAATATTCAAGAAAATGCTTGGGATTTAGAAAAATATATTTCATAAATTTTGAAAAAAATGTTCAGTGATCAAAAAAATATTGATGAATTCAAAAAATGTTCATCACAAACAGAATGTTTCTGAATTTCAAAAGTTATTCACGAATTAAACAAAAATGTTCGCCTATGCAAAAAAAAACTTGTTGACGAGTTCCAAAAAATATTCACGGATTTGTAAAAAGTTCATGAATTAATAAAATTTTCGCAACTTCAGAAATATGCTGAACATTTTTTTTCAGATCGATAAACAAATTTTAAATACGAAAAATGTTCATCCCATTTTTTAAAAAAAGGTTGACTGCCTTTGGAAAAAATTATGAATTGAAAAATATTTGCAATTTTAAAAATTCTGCATATTTCTTTTCACTCAAAGAAACAGGCCAAAGAAAGACTGTGTATACCTAATTATATTTCTTTTCACTCAAAGAAACCTAAATAGATTTCTTATAAAAAGAACAAAATATATAGGGTGTGCATCTCCTTATATATCATGCGTGCACACTTGGTCTGGTGGCTAGCGTGCGCTTCCCCGGCCCACGTGTTGCGGGTTCGAATCCCCGCTGCGTCTTTTTTTCATTTTATTTCTCGGCCCACTCGGCCCACTGACAGATGGGCCGCATACGGACGTGGCCTGCACTACAGAAATACGAGTTACGTATGTGGCATGTAGAGCCAGGACTGACGTTTCAACCTCAAGGACCGTATTGATCACGTATTTTCGTGTACCGGGACCGTATTGAAGCAATACGCAAGTTCCAGGACTGAGTTAGACGTGACCAGCGAGTACGAGGACTATAGATGCAATTATCTCCATAGATCGCCGAGTACTCGCATGCTGGACTTGATTTGAGCGCCATGAACCACGTGGTGTGGTTTTAGAACCCTATGCCGGAAAAAGTCCATTTTAAACCTTGAATCCGTAGGTGTTCGGCGAATCAAACCCTGAAGGTGACATCCCTGTCGTTCTCACCGTAAACTAACGAATCCCGGTCCAAATCAAACCTTAGTGTCGTTTTAACCCAAAAAAACACTGACGTGGCCAGGATTGCTATGAGTGGTGGGCATGGTTATAACCGCAATGCGTGGGGGTGAACAGGAAACGGTTTGGGATTTGTGGGAAGAAACTAGGGTTAGGCGACGACGGAGGCGATTCCTGAGTGGGCCGGCGGCGGAGGCGATCTCGCAGGGGGCGGCGGCGGCGGCGGCTGCGTCCAAGGCATGTCGTGGTCTTCGGGTCGTTCTCAGGCTCCCAGCTTCCGTCGAGCCATCGGAAGGAGTGGGGACGAATCGAGGTCGTCGGTGCCCTACCGTGAGAGCCCGATGGCGTACAAGCCGGAGAAGCTCTGCTGGTGCAGGCCGCGTCGGAAGGCGCCGAGATGGATCTCGTGGAGCCGTCATAACCCAGGCAGGAGGTACTACGCCTGCGTGGATGCCCTGGTGAGCATCATTTTGGTTCTATTTTTCTGTTCATTAGTTCTTCTCCCCTCTCAAACCTTGATTTCTGTTGGTACAACATGTGGTTGTGGCTTTGTTGAATGGCATGATGATCTTCTGCAGAAGTTTTTGAGTGATTTGATTGGAGATTTGCGAGATGAAGTGCGTAGGCTGAGAGGTGAAGCAAGTGTTGCAGTGTTTGAAGATCACACTGCAGTTGTGGCTCTGCCTGAAGCTCAAAGAGGAAGATAGGTGGTGGCTATGTCTCTGGAAGATCAGCTCAAGGAGAAAAATGCAGAGATAGAATCACCGAAGGGGAAATATCATAATGTTGTCTTTCTTTTTCTTGTCTTTGTGGTAGGTTTAGTGGCAGGGAAGATGCTGCTGTAGTAAGCTTGTTTAGTGTTACTTGTATGCAATGTAGTATTGGTCAGTGGTTTAGACTCAAGTGATATTTTGGCACTGAAGATGCAAGTTGTAAGCCATGTTTAAATTTGTGACCTGGAAGTTGTATGCATGCAATGTTTAGACTGAATTGAGTGGAAGTTATGTTCTGGCCATCATTTGCAGTCATGAAAAGTTGCATAATGCATATAAGCAGTACAATGTGTGCTGTCAAATTTGTACTAAAATAGCAAGATCATGCAGACAACACTGAAAATTGTTGTCAAATTTGTACTAAAATAGCAAGATCATGCAGACAACACTGAAAATAGGAAGATAACGCATACAAGTTTGCAATCTTTGCTGGCATTATGAAGCTGAACTGAAAGAAGTACTGCCATTTAGTTACCATTGCTAGCAATTAAATAAGAAAGAAATGCAATTGATAATAGCAAGGTCATCTAGACCAAATTAAATCCACATAAACTTGGTTTGAAACAAGTCATAGACCCACATATACATGGCCCCTGCTTGAGCCATGAACAAAATATATGTTTGCAACATTACATCACAAATGTTTAGAACATTGCAACACCAACAAAAGTACTAGGCAGCCCTTCTTTTTCCCCTATTTTCTATGACTAGTAGTTTCCACTACAAGTGAAATACTGGAAGCTTGGCACTGATGATGCAACCCTTCTTCTTCCCCACTTAGCTCCAAATATAGTCCTTCTAGAAGTAGATGTTCCTGGTTGTGCAGGGGTAGCAGATGATCCAGCTTCAGCAGTTGCAGTTCTCTTTCTTGGAGGCTTAAACCTGTTGGAACTTGTACAAGCAGAAGGGCCTGGTGGTACTGAACTACTTGCTGTTGGTGGAGCCTGGGGTTGAGATGCAGAGGCAGAAGCACTTCCTTTGGCTTGCTGCAAATTTAGGATAAGTATCAACAAAAGATTAACAACCAGGATAAATATGGATTAAGTAGAAGAGAAAGAAAATACCTCAGTTGGGTTCTTTTTCATGGTAGTTTTGGCAAAATGGGCATTCTTTTTCTTGCCTCTCTCTGGATTTTGTTTACAGCCAGACTTGTTGTGTCCAGGGTTACCACATAATGAGCATTTGATGATTGTGCCATGCTTGCTCATTTTCTTCCCCTTAGGTTGCCCAATTTCTTCTCTTCTTCTATCATTGTTTTTAATCCTTCATTTTATTTTCTTTTCCTGGCAACCTAACATACTCAGGAGGCACTGGCCTAGGATTGGGTGACACTGGCCACATCTCTTCACCCTCCACTGGCTGCAAGCAATGCTCATAGATTTTGTTGAACACTTCAACAAAGTAGCAAGGAGCAATAAAATCTTCAATATTCTTGTTGCACTTGTAGATGGCACTAATTGCATGGTGGCAAGGAAGCCCTGCCAGCTGGAAGTAGCCACAAGAGCATGTCCATTTATCTAGGTTCACTGTGTACTGCCTCCCTCTCCCATTGACTTGCTTCACTTCAAATCCATCTTCTCCATTCCAGAGCACCTCTAGATATTGTGTTTTTTCTTCAGCTTCTTAAACACAGCAGGGCATATTTTCGTTGTAAACTTGGCACCCTTCTCTCTCTGTTCTTCAATTCTCACTAGCACTTTCTTCCAAATTTCTCATTCATAGAAATAATAGGATAAAACGTAGCATCAACTATTGCACGGTTGAATGACTCACGGAGGTTGTTGTCAACTGACTCACAGTTTGAACCAACTGGGAAAAAGGCCCTATCCCAGTGCACTGGCTCAGTTCTCATTATGTCCTTAGCCCCTACAGGTGTCACCTGTGCAAGCTTGGCCTTGTAGTGGTTAAAATCTTACCTATTTGCAGCCTTGGCAATTGCCCATAATTTCTTTTGCCACTCATGATCTCTATGTTTCTTCCTCCAATTAGCATAAATGTGCCTAGCACACATCCTATGCTCTGCTTCAGGCATCTAATCCTTCACTGCATTTATCAAACCCTTCTGTTGATCAGAAATAATAACCCAACCAGCTCAATTGTTGTTTATTTCCAAGTCCTACAAGAGCAGCCCAACAAACCACTTCCAGGTTATATTTGTTTCATTCTCAACTACCGCCCAGGCCAGAGGATACATTTGATTATTGGCATCTCTGCCAATGGCACACAGTAGCTCACCCTTCACTGCACCTTAAAGAAACATCCATCAAGGCCTATTACTTTTCTGCAACCAGCCTTTGAATCCTTGCTTCATTGCATTAAAGCACACATAGAAGCTTTGGAACACACTTTCTTCCTTGTTTGTTGGATCCATGCAAATAACAACTGTGCTTCCAGGGTTGCTCCTTAGCAGTTCAAGTTGGTAATCAAACACTCTACTATACTCATTGTTCATTCCACACAAAAATTTGTCCATGACATTTTTTTGTATGCTTGCACTTTGAAGTGGAGACATCGGCAAACATATCTTGCAAAACAGTTGCTTTCATGTTGTCAATTTTCCACATAGGATTTGCCAATATGAAGTGCTCATTCCTCTGTGCAATCACCTTTGCAGTAACCAATTTGTTGCATCTATTCTGTGCACATTGGTGATCATCATTGTATGTTTTTTTTGAACCTGTAACAGTAGGAGAACCTCCTACTACGAATTAAATTAAAGAATGGGTAATAATGTACAAAGTATTTACATCCCCATGAGTTGGGTTGGGAAGATGACTACATTATTGAGGCTAAGATAGAGGGGACAGAGTTTTTATGTTTATCATCATTGTATGTTATCACTTGGAATCTTGAAGTTCTTGATCTCTTGGCTGCATATATAAGCCATGGGTAGCCAGGCCATCCACACTTTTCCCTTACTCTACCACACTCAGATTTCATGAACAAGATGCTCCTTTTTGTTATTAGTCCATATCTTCTCAAAGCTTTGCACAACTGATTCTTACTTCTAAAAACCATGGTTAAAGCAAAATGTGGTACTTCACTTTCAGTGTTGTATCTTGGGAATGTGCTCTTCCTCTTCCTTATATGACCATCTGAATCTTCATCATAGTTGTAGTCTTCATCAGATGAATCATAATTCCAATCCATTTCTTCTCTTTCAATTTGTTCCTCCATGTTGGCAATTAGATCAATTGGCACTGGATCTATAGCATCCCTTCCAATCCAGCTCTTGGACTCCCTCATCCTTTTCTTAAACTTCCTAGCATGTATTCTAAGCTCCACAACTTCTGAATCCTCCCCACTGTCATCAGTATGTCCAATGTATTCAGTGTCACTTTCTGAATCTGAATTTTCTTTGCCACTCTCAACATTTGCAGCAGCTGTGACCATTTGGTCATTGACATGGCCTGAAGCTTGACGTTCAGAAGCAGAGGCAGATGCACCTTGAGTTGGATTCAAAACCTGAGAAAGAACTCCTTCAATTCCTGCCATTTCATGATCAACATCTACTTGTCTTGCACTGCCTCTTGTCTGCTTGATGGGGCTGCAAATTCTCTATGTGATCACACCACTTTCATCCGTAATGAGAACATCAGTGTCAGATTCTGCAGGTTCAACAACAGTTATCACTGCATCTGGATCATCATCACTATGTTCCATTATTTCGCCCTCAAAGTCACTCCCGCTACTGTTGTCATGCTATCTTCCTCTCCATGATACTCCACATAAACATCAGCAACTCCTCCAACACAAATATAGTCATCCATCTTCACACACCCGATGTCATCATGAAGGAAAACCAAGCCATTGATAAGCTCTTTCCCAGGAAGCAGAAAGTACAACTTCATAGATTTCTTCAATTCAATATGATCTCTTAGATAACCTTTCACTTCCTGCAGAGACAATTTATCCCTCTCAATCTCTAACATGGCTTCTTCTCCCCCAACATAGTTCAAATTTGGACCAATGTGGATGAACTGCCCCCAATATGAAATTGAACATTCAAAATCTCACTTGGGTCCATGATTTCACTGAAATAAACATACACTACGATCAAAATAAAGCATATGAACCTATTCCCCTTCACAAAAATTCAAGCTTTTAGGTCACCCAAAATCGCCCCCAAATTGGCCTTTGTAAACCCTAACCCTATGCCGCAACTACTCTGAACTATAAAGAACAGGGGAGGAGGTCATCCAGGATGTTACCTTCTTCTTCGACGCGTCGTCAAGTTATCATTGTCGTTGAAGCGGCGATGATCAACCGCCGGTCACCATTGCCATCGCAAGAGAAGGAGGAAAGCAGGCGGACACGGAGACAACAAGGTGAAATGACGGGCCATAGTGGGCTGACCCACTTTTATCACCGCAGGCGCGCGCCAAACGACCCATCTCGGTCGCCCCTTTGCCACATTGGCAATTCCCATTTGGGAAATGGCACTAAGGTTTGATTTGGATCGGGATTCGTTAGTTTAGGGTGAGAACGACAGGGATTCCGACTTCAGGGTTTGATTCGCCGAACACCTGCAAATTCAAGGTTTAAAATGGACTTTCCCCCCTATCATAAAGTACGTCACCATTGCCGACTTGCTCGATCGAACTTCCGCCCTTGCCGAATCACACAGGAAGCTGGGATAACGATGGGTCGGTGCCGCGTAGCGTGCAGCAGGCTGCTCTGTTCCAGGCTTGGGTTGAAAGTTTCCTTCATCGGGAAGGTTGAATGTACATCTGCTGCTCAATTTAGCCACAAGATGAATATTTGGTGAGTTGCCTAAGTTTGGTATGAGCTTTGATAATGGGCAAGTTTGAAAGCGACTTTAGAGCATTTACAACCATATACAACTAATTTGAGTTGCCAAATCGTCCGCGCATGCGGCCGGACACGTCCGCGGATGCAAGCGGAGGTTGAACTCCACCTCCGTCTCCGACTAGATGAAGCCGAGGATGGCCTGCTGCTCTATCGCCTCCTCCGCTTGGGCCATCTCGAACTATGCCAGCGTGTCGACCGTGGCGAAGCCCACAGCCAGATCAGCCTAGCCTTCTGCCTCTTCCACCTCCTTCAGCTCTGTGTCCTCCATGATCGCGTCCTGCTCCTGCTCCTCCTCCTCCTCCGGCTTCGGCAAATCCACAGGCAGGCCAACTGCGATCCGAGATTCGCGCCTGGCCCGGATCTCCTCCAGCAATTGCAACCGCTGATCTAGAGTGAGCATGGCGTAGGTGGTGATCCTCTGCACGGGCCATGGTTAGCGGCTAACGGTGACCAGATTAGAAGGATGCGACGTGGAGGGGAGGGAAAGTATAGAAAGGGGACGGGCTAGGGTTGGGCTGCTGCCTGGTTTAAATAGCGGGCTTGGTCCCTTGGGTTGCACGGCGACAAGAATGCGTCCTCACTAACAATTGGAGCATACGCCCATCCGATCAATAGGTTTCCGTGTCTTTTCCCTCGGGCGTCCCCATATCCGCCCCACATATGGGCTCGATATGGGGGTTGCCGGTCATCCCGAGCATTTGAGCCGGGTTTGCCAATCCGTTTGGGTGACAAAATCTTGATTGGGTAGTGACCGAGCAGGCCGCCCGAGCATTTGGAGCGGATACGGGACATTCAGTTGTAGATGCTTTAACTCCTTCGTGCTCGCTCGCTCGCGATAGCAAGCAATCCCCAGGCGTGGAGCGCTTCGTTCCAGACGGCCGACCACTTTTGTCGGGAGCGCCATCCTGGAGAGGGACCCACCAGATGAGTAGTGGGAGATGTGCACAGTTGACTCTCTTCCTTTTTTCTGCTTACTCCCTCACTTAATCACACACACCCGTCCCTGATTTTCTCGAGATAGTATTTTGCCCCACTTTACAAATATAAAGCCACCATTACATCTATACAAAATGCTCAGGTGCAGTAGAGTAAAATAGACGTTAGGACATCAGCACAAATGCCCGCATAAAAGAAAGATGAAGAAATACCCCCAAGTGGTCGTAGTCTCAGGGGGGCTGCTATGAGGCAAGTCTGCGCGCGGTAGCAGTTATAGCATCCATCATAAGGACCAGGCGATTACGATCTTGTTATCTAGATCGCGGGTGTCGGTTGATAACCCACAAGTGTAGGGGATCGCAACAGCTTTCGAGGGTAAAGTATTCAACCCAAATTTATTGATTCGACACAAGGGAAGCCAAAGAATATTCTTGAGTATTAGCAGTTGAGTTGTCAATTCAACCACACCTGGATAACTTAGTATCTGCAGCAAAGTATTTAGTAGCAAAGTGGTATGATAATAAAGGTAACGGTAACAAAAGTAATGTTTTTGGGTTTTGTAGTAGTTGTAACAGTAGCAACGGAAAAGTAAATAAGCGAAGAACAATATGTGAAAAGCTCGTAGGCAATGGATCAGTGATGGATAATTATGTCGGATGATTCCTCATGTAATAGCTATAACATAGGGTGACCTGTAACTAGCTCCAGTTCATCGATTGTAATGTAGGCATGTATTCAGTAAATAGTCATACGTGCTTATGGAAAAGAACTTGCATGACATCTTTTGTCCTACCCTCCCGTGGCAGCGGGGTCCTAACGGAAACTAAGGGATATTAAGGCCTCCTTTTAATAGAGAACCGGAACAAAGCATTAGCACATAGTGAATACATGAAATTCTCAAACTATGGTCATCACCAAGAAGTATCCCGATTATTGTCACTTCGGGGTTGTCGGATCATAACACATAATAGGTGACTATAGACTTGCAAGATAGGATCAAGAACACACATATATTCATGAAAACATAATAGGTTCATATCTGAAATCATGGCACTCGGGCCCTAGTGACAAGCATTATGCATAGCAAAGTCATACCAACATCAATCTCGGAACATAGTGGATACTAGGGATCAAACCCTAACAAAACTAACTTGATTACATGGTAAATTTCATCCAACCCATCACCGTCCAGCAAGCCTACGATGGAATTACTCACACACGGCGGTGAGCATCATGAAATTGGTGATGGAGGATGGTTGATGATGACGACGGCGACGAATCCCCCTCTCCGGAGCCCCGAACGGACTCCAGATCAGCCCTCCCAAGAGAGATTAGGGCTTGGCGGCGGCTCCGTATCGTAAAACGCGATGAAACTTTCTCTCTGATTTTTTTCTCCCCGAACGTGAATATATGGAGTTGGAGTTGAGGTCGGGTCCAGGGGCCCACGAGATAGGGGGCGCACCCAAGGGGAGGGGGAGCGCACCCCTGTCTCGTGGATAGGGTGTGGGCCCCCTGGTCTTGATTCTTTCGCCAGTATTTTTTATATTTTCCAAAAAGTTGCTCCGTGGATTTTCAGGACATTCTGAGAACTTTTCTTTTCTACACATAAAACAACATCATGGCAGTTCTACTGAAAACAACGTCAATCCGGGTTAGTTTCCTTCAAATCATGCAAGTTAGAGTCCAAAACAAGGGCAAAAGTGTTTGGAAAAGTAGATACGTTGGAGACGTATCACCGGTGCTGAAAAAATACAAGAAATTTGAAGATCGAATCAGAGGCCCGCTGAAGAAATACTCGCTCCATCAAATCTTATTTTGCGTCGTCCACAAAGTTCATGATAACGCCGCAAACACCAATCAGAAGAGGCGTCTTCTCCTTCCACAAAGTCCACATAACTCTTGCCACCATGCAGGAGAAGAGGATGTTGATCCCTGTCTCTGGGGCGCCACAAAGAGGGCACAACCCATTCCCGAGGCCATGTTTCTTGATCACCTCTATCCTAGATGGGAGGCGATCCCATAGAATTGTCGAACAAAAAAAGTGATCTTCAAGGGTCGAGACGCTTTCTAGTGTGGTGAGGCCCAAGCAATAACCGTCCGTCGACAGAGGGCATGATATGCTGAGTTGACAAAGAAGACACTCGAAGGGGTCAGACGCCAAGAGACAGTGTCCAAATAATCCGCAAGCAACGAAAGGAGGGCAACCCACAAAATATCCCACTCTATGGTGCCGGCCTGCCCAAATGACCACCAGAATAAGATGTTGCAACGACCATTGTGGCCAGCCTTGGAGACCAACACTGTCGGATCCGAACATATGGCAAACAAGTTTGAAAACCCCGTACATAACGGGGCTCCCTCTACCCACAGGTCAGGCCAAAAAAGGGTTCTCTCTCCATTGCCAATGGAGGACAGCCCTAGGCGGATCTCCTTCTTGATCGACTGGATTGATCTCCAAAACCACGATCCCTCCATACAAGAATATGCAAGTAGTGACTAACCCCTCGAATGATCAACCATAACCCCTTCCCCTCGGATGATCTACCATACCCAGCGCAACATAAGGGCCACGTTCATGCATCGTGACGCCAAGATGCATATCCCTCCAAGATCCTTTGGCATGCATATGTCACCCAACTTTCCATATGGTATTTTTGTCGGTCATCCATCGCCTGCTAGAAGAAACGGGTGAGATCTTTATCAAACGAGCTATACAGACCCCGGAAAGATAACAACCCCATCATATACATGGGGAGACTTGAGAAGTTGGAGTCAATCAATATGGTTTTACGCCCTTTGGATGTAAAACGACCTCACCAAGGTTCCGCCATAGACGCGCTGCAAAAGCAGGTCGAACTCGCTCAACGGAACTAACAAGTCAGACAACGGCATCCCCAAATGTGCAATGGGGAAAGTGGACAACCTGCAATTCAGTTTGTCTACTACCCATTGCTGCTTGGCCTTAGATACCCTAAGACCACAACTTCGCTCTTTCTGAAATTCATTTTAAGACCAGATATAAACAGAGGAGGGGGAACTTGAGATTGATGATATGAAGATCCAAGATTGATCTGCTCTCGAAAAGTCATCAATCCACACAAACTGTCATTCATGCTTTGCTTAATATTGCATGCATTTATTTCTAATATTTTTAACTTCTTGCTGTGCATTTGGAAAGTAAACAATGATTTTCTTTTTGCTAGGAAAAAGCTTTCTCTCCTCAGGTTCATGATGTTGTTGCGGCTATCGCAGTTGCAATACTATTCAATGGGCTTCACCAATTAAATGTGATTCTACTATCCATTCTCAACACAGAGGATCTAATGGAGATGGAAAGGAATGCACTCCCTGCTCAAGGGGAATAGTTCTCATATCTTACAATTGCGGGAGAAAAAAAATTCATGAATGAAGGTTTTTGAAACACAAATATCCTTGGCTTTGCAGGCTCGATAGGCGCTAGGAATTGGTGTTTCAGTTCATTGCTCTGACAATGCAAGTTTCAGCAGAATTAAGATTCAGGCAACTGCTCATCCACTCTCCCCCCCTCGCAAGCTGAAGCCTCAACCCTATGCTTTGGTGACAAGATTGCCGCCATCTCCAGCTTCACCAGGTAACTTATCTCATGGACAATGTTTCTTTGGCTAGAGCAATTACAAGAAGGAATGTCAATTCGGATGTTGTTCGCTGGGAGATCAGACCAAATCTTGCTAAAATTTTAGTATCTCAAACCATAATGATCACTCCATATTTCATATCCCTCGTTCTCTTAGTGATGATGCGCACAATTGTGCTCACGAGGCTCTCAACAACTCTACATCTACATTTTTTACTTGTTCCGACTCATAATACTCTCACATGCCTTGTGGTTATATTCATGCTTTGTAGAACGCCAATTTTGATGGATATATTGTCCAGGTTTTTATGTGTTGCTAATGCAGATGTTGATCTCCCTTCCTTAAGATCCCAATTCCCATTTGCTCTGAAGCCACTACTACTTCTTTTCTACTTAAACAGGCTTCCAATGGTTCAATGTGCCTCTGCAATTTGAAGGGATGTCAAAAGGGAGATTTTCAAGGGTCATAAGTACACCATTGAAAGCACAAGTGCTCCCTAGGTGATTTTGGTAATTAATGTCAACATATCTCTTATTGGACTAATACTTTCATCTAGTATATTTCAGATAAGTCCAACAGTGGAGTGGCATGGACAAGAGGATGTGGAACCCCTTCAAGATGCTAAGGACAAAGGATTGGCTCAAGCTCAAAGCTCGGGACTCTACATTTTCTATTTTCAGTGGTCCAAGATCACATTGAGTCTATAGGAAAGCCAATACTATTAAAAGGGGATGAGGTGTTGCTTAATGGCTTGCTTGCTCAAAGTGCTTAGTGATACGCTCCAAAGCCTTCAACCACTTTCTCATATCCACATATGTCCCAAACCAAAAGTCAAACTCGGCCCCACCGATTTGATCCATCCGGCGCCACCGATTTCATTTGACATAGCCACTGCTAGAAACCCTAATCACTTCGGTCACACCGATGGGATCTCAGTCTCACCGAGATGGGCTTGCAAACTCTCTGTTGTCTATTGCAATATATTCGGTCCCACCGAGAAGATGTAATCGGTCACACCGAGTTCGCTTGACCAATTCTCTGTTTTGCTTATTACCAAATCAGTCCCACCGAGTTGTGTAATCGGTCAAACTGAGATGAGCTTTTATCCTAACCCTTGCACACCGGACCTACCGAGTTGATCATATCGGTCCCATCGAAATTGCCTAACGGTCACATATGTACTGAATCGGTCCGACCGAGTTTTCTTATTCGGTCCCACCGAGTTTGGTATATTGTGTGTAACGGTTAGATTTTGTGTGGAGTCTATATATACCCCTCCACCCTCTCCTCATTCGTGAGGGAAGCCATCAGAACATGCCTACACTTCCACTACTCATTTTCTGAGAGAGAGCCACCTACTCATGTGTTGAGACCAAGATATTCCAATCCAACCATATGAATCTTGATCTCTAGCCTTCCCCAAGTTGCTTTCCACTCAAATCATCTTTCCACCAAATCCAATCCTATGAGAGTGAGTTCAGTGTTGGGGAGACTATCATTTGAAGCACAAGAGCAAGGAGTTCATCATCAACACACCATCTATTACCTTTTGGAGAGTGGTGTCTCCTAGATTCGTTAGGTGTCACTTGGGAGCCTCCGACAAGATTGCGGAGTTGAACCAAGGAGTTTGTAAGGGCAAGGAGATCGCCTACTTCGTGAAGATCTACCCTAGTGAGGCAAGTCCTTCGTGGGCGATGGCCATGGTAGGATAGACAAGGTTGCTTCTTCTTGGACCCTTCGTGGGTGGAGCCCTCCGTGGACTCTCGCAACTGTTACCCTTCGTGGGTTGAAGTCTCCATCTACGTAGATGTACGATAGCACCACCTATCAGAATCATGCCAAAAACATTTGTGTCTCCAATTGCGTTTGCACACTTCAATCCCATCTTGCATGCTTTACTTTCCGCTGCTCATATACTCTTTGCATGCTTGCTTGATATGTATTGTGAATGGTTAAACTTGTGCTTAAACTCCCCCTAAACTCGAAAAACTTAAAAACTGCCAACTTTGTGTGTTAAGGGTCTATTCACCCCTCCTCTAGACACCTCTTCTCGATCATTTCAATTGGTATCAGAGATTTGGTCTCCATTGCTTTGGTTTAAACACCATTGGAGGAAGATGAGTGAGTCTGCTTTGGGGTGTGTTAGACATAGAGTGCCTATACTTGATGGAGATTACTTTCATGAGTGGAAAAATGAGATGCTTGTGATTTTCAATGAATATCATTTGAACAAGTACATTACTAGCCCTTGTGCACCTCATGTTGATCCTATGCATCCTACCCTTGATCAGTCAATTGACATGATTCGCAATCTTAGAACTGTTAATCTTATCACTAGAGGTTTGCCTAGAAACTTGATTGGTTGCTTGCCTACTCTTAAGTGTGCCTACACTATATGGAAATTTCTTGAGGAACGATTTCCAAATTATTCCTTGCAAAATCTAGATGAGACTCTTCATAATTCTGTTACCTTGAGTAAGATGAATTCCAATGATCCTAAGTTTGGTGATTGTCTATTTGAGCTTACAAATCTTATGCGTGCCAAAGGAGATGTTGGAATTATTAGCAATATTATTTTCCAAGCTATTAGAATTTATAAAGATGGTCATTGTCAAAGTCATTTATCTAATGAATCACCCTCTCTAGGAATTCACCACCGCATGATGTTGAACATGGATACTATGATGAGGATGATGATAGTGACTATGATCTTGATGATGCAATGAGACACTTCGGTCTTATGGCAAATCTTCGGGGATACGTGGCAGGAGGAAAGGAAAGGGTCCTTGATAGTGGATGTACCGATCACATGACCGGAGATAAAGATATGTTTCGTGAGCTTGCTGAAAATGACGGCCCTCAAAAGTATGTCACTTTTGGTGATAACTCAAAGGGTAAGGTGGTTGGCCTCGATAAGGTGGCCATCTCACATGATAGCTCCATACAAAATGTCATGCTCGTTGAATCTCTTGGCTATAATCTGCTTTCTGTTTATAGACTAGCTGACTTTGGCTTCAATGTCCTATTTACCAAAGTAGATTGCCAAGTGTTTCATAGATATAATCATAAAATGGTCTTTACCGGTATACGCAAAGGTGATCTATACATTGTTGATTTCACTAAAAAGGCTCAACCTAGAACTTGATTAATTGCTAAATCTTCTAAAGGCTGGTTGTGGCATAGAAGGTTAGGTCATGTGGACATGCGAAACCTTGACAAGATTATTAAAGGTGATCATATCCTTGGTGTTAAAGATGTCATATTTGATAAGGATAGACTTTGCAGCGCTTGCCAAGCAGGAAAACAGGTTGGAGGAAGCCACCCCGTGAAGAACATCATGACCACAAGGTGTCGTGGGAAACGAACACCTATGGGGCAGGGCCCCTTTTCGGTCCGGCAGGGAGCGGAGGGCGCACGAAGAGCGGATCGAGGCGGAGCACGCGAGCGATTTTACCCAGCTTCGGAGCTCTCCGGAGAGATAATACTCCTACTGCTGCTTTGTGATTGTATTATGTTCTTGCTCTAGAGCGTGGGAGTCTTCTGGTTTCGAATGAGTCGAACCCCCTCTACGTTGCGCATGGGCCTCCTTTTATAGGCTAAAGGGGTCACCGACAGGTGGCAACGCATGCAGGGGTAAAAGTGTAAAAAGTGCTGCGGTTGGTACAGCTACCTCTACAGTGGATCCTACCTAACTCTGATGGCAGGGGACAAAGGCATTAAATGCCCGTCCGCGTCGCCCAAACAGTGCAGAAAAGCGACCGTTAGGGGTGCCACCGTTCGCCACGATGGCCATCTCGTCATCTTCGCTCGCCACCTCGCACCGCTTGGCTGCACAGCTTCCCGCCACATGCGCCTTGAACGGTCCTGTGGCGACACGTCGACGGATGCGCTAGAGCGTGGGCACAGAGCGGTGGCTTCGCCGCGGCAAGCGCCTTGCCGCGGTCATTGTCTTGTCGCGCCCGGAAGCTTGTCGCTCGTCGGGTCTTCTTTGGGGCCTTTGGCGTCGCGGCAAGTTTCTTGAAATGCCTTGGTTGGCCTTCCGGCAAGCTCCTCTTGCGGGGCCTTGTCCTTCCGGCAAGCTCCTCTTGCCGGGCCTTATCTTCTCGGTTATAACACTTTGTTCTTGAATGGCTCAAATAGGAACCACGGAGGATCTTGGCGGGCACGGCAAGCCTTGCCCTGGTCTGTCTGATTGCCGTGCACAAGTTCGGGATACTAAGGTACCCCTACTTTAGTACACCGACAGAGCCCCGAACTGGGCCACACATGGTGCCGCGCTGTTGGGCCAGGCCCAAAAGCAGGCATGGGCACGCGGCCTGGGTCCACACCGTATCTAACTCCGTATCCACCGCGCCCTCCCGTAATGGCACGCGTCGAACGCGGCGTCATGGGAGAGATTGTGGGTGATTCTTTATTCGGAAAAAGCATAACATTCGCCTCCTCCTCTTTATAAGCAGGGAAAGCAGGGGCAGTTCCCCCACCTTCGCCACTTGCGGTTCCAGCCTCAGAAATCTCCTCCGCTCCCCTCCGCTTCCCAAAGCCGAAAGAGAGCAGCGCTCCGCCCCCCGTCGCTATCGTCGCTGCCAACGCCCTCGCTCTCCCCCACCGCCTCCGCCATGGCTCCGAAGACCGGGAAGGGTGCGAAGTCGGCCGAGGCGCTGCGGCTTGAGGCGATCGCGGAAGGAGCGGCACTCCCAGAGCTCTCCTTGAAGAATCTGCGGAGTGGTTACATCTCTTCTTCGTCGACAGAGACGCGAGCGCATCCGTGCACGCAGGTACTTTCCGCCGCCGCTTCCACTTCGAAACGGTGTAGATACCCCTTCTTCGCACTGTTCTTCTATTGCGGGCTCTGCCCGCCCTTTTCTGATTTCTTCTGTGACATCATGAACACCTACGGGTTCCACCTCCTTGATTTCACCCCCAACACCGTTCTGACCATGGCGGTTTTCGCACATCTCTGCGAGAACTTTGTCGGAATCCACCCAATAGCCCTTTTCCGCCACTACTTCATGCCCCGGGTCGAGAAGGGAGAGCCCTTAGCTGGCGGGATCGCCTGGATCTCAAGAGCCGGCATGAAAGAGGTCTATCTGGAGGGGGAGCTTCGCAGCAAGTGGGAGGAGTGGAGGGAGGAATGGTGTTGGATTGTTGATGAGAACCCGCAGCCATTCACCAACTTGCGCCAAGCCCGAGTAGTGTGCGGCGGCGATTGGAGCGCCCTGGCGGCGGACGATGCTAGACTGAAGATCGCCACCACCCGGATCTTGCGGCTCAGGCTTGCCGGGCTCACTGTAGGTGTTGTTGGCGTGGACTTTCTTTGCCGCCGCATTGCCCCTCTGCAGGAGAGGGGGAGACCTGCCTGGCTGTTCGGCGGTCCGGCGGATATCATGAGGCTGCGCCCGGGCCTCAACTTTAATTTCACTGTTTTGGAGTTGGATGGGACGCTCAAGGAGCTGTTCAAGCACGACCCCAATCATCCCGAGTGGTTCAGGCTGCAGCAGGGCGTCGTCCCATTGTGCAACAACTCCTCGCTCGATCGCATCCGTGCAATGATGCCAGAGTGCGACTCGCATGGGATTATCCCAACTTGGCAGGAGCCCGTCGACGACATCGTGCAGCAATTCTTCGATGACTTGGTGGAGGTGGCGGTCCGCGCCGACAAGCAGAGGAGCCTCACCCGCGACACCACCGACGACGTGATGCGGCGCATTGCCACCAGGGCGGAAGAGGCGGCGGCGGCAGCCGCCGCGGGCGAGTTTGGGTTCACTATGGAGGAGGCAGAGGCAGCCGAGGCGGCAAGCCTTGCCGAGCGGGAGGAGCTTGTCGGGGAGGTCATCGGCGAGGGAGAGCCCGAAGCCGAATCGTGCGAGCCCGCCGAGGGTGCAAGTGGCCAGCCGTCTTCAAGCAACTTGTCGCAAGCGGAGCTCCCCGTGTAGCCCCCAGCTCCACCAAGAAGGTGCCTCCGCAGGACCGGAGACATAGCAGGGCGGCAGACGGGCCAACAGCCGCCGCGCCGCGGGACACGCTCCACCGTGACAAGCACCGTTGCCGCGGGAGCATCTCACGCCGCCCCGGCAACTGGAGCGGGGTCCTCTCGGGCCGCCGCTTCTGATCCTGCCGCAGCTCCCGCCAAGCGGCCAAGGGAGCCTACTCCTCCGCCTCGACGCGCCGAAAGAGTACCGGACTTCGATCTCTCCGCGCCCAGCTCCGACGAGGAGGAAGAAGAGGAGTAAGTTTCTCTGTTGTGTTTGTATTTCTTCTATTCTTGTTGTTTCTTGTCTTGTATCGATCTGCTTTCTTGAACCTGTTCCTTTTCGGGACTCGGCGGAAGGCGGCGAAGAGCCAAGGTCCCCGTGGTTGTCATCAAGGACGATCCTTGTAACACCCCGGATGTAACTTTCCATATTTGAAACTCCGGCTCTTGCCATTTTCGATTATGTGCTATGATATTCCCTCCGTGGTTGGGTTTTGTCTTTTGTTTTGCATTTTGTTCATGTCATGCATCTCATATCATGTCATCATGTGCATCACATTTGCATACGTGTTCGCCTCATGCATCCAAGCATTTTCCCCGTTATCCGTTTGCATTCCGACGCTCGCACATGCCCCGACGCACCCCTTTTGTCTCTTTGTCGTGAGAGGGTGTTAAACGTTCTCGGAATGGACCGAGGCTTGCCAAGTGGCCTTGGTACGCCACCGGTAGACCACCTATCAAGTTTCGAGTCATTTGGAGCTCGTTTGATACTCCAACGGTTAACCGGGTAACCGCAAAGGCCTCTTTTGGGTTGCAGCCCAACACCCCTCCAAAACAGCCCAAAAACCCATCTAAGTCACTTCCATGCTCTCCGTCGTCGGATCACGATCGAGTGGGAAAACCGCACCTCATTTGGACACTCCTAGCTCCTCTCGCCTATAAATATGTGCACTCCCAATTCCGGAAGAAACCCTAGTCTCCCGCTCCCTCGCGCCCGGACAAAATCCGGACGGCCGGACACGCCCCCGCCCGGAGGAATCGGGTGTCGCCACGTGGCGAGCCACGCCCCATCATCGCCGCGGCCGCTGCCAGTTCATGAGGCCAGCTCCGGCCCGCGGCCCGCGCCTCCGCCTCCGCGCCCGAGGCCTCCGCCGCCGGACCACCGCCGCCGCCGCCCGCCGCGCGCCCAGACCGCCGCCGTCCTCGCCTCGGCCGGGCTCCCCGCGCCCGGCATTGCTGCCGCGCCCGACCTCCTCCGCCGGGATCGCGCCGCCGACCTCTCCCGCGGACGGATCCGCCACCCCAGCCTCCTCCGGCGAGCTCCGAGGCAACTCCGGCGAGATCCGCCGCCGTCTCGGTTCGCGAGCCGACGAACCCTAGGTTGACCCGATTATTCCACCAAGTCTTTTCCTGTCATAAATTGTTGCATTTTCATCGCATCACATCTTTGCACCCGTGGCTCCGTTTTGGGCGTGTAGCATATCAAATTGTTCGCTTCGATGAGTACATCATTTCATCTCATTGCACTATTTTAATTTGAGCTCATCTTGATGCCCGAAATGCTGTTGGAAGAGGGCTATGTGATGTTAGTTTCTGTTTCTTAACAGAACTTGCACTTTTGTCATATTTGCCATGATTAATGTGTGCACCTTATGAACTTGAGTCCTACATATGTTTTGATCTATGCCCTGCTATCTTTCCAGGGGTGTATGCCATGTATTTTTGTGATCTCTGTGGTGACTAGCACAAGCATGCAAACTAGGGATGATAATGTTGCTGATTTCAGGAACTTAGTAATTTCACTAAGTCATGTCCTGCTGTTATTTTTATGCCATGTGTTCATGTTGTTACAGAGAGATCTATGCCCTTTTTGAGCATGATCAGTAAGGGTGTTCTTAACATATGGATGTGCTCTATCCATCCATGCCTTTGTTGGCATTTATGGAGTAGTCTAGCATGTCATTTTCGTGCTCTACTTTTGCTTCAAAATGTTTCCTGGCAGATTGTTTACATGAGATTCAATTTTCACAAGGTTGTTGTAGTTGATCCGTGTATGCTATGATGTTGTTCTTGCCATGTATAGCTTCTATGCCATGTCTTCTTGATGGGTGTATGCTTAGTTTATCATGAGATGCTCTGTAGTGAGTGCATCGAGCTCACGAACATGCCTACTTGTTATCTGTTTTTGCCATGTCCAGTTTTTTCTGCTAAGTCTGAGATCTGTAATGAAACTTGCTATGTTTACATGGGTGCCATCATATCCTCTGTTCATTTTTGGCTTATGGTCAGTAACGGACTTTTGATCTATGCGTTGAGTAGATTCATGTCATGCCTTGTTTTGCTATTATAAGTTCCTATAGCTTGGTGTTTGCTTGCTCTAAACATGCCTTCCTGATGTTAATTTCTGGCATACTAGTATTTTCACCAAGTCTGTGAACCTGATATTTTTTTGCACTTTCACCATGCTTGTTTGAGCCTGATATGATGTGATTTAGTCGTAGCTCAGTGTTCCTCTTTTGTTAAGCATCTCCTGTAGATCACTGCCATATGCTTTGTTTTTATGTTGGGGTGCCGTAGCATAGTTTCTTGTTGCATGCTAAGTAGCATCGTCTTCGTTAAACGCTTGATTCGCGTCATTCTTGTTTTGCTTGTCATTTGCAAACCGTGCATCCGATTCGGTGATCTTTATATCGATTTCAGCGAAATCATCTCATCTTTCCAGCGGCATACTTGGTTTGCCAAGTTGATGCCCGGTTCATTATTTTCCTTCTGAAGCACACATATGCATTGCATATCACATATCGCATAGCATGTCATGTATTGCATCATATTGCTTGTGCATTGCTCCTTGGTTGATTGTTGTTCCATTGCTTGTGTTCTTGCTTTAGGTAGAGCTGGGATCGATCTGTGACGAGGAACCTGTTGAGAACGCCACGAGGATCAAGCCTTTGACAACTCGAGAACCTTGCGAGCAAGATGACCATACCTTCGATATCACTTCTATCTTTGCTTGCTAGATGATCGCTCTTTTGCTATGCCTATGCTACGTTACCTACCACTTGCTATATCATGCCACCCATATTGCCATGTCAAACCTCTAACCATCCTTTTCTAGCAAACCCGTTGTTTGGCTATGTCACCGCTTTTGCTCAGCCCCTCTTATAGCGTTGCTAGTTGCAGGTGAAGATGAAGTTTGTTCCTGGTTCGAAACATGGATATCTTGGGATATCACAATATCTATTGTTTTAATTAATGCATCTATATACTTGGTAAAGGGTGGAAGACTCGACCTTATGCCTGGTGTTTTGTTCCACTCTTGCCACCCTAGTTTCCGTCATACCGGTGTTATGTTCCTTGATTTTGCGTTCCTTACGCGGTTGGGTGATTTATGGGACCCCCGTGACAGTTTGCTTTGAATAAAACTCCTCCAACAAGGCCCAACCTTGGTTTTACCATTTGCCACCTAAGCCTTTTTCCCTTGGGTTTTCGCGAGCCCGAGGGTCATCTTTATTTAACCCCCCGGGCCAATGCTCCTCCGAGTGTTGGTCCAAACTAAACCCTTTATAAAGCACCCCTCAAGGAAACTTGAGGTCTGGTTTTAGTTGTACGGATTGCTCATCCGTTGTGCCC
This sequence comes from Aegilops speltoides, assembly GCA_021437245.1. Taxonomy (NCBI): domain Eukaryota; kingdom Viridiplantae; phylum Streptophyta; class Magnoliopsida; order Poales; family Poaceae; genus Aegilops; species Aegilops speltoides. The sequence goes on from CM038145.1 coordinate 218,689,493, forward strand.
TGAGAATGAGATATGTGCAGCTCCTATCGGGATTTGTCAGCACAGTCGGGTGGTCTTGCTGGTCTTGTTTTACCATTGCCGAAATGTCATGCGAACCGGGATTCCGAGACTGATCGGGTCTTCCCGGGAGAAGGTTTATCCTTTGTTGACCGTGAGAGCTTGTGATGGGCTAAGTTGTAACACCCATGCAGGGTATTATCTTTCGAAAGCCGTGCTCATGTTATGAGGCGCAGATGGGAATTTGTTAATGTCGGTTGTAGAAAACCGAAGTTGACCTTAATTAAAATACATCAACGGCGTGTGTAACCGTGATGGTCCCTTCTCGGAGTCAGGAAGTGAACACGATGTTGGAGTTATGCTTGCGTAAGTAGTTTGGGATCACTTCTTGATCGCTACTAGCTTCACGACCGTGCCTTGCTTCTCTTCTCACTCTCTTTTGCGATCATAGTCACCATATATGCTAGTCGCTTGCTGCAGCTCCACCTCATTACACCACCCTTCCCTTAAGCTTAAATAGTCTTGATCTCGCGGGTGTGAGATTGTTGAGTCCCCGTGACTCTGATTCTACCAAAACAGATGCAGTACGGTGACACCAGTAGCAGATGGCGAAGCCCGAGCTGAAGTGGGAGTTTGATGAGACCCTTGGTCGTTACTATGTTTCATTTCAGACGATCGATAGTGGAGCCATTTGGGACGATCGGGGATCTGTGTTGCATTTGGGGTAGTCTTCTTTTATTTTGGTTCCGTAGTCGGACCTTGAGTGTAAACTGAATGATGGATGTTTATTTATGTATTGTGTGAAGTGGCATTGTAAGCCAACTATGTATCTCTTCCCTTATGTATTACATGGGTTGTGTGAAGATTACCTCACTTGCGACATTCTTTGTCAATGCGGTTATGCCTCTAAGTCGTGCTTCGACCGTGGGAGATATAGCCGCATCGAGGCGCTACAAGTTAGTAATCGAGCCTTCCCGACCTTAGGAGCCCCTTTGCTTGATCGTTTTTGCGGCGAGTTGTGTCTAGAAAAATGTTTTGAGTCATTTAGGATTATATATATCGGAGAGTTAGGAATTCTTTTTACTCCCCGTCTCTTCATCGCTCTGGTAAGGCATCTGACGTAGAGTTTTGACTTTCCTCTCCTCAAATTTCACTAAAAAATTTAGGATCACGGGTATCTTGGAATCATTCGATGGTTTAATGATGAGAACATTGTCTTGGTGCCTCTGTCGGGGTTTAGTGGAAGTGTCCCGGGAGTTGAGCTCGAGGTGTTGTCGCCATAACTTTACCGTTGCAGTTGGAATACGAGTTTAGTACACCGACATCGAAAATCTCTTTTATGCGGTTGTTGGTGAGATAACCCGATAACCCGATCTTGAGGTGAGTCTGGGAGTATTGCCATGACTCGTATAACGGATGCTTTTGAAGATTGAGGTACACGATTTCGAAGGTTTCTTGGTTATGTGTTGACGGATGGATACAGGTGGATGTAGGGATTGTTAGTTTGGGTGAGATATATTGCTTCCCTGTATCCCCAACACCGATTGCATAACGAGAAAGTTTGGGAGTTTATAGGTGGGATTCAAGTAGCTCTAGCACTTCTTCCCTTGAGATATTTGGTTTGCGATTGGGTAATCCTTACCATTTATTTGTTCCATTCATACCTTGTTTTTATTTTCATTCATCAATCTCTTATCAAGTGGCTTCTCACCTTAATGGACGTGATGTTTACTTTGGACTTCATTCGTTCATCCCTGTTCGAATGTTTATTGTGAAGACTATATGTTGCAATTTCTATCTGTTGACTCAACTTGTCTATCTGTCAATCAAGATGCTAACGGATGTCACCCTCTTCAGGATGGCTCCGCCAACGCGTCAGAATCCGGAAAACAGTGATGGGAGTCAGGCAAACCCTCCACCTCCACCTCCGCCTCCGGAGGCATGGCAAACTTTGATGGCAACCACAAATGCCAACGCTCAGTTGTTGATTCAGCTGATGCAAGAGCGTAACCAAGGCCAAGGCAACCAAGGGAATCAAGGTCAAGGGCAGTTCTACCATCAGCCTCAGTTTCCTACCCTCAACCAGTTCCTTGCAAATCAGCCAAAGTCTTTCAGCTACTGTGCCGAGGCCACAGACGCCGACGATTGGCTCGTGGATATCAACAAGCATTTCGAATGCAGCAATGTCAGACCTGAGGACTACGTCAAGTTCGCGTCTTTTCAGCTCAAGGATCAAGCAGCTGATTGGTTCCAGCAATACAAGGATTCCAGAGGAGGTCGAGTGATTACTTGGACTGATTTCTGTCGGGACTTTAAAGCTCACCACATTCCTACCAGTGTTGTCGAGAGCAAGCGTGAGGAGTTCCGCAATCTCAAGCAAGGCAACATGTCGATGTCTGAATACAACAAGCAGTTTGAAACTTGCTCGCTTTGCTAAACAAGGCGTTTCGATGAAAAGAGTATGATCTATCAATTCAGAGGTGGCCTTAGAGAGGATCTGCGGTTAGCTCTTGTTCTTGTTGAGCCTACTCGGTTTGATCAATTCTACAATATGGCCCTCAAGCAAGAAGGTGCTCAGCTCAAGTGTGAGGCTTCTAAGAAGAGAATCAGGATGCGATTCAGTCTTCTTCTTCCTCTCAAGGCGCAGCTAAGCAGCAAAGTTCTACCTTCCTCCTCCTCCGTTTCGCCAGCCTTACCTGTGAAGAAGAACTCGGTGGTCGTGGATCTTCCCACCCACCCAACCCAAGTTATCGAACAAGTCTCAGCCTCAAGCTCCAAGGTCAAATGCTCCTTATCACCGTCCGCTCTCAGAGGTGACCTGCAACAAGTGTCAGCAAAAAGGTCACTATGCGAACAAATGCTTCAACCAAAGGCGCCTTCCGCCTCCTCCTCATGTGAGATCTTCAAGCAATGCAGTGGTCAAGCATAATCCGAAGCATGCAAAGGTGAACATGATGAATGCAGCTCAGGCAGAGGATTCTTCAGATGTGATAATGGGTAATCTCTCAGTTAATGATATTCCTGCAAAAGTCTTATTCGATACTGGTGCATCGCATTCTTTCATTTCAAGACCTTTTGTGGCTATGCATGATTTGGTTACTCAAGTATTGCCGAGTCCTTTGTCTATTGTTTCCCCGGCTCGGCAAATGACTTCTCGAGCATTGGTTCGGGATGTCTCTATCAAGATGGGCGACTATAGATTTCTGTCTTCTCCAATTGTCCTTGGTGACTCGGATATTGATCTAATTCTCGGTATGGACTGGCTTTCTCAGCACAAAGCTCAACTTGATTGTGCTGCCAGGGAAATTCATTTGACACACTCTTCTGAGGATGTTATCATCTATGCCGCTCGTGATGAAACCATTCGGTTGTTTTCTCTCAATGAGAAGGGCGAGCTACACGCAATCTCACAAATTCCAGTCGTTTGTGAGTACCAAGATGTCTTTCCAGAAGAGCTTCCGGGTATGCCTCCGCATCGGCCAGTCGAATTTGTTATCGATCTTGAGCCTGGCACTGAACCCATTTGCAAGCGTCCTTACAAGCTTGGACCTGAAGAACTGAAGGAATTGAAGAAACAACTCGATGAACAAGAGCGTCTGGGTTTGATCAGACCGAGTTCATCTCCATGGGGATGTGGAGTTCTTTTTGTCCAGAAGAAGGATGGCACTGACCGACTTTGCGTCGATTACCGTCCATTGAACAAGAAGACAATCAAGAACAAGTATCCACTTCCCAACATCAATGAGCTTTTCGAGCAACTCAAAGGTGCTAAAGTATTCTCCAAGCTTGACCTCCGTATGGGTTATCATCAGATTCGCATTCGTGAACAAGATATCCCCAAGACAGCATTCAGAACAAGCTATGGTTCTTATGGATATACTGTCATGTCTTTCGGCCTTGTCAATGCTCCTCCAACTTTCTCTCGCATGATGAACTTTATCTTCAACCCCTACACCAATGATTTCGTCTTGGTGTATCTCGATGATATTTTGGTCTTCTCCAAGAACAAGCGAGGATCATGCCAAACATTTGCGATTGGTGCTCGCAAGCTCAGAGAGCATCAATTCTATCTGAAGTTTTCCAAATGTGAGTTACGGCTTGATGAAGTTCTTTATCTTGGTCACATCATCTCCGCCAAGGGCATCGCTGTTAATCCCGAGAAGGTGTCTTCAATTGTGAGTTGGGAACCTCCTCGAATGTCAAGCACTCCATGATTTTCTTGGGCTTGCAAGCTATTGCGAAGATTCGTTGAGAATTTCTCTAAGATTGCAAAGCCTCTTTCCAACCTCCTTGAAGCATGTCAAGTATGTCGGGCCTTTGAGTGTGACGTTGCTTTCAACACCCTCAAAGAGAAACTCGTCACAGCTCTGTCTTGACTCCTCTGATGAATCAAAGCCATTCAAGTATTCTGTGATGCTTCTCTTCAAGGTCTCGATCTTTGTGTTAATGCAAGAGAAGAAAGTTGTGGCCTATACCTCTCGTCGTTGAAGCCCAGCGAAAAGAACTAACCCACTCACGATCTTGAGTTGGCGGCAGTTGTCCATGCATTGATAACATGGAGACATCTCTTGTTGGGAAGGAAAGTGGACATTTTCACCGATCACAAGAGTCTCAAGTATATCTTCACTCAACCCAACCTCAACCTCAAGACAAACTCGTTGGGTGAAATGATTCAAGAGTACAATCCAAGTATCGAATATACTCTCGGCAAGGCGAATGTGATTCTTGATGCTTTGAGCGAAAGGCTTATTGCAACAGTTTAATTCTCAAGCCCTTCCAACCGGATCTTTGTGAAGCTTTCCGCAAGCTGAATCTTCAAGTTGTTCCTCAAGGCTTTCTTGCCAACCTCATAGTATCTCCTACTTTGGAAGATCAAATTCGTGAGGCACAACTCCTGGATACCATGGTGAAGAAGGTGAAACATGGTATTGACAAGGGCATTTCCAAATACAAGTGCTATCGCTTGGATGACAAAGACACTCTTTTCTTCGAGGATCGTATTGTGGTTCCTAAAGGCGATCTGAGAAAAGTCATCATGAATGAGGCACACAATTCCCTCCCATCCATTCATCCTGGAAGTACGAAGATGTACCATGACCTCAAGCAGTCGTATTGGTGGACTCGAATGAAGTGAGAAATTGCTCAATTCGTGAATGAATGTGATGTCTGTAGAAGGGTGAAAGCAGAACACCAAAGACCAGCTGGTCTCCTCCAACCTCTTGCTATTCCAGAATGGAAGTTTGATCATATCGAGATGGACTTCGTGACTGGATTTCCTAAGTCCAAGCGTGGAAATGATGCTATCTTCGTTGTCATTGACAAGCTTACTAAAGTGGCTCATTTTCTTCCTATCAAAGAATCTATCATAGCAGCTCGGTGGCGAGCTATACACCTCGAATTGTCTCCTTGCGGTATTCCACAATTGATCTCTTCAGACCATGGAAGCATCTTCACTTCTAAGTTCTGGGACTCCTTTCAGAAGGCCATGGGCACCAACATTCATTTCAGCACAGCTTTCCATCTGCAAACAAGTGGCCAAGTCAAGCGAGTCAATCAAATCCTTGAAGACATGCTCAGGGCTTGTGTCATTTCCTTTGGCATGAAGTGGGAAGATTGTCTTCCATATGTCGAGTTCTCCTACAACAACAGCTTCCAAGCAAGTTCGGGCAAGGCCCCATTCGAAATTCTCTATGGCAGGAAGTGCGTACTCCTCTCAATTGGTCCGAGGCGGTGAGCGCCAACCGTGGAAGCGACTTGATCACGAAGCGAAGAAATGTGCAAAGTCATTCGTGAGAATCTCAAAGCAGCATAATCGCGCGGAAGGGCTATTATGATGACAAGCACCGTGATGTGGCTTTTGAAATCGGAGACCATGTCTACCTCCGCGTCTCTCAATAAAAGGCACTCGCCGCCCGGTATCAAAGGAAGCTTGCCCTAGATCGTGGGTCCTTTCAAGATCATTGGCAAAAGAGGCGATCTCGCCTATCAACGAGCTTCCATCCAACTTTGCAAGCGTGCGATGTGTTTCACGTGTCATAAGCTTCGCAAGTGCTTCAAGATTCTGAACGCACTATCAACTTTGAAGAAATTGACCTCCAAGAAGATCTCTCTTATCATGAGCACCCGTTGCTATTCTTGAAGAAACCGGCGCAAGACTCGCAACAAGTCAATCAAATTCCTGAAAGTGAAGTGGTCACACCATTCCGACCGAGAAGCCACAGGGCGCGAGGATCACCTCCGTTCGAATATCCGGAGTTCTTTCAGTCCTAGATCTCGGGACGAGATCCTCTTGTAGTGGTGGAGTGTTGTAACACCCCGGATGTAACTTTCCATATTTGAAACTCCGGCTCTTGCCATTTTCGACTATGTGCTATGATATTCCCTCCGAGGTTGGGTTTTGTCTTTTGTTTTTCATTTTGTTCATGTCATGCATCTCATATCATGTCATCATGTGCATCTCATTTGCATACATGTTCGCCTCATGCATCCGAGCATTTTCCCCGTTGTCCGTTTTGCATTCCGACGCTCCCACATGCCCCGGCGCACCCCTTTTGTATCTTTGTCATGAGAGGGTGTTAAACGTTCTCGAAATGGACCGAGGCTTGCCAAGTGGCCTTGGTACACCACCGGTAGACCACCTATCAAGTTTCGAGTCATTTGGAGCTCGTTTGAAACTCCAACGGTTAACCGGGTAACCACAAAGGCCTCTTTTGGGTTGCAGCCCAACACCCCTCCAAAACAGCCCAAAAACCCATCTAAGTCAATTCCATGCTCTCCGTCGTCGGATCACGATCGAGTGGGCGAAAACCGCATCTCAAGTGGACACTCCTAGCTCCCTCTACCTATAAATATGTGCACTCCCCCGAATTTCCGGACGAAACCCTACTCTCCCCGCTCCCCTCGCGCCACCGGACGAAATCCGGACGGCCGGACACGTCCGCCCGCGCCGCCGGAGGAATCGGGCGTCGCCACGTGGTGGGCGCGCGCCACATCGCCGCCCGCCGCGCCAGTTGAGCAGCGAGCTGCCGGCCTCCGCGGCCAAGCGCCTCCGCCTCCGGCCCGAGGCCTCCGCCGCCCGCATCTCCGCCGCCGGACCACCGCGCCGCCGCGCCGCAGCGCCGCGCCCGCCAGCCCAGCAGGCAGCGCCGTCGTCCTCCGCCTCGGCCGGAGCTTCCGCGCCAGTGCGCGCCGCTGCGCCCGGCCTCCTCCGCCCGGGATCGCGCCGCCGACCTCTCCCGCGGCCGGATCCGCCACCCGGCCTCCTCCGGCGAGCTCCGAGCAACTCGGCGAGATCCGCCGCCGTCTCGATCGCGTCTTGAGCGAACCCTAGGTTGACCCGATTATTCCACTAAGTCTTTTCCTGTCATAAATTGTTGCATCTTCATCGCATCACATCTTCGCACCCGTGGCTCCGTTTTGGGCGTGTAGCATATCAAATTGTTCGCTTCGATGAGTACATCGTTTCATCTCATTGCACTATTTTAATTTGAGCTCATCTTGATGCCCGAAATGCTGTTGGAAGAGGGCTATGTGATGTTAGTTTCTGTTTCTTAACAGAACTTGCACTTTTGTCATTTTTGCCATGATTAATGTGTGCACCTTATGAACTTGAGTCCTACATATGTTTTGATCTATGCCCTGCTATCTTTCCAGGGGTGTATGCCATGTATTTTTGTGATCTCTGTGGTGACTAGCACAAGCATGCAAACTAGGGATGATAATGTTGCTGATTTCAGGAACTTAGTAATTTCACTAAGTCATGTCCTGCTGTTATTTTTATGCCATGTGTTCATGTTGTTACAGAGAGATCTATGCCCTTTTTGAGCATGATCAGTAAGGGTGTTCTGAACATATGGATGTGCTCTATCCATCCATGCCTTTGTTGGAATTTATGGAGTAGTCTAGCATGTCATTTTCGTGCTCTACTTTTGCTTCAAAATGTTTCCTGGCAGATTGTTTACATGAGATTCAATTTTCACAAGGTTGTTGTAGTTGATCCGTGTATGCTATGATGTTGTTCTTGCCATGTATAGCTTCTATGCCATGTCTTGTTGATGGGTGTATGCTTAGTTTATCATGAGATGCTCTGTAGTGAGTGCATCGAGCTCACGAACATGCCTACTTGTTATCTGTTTTTGCCATGTCCAGTTTTTTCTGCTAAGTCTGAGATCTGTAATGAAACTTGCTATGTTTACATGGGTGCCATCATATCCTCTGTTCATTTTTGGCTTATGGTCAGTAAGGGACTTTTGATCTATGCTTTGAGTAGATTCATGTCATGCCTTGTTTTGCTATTATAAGTTCCTGTAGCTTGGTGTTTGCTTGCTCTAAACATGCCTTCCTGATGTTAGTTTTTGGCATACTAGTATTTTCACCAAGTCTGTGAACCTGATATTTTTTTGCACTTTCACCATGCTTGTTTGAGCCTGATATGATGTGATTTAGCCGTAGCTCAGTGTTCCTCTTTTGTTAAGCATCTCCTGTAGATCACTGCCATATGCTTTGTTTTTATGTTGGGGTGCCGTAGCATAGTTTCTTGTTGCATGCTAAGTAGCATCGTGCTGTTAAACGCAGATTCGCGTCATTCTTGTTTTGCTTGTCATTTGCAAACCGTGCATCCGATTCCGGTGATCTTTATATCGATTTCAACCGAAATCATCTCATCTTTCTAGCGGCATACTTGGTTTGCCAAGTTGATGCCCGGTTCATCATTTTCCTTCTGAAGCACACATATGCATTGCATATCACATCTCGCATAGCATGTCATGTATTGCATCATATTGCTTGTGCATTGCTCCTTGGTTGATTGTTGTTCCATTGCTTGTGTTCTTGCTTTAGGTAGAGCTGGGATACGAGTACGTGAACGAGGAACCTGTTGAGAACGCCTATGAGGATCAAGCCTTCGACAACTCTGAGAACCTTGCAGGCAAGATGACCATACCTTCGATATCACTTCTATCTTTGCTTGCTAGATGCTCGCTCTTTTGCTATGCCTATGCTATGTTACCTACCACTTGCTATATCATGCCACCCATATTGCCATGTCAAACCTCTAACCATCCTTTCCTAGCAAACCGTTGTTTGGCAATGTCACCGCTTTTGCTCAGCCCCTCTTATAGCGTTGCTAGTTGCAGGTGAAAATGAAGTTTGTTCCTGGTTCGGAACATGGATATCTTGGGATATCACAATATCTATTGTTTTAATTAATGCATCTATATACTTGGTAAAGGGTGGAAGACTCGGCCTTATGCCCGGTGTTTTGTTCCACTCTTGCCACCCTAGTTTTCGTCATACCGGTGTTATGTTCCTTGATTTTGCGTTCCTTATGCGGTTGTGTGATTTATGGGACCCCCGTGACAGTTCGCTTTGAATAAAACTCCTCCAGCAAGGCCCAACCTTGGTTTTACCATTTGCCACCTAAGCCTTTTTCCCTTGGGTTTTCGCGAGCCCGAGGGTCATCTTTATTAACCCCGGGCCAATGCTCCTCTGAGTGTTGGTCCAAACTAGAACCCTTTGGCGCCCCCTCAAGGAAACTTGAGGTCTGGTTTTAGTTATGCGGATTGCTCATCCGTTGTGCCACGAGAGCGAGATATGTGCAGCTCCTATCGGGATTTGTCGGCACAATCGGGTGGTCTTGCTGGTCTTGTTTTACCATTGCGAAATGTCATGCGAACCGGGATTCCGAGGCGATCGGGTCTTCCCGGAGAAGGTTTATCCTTCGTTGACCGTGAGAGCTTGTGATGGGCTAAGTTGTAACACCCTGCAGGTATTATCTTTCAAAGCCGTGTCCGCGGTTATGAGGCAGATGGGAATTTGTTAATGTCGGTTGTAGAAAACCGAAGTTGACCTTAATTAAAATACATCAACCGCGTGTGTAAGCTGTGATGGTCCCTTCTCGTGGTCCGGGAAGTGAACACGGTGTTGGAGTTATGCTTGGCGTAAGTAGTTTGGGATCACTTCTTGATCGCTACTAGCTTCACAACCGTGCCTTGCTTCTCTTCTCGCTCTCTTTTGCGATCGTAGTCACCATATATGCTAGTCGCTTGCTGCAGCTCCACCTCATTACACCACCCTTCCCTTAAGCTTAAATAGTCTTGATCTCGCGGGTGTGAGATTGTTGAGTCCCGTGACTCACTGATTCTACCAAAACAGATGTGTACTGGGTGACACCGGTAGCGAGATGGCGAATGGCCCGAGCTGAAGTGGGAGTTTGATGAGACCCTTGGTCGTTACTATGTTTCATTTCCAGACGATCAGTAGTGGAGCCCAGTTGGGACGATCGGGGATCTGTGTTGCATTTGGGGTAGTCTTCTTTTATTTTTGGTTCTGTAGTCGGACCTTGAGTGTAAACTGAATGATGGATGTTTATTTATGTATTGTGTGAAGTGGCGACTATAAGCCAACTATGTATCTCTTTCCCTTATGTATTACATGGGTTGTGTGAAGATTACCTCACTTGCGACATTGCTGTCAATGCGGTTATGCCTCTAAGTTGTGCTTCGACACGTGGGAGATATAGCCGCATCGAGGGCGTTACAATCCTGCTGTGATGACAGAGGGCACGTCCGAGACCACCTTGTCGGACCCGGCAATTACTCCTCGAAGCACCCCCCAGCGTAAGTGTATAATTTCACTTCCCACTGTCAGGCGCGCATGGGTGTCCTTTCCTTGCTGATATCTTAAGCTGTTGGTTTGCTTGTGTAGGAAGCGAAACGGGCCTACCAGAACAACCGAAGCCGCGCTCGAGGTGTTATCTGCTTCCACCTCGCCGCCAAGGATGACTCCCCCCGGCAAGGGCGCTCTCCGGCAAGGGAGAGGTCCTCGGCAAGGGCGTTCTCCGGCAAGGGCGGACCAGTGATCCCGGTGGTGGAGCCCATGATTCTGAGCCCAAAGACAGTAATCCTTCTTGTCGAAAACTTCCCTTGGGTTCTTCTTCTTGATCTTCTTTTTGGATATTTGCTTGACTTTTCTCCCTCTTCTGTCTTGAGATCCTCCCCCACGGAGCCGATGGAGACCGAGGCCACCGGCGAGGAGAATGTCTTGGCAATCTTGTGGCTTGCTGCCATCAAGAAGAGGCCGGCGCTGATGATCCCGCCAACAAAGAGGCCGCCAAGGCTCTTTGGCGCAGGAGTGGCGAGGGTCCGCGATCGCCCGACGACCGGGCCGCAGGAGCGCAAGGCGCTATGCCGACCGCCGATCCCTCCGCCGCTGACGCAGCGCCAGGCTCCGAAGAGCCCCAGCCCGGCGCCTACTTGAAGGCCAGCAACGGTGTATTCATCAAGCTCCCCTGGGCTTCAAGCTCCAGGGCGCCGGTCGAGGGAGAAGCTTTTGACGGAGAAGTGCTCGCCTCCACTGGGCTGACAGTGGTTGACGCGCCAAAGCAGCGTGGCGAAGTCGAGGAGGAGCAACTGCTCCGAAGCCGGTGTCGCTCTACCGCGCCCGACAAGCCAAAGCTGGAGTCGAGAAGCGCTTGTCACGCAGCGGAGTGGACATTGAGAAGCATGCGGAGGAGCTCGAGCCGCAACCAAGAGGCCCTCCGGTCCATTCAGGAGAGAGGGCGCAGCTTCTTTGGCGAAGGCCTTCCTCCTCGAGAAGGCTGAAGCCGAAGAGCAGCAGCGGCTTGCCGCCGAGGAGATGTCCGTGCGAGAAGGCGAGCTGACGCAGCGGAAGGTCAACTTGGACAGCTATGAGGAGGAGCTTGCCGCGCGCGAGGAGACACTTGGCGGGGCCCTCAAAGAAGCGAAAGGTGCTGCTGCAGCTGCCGAGGCCGCCAAGAAGGAGCTGGAGGTGAAGGTGACGGAGCTAGAAGCCACTCTCAAGGCGAAGAACGAAGAGCTTGCCGCGCTCTAGCGCGAGCGTGAGAAGGATTCCCTTGCCCATGGCGAGCTGCACGGTCGTCTCCTCGAGAGGGGCAAAGATCTGAGCGCCGCCAAAGATTCAAATGCTGATCTGGAGCTGAAGTGGCCACGCTGACTGAGACGCTGGACGTCGCCAAGAAGCAGGAGGAGGACTTGAAAGAGGAGATCAAGGCCAACGAGGCGTTGCTGACGAGGGCCGCCGAGACCCAGAACACCTTCAGGGACACTGTAGAGCTCTGGACAGAGGGCCTCGTGAACATTGCCTCGGTCATTGACGAGGAGCTGACGCAGCTGGAAATGGAGGGCTTCGGGTACTCCTCCGACGAGAACCTCCACCCCAACGCCAAGCTCACTCTGTTCTTCAAGGGCGTGGCGACGGCCCTCCAGCAACTCTGGGAAAGGATCCCAAAGCAGCTGGCTGACGAGTCGCGCACAATCTGCGCCAGAGTTCTGGAGAAGGTGTTGGTGAAGGTGGTCTTCCGCAACCCGGCCTCAACCTCACCAACGTCCTCAAGAAGCTGCCGGCGGGGGCTAATCTTGAAGAGCTCAAGGCCCTTGTCGCACCCATTGTGGACAAGGTGAATGAAGTCAGGAGGGTTGATGGTGGCCGCGTAGATTAGGCCGCCCGTTTTCTCTTTTTTCTTGCCGCTGCTAGACATGTTACGGGAACAATCTATTAGAGCGCGGCAAGTTATTTTTGTAATATAACTTTATCTTGGGCAGTATTTTCTATATTATTTCCATTACTCGATTCCTTCCTTTGTATGCTTTTACCCCTCGCTTCGAGGAACTTGCGGTAGAGCACCCTTTGCCATGGCGCTGAGTCTTGAACATCGGCAACTTCTTTGGCGGTCTGCTTCCGGCAAGAAACCTTGTCGCAACTAGTCGCAGCACACTTAAGTTGTTGAGCGGACTCGAAACAAAGTAAGGGCGCAACTAGCTACGAGTTGATTCCTCCGCGCACAGGTTTTCCATACAAAGCATGGTCGTTCAAGGAAGATAACTTAAAAAAATTTAAAACTGATTGTGCTCAAACTTTGGCAACTTAGCTTTTCTGTCGTTTTCGTCCCGGCAAGGCGATACTTTCTTGAACGACGCCTGGTCCACACCATTATCTTCTCCTTCCTCCCCGGTGAACTTGTGGGCGAAGGAATCTTCTTTTTGAGAAAAAGAAAGAAGAGAAAATAAAGATATGGAGCCTTAAGGCTTGTTATTGCTTACCGGGGGCAAGCGCTGCACAAAGTGTCAGGTAGTACATTTAAAAAATAAAAAAGCATGAAATTTGACAAGATGTGCGGAGCACATGAGCTTTATTTATGCACGGGATCTGCGCCCGGCTTTGTACAAAGGGTTACATGCAACAGCGGCAAGGCTTGTACAAAAGGTGGTTGCGGAACAGTTCAACAACCGCGCTATATGGGTAAAACTTACGAAGATGCTCAATGTTCGAGAGTTGCTCACGAGAAAGCCATCTTCGGTCTCAAAGCGGACAGCGCCGAGCCTAGTGACTCGCTTTACCCGATAAGGGCCTTCCCACTTTGGCGTCAACTTGTTGGAATTCTTGGCGGATTGAGCGCGCGAAGAACAAGGTCGCCTTCCTCGAGACTTCGGCATTAACTGCGGCTATGGTTGCGGCGCAAAGCTTGCTGGTATCGAGCGGTTAAATCAGCAGCTGAAGGCGATCTTCTTCAAGGAGCAGTAGCGTCATCTTGTCGCAGCTGCTCTTGCTCAAACTCATCATAGCGAGCACTCGAGGCGATCCGTATCTGAGTTCCGTGGGAGAACTGCCTCCGCTCCATAGACTAGAGCGAAAGGTGTCGGCGATGGCTCAATTTGGCGTCGTCTGATCGACCAAAGAACCACCGCAGCTCCTCAATCAATTCTTTCCGCACTTGTGCAGCTGTTGAAAGTCTGGTCTTGAGCCCGCGAGCACTTCAGTGTTTTCCCTCTCCGCTTGACCGTTGCTTCTCGGGTGAGCAGCGAAGCTTAAGGCACCTTGGCGCCAAGATCTTGGGCGTCTTGCATGAAGGTGAGGCTCGTAAATTGCGTGCCATTGTCGGTGATGATCTGTTAGGGATTCCAAAGCGGCAAACAATCGACTGAAGAACTTGATTGCTTGTTGTCTTTGTCACCTTCCTCACTGGTTCCACTTCCAGTCACTTTGTGAACTTGTCGATTGCAACGTACAAGTACTCAAAGCCGGGATAAAGGGATTGTCTGGAGAGCTTGAGCTGGCTGGTGTATCTGCTTGGAGTGGAACTGGCACGCTTCACACTTGGTTACTTGTGCAGTTGCATCCTGGAGAGCTGTTGGCCAAAAGAAACCTTGCCGGAATGCTTTGCCAGCAAGTGCTCTTGCGCCGATGTGATGACCACATATGCCTCCATGTATCTCCGCCAACAGTTTCTGTCCATCTTCCCGGGGAATGCACTTCAATTTCACTCTGTTGAATCTTCTTCTGTACAGTATGTCGTCGACAAACTGGTACATACTTGATTGCCGGGCTATTCTCTCCGCTTCTTCTTGCTCTTCGGGAAGTTCTCCTGTCTGAAGGAAACGGACAATCTGCTGTGCCCATGCTGGAGCTTGCGGCTCAACAACAAGGAGTAAAGGCACGTATGCTGCTGCGGGAACATCTGCTTCTACGGCAAGAACCTGCGGCTCAGCCGGAGCTTGATGTTCCCCGGCAAGCTTGCCGGAGCAAAACTTGTCGGGAGCTTCTGCTTCAATGGAGCAAACCCTAGGGCTTGTCGGAGCAGACTGCTCCTCAGCACTCTTTGTGTTGATCTTGGGGACCTTCTTAGCGGCGGCTTCGGGGAGCTCTGCCGGAAAGTAGTCTCCGGAAATCAACTTCCTCTTCTTGTTCTGTCCAGTTGATGGTGTTACACATGGTTGAGTCAGCTTGAGCAAAAGATCCTGGTTCCATTGTGTAACTTGAGTCTGGCGCACTTTGTGAGCCATCTGCAATGTCGTTCTGAGCTCTCGGAACATGTTCCATCTGCAGGCCGTCAAAGTGTTCTTCCAACTTCCTCACTTCATCAATGTAAGATTCCATCAATGGACTCTGATAATCTTTGTTTACTTGGCGGACGACAAGCTGCGAGTCACCCCTGACAATAAGCTTCTTGATCCCAAGGTCCGCCGCGATCCTGAGTCCGGCAAGCAAACCTTCATACTCTGCGGTATTGTTTGTCGCTTGCTCCTTGGGAAAGTGCATCGGACCACGACTTGAGGTGCTCTCCGGTGGGTGCGACAAGTAACACGCCCAAGACCGGCGCCTTGCAGCGAGAAGGCACCATCAAAGTACATGATCCATTCTTTGCTTGCTTCCTTGACAGGATGCTCGTCTCGAGTTTCTTCATCGGTGTTGGCATCCATTACGCTATGAATTCTGCCAATGCTCGGCTCTGGATAGTTGAAGTACTCTCAAACTTGAGGCCAAAGCTTGACAATTCCAGTGCCCACTTGACAATGCTGCCTGTTGCTTCTAGATTCTGCAATATCCTCTTCAACGGAAAGCGAGTGACAACAATGATCTCATGTGCTTGAAAGTAATGGCGCAGCTTTCTCGAGGCCATGAGAAGGCCGAAAAGCAATTTCTTCACACTAGAGTACCTTGATCTAGCTCCCTGTAGAAGGGAACTCACAAAGTAAACTGGGCGCTGCACCATTTTCTTCTGCTTCTCTTCTTGCGTCTGCGCAGATCCATCCTTGTCGGGACCAGAGCTTGTCGGGGAAGCCCCCTTCTTATCGCTGGATGCACTTGCCGTGGCTGCTGGCTCATCGTCCGCCTCCCTTTCCGCTACTAACGCAGCACTAACCACTTGATTGGTTGCCGCCAGATATAGCAGCAACTTCTCTTGTGGTTTAGGTGCGACAAGTATTGGAGTGGAGGACAGGTATCTCTTCAAGTCCTGCAGCGCAGCCTCCGCTTCCGGAGTCCATTTCATCGGACCCGCCTTTTTCAATATTTTGAAAAATGGCGGGGCGATTCAGCGAACTTAGAGATAAACCTGCTGAGAGCAGCCACGCAGCCGGCAAGCCTTCGTACATCCTTGACGCGCTTCGGTGCTTCAATCTGCTCAATGGCCTTGATCTTGTCAGGGTTGGCTTCAATTCCCCGCTGAGACACAAAGAACCCGAGAAGCTTGCCGGAGGGGACTCCAAACACGCACTTCTCGGGATTAAGCTTGAGGTTGATCTTGCGCAGATTTTCAAAGGTCTCGTCCAAATCTTGGATCAGAGTTGCTCTGTCTTTGCTCTTGACCACTATGTCATCCATGTAGCTTCTACATTTACGTGCAGCTGTGGCTCAAAAGCCGTGAACTACCCTTGCAAATGTTGAACCAGCATTCTTTAGTCGAAAGGCATCCGTTACAAAGCGAAGACGTTCCACATGGAGTAATGAATGCGCTTTTCTCCTCATCCTCTTACGCCATGAAGATCGATGGTATCTGAATATGCATCAAGGAATGAAAGCAAATCACATCCTGCCGTGGAGTCGACAATCTGGTCAATGCGCGACAAGGAAATGGATCTTTGGGACAAGCTTTATTAACATCGGTGAAGTCAATACAAAGCCTCCATTTTCCGTTAAGCCTTGCGCACGACTACGAGATTGGCCAGCCACGTGGGATGGAGCACTCCTCGACAAGGCCTGCTGCTTCCAACTTCTTGATCTCTTCGCAATGAATTCTTGGCGCCCACCGCTTGTTTTTCGACTTTACGCTTGACGGGCGGCGTGAGGACAGACGGCAAGGTGGTGCTCAATTACTTTCCTAGGAACACGGGGATGTCGGGCGGTTGCCATGCAAACACGTCGGCGTTCGCCCAGCAGAGCAACAGCGGCGCTTTCCTATTTAGGGTCAAGCGTGGCACTGATGGTGAAGGTACCACCAGTGTCGTCCTCCTTGGCGGCCACTTTCTTGGTCTCTGGCGGAGCTACCTTCGCCTTCTTACACTTGCCGGTGGAGCTCGATGGTGCGTCCTCGACGGTAGCGCAGCACTCCGAAGAGGTGCGCTTGCCGGAGTGGGCACCAGAGCTCTTGCCGGACTTAGTTTTCTTCTTCCCCCGGGGAGCTTCAGCGGCAAGTGGTTTGCGATCTGCTGCGGCTGCTGCTTCCCGGTAGATCTTGTCGGTGCCGATAAGGGCATCTTTCTTGTCGCCGGGGACAGAGATGACACTTATCGGACCTGGCATCTTGAGCACGTTGTATGCGTAATGAGAGGCTGCCATGAACTTGGCGAGCGCTGGACGGGCGAGTATCCCATTGTAGGGCAATGGGAAATCAGCAACGTCAAATGTGACTTTCTCTGTCCTGAAGTTCAGCTCGCTGCCAAATGTCACTGGCAACGTGATCTTCCCCTTCGGCTTGCTCCTTCCTGGATTGATTCCTTGGAATGTACCGGTCTCTTCGAGCTCATTGTCGGGATCTGGAGTTTTTGAGTACCACCAAGAGATCAGGTTCAAGCCGCCCCATCATCAACTAGCATCTTTGTGACTTTGAGGTTGCGGATAGTTGGTGAAACCAACATCGGCAAGCACCGACCGCAGATTATGCGATCGGGGTGGTCCTCAATGTCAAAGATGATAGGCGTGATGGACCACTTCGAGGCTTGCGTGACTCAACCGGTGGTTCTGCTGCATTAACTTCCGCACCATTGTTTAAGCTGGCGGTGCGAAGTATGCAGAGAAGCACCACCGTCAATGCACAGAACCTCTATTGCTTTCTGAAACTCCTGCTCGTCGGCCTCATCATCATCCATGTCCTCATCTTCGTCTTCATCTTCATCCTTATCGCGGCCGCGGGGAGGCCTGTCCCCTTGCCGCTGCTTGGCCTTGCCGCGGCGTCCTCCCCGGCCGGGACGCTTCTTGCCGGATCCACCAGTACCTTCCTGGGCCTTCTCCTTGTCGCGTCGCTGGTATTCATCTTTCTGCTGTTCAACAAGCTGTTCAACCTTCTTGCAGCTCTGGAGATCATGGCCCTTGGTGCGGTGGATCTTGCAGTATTGCGTGTCGGAGCCGCCGTGCTTGTCGGCGGCCGCCACAGGTTCTGCTTCCTTGGCGCCACCTTCGTTGCCGGACTGCTCGACAGCTACCACATCTTTCCCTTTCCTTCTCCTATTGTTCCGCCGCCAGTTTTTCTTTCCCGGAGCGGCATCCTCACTGTCGGATCCTCCTGCTCCTGTGTTCTCTCCGGGGAGTTTCCTCACTTCTTCAGCACGCGCGCACTTGTCGGCCAGGGCGTAGAGCTCACTGACGTCCTTTATCTTACACATCGCCATCTCCTCCCGCATCCTGCGGTTGCGCGCGTTTCGATGGAAGCAGCGATGACCATGGCGGGGTGGACATCTGGGATGTTGCGCTGCACTTGGTGAATCTCTGAATGTACTTGCGCAGGGCTCTCCTCCTTCAGGCGGCAGATGAAGATCGCTCTCTCGCCATGGGGCTTGTGGCCACCGTGAAGGCGCCGACAAACCGATGGCGCAGATCCGCCCATGAGGAAATGGAGTTGTCGGCAAGTGCATGAGCGAGATCGACATTGGGCTTGAGCACGGTGGGAAGTAGTTGGCAGGATCTTATCGTCTCGTCCCCGCAGCTTGCACCACGATGGTGTAGATGCTGAGGAACTCCGACGGATGCAACCTGCCATCATACTTCTCCGATACATCTAGCTTGAAGTTCTTTCTGCTGGGCCACTGGACTTGCGGCAACTCACGAGTAAACGCAGGGCAACCTACCGCATACGGCAAGTCGCCTGGTTCCCCTGGCGCATGCATGTCCTGGCTGGGCCAGCGCTGGTCCGACCGACGCCGCGCTTCTCTTCGACGCTCGATGCGGGTGCGAGCGTCTTCATGTTGTCGTTCTTGAAGAACTTGGCGTTGATCGCGACGAGCTCGTGGATCTGACGACACCGTGGAGTCGGTGTCGAGGTTGACCCGGCGAGTCGGCGATCTTGGCCTTCGGGGCGGGGAGTGCACGGTGATTGCACCCCCACCAGTCTTGTCGCCATCGGCTCGCGCCTGGATGTCTTGCCGCGGCTTCGATGTGCTCGGTTGCCGGGGAGTGTCGCCGTTGGTGAAGCCGATGAGGCTCTGAATGGTGGCCCTCCAACTGTCGATCTTGTCCGCCGTTGGAGGGTAGTCCAGGAGCAGTTGGGCTCGGGCCAACGCTTCTTCTAGAGTCTTTGGTGGCGGTGGCGAATGGTGCGAGGGGCGGGATATGCTTGGACTTCTAACTATGTTAGAAGGAGCAGGATCCCGTCCAGGCGACCATGTCTTGCTCGTGCCAGCAGGCTGGCGTGCGTGCTGGTCTTGAGCGTCCCGAGATCCACCAGCTCGACCTTGGTCCAACGAGCGTATGGTACTGCGAGTACCATAACGCTGTCGGTCTCGCGCCTCCTGAGATGGGCGCGGTGCGTGTACGGACGCCGAAGTTTGCGCGGCCTTGTCCTTGGACCTGGCGGCAGCTTGAGCTTCCTCGTCGGCGCCCGTTCGTCCGCCGGCGTCTACCCCACCACCCGTTTTCTCTGGTGGCGGTGGGATCGACGCGGACGGAGCAGCCACCTCCGAAGCCTTCTTCTTTGGTGGCATGCCGATGAAGATGATGAAACAGATGAAGATCCGGCTCGCGTGAGCGCCAAATCGGGTTCACACAACCTCGACGCCCCCTACCTGGCGCGCCAAAGATGTCGTGGGAAACGAACACCTATGGGGCAGGGCCCCTTTTCGGTCCGGCAGGGAGCGGAGGGCGCACGAAGAGCGGATCGAGGCGGAGCACGTGAGCGATTTTACCCAGCTTCGGAGCTCTCCGAAGAGATAATACTCCTACTGCTGCTTTGTGATTGTATTATGTTCTTGCCCTAGAGCGTGGGAGTCTTCTGGTTTCGAATGAGTCGAACCCCCTCTACGTTGCGCATGGGCCTCCTTTTATAGGATAAAGGGGTCACCGACAGGTGGCAACGCATGCAGGGGTAAAAGTGTAAAAAGTGCTGCGGTTGGTACAGCTACCTCTACAGTGGATCCTACCTAACTATGACGGCAGGGGACAAAGGCATTAAATGCCCGTCCGCGTCGCCCAAACAGTGCAGAAAAGTGACCGTTAGGGGCGCCACCGTTCGCCACAATGGCCATCTCGTCATCTTCGCTCGCCACCTCGCACCGCTTGGCTGCCTGACTTCCGCCACGCGTCGCTGGAATAGTCTGTGGCGATCGTCGACGGATCTTGTTGGGCGTGGGCGCAGAGCGGTGGCCGCGCGGCAAGCGCCTTTGCATGATGTCGTTGTCTTGTCGCGCCGGAAGCTTGTCGCTCGTCGGGTCTTGCCGGGACGCGCGGCGCGTCGCGGCAAGTTTCTTGAAATGCCTTGGTTGGCCTTCCCGGCAAGCTCCTCTTGCCGGGGCCTTGTCCTTCCCGGCAAGCTCCTCTTGCCGGGGCCTTGTCTTCTCAGTTAAAACACTTTGTTCTTGAATGGCTCAAATAGGAACCACGGAGGATCTTGGCGGGCACCCGGCAAGCCTTGCCGCGGGGCGCTGCGACTGCCCGTGCACAAGTTCGGGATACTAAGGTACCCCTACTTTAGTACACCGACACAAGGAGACCGCTCAAACTACTGCACATGGATTTTTTCGGTCCCAACACTTACGAAAGTCTCGGTGGAAACTCATTTGTTCTACTTATAGTTGATGATTTTTCAAGATTTACATGGGTGTTCTTTCTCGATGATAAATCGCAGTCCGAAGATCTTCAAAAACTTCGCTAGGAAGGCCCAAAATCAATTTGAAGTGAAGATCAAGAAGGTTCGCGATGACAATGGAGCGAGTTCAAGAAGCATAAATGTGGACACCTTTCTTGACGAAGAAGGGATTTCACATGAGTTCTCGGCTATGTACACACCTCAACAAAATGGAGTTGTTGAGAGGAAGAACCGGACGCTCATCGAAATAGCAAGAATGATGCTTGATGACTACAATACTCCGAAGCACTTTTGGGCGGAAGCGGTTGAGACAGCTTGTCATGCGACAAATCGCTTGTACCTTCACAAGCTACTCGGCAAGATGACATACGAGCTCCTCACCCGTAACAAACCCCAAGTTGGATACTTTCGAGTATTCGGCTCCAAGTGCTACATTCTTGATAAGCATCATCGTTCTAAATTTGCTCCTAAATCTCATGAGGGATTCCTACTTGGTTACGGCTCAAACTCTCACACTTACCGTGTCTACGACAATTTCACCCGAAAGGTTGAAGAGATGGTAGATGTGAAGTTTGATGAATCTAACGGCTCACAAGTAGAGCAATTGCCAATTGATGTAGGAGATAAAGATCCTTCAGAAGCAATCAAAGACTTGTCTATTGGCAAAGTTCGTCCAACAGAGGTGAAGAAGAGTACCTCGTCCGTCCATGTGGAAGCTTCTACCTCACGACAAGGTGAACCAAGAGTTGATATGGAAGCATCCACAAGTGGGACACACCAAGATGAAGAAAACAAGGAAGTACACCAAGATGAACCGCATCAACCTCCTTCCCCACCACGACGAGAGAATGACAACGTCAACAATGATGAAGGCCAAGAAGAAGAACGAGATGATGAAGAAGATGTTCCACCCTGATCAAAGCAAAAGCTCTCACGAGTTCGAGCAAGAGTTGCTAGAGACCATCCTGTCGAGCAAATCTACAATGATATCCAAACTAGGAGAATTACTCGCTCTAAATCTCGTTTGGCTAACTTTTGTGAACATTATTCATTCATCTCTAGCATTGAACCCATGAAGGTTGAAGAAGCATTGGAAGATCCGGATTGGATAAACGCCATGCACGAAGAACTACACAACTTTGAGAGAAACCAAGTGTGGACATTGGTCGAGAAGCCCAACAACAACCACAACATTATCGGTACCAAATGGGTGTTTCGCAACAAGAAACATGAAGATGGACAAGTAGTTCACAATAAAGCACGTCTCGTCTCCCAAGGTTACACTCAAGTCGAAGGTATGGACTATGGTGAGACATATGCCCCCGTTGCTAGACTTGAGTCCATTCGCATCTTACTTGCCTATGCTAATCACCATGATATCCCTTTATACCAAATGGACATCAAAAGTGCTTTTCTAAATGGTGAAATTGAGGAGGAAGTTTATGTTAAACAACCTCCTAGCTTTGTTAATCCTAAGAAACCTAATCATGTTTACAAACTTCACAAAGCTATTTATGGTCTTAAACAAGCTCCTAGAGCATGGTATAAATGCTTGACAAAGTTCCTTATTGAAAAAGGCTTTGAGATTGGAAAAATTGATTCTACTCTTTTCACTAAAAGGGTTAATGGAGAATTATTTGTGTGCCAAATCTATGTTGATGATATTATATTTCGATCAACTAACCCTCAGTTTAGTGAGAAGTTTGGGAAGCTTATATCGGAGAAGTTTGAGATGTCTATGATGAGTGAACTCAAGTTCTTTCTTGGTTTGCAAATCAAGCAAACTAAGGAAGGTACCTTTGTCACTCAAACGAAGTATACCAAGGACTTGTTCAAGAAGTTCAATATGCAAGAATGCAAAGGCATGAGTACACGCATGCCTACTAGTGGACATCTTGACTTGACCAAAGATGGTGAACCTGTTGATGAAAATGTTTATCGCTCTATGATTGGTTCATTATTATATCTATGTTCCTCTTGTCCCGATATTATGCTAAGTGTGTGCATGTGTGCATGATATCAAGCGACCCCTAAAGAGTGTCATCTTAAGGCCGTGAAGAGGATAGTGAGATACTTAATACATACACCAAACTTTGGCATTTGGTATCCAAAGAGGGCATCTTTAAATCTTGTTGGCTACTCTGACTCGGACTATGCCGGTGACAATGTTGATAGAAAGTCCACTTTGGTTACTTGTCAATTTCTTGGTAGATCTCTTGTGTCTTGGTCCTCCAAGAAACAAAACTCGGTATCCTTATCCACCGCCGAAGCGGAATACATTGCCGCCAGTTCATGTTGTGCTCAATTACTTTGGATGACCCAAACTCTTAAAGATTATGGGATATATGTGAAACACGTGCCTTTGATTTGTGACAACGAAAGTGCTATTAAGATTGCTCACAATCCCGTGCAACATTCTCGAACTAAGCACATTGAAGTTTGTCATCATTTCATTCGAGATCATGTTGCTAAGGGTGATATTAACCTTGAGCATGTTCGCACCGACAAGCAATTGGCGGATATATTCACTAAACCACTTGATGAGAAAGTGTTTTGCAGGTTGATAGGTGAATTGAACATCATTGATGCTTCAAACTTGGAGTAGGAACTCCATTTGGATACATGCAAGACATGAGCCTATGACTGATCCTTGATATTTCTCTTATGATGATAATCATATATCTTGGATACATTTGCACCCTTTCATGTTATCTAACCCATGTAGGTACTTGGATGGATCTAAATCCATGAGAATGCAACTCACTCATATCTTGAGCAATCTCTACATCACCAAGTCTCTACTTTACGGTGGTTGAAGACAAGGAAGCATGAAACCCTTCAAACATACCCTTTGACAAATTTGTAAGTAAAATTTCATGATTGTCATTTTGGATATACAAGTGCTCTTTCTTGCAAATCTAATCCATGTAGGAAGATGAACTCCAATTACAAGTGGTGCTCCAAACGAACTACATCAACGTTGAGCATCCAACACAAGTTCAACTACATGATCAAGATAAACACCACCACCCAAGGTATGTTATTCAATCTTAGAGAAGCTTTACCCCAAGATATGGGTCAAAGCAACTCAACAAAAAAAAGCAACTCAACAAGATATGACTACATCAAGATGCCTAAACGAAAAATGGCAACCCCATTTTTGAGCTTAAACGATGAGTATGACCTATGATCAAGTGTCCTCACTTGACTCCTATGTCAATATACTATAACATAGGTGACTTTGTTGCCGACCAATTCTAGATGAAGTTCTCTAGTGTTTCTTCTTGTTATTGCATTTTGTCTCATGCATATTTGTTCCCCTTTCAAAAAAAACTTAATCTAGATTTCTTCTCTTTTATTTCTGTTCTGCATTTCTCTGCACCCAATTCCTTGCATATCCTTGTGAGATCTTACTCGCTTAGTGAGCTAAGGTGACTAGTGTATTTTCTCTGTGATGAACTCGGACAAACTGATTTTCTTCTTTTGATCAAACCGAAACTTTTCAGTGCCACCGAAGTAATCAACTCGGTGTAGCCGATTTCAATGCTGAGAAATCACTCTATCACTTGCATTCTGCACTTTCTGTTCCAGCTCCACTCGATGATTCTTATCCTCTACCAGCATCAAATTCTATGTGTTGCTTTGCTCCGCGACTCAAGGACCAAAACTATTTTGACTCACACTCCAGAAGACCCTTCTTGGAAATTGATGTCAAAGGGGGAGAGAGAATTCACATCAAAGCTAAATTACTCCAACAGGGGGAGAGAGAAACAAGGGGAGAGAGAGACATTCTTTTAAAAAGAGAGACCCAGTGGCTTGGTATTCAAAGAGGAGAGAATTTACATGTCTTTAGAGGGGAAAGACATGTTCATATTGTTTTCTGTGTGTTTTCTTTGCTCTGATTTTCAATTCCCTATCTTCTCCCAATATCCATTATAAGATTCAGGGGGAGCAAGACATCTAAGGGAAGAAAATCTTCAATTTCTTTGCACATCTTTACCTTTGGGGACATGTCTACACTCAAATAGAGTACCTAGTACTCACTCTATACATGCCATCCAAATCTTGGTACTCTTGTGGTTTACTGCTCTTGCTCTGCTTAGTAGATGTTTCTGTGTTGCCTAACCTTGTTTACTCAGGTTCATCTCTTCCAAAGCTAGTTCAAGAGCACAAGGTAAGTATATGCATCACACTCATGTGCATGAAGATCTCTTGCTGATGTACATATTGTTTGCAAGAAGGACTCATGAGCATGAAGGTACATTTCCCATATTCACATCATTTGCTCTGATGCATATAGCCAAGATACAGGTAACTCATTGCTTTCTCTGTCATGATTATGCACCCACATGATCTTATGTTCCATACTTACATGATTGCATACATGTAGGGGGCCCCTATGCATGTTACATGTCTTTTGCAAAGCTTTACATTCCCTTCTCTATATCTTTATCTAAAGCTTTGATGTATGTTGTCATCAATTATCAAAAAGGGGGAGATTGAAAGCACAAGTGCTCCCTGGGTGATTTTGGTAATTAATGTCAACATATTTCTTGTTGGACTAATACTTTCATCTAGTATATTTCAGATAAGTCCAATAGTGGAGTGGCATGGACAAGAGGATGTGGAACCCCTTCAAGATGCTAAGGACAAAGGATTGGCTCAAGCTCAAAGCTCGGGACTCTACATTTTCTATTTTCAGTGATCCAAGATCACATTGAGTCTATAGGAAAGCCAATACTATTAAAAGGGGATGAGGTGTTGCTTAATGGCTTGCTTGTTCAAAGTGCTTAGTGATACGCTCCAAAGCCTTCAACCACTTCCTCATATCCACATATGTCCCAAACCAAAAGTCAAACTCGGCCCCACCGATTTGATCCATCCGGTGCCACCGAGTTCATTTGACATAGCCACTGCCAGAAACCCTAATCACTTTGGTCACACCGATGGGATTGATGTCTACTACACAACCTTCTTCTTGTAGACGTTGTTGGGCCTACAAGTGCACTGGTTTGTAGGACAGTTGCCAATTTCCCTCAAGTGGATGACCTAAGGTTTATCAATCCCTAGGAGGCGTGGGATGAAGATGGTCTCTCTCAAACAACCCTGCAACCAAATAACAAAGAGTCTCTTGTGTCCCCAACACACCCAATACAATGGTAAATTGTATAGGTGCACTAGTTCGGCGAAGAGATGGTGACACAAGTGCAAAATAGATAGTAGATATAGGTTTTTGTAATCTGAAATAATAAGAACAGCAAGGTAACTAATGATAAAAGTGATCGTAAATTGTATTGCAATGATAGGAAACAAGGCCTAGGGTTCATACTTTCACTAGTGCAAGTTCTCTCAACAATAAAAACATAGATAGATCATATAACAAGCCCTCAACATGCAACAAAGAGTCACTCCAAAGCCACTAATAGCGGAGAACAAACAAAGAGATTATGGTAGGGTATGAAACCACCTCAAAGTTATTCTTTCGGATCAATCTATAAAAGAGCTCGTACTAGAATAACACCTTAAGACACAAATCAACCAAAACCCTAATGTCACCTAGATACTCCATTGTCACCTCAAGTATCCGAGGGCATGATTATACGATATGCATCACACAATCTCAGATTCATCCAACCAACACAAAGTACTTCAAAGAGTGCCCCAAAGTTTCGATCGGAGAGTCAAGAACGTGTGCCAACCCCTATGCATAGGTTCCCAATGTCACTAAACCCGCAAGTTGATCACCAAAACATACATCAAGTGGCACATGATATCCCATTGTCACCACAGATAATCACGGCAAGACATACATCAAGTGTTCTCATAAAAGACTCAATCCGATAAGATAACTTCAAAGGGGAAACGCAACTCATCACAAGAGAGTAGAGGGGGAGAAAAATCATAAGATCCAACTACAATAGCAAAGCTCGGGATACATCAAGATCGTGCCATAGATGGAACACGAGAGAGAACACGAGATAGAGAGATCAAACACATAGCTACTGGTACATACGCTCAGCCCCGAGGGTGAACTACTCCCTCCTCGTCATGGATAGCGTCGGGATGATGAAGATGGCCACCGGTGATGGGTTTCCCCTCTGGCAGGGCGCCGGAACGGGCTCCCGAGAGGTTTTTGGTGGCTATAGAGGCTTGCGGCGGCGGAACTCCCGATCTATCTTCTGTTCTGGAAGTTTTAGGGTACAAGAGTATATATGGGTGCAGGGGGTACGTTGGAGGAGCTACGGGGGCCCCACGAGGCAGGGGGCGTGCCCGGGAGGGGGGCGCCCCCCACCCTCGTGGGCAGCCCGTATCTCCCCTGATGTGCACTCCAAGTTCCCTGGGTTGCTTTCCTTCCAAAAATAACTTCTCCAGTTGATTTTGTTCCGTTTTGACTCCGTCTGATATTCCTTTTCCTCGAAACACTGAAATAGGCATAAAACAACAAATCTGGGCTGGGCCTCCGGTTAATAGGTTAGTTGCAAAAATAATATAAAAGTGGATATAAAGCCCAATATTGCCCAAAACAGTAGATAATATACCATGGAGCAATCAAAAATTATAGATACGTTGGAGACGTATCAGGGATCTCGCTCTCACCGAGATGGGCTTGCAAACTCTCTGTTATCTATTGCAATATTTTTGGTCCCACCGAGAAGATGTAATCAGTCACACCGTGTTTGCCTGACCAACTCTCTATTTTGCTTATTACCAAATCGGTCCCACCGAGTTGTGTAATCGGTCAAACCGAGATGAGGTTTTACCCAAACCATGCACATCGGACCTACCAAGTTGATCATATCGGTCCAACCGAAATTGCCTAACGGTCACATATGTACTGAATCGGTCCGACCGAGTTTTCTTATTCGGTCCCACCGAGTTTGGTATATTGTGTGTAACGGTTAGATTTTGTGTGGAGGCTATATATACCCCTCCACCCTCTCCTCATTCGTGAAGGAAGCCATCAGAACGTGCCTACACTTCCACTACTCATTTTCTGAGAGAGAGAGCCACCTACTCATGTGTTGAGACCAAGATATTCCAATCCAACCATATGAATCTTGATCTCTAGCATTCCCCAAGTTGCTTTCCACTCAAATCATCTTTCCACCAAATCCAATCCTATGAGAGTGAGTTGAGTGTTGGTGAGACTATCATTTGAAGCACAAGAGCAAGGAGTTCATCATCAACACACCATCTATTACCTTTTGGAGAGTGGTGTCTCCTAGATTGGTTAGGTGTCACTTGGGAGCCTCCGACAAGATTGTGGAGTTGAACCAAGGAGTTTGTAAGGGCAAGGAGATCGCCTACTTTGTGAAGATCTACCCTAGTGAGGCAAGTTCGTCGTGGTCGATGACCATGGTGGGATAGACAAGGTTGCTTCTCCGTGGACCCTTCGTGGGTGGTGTTGGGGAATGTAGTAATTTCAAAAAAATTCCTACGCACACGCAAGATCATGGTGATGCATAGCAACGAGAGGGGAGAGTGTTGTCCATGTACCCTCATAGACCGAAAGTGGAAGCATTAGCACAACGGGGTTGATGTAGTCGTACGTCTTCATGGCCCGGCCGATCAATCACCGAAAGCACGACACCTCCGAGTTCTTGCACACGTTCAGCTCGATGACGTCCCTCGAACTCCGATCCAGCCGAGTGTCGAGGGAGAGTCCCGTTAGCACAATGGCGTGGTGACGATGATGATGTTCTACCGACGCAGGGCTTCGCCTAAGCATCGCTATGATATTATCAAGGTGGAATATGGTGGAGGGGCACCGCACACGGCTAATAGATCTCAAGGATCAATTGTTGTTGTGTCTAGAGGTGCCCCCTGCCCCCGTATATAAAGGAGCAAGGGGGAGGGGCGCGCCAGGAGGAGTCCTACTCCCACCGGAAGTAGGACTCCCTCCTTTCCTTGTCCAAGTAGGAGAGGGGGAAGGAAGGGAGAGAGGGGAGGAAGGAAAGGGGGGCACCGCCCCCTCCTTGTCCTATTTGGACTAGAGGGGAGGCGCGCGCCTGCCCCGCCCGCCTCCTCTTCTCCACTTTGGGCCCATGAGGCCCATTGCCCCGAAGGGGTCCGTTAACCTTCCTGTACTCCGGTATATATCCGATAACCCTCGGAACCATTCTGGTGTCCGAATATAGTCGTCCAATATATCAATCTTCATGTCTCGACTGAGGGAGTCCTGGATTAGGGGGTGTCCGGATGGCCGGACTATAGCCTTTGGCTGGACTCCTGGACTATGAAGATACAAGATTGAAGACTTCGTCCTGTGTCCAGATGGGACTTTCCTTGGCGTGGAAGGCAAGCTTGGCGATATGGATATGTATATCTCCTACCATTGTAACCGACTCTGTTTAACCCTAACCCTCTTTGGTGCCTATATAGACCGGAGGGTTTTAGTCCGTAGGACGAACAACAATCATACCATAGGCTAGCTTCTAGGGTTTAGCCTCTCTGATCTGGTGGTAGATATACTCTTGTACTACCCATATCATCAATATCAATCAAGCAGGAGTAGGGTTTTACCTCCATCGAGAGGGCCCGAACCTGGGTAAAAACATCGTGTCCCTTGTCTCCTATTACCATCCGCCTAGACGCACAGTTCGGGACCCCCTACCCGAGATCCGCCGGTTTTGACACCGACATTGTTGCTTTCATTGAGAGTTCCTCTGTGTCGTCATCTTTAGGCCCGATGGCTCCTCCGATCATCAACAACAATGCGGTCCAGGGTGAGACTTTTCTCCCCGGACAGACCTTCATATTCGGCGGCTTTGCTTTGCGGGCAATTCGCAGCCATCTGGAGCAGATTGAAAGCTCGCCCCGCCATCAGTCGATTTGGAAGTTTGAACTACGGTGGCGCTGCGGAGACTTGATCTTGACGGGTTCGAGCCACAGCCAAGCAGCGCCAAGCCTTTGTCACAAAGGGCATGATCTAGCTCTGCCGACGGACGGTGCCACGAGGCCGCACAAGTGTCCGCTCGACCCTTAGCTCGAGCCGATTGCGCCGATCGAGGGCGGGTGGTGGACACCGCCTCGGGGCTGCTATCTCTCGTGATCGAGCGAGCGCCAACCCTGTCTTTGCGGCTTCGTGACTCGAGGTGCGGACTCCTCTCCGGACTCGAACCTTCAGGCTGCCGCCAATCGATTCCGATTGGGCGCCGATCATGGAGTTCACTGCTGCGGACATCTTTCAGCACTCGCCCTTTGGCAACATCCTGAATTCACTAAAGTCTCTCTCTTTACCAGGAGAGCCCTGGCCGGACTATGGTCAGGAAGGTTGGGATGCGGACGACGAAGAAATTCAAAGCCCACCCACCACCCACTTCGTGGCCACTGTCGATGATTTAACCGACATACTCGACTTCGACTCCAAAGACATCGACGGTATGGACGATGATGCAGGAGACGACCAAGAACCAGCGCCTACCGGGCACTGGAAGGCCACCTCATCATACGACATTTACATGGTGGACACCCCAAAAGATGGGAATAGCGATGGAATAACGGAGGACGACCCCTCCAAGAAACAGCCTAAGCGCCGGCATCAGCAGCGCCGCTCTAAATCCCGCCACGGCAAAAACGGCGATTTCGGCGCGGGAGACAATAACACCCCGGACAGTGCCGAAGACAACCCCCTCCAGCAGGATTCAGCGCAGGAGGATGGAGAAGCCAGCCCTCATGAGAGAGCGGCAGACAGAGAGGTAGAGGACGATAATTACATGCCTCCCTCCGAAGATGAGGCAAGCCTCGACGACGATGAATTTGTCGTGTCTGAGGATCCCGTCGAACAAGAGCGTTTCAAACACAGGCTTATGGCCACGGCAAGCAGCCTCAAGAAAAAGCAGCAACAACTTAGAGCTGACCAAGACTTACTAGCCGATAGATGGACTGAAGTCCCCGCGGCCGTAGAGTATGAACTCGAATGCCCCTCCAAGAGCTACCAAAACGCAGGCTGCTACCCCGATTAGAGGAGGAAGCACCTAAACCTACATCACCAGCGCATGATATGGCCGACCGACCACCTCGTGGCCGCGACAGAAAGGCCTCTCGGCCCTTCACTCAAGCCGCACCCCGGCGCCGCTCAAAAAATACCAAGGCGTGGGGAAATGCACCAGACCCGCGGGATATATTGGAGGACAAGGCAAAGCAAACAAGATCGATATACGGATCTCGTGGGCGCCCCATGATACGTGATGATAACCGTCACACCGGACATGGCAATTCCGGCCGGGCCGAACACAGTAGACAAAGCTCATTTGAGCTGCGTCGTGATATAATATCTGAGGCGCGCGCACACCCACTATGCTTCACAGATGAAGTGATGGATCATCAAATCCCTGAGGGTTTCAAACCCGTAAACATTGAATCATATGATGGCACAACAGATCCTGCGGTCTAGATCGAGGACTATCTCCTTCATATCAACATGGCCCTCGGTGATGATCTACACGCCATAAAATACCTCCCACTCAAGCTTAAAGGACCAGCTCGGCATTGGCTTAACAGCTTGCCAGCGGAGTCAATCGGTTGTTGGGAAGACTTGGAAGCCGCATTCCTCGACAACTTCCAGGGCACCTATGTGCGACCACCAGACGCCGATGACCTAAGCCACATAATTCAGCAGCCAGAGGAATCAGCCAGACAATTCTGGACACGGTTCCTAACCAAGAAAAATCAAATCATCGATTGTCCGGATGCAGAGGCCCTTGCAGCCTTCAAACATAACATCCGCGACGAGTGGCTTGCCCGGCACCTAGGACAGGAAAAGCCGAAATCCATGGCAGCCCTCACAACACTCATGACCTGGTTCTGCGCGGGAGAGGATAGCTGGCTAGCTCGTGGTAACAACATGACCAAGAGCCCTGGTAATTCGGATACCAAGGACAGCAACGGCAGGTCGCGTCGCAACAAGCAGAAGCGCCGCATTAATGGCAACAATACTGAAGATACGACAGTCAATGCCGGATTCAGAGGCTCTAAACCCGGTCAGTGGAAAAAGCCATTCAAAATAAATACTCCGGGCCCGTCCAATTTGGACCGAATACTCGATCGCTCGTGCCAGATACACGGCACTCCCGAAAAACCAGCCAATCACACCAACGGGGATTGTTGGGTGTTCAAGCAGGCAGGCAAGTTAAATGCCAAAAAGAATGACAAAGGGATGCATAGCGACGACGAGGAGGAGCCCCGGCCGCCGAACAATAGAGGATAGAAGGGCTTCCCCCCACAAGTGCGGACGGTGAAC
The DNA here is from genome assembly GCA_021437245.1 of Aegilops speltoides. Classification (NCBI taxonomy): domain Eukaryota; kingdom Viridiplantae; phylum Streptophyta; class Magnoliopsida; order Poales; family Poaceae; genus Aegilops; species Aegilops speltoides. The sequence continues at coordinate 218,721,283 of CM038145.1, forward strand.
ATGATATACGCAACCCACATACCCAAAAGGGAGCGGAAGCGTGCACTAAGGGACGTATATGCGATGGAGCCAGTCGCCCCAAAGTTCAATCTGTGGTCCTCCTGCATGATCACTTTTGATCGAAGGGACCACCCCACTAGCATCCGCCATGGCGGATTCGCCGCATTGGTTCTAGACCCAATCGTTGACGGATTTCACCTCACTAGAGTCCTGATGGACTACGGCAGAAGCCTGAACCTGCTTTATCAGGATACAGAGCGCAAAATGGGCATAGACCCCTCAAGGATTAAACCCACAAAGACGACCTTCAAAGGCGTCATACCAGGTGTAGAGGCCAACTGTACAGGCTCAGTTACACTTGAAGTGGTCTTTGGATCACCGGATAACTTCCGAAGCGAGGAATTAATCTTCGACATAGTCCCGTTCCGCAGCGGCTATCACGCACTGCTTGGACGAACCGCATTTGCAAAGTTTAATGCGGTGCTGCACTACGCATACCTCAAGCTCAAGATGCCAGGCCCTTGAGGAGTCATTACGGTCAACGGAAATACCGAACGCTCCCTCCGAACGGAGGAGCATGCGGCGGCCCTCACGGCAGAAGTACAAAACAGCCTCTTAAGGCAATTCTCAAGTCCGGCTATTAAACGGCCGGACACCGTCAAGCGCGCCCGGAGTAACCAACAACAAGACCGCCTAGCACGTTCCGAGCACGCGTAGCAATGCGGCCCCAACCCCAGCCCTCGCGAAATTGCGAAACCAGTATTATGCGTACATAATTACGCTCTAGAAATACCATGGTCATAGGGGGAGGGGCACGACCACGGCAGGCCCAGAATGTGGCTCAACCGCACCAGGGGCTCCCAATTGTGTCATTCTTCTTTTTTTACTTTCATGACTCCTTTCTCAAGAAGCCCTGTACGGCAGTAGAATTTCCGAACACACGATGCAATAGCGAGGGAAGCAGAAAGCTATGTCGAGTGTCCAGGTGGTCTCTCTAACGAGCAGTATACTTGTTTTACATATCATCCCGCAGCTCGCTCCTGGAGGGCGACATGTCAAATAGTCTCGTCCCTTGCTTATCGCACTATTTGTATCGTTCTGCTTTTACCGCAGCTTTTTTGAATAAACAATGCACAGCTTTTGCCTATTATTGCATTCCTTTTTCTTATATATATATATATATATATATGTTCACTTATGGCATGTTGCATCCGTACGCTTTGGTACGGCCAAATACACCAGGGGCTTAAGTACCCCAAAATATGGTGTGATAAGTCCGAACACTTTCACAAGTGCGGCACCCGCACTTATAGCATTATATGCATCGGCTTCAATCATGTCTTGGGTCAATAGTTGGGTTTGCTCTGCTCCCATGTTTTGGTACCTTACGCCCGCTATATCGGCTAAGGTAGTATTTGGGAGACCCTGCGATTGTGCCCCGGTTGAGCTGGGTTAAGCACCTCTGGAGAAAGCTAAACTGACCGTCATGATAGGGCGAGAGCCGGTCGCTGTTCGAGAGGTTTCTTCGAGTCCCTAAAGACTTATGCCGCTAGAGCGAGGAGTCGGCTTTGTCCGCCCAGCGTGATAGCGCCCGAACTCGGTCTTCCGAATACTAGGGGCTTCACGAAATTAAAATTATAGAATTCTATGGCTAAGTGAGAGTGTTCAAGCATTATAGTCCGGTTGCCTCGTTCGTTGCGCTGAGCGCCCCTCAAGGACCCAAGAATGTGAAAAAAGCGCCAAGTTTATCCCGAACACCCCGGCACTTCGTGGCATGGGAGCAGGTTTACGACTCGCCATCTCTCAAATTTAATAAACGGCCGCACAGAGGTAATATTTTAAATTCGCAAGCGTTGCTTAGCGCATATGAACAAGTTTTCAAGAGTACAGGATAACAAATGCGAGATCACTCAAAAATTACATCTTTGGAGCATTCACCCGCTATAAGGCGGGCACCCTTCAGGACGCCCGTATAATACATCTCGGGCTTGCGATACTCCCTGCCCGGCGGTGGAGCGTCCGTCACAAGCTTCTCAGCGTCCATCTTGCCCCACTGCACTTTAGCGCGGACAAGGGCCCTACGGGCACCTTCGATATAGACGGAGTGCTTGACGACTTCAATCGATGGACAGGTGTCCACCAGCCGCCTCACCAGCCCGAAGTAGCTCCCAGGCATGGCCTCCTTCGGCCACAGCCGAACTATGAGGCCCTTCATGGCCTATTCAGCCACCTTATGGAGCTCGACCAGCTGCTTCAGCTGGTCGCTCAAGGGCACCGGGTGTCCGCCTCACCATCGAGACAGAACACCTTCTCCGCCGAGCTCCCTCCTCGGCCCGGTAGAATGCGGCGTGTCGGACACATCAAGGGCAGATCTGCGAACAGCTCTGGAGAGCTCCGGATTTGGGTAAGTAACAAGTAATTCACTTTCATGTGCTCGCTTTGCATGAAGAATGCCTTACCCGCCGCTATCTTCTTTATTGCCTCAATTTCCTGGAGGGCTTTTTGGGATTCGGCCTTAGCGGCTTTGGTGCTCTCAAGAGCAGAGGCGAGCTCGGACTCTCGAGTCTTTGAGTCACGCTCCAAACTCTCATATTTTTCCACGAGAGCCTGGAGCTCTTGCCGCACCTCTGCCACCCGCGCCTCCTGCTTCTCTCGCTCGGTGCGTTCCGCGGCCAAATTGCTTTCGGCCCTGGACACCGCTTCCTTCAGGGTTGCCACCTCGTTCGTGGCCCCTACAATTCTCACGTTATTCCTATTATTTTTTGCAACCACATCTTTTATATACTTCCATAAGGTATTACTTACCTTCCTTGTCCTCGAGCTGCTTCTTGGCAAGGCTGAGCTCGTTCTCGGACCGCTCGAGGCTCTGCTTCAATGCATTGACCTCCGCAGTCAGTGCGGTAGAGGTCAGCAGCGCAGCCTGCATTCCCATATTGACATACTTATGTTAGACTCCTGCGTACATCTTTTTAGCTCCTCAGTTTGGCTCTTCTTTCCGAACACCAAACTGAGCATCAGGGGGCTACTGTCTATGCGGTAATATTTTTACATATCTTAAATACATACCTCAAAGCCTATTAGAAGGCTGGCACAGGCTTCATCAGCTCGCTCTTGGCAGATCGAACTTTCTCGGATCACCACACTCATAACAAAGGCGGTGCTCCTCGTCGATGGAGGCGCCGTTAAGCGCCTCCAAGAATTATCCGTGCCTCAGGTTGGATGGAGGTCACGGTGTCGTAGATCTTGCCCTTCTACGAAGGGCGCTGCCGGACTCGGAACCATGAAGGTTCGGTGCGGAGTCCCAAGACAGGGCGGACTTAGAGCCCTTTGGGGTTTGATCCCCCTTGTGCCCGAAGTCCGGGAGGTTGCCTTGCAGCACTTCCGGGACCTCCTCCTCCTGGCTGGGCCCCTTTTGGGACCCCACCTCGACGCCATCCGCAGCGCGAGGAGAGGAGACGGCCAGAAGTGAAGTGCTATTCACGTCCGACGAAGCCAGGGAGCCGCTCGTTGAAGTGTCGAGCCCGTCCTTGGGCGGGCTGCAGGGTTATAGTCGGTGTTAGGAGATTCTATGCGACAAATGAAACGCCAGGAGTGATTCTGGTATCCGGACACTTACGATTTCGCCAGGGGCTTAGCCCTCGGTGGCCACTCCTCTTCGCCGTTGTCGGTGTTGGAGTAGTCCGGAGGAAGGGTCCTTCCCTTCTTGGACCCTCCGGCCTCCCCAGTTGGGGCGGCCTTCCTTTTCTTCTCTTCCCCCGCTGAGGAAGAGGCCTCTTTTTCCTCCTCCTCGTCCTCGCGGGAGGTGTCCGCCTCGGAGTCATCGGACGATCAGTCCGATAACGCCTGACGCCGGGAACTCTTTCGGGTTCCTGTGGCCTTCTTCTTGGCCTTCTTCTCCAGCACCATGTGAGGTGCCGGAACCAGAAGCCCCGTCAATCGGGCGTCCGCTGGGTCTTCGGCAAGGAGCAGGCGATTAACCTGCCCGGACTTCTTCTGCCAAGCCTGCAGGTAAGGGAGTTTAGATCCCGCATAGAGTCAAACTATGAAAAACAAGTGTCCTGTAAAGGGTAAAATAGCTTACCTCGCTGGCTTGACGCTGCGAGCTGAATCCGCGATCTTCGGTAGCGGATGCGGGAGCTTCGGCGCCCTTGAATAGCACCTTCCAGGAATCTTCGTACGTAGTGTCAAAGAGCCTGCTCAAGGTTTCGTGTTGTGCCGGATCAAACTCCCACAAATTGAAGGCCCGTTGTTGGCACGGGAGGATCCGGCGGATGAGCATGACCAGGACTATGTTGACGCGCTTGATCTTCTTGTTCACAAGGTTTTGGACGCAGGTTTGAAGTCCGGTCAGCTCTTCCGAATTACCCCACGTCAGGCCCTTCTCTTTCCAGGAGGTGAGCCGTGTGGGGATGCCAGATCAGAACTCGGGGGCCGCTGCCCATTCAGGGTCATGCGGCACGGTGATGTAGAACCACCCCGATTGCCACCCTTTGATGGTTTCCACGAAGGAGCCCTCGAGCCATATAACGTTGGGCATCTTGCCCACCATGGTACCTCCGCACTCCGCCTGCTAGCCGCCCACTACCTTCGGCTTGACATTGAAGGTCTTCAGCCATAAGCCGAAGTGGGGCTTGATGCAGAGGAAGGCCTCGCACACGACGATAAACGCCGAGATGTTGAGGACGAAATTTGGGGCCAGATCGTGGAAATCCAGGCCGTAGTAGAACATGAGCCCCCGGACAATTGGGTGAAGTGGAAAACCTAGTCCGCGGAGGAAGTGGATGAGGAACACCACCCTCTCATGGGGCCCGTGGGTGGGGATGAGCTGCCCCTTGTCGGGGAGCCAATGCGCGATGTCGCTGGACAAGCATCCGGCCTTCCGCAGCCTCTTGATGTGCCCCTCCGTGACGGAGGAGGCCATCCACTTGACTCCCGCTCCGTACATTGCTGGGGAAGGTTGAGGTGAGATGTGCGGACTTGGGCGTTGGAGCTCAAGTACGCGGAAATGGATAAGCAAAGGAGGAAGAAGGCGTAGGTAAAAAGGTGGATCCTTATCCCCTTATAGGGACGGACGAAGCTATGCGTTCCCACCAGCCTGGTAAAACTCGCTTATCTCCCAAGCGCCGTAATCAATGGCGCGGTTGGGTTACCCACGCCCGTATTGATGAGAATCCCGGAATAAGGGGACACGATCTCTGCTTTGACAAGACGTGCCATGGAAACCGCCTCGCTAAGCGCGCTGAGGTGGGACAGTAAAAACGATTCGAATAAAGGCTTGGCCGTGGTGTGATGTCATGCCACGATATACGTCAGCAAATTGAACTTGTGTAAATATTATTCTCTCTACGGTGGTATGTGGAACTTATTTTGCAGAGTCGGACACTATCCTTGTGTTCAAAATCTTCTATGAAGTATTCGGAGGAGGAACCCGCCTTGCAATGCCGAAGACAATATGCACGCCGAACTCGTCGTCATTGAAGCCTGGTTCAGGAGCTACTGAGGGAGTCCTGGATTAGGGGGTGTCCGGATGGCCGGACTATAGCCTTTGGCCGGACTCCTGGACTATGAAGATACAAGATTGAAGACTTCGTCCCGTGTCCGGATGGGACTTTCCTTGGCGTGAAAGGCAAGCTTGGCGATACGGATATGTAGATCTCCTACCATTGTAACCGACTCTGTGTAACCCTAACCCTCTTCGGTGCCTATATAAACCGGAGGGTTTTAGTCCGTAGGACGAACAACAATCATACCATAGGCTAGCTTCTAGGGTTTAGCCTCTCTGATCTCGTGGTAGATCTACTCTTGTACTACCCATATCATCAATATCAATCAAGCAGGAGTAGGGTTTTACCACCATCGAGAGGGCCCGAACCTGGGTAAAAACATCGTGTCCCTTGTCTCCTGTTACCATCCGCCTAGACGCACAGTTCGGGACCCCCTACCCGAGATCCGCTGGTTTTGACACCGACATCGACCATCTCGAGACTCCTCGTTATGTCCGTGATCACATCCGGGACTCCGAACTATCTTCGGTACATCATAACACATAAACTCATAATATAACTGTCCTCTAACTTTAAGCGTGCGGAACCCTGCGGGTTCGAGAACTATGTAGACATGACCGAGACACGTCTTCGGTCAATAACCAATAGCGGAACCTGGAAGCTCATATTGGCTCCTACATATTCTACGAAGATCTTTATCGGTCAAAACACATAACAACATATGTTGTTCCCTTTGTCCTCGGTATGTTACTTGCCCAAGATTCGATCGTCGGTATCTCAATACCTAGTTCAATCTCGTTACCGACAAGTCTCTTTACTCGTTACATAATGCATCATTCCGTAACTAGCTCATTAGCTACATTGCTTGCAAGGCTTATAGTGATGTGCGTTACCGAGAGGGCCCAGAGATACCTCTCCGACAATCAGAGTGACAAAACCTAATCTCGAAATATGCCAACTCAACATGTACCTTTGGAGACACCTGTAGAGCTCCTTTATAATCACCCAGTTACGTTGTGATGTTTGGTAGCACACAGAGTGTTCCTCCAGTAAACGGGAGTTGCATAATCTCATAGTTGTAGGAACATGTATAAGTCATGAAGAAAGCAATAGCAACATACTAAACGATCAAGTGCTAAGCAAACGGAATGGGTCAAGTCAATCACATCATTCTCCTTATGATGTGATCCAGTTAATCAAATGACAACTCATGTCTATGGTCAGGAAACACAACCATCTTTTATTAACGAGCTAGTTAAGTAGAGGCATACTAGTGACACTATGTTTGTATATGTATTCACACATGTATTATGTTTCGGGTTAATACAATTCTAGCATGAATAATAAACATTTATCATGATATAAGGAAACAAATAATAACTTTATTATTGCCTCTAGGGCATATTTCCTTCAGTCTCCCACTTGCACGAGAGTCAATAATCTAGATTACACAGTAACGATTCTAACACCCATGGAGCCTTGGTGTCGGTGTCAAAACCGGCGGATCTCAGGTAGGGGGTCCCGAACTGTGCGTCTAGGCGGATGGTAATAGGAGACAAGGGACACGATGTTTTTACCCAGGTTCGAGCCCTCTCGATGGAGGTAAAACCCTACTCCTGCTTGATTGATATTGATGATATGGGTAGTACAAGAGTAGATCTACCACGAGATCAGAGAGGCTAAACCCTAGAAGCTAGCCTATGGTATGATTGTTGTTCGTCCTACGGACTAAAACCCTCCGGTTTATATAGGCACCAAGAGGGTTAGCGTTACATAGAGTCGCCATAATGGTAGGAGATCTACATATCCAGACGCCAAGCTTGCCTTCCACGCCAAGGAAAGTCCCATCCGGACACGGACGAAGTCTTCAATCTTGTATCTTCATAGTCCAGAGTCCGCCCAAGGCTATAGTCCGCCATCCGGACACCCCTAATCCAGACTCCTCAAGAGTCCCTAACCAGGCTTCAATGACGATTTAGTCCGGGCGCATATTTGTCTTCGGCATTGCAAGGCGGGTTCCTCCTCCGAATACTTCATAGAAGATTTTGAACACAAGGATAGTGTCCGGCTCTGCAGAATAAGTTCCATATACCACCGTGGAGAGAACAATATTTACACAAGTTCAATCTACTGACGTACTCCGTCGCGTGACACCACGGCCAAGCCTTTATTCGAATCGTTTTTACTGTCCCACCTCAGCACGTTTAGCGAGGCGGTTTCCTTGGCACGTCTTGTCAAAGCAGAGATCGTGTCCCCTTATTCTAGGATTATCATTAATACGGGCGTGGGTAACCCAGTCGTGCCCGTTGGCACGTCTCCTCTATCGAAGGCGAGTCCCGATCGGTCACGGGAAAGGCTCTTGGTATTCAACCTCTTTATAAAGAGACCAAGGCTCCACTCCTTTTTTTTCAATCCCAATCGAATCCGCCCCTCGCCTCGAGTTCCAACACCCAAAGCTCCAGATAAAGGCGCTTCGGACCTTCGATGATGTCTGGCTCCGACCTGCAAGGCCGGTGGATGCCTTCCTCCATTACGGAAGAAGACGTGCTAAAGCTAAGAGATGCCAGGTATCTAACCGGCAAAATTTCGCATAGGCTACCTGCCGAAGGGCAGGTTATTCCCACTCCCAAGCCTGGTGAAAGTGTGGTGTTCGTGTCTCACTTCCTTCGGGGGCTAAGCTTTCCGACGGACCCCTTCGTGAGGGGGCTCATGTTTTACTATGGGTTGGAATTTCACGACTTGGATCCGGAGTCCATCCTCCACATCTCATCGTTCATTGTCGTGTGCGAAGCCTTCCTCCGTATTACCCCTCACTTAGGATTGTGGCTCAAGACCTTCAAAGTGGTGCCAAGATGATCAAGGGCAACAGCAGAAAAGCGGAGGGGCTGTTATAAGCAAGAATCTTGATGCTTCGTGGTCCGAGGGCTCTTTTCAAGAGAAGCTCAGCTTATGGCAACAAGAGTGGTTTTATATCACAGCCCTAGGGGCACCAAATGGGTGGTGCCACCTGCCTTTCTTCGGGTCCTCCACCGCAAGGCAGCGCCATGGGTCAATAAAGGACTTGATCGGGGCCGCCCAAGGACGTGCCCTTGTTGCGTGGCTGCATTCGAGACATCCTAGAGAGAGAGATCACTCTGGTCGAGTAGCGCAGTCATGCCGATTAAATCCGATCTCGCCTCGCAGACGCCGCCTCCGCCTGTGGGAATTTAACCCGAGGGACCACGAGCCTCCAACATTTTATGGGCGCGACGCCCGTGGAGATGTACAAGCTTTTCTTTGGATCACAAGAGATGTGTCCGTACTTGACCGAGGACGCAGGTCTGAGCTACAATTGCCCGGATACTCAAGTAAGTAGCCCTGTACCCGGAGAAGCTATCCCATATTTATCACAAACTTGCCCTTTGAAAGAGTTGTCCCTTGAACAGGAGTGGATAGCGAAAGCAAAGTTAATCAGGTGTCTGGCCCCCCTCCCTCAGACCACGCCGGATCCCGTGTTAACCAGATCTTTGGAGGTTGCGCCTTCGAAGAAGGTGAAGGGGGAACAAGGAAGCTACCGCCTCCGAGAAGGAGGCTGCCAGGAAAGGAGGGATCGAGAATCCCTCCATCCAAGGGAAGAAGAGGACCCCCTCTGAAGACCCGGAGACCATGGTCTCAAAGCGGGGGAAGAAATCTTCGTCAGAGGGTCCTGCGCCGAGAGATGCCTCGGCCGCATTATGCCCCCAAGGGGATCAGCCCTCCACCGAGCCGTAAGTGAAAAGGGGAGTTTTTATTAAAATAAAGGATATCCCTGCCGTATTTCTGATGAAGATAACCAGAGTTTTACCTTGTAGTTCGGATCTCAGCCCTTCTCAACAAAGCTCATCTTCGGGGGATCTTCGTCCGGAGATGATAGAGAGCGAAATGCCTCCCCCTGCCGCACCGTCGTGCGAGGCGGGCGACCCTGAGGTGTCGTCGCGGAGGGTTTCTCCAAGTCCGGCGGGGCCGGAAGGCAGTCATATTTCCCCTCAAAGCCCTCCGCGTCCGGCCTTCGAAAAAGGCCATCAGATGAGTCCGGCACCACCTGGTGTACGGTTGGAGGAGCTGAAGGATCTCCTCGGGTGAGCTTCTATCTCATAAGATCACCATGCGTTAATGGGTACGGTGATTGAAAGGATTTCATCCGCTGAGAGAGGATTGCACGAAGCCGTCAGAAGTTTACTGACAGGTTTTGAGGTACGCAAAATGATGTACCTTCGACAGCCCGCATATAAAATGCTACTGTGTAGATAGTAGCCCCTAAGGCTCGGTGTGTTGTCAATAATGACAGCGCGCCGAGCATCATAATCCCAGGTATAATGTGTCGCCCTTCATATGCAGACGGTGAAGAGTCCGGTGGCTAGCCGGATTGATGAATTTGCCGAACTAAAGGGGCAACTTAACGTGGCGGATGTCGACATAGAGCTTGTCAATAGGCGACTTGACGAGTCACAAGGTATGCAATTTCCCCGCGGCCACCTGGTAAGGGAGCTTGATGCCCGTGCCTTACAACAAGTATGCTTGACGCAGATGGTGCCGCTGCCATGGAGAACCTGCGGGCGGAGCTCGCCCGAGCCAAGGAGCAGGCCAGAAAGAGTGACGCGGCTGCCTTAAAGGCGGCCGAAGAGCTAAAAGCCGAACAGGCTGCTCGCTGCCGAAGCAAGAAGGAAATGTATGAGATGGCCGTGGAGTTGAAGAATGCTGCCGACCGTTGCAAGCTTCTTGAAAAAGAAGATCGAGCGGTACAAGAGGACCTGAAGAAGGCCACCACCGAGGCCAAGGATTCTCGCTCTGCGATGAGAGCTATGAAGGAGGAGCTGCGTCAGGCCGGAGATATCACGACTGGAAAGCCCTTCCTGCTGCGGAGGAAGTTCACGGATCCTAAATATGCTCAGTTGGACCGGCTGTGGAGTTCAGAGGATGCTTATCTAGACTTGGCGGCAAGTGCTGCAGACGCGGCCGAACACTTCCGAGATCGAAAGGATCACGAAGTGGAAAAGGTTTTTTGGTCGCAGTTCCATAATCCAGAGCGCCCTCTTCCATTAACCGATCGCTTGGCCGAATGGGCGGAGCTGAATAGGTTATCCGGACTTGCGATGAAGGATGTCGTGAGTCTTTTGTGGCCGAAAAGGCCCGAGCCGAAGAGTTATTTTGGCTTGGTGCAGCAGTTCCTTGGTGTGGTGCCGCATATCAATGCAATGAGGAGGTCGGCATGCATAGAGGGTGCGCGGATGGCTCTTGCCCGTGTCAAGACATACTGGGCAGAGATGAAGGCCACCGATGTTGCATCCCCAGATTCGGACGGAAGCCGAGTACCTATCGAGCAATATTTTCAAGAAGTTCTGCAGGGCGCTCGTTTAGTAGAGACACGGTGCTCGAAGGATATTATGTTCAAATAACATGTATTGTTGTGAAACAATGTTTCGATGTAATATAAAAGCTTTTTATACTTGTGCCTTCAAGAATTAAAACACCTCCTGTGCGGCCGTTAATGTATATGTGTATATAACATGAAAGATGGCAGTCTTCGGCTTCAGCCCCCACGCATATAATGCGGGGGTGTTTGCAAAAGGTGCATTCTCACACTTGATCCAACGTCTTGGTCCTATAAAGGAGGTGGTAGCGCAGCAAACTAGGCAACCGGACTATAATGCTTTATCACTTTCACTTAGCCATAGGAGTTTGACGGTGGGGCTACTATATAGCCCCTAGGGGCACCGCGCCACCCGAATTCGGGCGCCGTCGTGCTCGACTGAAACGCCCTTCGTCAATGCGGCGAATCCTATAGATTACGGCGGGTCATCGAAAGTGGTTGACCAGTCTCACGCTATATCATGACATCAGTTTTGGCTTTTCATCGAGGTGCTCGCCGACGAACCGGGCACAATCACAAGAGTTCTCCGTCCGCGTTAGCCGATAGAGCGGAACGTAAGGCAGCAAAATACAGGAGCCAGGCAAACCCAACATTTGACCAAAGACATGATTCGGAGCTGATGCATATAAGGCCTAACTCGAGACGCCGAACACTCCCTAAGGTATTCGGTCTTTATAAAAACAGGCCGAAGAACGCCCTTGGTAATAAGCCCCTGGTGTCCAGGTACGCGCAAAATTCCGGCGTGGCCAATGCCAAAATGCCAGGCTCCTCCTCGGTTATAGCAAGAAACCGGGGGATGTGTATCAACAAGAGACAGTAAGAAAGGTTTACGCAGGGTCTTAATCTGAAAAGAATCCTTGCAACGGGTCCCTATCGCACGCTCTGCACTGTGTCTCCAAGCAGCCGTGATCTCGGGACGGGTGTAGCACGGTGTTCATCTGTAAAAGAGAGGAACTTAGTTGAAAAAGATCGTGCGAAAATGTATGTTATACTGAATAAACAAAGTAAAATTCCAAAAATAAACAAAATTGAGCTTTAATGTCTCTTGTTGCACATGCGCGGAGCCCCTAGTGCGGGGATATGCGGCTAATAAGCCCTTGTATGTTTGCGCCGGACTCGTCTAACCATGTCCGGGGTCTGGATGACCTGTTTAGGTGCTTTGATTAGTGAAGCCGGTTTGGTGTGTGGCTGTCAAGGCAGTCACACAATCTTCCACGCTCGAGGAACACTCGATATTTCCCTTTAAGGAGATGATGCCTCGCGGACCGGGCATTTTAAGTGTATGGGATGCATAATGCGGTATTGCGGTAAAGAGGGCGAAAGCTTCGTGTCCCAGTAGTGCTTGGTAGCCACTTGTGAATGGGGCGAGGTGGAAGGTTAGCTTTTCACGGCGGAAGTTGTCGGGTGAGCCGAACACAACTTCTAGCAGTAGAGAGCCAGTACCATGGGCATATGGGCCTGGCATTACCCCTTGAAAGGAAGTATTGCTATGGCGAATTTTGGTTGGGTCTATCCCCATCTTGCGGATTATGTCCTGATATAGCAGGTTTAGATCACTGCTGCCGTCCATTAGGGCTTGTGCAAATTGGAGTCCGCAATTATCGGATCTAATATCAAGGCAGTCCATCCTGCATACCAGATACTTCTAGAGTAATCCTGATGGTCGAAGGTGATTGGTTTTAACAACAAGTGGCGGGACTCCTCTGGGATAGGTCGTATGGCGCGTATATCTATGGGCGTCATTCTGTTTTTCCCTTTTGTCACGTAAAGTGAGTATACTGTTTTGACTTCTTGTGGGAAATTCTTTTGTTTTCCGGTGCTCTGCTTGTGGGGTTCGTCCTCGTCCTCGCTTGGTGTGTCGAGCCCCTTGTGTTCGGCGTTGAGTTTGCCGGGCTGCTTGAAGACCCAACAATCTTTGTGGGTATGGTTTGCAGGCTTCCCGGGAGTACTGTGGATTTGGCATATCTTGTCCAAGATTTTGTTTAAGTTAGATAGCTCGTCCCTATTATCCTTAAGGGGCAGTTTTTTATGATCTTGCCATGAGCTTTTGAATCCGGCGTTGACTGTCGTGCTCTTCGGGCTGTTTCCCTTAGTCCGGCGCTCGTCCTTGCTTCGTCGCGGTTTCCCGTTTCCATCCCTGACTTCGGATGTACTTGGGTCGCTGGTGCTGCATCTTGCCAGCCAGCTATCCTCTCCCGCGCAAAAGCGGGTCATGAGGCTTGTTAATGCGGCCATTGTTCTTGGCTTTTCTTGGCCGAGGTGTCTGGCAAGCCATTCGTCTCGGACGTTGTGTTTGAAAGCTGCTAAGGCTTCGGCGTCCGTACAGTCGACTATTTGGTTCTTTTTAGTAAGGAATCAGTTCCAGAATTTTCGGGCTGACTCTCCGGGTTGTTGAGTTATGTGACTTAAATTGTCTGCGTCCAGAGGTCGGAGATAAGTCCCTTAAAATTTGCCCGAAAAGCATCCTCGAGCTCTTCCCAACTTCCAATGGTGTTTTCAGGGAGGCTTTTGAGCCAATGCCGGGCTGGCCCTTTGAGTTTGAGGGGTAAATATTTTATGGCGTGGAGGTCATCTCCTCTAGCCATGTGTATGTGGAGGATGTAATCCTCAATCCAGACTCCAGGGTCTGTTGTTCCATCGTATGCCTCTATGTTTACGGGCTTGAATCCTGCTGGAAATTCATAATCTATAACCTCATCGGTGAAACATAGGGGATGTGCGGCACCCCTATATTTAGGTGTACCGTAATATTCGGATACTTGACGTGTTGCATTGCTTACTAGAGCTTGCTTTCTTGGCCTGTAGATAGATCTAACTGGGCCATCCTTTTGATGCAAATCCATGTGCGGATCGCGTGCCGGCTTGTGTGCGGCGCCGTTTGCCGCTCTATGTTTGCCATGGGGTCGTCTACCCGACCGGGTGGTCTCTTTGTTCTTTGATTGCAGGGGCTCTATGGCCTCCTCATCAAATTCGGGCAGTAGTTTTCGCTTTGGGTAGCTCTTTGTTCGACGACTATCGCCGTATTTGTCTGTGGTGTTGAGTACTTTGCTCCATCTGATCTTGAGCGCATCTTCCTCTGTTTTTAGCTTCCGCTTCTGCTTTTTCAGGCTACGCGCAGTGGCGACAAGCCTTTTGTGGAGGTTCTTTTGCTCCAGCAACTTGTCCGGCGTGAGATCGTCCGGACTGTTATCTTCGCCGGGGACGGATTGTTTATCCATATTGTCCTGTTCGGACGGTTGCTCGATAGCATGTTAAATGCCCATCGGTTCGCCTCGCTCTATGGCTGGGTGCAGATGGCTGCTGTCTTTGTCGAGGCAGATTTTGAGCGGCGCTATGCCGCTTTTGATCGCCGAGGAATGATCCTCGTGGCGCCCCGTTGTTCCTCGTTGTCGCCACTTTAGGTGTATCCACCATGTATACATCGTGAGATGAGGTGCGTGTCCAGTACCTTATAGGTGCTAGTTCATGCTTATCTCCTGCATCGTCGTCCATACCGTCGATGTCTTCGGAGTCAAAATTGAGCACATTGTTTAAACTTTCAACAGTGGCTACGAAGTGGGTGGTGGGTGGGCTTTGAATTTCTTCATAGTCCGCATCCCAACTTTGCTGACCATAGTCCGGCCAGGGCTCTCCTGATAAAGAGAGAGACTTCAGTAAATTCAAGATGTCGCCAAAGGGCGGGTGCTGAAAGATGTCCGCGGCGGTGCACTCTATGATCAGCACCCAATCAGATTCGATTGGCAGGAGCGCGGAAGGTTCGGAGTCCGGAGAGGAGTCCGGCACCTTGGAGGCACGACCTTCGCAAAGGACATGGATGGTTTTCGGCTCAATCGCCGTAGAGATCGCAGCCCTCGAGGCGGTGTCCAGCCACCCGTCCTCGATCGGCGTAGTCGGCTCCGAGCTAAGGGTCGAAGTGGACACTGGTGCGCCTCCAGGGCACCATTCAGCGGCAGAGCTAGATCGTGCCCATCGTGATAGTGCGGCATGCTTGGCTGTGGCTCGAACCTGTCAAAGATCAAGTCTCCGCGGATGTCAGCCTTGTAGTTCAAACTTCCAAATCTGACCTGATGGCCAGGGGCGTAGCTTTCAATCTGCTCCAGATGGCCAAGTAAGCCGCCGAATACGAAGATCTGTCCGGGGAGAAAAGTCTCACCCTGGACCGCATCGTTGTTGATGATCGAAGGAGCCATCGGGCCTAAAGATGACAACACAGAGGAACTCTCAATGAAAGCACCAATGTCGGTGTCAAACCGCGGATCTCGGTAGGGGTCCCGAACTGTGCGCCTAGGCGGATGGTAACAGGAGACAAGGGACACGATGTTTTACCTGGTTCATGCCCTCTCGATGGAGGTAAAACCCTACTCCGCTTGATTGATATTGATGATATGGGTAGTACAAGAGTAGATCTACCACGAGATCGAGAGGCTAAACCCTAGAAGCTAGCCTATGGTATGATTGTTGTTCGTCCCACGGACTAAAACCCTCCGGTTTATATAGGCACCAAAGAGGGTTAGGGTTACACGAGTCGGTTACAATGGTAGGAGATCTACATATCCAGACGCCAAGCTTGCCTTCCACGCCAAGGAAAGTCCCATCCGGACACGGGACAAAGTCTTCAATCTTGTATCTTCATAGTCCAGGAGTCCGACCAAAGGCTATAGTCCGGCCATCCGGACACCCCCTAATCCAGGACTCCCTCACTTGGTTGATCATGTTTTGCTCATGGAAGAGGCTTAGTCAACGGGTCTGCTACATTCAGATCCGCATGTATCTTGCAAATCTCTATGTCTCCCACCTGGACTTGGTCCCGGATGGAATTGAAGCGTCTCTTGATGTGCTTGGTCCTCTTGTGAAATCTGGATTCCTTTGCCAACGCAATTGCACCAGTATTGTCACAGAAGATCTTCATTGGTCCCGATGCACTAGGTATGACACCTAGATCAGATATGAACTCCTTCATCCAGACTTCTTCATTTGCTGCTTCTGAAGCAGCTATGTACTCCGCTTCACATGTAGATCCCACCACGACGCTTTGTTTAGAACTGCACCAACTTATAGATCCATAGTTCAATATAAACACGTATCCGGTTTGTGATTTAGAATCGTCCGGATCGGTGTCAAAGCTTGCATCGACGTAACCATTTACGACTAGCTCTTTGTCACCTCCATAAACGAGAAATATATCCTTAGTCCTTTTCGTATTTCAGATATTCTTGACCGCTGTCCAAAGGATCCACTCTGGATTACTTTGGCACCTCCTCGCTAAACTTATTGCTAACATATATCAAGTCTGTACACAACATTGCATACATGATAGAGCCTATGGTCAAGCCAAGGAACATCTTTCATTTTCTCTATCTTCATTGTGGTCGGGCATTGAGTCCGACTCAACTTCACACCTTGTAATACAGGCAAGAACCCTTTCTTTGCTTGATCCATTTTGAACTTTTTCAAAACTTTATCAAGGTATGTGCTTTGTGAAAGTCCAATTAAGCGTCTTGATATATCTCTATAGATCTTGATGCCTAATATGTAAGCAGCTTCACCGAGGTCTTTCATTGAAATTTTTTTATTCAAGTATCCTTTTATGCTATCCAGAAACTCTATATCATTTCCAATCAACAATATGTCGTCTACATATAATATCAGAAATGCTACAGAGCTCCCACTCACTTTCTTGTAAATACAGGCTTCTCCAAAAGTCTGTATAAAACCATATGCTTTAATCACACTATCAAAGCGTTTATTCCAACTCCAAGAGGCTTGCACCAATCCATAAATGGATCGCTGGAGCTTGCACATTTTGTTAGCACCTTTTGGATCGACAAAACCTTCAGGTTGTATCATATACAACTCTTCTTCTAGAAATCCATTCAGGAATGCAGTTTTGACATCCATTTGCCATATTTCATAATCATAAAATGCGGCAATTGCTAACATGATTCGGACATACTTAAGCATCGATACTGGTGAGAAAGTCTCATCGTAGTCAAGCCATTGAACTTGTCGAAAACCTTTCGCAACAAGTTGAGCTTTGTAGGCAGTAATATTATCATCAGCGTCAGTCTTCTTCTTGAAGATCCATTTATTCTCGATGGCTTTTCGATCATCGGGCCAGTCAACCAAAGTCTATACTTTGTTCTCATACATGGATCCCATCTTAGATTTCATGGCCTCAAGCCATTTTGCGGAATCTGGGCTCATCATCGCTTCCTCATAGTTTGTAGGTTCGCCATGGTCAAGTAACATGACCTCCAGAATAGGATTACCATACCACTATGGTTAACCTACGAGGTTTGGTAGTAACTTGATCTGAAGTTTCATGATCAATATCATTAGCTTCCTCACTAATTGGTGTAGTTGTCATAGGAACCGGTTTCTGTGATGAACTACTTTCCAATAAGGGAGCGGGTACAATTACCTCATCAAGTTCTACTTTCCTCCCACTCACTTCTTTCGAGAGAAATTCCTTCTCTAGAAAGGATCTGGATTTAGCAACAAAAGTCTTTCCTTCAGATCTGTGATAGAAGGTGTACCCAATAGTCTCCTTTGGGTATCCTATGAAGACACATTTCTCCGATTTGGGTTCGAGCTTATCTGGTTGAAGTTTCTTCACATAAGCATCGCAGCCCCAAACTTTAAGAAACGACAACTTTGGTTTCTTGCCAAACCACAGTTCATAAGGCGTCGTCTCAACGGATTTGGATGGTGCCCTATTTAACATGAATGTGGCCGTCTCTAAAGCATAACCCCACAACAATAGCGGTAATCCGTAAGAGACATCATAGATCGCACCATATCTAGTAAAGTACGACATAACGCTCGACACACCATTACGCCAGGTGTTCGGGTGGCGTGAGTTGCAAAACTATTCTCGCATTGTTTCAAATGTAAACCAAACTCAGAACTCAAATATTCTCCTCCACGATCAGATTGTAGAAACTTTATTTTATTGTTATGATGATTTTCCACTTCACTCTGAAATTCTTTGAACTTTTTAAATGTTTCAGATTTATGTTTCATTAAGTAGATATACCCATATCTGCTTAAATCATCTGTGAAGGTGAGAAAATAGAGATACCCACCGTGAGCCTCAATGTTCATTGGACCACATACATCAGTATGTATGATTTCCAACAAATCTGTTGCTCGCTCCATAGTTCCGGCGAACGGCGTTTTAGTCATCTTGCCCATGAGGCACCGTTCGCAAGTACCAAGTGATTCATAATCAAGTGATTCCAGAAGTCCATCAGTATGGAGTTTCTTCATGCGCTTTACACCAATATGACCCAAACGGCAGTGCCACAAATAAGTTGCACTATCATTATCAACTCTGCATCTTTTGGCTTCAACATTATGAATATGTGTATCACTACTATCGAGATTTTATAAAAACAGACCGCTCTTCAAGGGTGCATGACCATAAAAGATATTACTCATATAAATAGAACAACCATTATTCTCTGATTTAAATGAATAACCGTCTCGCATCAAACAAGATCCAGATATAATGTTCATGCTTAACACTGGCACCAAATAACAGTTATTTAGGTCTAAAACTAATCCCGAAGGTAGACGTAGAGGTAGCGTGCCAACCGCGATCACATCGACTTTGGAACCATTTCCCACACGCATCGTCACCTCATCCTTAGCCAATCTTCACTTAATTATTAGTCCCTGTTTCGAGTTGCAAATATTAACAGAACCAGTATCAAATACCCAGGTGCTACTTCGAGCATTAGTAAGGTACACATCAATAACATGTATATCACATATACCTTTGTTCACCTTGCCATCCTTCTTATCCGCCAAATACTTGGGGCAGTTTCGCTTCAAAGGACCACCGCTTGCAAGAGAAGCACTCGGCCTCGTGCTTAGGTCCAGATTTGGGTTTCTTCTTGAGCAGCAACTTGTTTGCCGCTCTTCTTGAAGTTCCCTTCTTCTTCCCTTTACCCTTTTTCTTGAAACTGGTGGTCTTATTGACCATCAAAACTTGATGCTCCTTTTTGATTTCTACCTCTGCAGCTTTTAGCATTGCGAAGAGCTCGAATAGTCTTGTCCATCCCTTGCATATTATAGTTCATCACGAAGCTCTTGTAGCTTGGTGGCGTGATTGAAGAATTTCATCAATGACACGATCATCGTGAAGATTAACTCCCGCTTGAATCAAGTGATTATTATACCCGCACATTTTGAGTATATGTTCACCGACGTAACTATTCTCTTCCATCTTGCAACTGTAGAACTTATTGGAGACTTCATATCTCTCAATCCGGCATTTGCTTGAAATATTAACTTCAACTCTCGAACATCTCATATGCTCCATGACGCTCAAAACGCCGCTGAAGTCCCGGTTCTAAGCCGTAAAGCATGGCACATTGAACTATCGAGTAGTCATCGCTTTGCTCGCCAGATGTTCTTAACATCGTCGGTTGCATCTGCAGCAGCCTGGCACCCAGTGGTGCTTTTAGGACGTAATTCTTACGGCAGCAATGAGGATAATCCTCGTTACGGATCCAATCCGTAATTGCTACCATCATCTTTCAACTTAGCTTTCAAGGAACACATTAAAATTCAACGGAACAAAAGACGAGCCATCTATCTACAACAAACATAGATAAGCAAAATACTATCAGTACTAAGTTCATGATAAATTTAAGTTCAATTAATTATATTACTTAAGAACTCCCACTTAGATAGACATCCCTCTAATCATCTAAGTGATCACGTGATCCAAATCAACTAAACCATGTCCGATCATCACGTGAGATGGAGTAGTTTTCAATGGTGAAAATCACTATGTTGATCATATCTACTATATGATTCACGCTCGACCTTTCGGTCTCAGTGTTCCGAGGCCATACCTGTATACGCTAGTGTCGGTGTCAAAACCGGCGGATCTCGGGTAGGGGGTCCCGAACTGTGCGTCTAGGCGGATGGTAACTGGAGACAGGGGACATGATATTTTTACCCAGGTTCGGGCCCTCTCGATGGAGGTAAAACCCTACTCCTGCTTGATTGATATTGATGATATGGGTAGTACAAGAGTAGATCTACCACGAGATCAGAGAGGCTAAACCCTAGAAGCTAGCCTATGGTATGATTGTTGTTCGTCCAATAGACTAAAACCCTCCGGTTTATATAGGCACCGAAGAGGGTTAGGGTTACACAGAGTCGGTAACAATGGTAGGAGATCTACAGATCCGTATCGCCAAGCTTGCCTTCCACGCCAAGGAAAGTCCCATCCGGACACGAGATGAAGTCTTCAATCTTGTATCTTCATAGTCCAGGAGTCCTGCCAAAGGCTATAGTCCGTCATCCGGACACCCCTAAGCCAGACTCCTCAAGAGTCTCTCGAACCAGGCTTCAATGACGACGTGTCCGCGCAAGATATTGTCTTCGGCATTGCAAGGCGGGTTCCTCCTCCGAATACTTCATAGAAGATTTTGAACACCAGGATAGTGTCCGGCTCTGCTAAATAAGTTCCACATACCACCGTAGAGAGCATAATATTTACACAAATTCAATCTGCTGACGTATTCCGTGGCGTGACATCACACCATGGCCAAGCCTTTATTCGAATCATTTTTACTGTCCCACCTCAACGCGTTTAGCGAGGCGGTTTCCTTGGCATGCCTTGTCAAAGTAGAGATCGTGTCCCCTTATTCCGGGATCCTCATCAATACGGGCGTCGGTAACCCAGTCGTGCCCGTTGGCACATCTCCTCTATCAAAGGCGAGTCCCGAACGGCCATGGGGGAGGCTCTTGGTATTCAACCTCTTTATAAAGAGACCAAGGCTCCAGTCCCTTCTTTCAATCTCAATCGAGTCCGCCCCCGCCGAAGTTCCAACACCCAAAGCTCCAGACAGCGCTTGCACTTCGATGATGTCCGCCCGACTGCAAGGCGGTGGATGCCTTCCTCCGTTCATGAAGAAGACATGCTAAAGCTAAGAGATGCTGTATCTAACCGCGAATTTCAAGATAGGCTGCCTGCCCAAGGGCAGGTTATTCCCACTCCCAAGCCTGGTGAAAGCGTGGTGTTCGCGTCTCACTTCCTTCGGGGGCTAAGCTTCCCGATGGACCCCTTCGTGAGGGGGCTCATGTTTTATTACGGGTTGGAATTTCATGACTTGGATCCGGAGTCCATCCTCCACACCTCATCGTTCATTGTTATATGCGAAGCCTTCCTCCGCATTACCCCTCACTTTGGATTGTGGCTCAAGACCTTCAAAGTGGAGCCGAAGATGATCAAGGGGCAGCAGGCAGAGTGCGGAGGGGCCGTTATAAGCAAGAATGTTGATGCTCCGTGGCCCGAGGGCTCTTTTCAAGAGGAGCTCAGCCTATGGCAACAAGAGTGGTTTTATATCACAGTTCCCAGGGGCACCAAATGGGTGGTGCCACCTGCCTTTCGCTCGAGTCCTCCACCGCGGCTGGCGTCATGGGTCAATAAAGGACTTGAGTGGGGGTCATCCAAGGACGTGCCCTTGCTGCAGGGCCACATTCAAGATCTCCGAGAGTGAGAGATCACTCTGGTCGTAGTAGCGCAGGTCATCCTGATTCGTCGCATCCTGCCCTGCAGACGTCGCCCCCTCCGCCTGTCGGAATTTAACCCAGAGGGACCTCGAGCTCTCCAACATTTTATGGGCGCGACGCTCATGGAGATATACAAGCTTTTCTTCGGATCACAAGAGATGTGTCCGGACTTGACCGAGGACGCAGGTCTGAGCTGCAATCGCCCGGATACTCAAGTAAGTAGCCGTGTACCCAGACACGCTATCCCATATTTATCACAAACTTGCCCTTTAAAAGAGTTGTCCCTTGAACAGGAGTGGATAGCGAAAGCAAAATTAATCAGGTGTCCGGCCCCTCTCCCTCAGACCACGCCGGATCCCGTGTTAACCAGGATGCTGGAGGTTGCGCCTTCAATAGGAGGTGAAGGGGGGTGTTGGGGAACGTAGTAATTTCAAAAAATTTCCTACGCACACGCAAGATCATGGTGATGACATAGCAACGAGAGGAAGAGTGTATGTCCACGCACTCGTGAGACCGTAAGCGAAGCGCTATAACAACGCTGTTGATGTAGTCGACGCCTTCACGATCCGACCGATCCAAGCACCGAACGCACGGAGCCTCCGAGTTCAGCACACGCTCAGCTCGATGACGATCTCCGCCTCCGATCCAGCCGAGCCCGGAGATGAGTTCTCACAAGACGATGGCGCAGGACGATGTTGATGTTCTACTCGCTCAGGCTTCGCCTAAACTCCGCGACGATATGACCGAGGTGGAATATGGTGGAAGGGGCACCGACACGGCTAAGGAACGATCCGTAGATCAACTTGTGTCTTCGCCTAGAGGTGCCCCCCGCCCCAGATATAAAGGAGCCAGGGGAGGGGTTCGGCCGCCAGAGGGGCGGCCAGAGGAGTCCTCCTCCCACCGAGTAGGACTCCCCTTCCTTGTTGGAGTAGGAGAGAAGGAAAGAGGGGGAGAGGAGGAAGGAAAAGGGGGCTGCACCCCTTGTCCAATTCGGACCAGAGGGGGGCTGCGCCCCTCCTTCCTTTCGACCTCTCTCCTCTATTCCCGTATGGCCCAATAAGGCCCATATACTCCCGGCGAATTCCTGTAACTCTCAGACTCGAAAAATACCAATGGCTTGGAACCTTCCGAACTCCGAATATAGTCGTCCAATATATCGATCTTTACGTCTCGACCATTTCGAGACTCCTCGTCATGTCCCCGATCTCATCCGGGACTCCGAACTCCTTTGGTACATCAAAACTCATAAACTCATAATATAACTATCATCGAAACCTTAAGCGTGCGCACCCTACGGGTTCGAGAACTATGTAGACATGACCTAGAACTATTCTCGGTCAATAACTAATAGCGGGACCTGGATGCCCATATTGGCTCCTACATATTCTACGAAGATCTTTATCGGTCAAACCGCATAACAACATACGTTGTTCCCTTTGTCATCGGTATGTTACTTGCCTGAGATTTGATCGTCGGTATCCAATACCTAGTTCAATCTCGCCACCGCAAGTCTCTTTACTCGCTCGTAATGCATCATCCCGTAACCAACTCATTGGTTACATTGCTTGCAAGGCTTATAATGATGTGCATTACCGAGAGGGCCCAGAGATACCTCTCCGACAATCGGAGTGACAAAACCTAATCTCAAATACGCCAACTCAATATGTACCTTCGAGACACCTGTAGTACTCCTTTATAATCACCCGATTACGTTGTGACGCTTGGTAGTACCCAAAGTGTTCCTCCGTAAACGGAGTTGCATAATCTCATAGTTACAGAACATGTATAAGTCATGAAGAAAGCAATAGCAACATACTAAACGATCAAGTGCTAAG
Source organism: Aegilops speltoides (assembly GCA_021437245.1). Classification (NCBI taxonomy): domain Eukaryota; kingdom Viridiplantae; phylum Streptophyta; class Magnoliopsida; order Poales; family Poaceae; genus Aegilops; species Aegilops speltoides. Next base: position 218,744,544 of record CM038145.1, read on the forward strand.
CTAACTGAATGGGTCAAGTCAATCACATCATTCTCCTAATGATGTGATCCCGTTAATCAAATGACAACCCTTTTGTCCATGGCTAGGAAAAATAACCATCTTTGATAAACGAGCTAGTCAAGTAGAGGCATACTAGTGACACTATGTTTGTCTATGTATTCACACATGTATTATGTTTCCGGTTAATACAATTCTAGCATGAATAATAAACATTTATCATGAAATAAGGAAATAAATAATAACTTTATTATTGCCTCTAGGTCATATTTCCTTCAGTCTCCCACTTGCACTAGAGTCAATAATCTAGTTCACATCGCCATGTGATTTAACACCAATATTCATATCTTTATATGATTAACACCCATAGTTCACATCATCATGTGACCAACATCCAAAGGGTTTACTAGAGTCAATAATCTAGTTCACATCGCTATGTGATTAACACCCAAAGAGTACTAAGGTGTGATCATGTTTTGCTCGTGAGAGAAGCTTAGTCAACGGGTCTGTCACATTCAGAGCCGTATGTATTTTGCAAATATTTTATGTCCACAATGCTCGCACGGAGCTACTCTAGCTAATTGCTCCCACTTTCAATATGTATCCAGGTTGAGACTTAGAGTCATTCGATAAGTGTAAAAGTTTGCATCGATGTAACTTTTACAACAAACTCTTTATCACCTCCATAATCGAGAAACATCTCCTTAGTCCTTACTAAGGATATTCTTGACCAATGTCCAAATGATCTACTCCTAGATCACTATTGTACCCCTTGCCAAATCCAGAGCAAGGTATACAATAGGTCCGGCACATAGCATAGCATACTTTATAGAACCTATGACTGAGGCATAGGGAATGACTTTTCATTCTCTTTCTATTTTCTCTTTGTGGTCGGGATTTGAGTCTTACTCAATTTCATACCTTTGCAACACAGCAAGAACTCTTTCTTTGACTGCTCCATTTTGAACTATTTCAAAATCTTGCCAAGGTATGTACTCATTGAAAATCTTATCAAGCGCCTTGATCTATCTCAATAGATCTTGATGCTCAATATGTAAGTAGCTTTATCGAGGTCTTTTCTTTTAAAGAACTCCTTTAAAACACTCCTTTATGCTTTGTAGAAAAATTCTACATCATTTCGATCAACAATATGTCACTCACATATACTAATCGTAAAGGCTGTAGTGCTCCTACTCACTTTATTGTAAATACAGGCTTCATCGTAAGTCCATATAAAACTATATGCTTTGATCAACTTATCAAAGCGTATATTCCAACTCCGAGATGCTTGCACCAGTCCATAGATGGATCATTGGAGCTTGCACATTTTGTTAGCACCTTTAGGATTGACAAAACCTTCTCGTTGCATCATATACAACTCTTCTTTAATAAATCCATTAAGGAATGCAGTTTTGACATCCATTTGCCAAATTTCATAAAATGTGGCAATTGCTAACATGATTCAGACAGACTTAAGCATCGATACGAGTGAGAAAATCTCATAGTATTCAACACCTTGAACTTGTTGAAAACCTTTCGCAACAAGTCGAGCTTGGTAGATAGTAATACTACTATCGTTGTCCGTCTTCCTCTTGAAGATCCATTCATTTAACATGGCTTGTCGATCATCGAGCAAGTCAATCAAAGTCCATACTTTGTTCTCATACATGGATCATATCTCGATTTTATGGCCTCAAGCCATTTCATGAATCTGGGCTCATCATCGCTTCCTCATAGTTCGAGGTTCATCATGGTCTAGTAACATGACTTCCGAACATGATTACTACACCACTGTGCGGATCTTACTCGAAGACCCACGAGGTTCGTAGTAACTTGATCCAAGTTTCATGATCAATATCATTAGCTTCCTCACTAATTGGTGTATTTGTCACAGAACTGATTTCGTGATGAACTACTTTCCAATAAGGGAACAGTACAGATTACCTCATCAAGTTCTACTTTCCTCCCACTCACTTCTTTCGAGAGAAACTCCTCTCTAGAAAGGATCCATTTTAGCAACGAATATCTTGCCTTCGGATCTGTGATAGAAGGTGTACCCAACTCTTTCCTTTGGGTATTCTATGAAGACGCACTTCTCGATTTGGGTTCGAGCTTATCAGATGAAACTTTTTCACCTAAGCATCGCAGCCCCAAACTTTAAGAAACGACAACTTGGGTTTCTTGCTAAACCACAGTTCATATGTTGTCGTCTCAACGGATTTAGATGGTGCCCTTTTAATGTGAATGCAGCTGTCTCTAATGCATAACCCCAAAACAATATTGGTAAATCAGTAAGAGACATCATAGATCGCACCATATCCAATAAAGTGCGGTTACGACGTTTGGACACACCATAACGTTGTGGTGTTCTAGGTGGCGTGAGCTGTGAAACTATTCCACATTGTTTTAATTGAAGACCAAACTCAGAACTCAAATATTCTCTCGCGATCGATCGCAGAAACTTTATTTTCTTGTTACGATGATTTTCCACTTCACTCTAAAATTCTTTGAACCTTTCAACTATTTTAGACTTATGTTTCATCAAGTAGATATACCCATATCTGCTCAAATCATCTTGTGAAGGTCAGAAAATAACGATACTTGCCACGAGCCTTCATACTCATTGGTCTCGCATACATCAAGATGTATTATTTTCAATAAGTCGGTAGCTCGCTCCATTGTTTCAAGAACGGAGTTTTAGTCATCTTGCCCAAAAGGCACGGTTCACAAGCATCAAATGATTCATAACCAAGTGATTCCAAAATCCATCTTTATGGAGTTTCTTCATGCGCTTTACATCGATATGACCCAAACGGCAAGTGCCACAAATAAGTTGCACTATCATTATTAACTTTGCATCTTTTGGTTTCAATATTATGAATATGTGTATCACTACGATCGAGATCCAATGAACCATTTTCATTGGGTGTGTAACCATATAAGGTTTTATTCATGTAAAATGTAACAACAATTATTCTCTTACTTAAATGAATAACCGCTTTGCAATAAACATGATCAAATCATATTCATGCTCAACGCAAACACCAAATAACACTTATTTAGGTTCAACACTAATCCCTAAAGTATAGGAGTGTGCGATGATGATCATATCAATCTTGGAACTACTTCCAACACTCATCGTCACTTTCCCTTCAACTAGTCTCTGCTTATTCTCAGAACTCCTGTTTCGAAGTTACTAATCTTAGCAACCTAACAAGTATCAAATACTCGTGGGCTATTATAAACACTAGTAAGGCACACATCAATAATCAGATATCAAATATACCCTTGTTCACTTTGCCATCCTTCTTATCCACCAAATATTGTGGCATTTCCGCCCAAAGGACCATTTCCTTTGTAAAGTAAACACTCGGCCAGGCTATGGTCCAGCTTTGGCTTCTTCGCAGGAGTGACAACTTGCTTGTCTTTCCACTTGAAGTTCCCTTTCTTTCCCTTTGCCCTTCACTTGAAACTAGTGGTCTTGTCAATCATCAACACTTGATGGTCTTTTATTGATTTCTACCTTCGTCGATTTTAACATCACGAAGAGCTCGGGAATCGTTTTCGTCATCCCTTGCATACTATAGTTCATCATGAAGTTCTAGTTACTTAGTGATGGTGACTAGAGAACTCTGTCAATCACTATCTTATCTGGAAGATTAACTCCCACTTGATTCAAGCGATTGAAGTACCTGCATAATCTGAGCACATGCTCACTAGTTGAGCGATTCTCTCCATCTTTTAGCTTTAGAACTTGTTGGAGACTTCATATCTCTCAACTCGGTATTTGCTTGAAATATTAACTTCAACTCTGGAACATCTCATATGGTCCATGACGCTCAAAATGTCTTTGAAGTCCCGATTCTAAGCCGCTTAAGCATGGTGCACTAAACTATCAAGTAGTCATCATTTTGAGCTAGCCAAACGCTCATAACGCCCCGTGATCTACTCTTGCAATAGGTTTGTCACCTAGCGTGCATTAAGGACATAATTCTTACGTGCGTAAATGAGGATAAACCTCGATCACGGATCCAATCCACATCATTGCTACTAACATCTTTCAACACAAATTTTCTAGGAACATATCAAAATAAACATATGAAAGCAACAACGCGAGCTATTGATCTACAACATAATTTGCAAAATACTACTAGGACTAAGTTCATGATAAATTAAAGTTCAATTAATCATATTACTTAAGAACTCCCACTTAGATAGACATCCTCTAGTCATCTAAGTGATCACGTGATCCAAATCAACTAAACCATGTCCGATCATCACGTGAGATGGAGTAGTTTCAATGGTGAACATCACTATGTTGATCATATCTACTATATGATTCACGCCGACCTTTTGGTCTCCGTGTTCGAGGCCATATCAGATATGCTAGGCTCGTCAAGTTTAACCCGAGTATTCGCGTGTGCAACTGTTTTGCACCCGCTGTATTTGAACGTAGAGCCTATCACACCCGATCATCACGTGGTGTCTCAGCACGAAGAACTTTCGCAACGGTGCATACTCAGGGAGAACACTTCTTGATAATTAGTGAGAGATCATCTTAAAATGCTACCGTCAATCAAAGCAAGAATAAGATGTATAATAGATAAACATCATATGCAATCAAAATATGTGACATGATATGGCCATGATCATCTTGCGCCTTTGATCTCCATCTCCAAAGTAATGTCATGATCTTTATCGTCACCGGCACGACACCATGATCTTCATCATCTTGATCTATATCAATGTGTCATCACATGGTCGTCTCACCAACTATTGCTCTTTTAACTATTACTATCGACAGCGATAAAGTAAAGCAATTATTTGGCACTTGCATCTTATGCAATAAAGAGACAACCATAGAGCTTTCGCCAACGCCGATAACTTCAACAAAACATGATCATCTCATACAACAACTTATATCTCATCACGCTTTGACCATATCACATCACAACATGCCCTGCAAAAACAAGTTAGACGCCCTCTACTTTGTTGTTGCAAGTTTTACGTGGCTGCTATGGGCTTAAGCAAGAACCAATCTCACATACGCATCAAAACCACAACGATAGTTTGTCAAATAGACTCGTTTTAACCTTCGCAAGGACCGGGCGAACCACACTCGGTTCAACTAAAGTTGAGAAACCGACATCCGCCAGCCATTGTGTGCAAAGCACGCCGGTAGAACCAGTCTCGCGAAGCGCACGCGTAATGCCGGTCCGGCCGCTTCATCCAACAATACCGCCAACCAAAGTATGACATGCTGGTAGGCAAGATGACTTATATCGCCCACCACTCACTTGTGTTCTACTCGTGCATACAACATCAACGCATAAAACCTAGGCTCGATGCCACTGTTGGGGAACGAGTAATTTCAAAAATTTCCCACGCACACGCAAGATCATGGTGATGACATAGCAACGAGAGGGAAGAGTGTATGTCCACGCACTCGTGAGACCATAAGCGAAGCGCTATAACAACGTGGTTGATGTAGTCGACGCCTTCACGATCCGACCGATCCAAGCACCGAACGTACGGAGCCTCCGAGTTCAGCACACGTTCAGCTCGATGACGATCTCCGGCCTCTGATCCAGCCGAGCTCCGGAGATGAGTTCCTTTAGCATGACGGCGTGGTGACGATGTTGATGTTCTACCGGCGCAGGGCTTCGCCTAAACTCCGCGACGATATGACCGAGGTGGAATATGGTGGAAGGGGGCACCGCACACGGCTAAGGAACGATCCAGATCAACTTGTGTCTTCGCTTAGAGGTGCCCCCTGCCCCATATATAAAGGAGCCAGGGGAGGGTTCGGCCGCCAGAGGGGCGCGCCAGAGGAGTCCTCCTCCCACCGGAGTAGGACTCCCCCTTCCTTGTTGGAGTAGGAGAGAAGGAAAGAGGGGAGAGGAGGAAGGAAAAGGGGCTGCACCCCTTGTCCACCTCGGACCAGAGGGGCTGCACCCTCCTTCCATTCGGCTCTCTCCTCTATTCCCGTATGGCCCAATAAGGCCCATATACTCCCGGCGAATTCTCGTAACTCTCCCAGATTCAAAAATACCCAATGACTTGGAACCTTTCCAACTCTGAATATAGTCGTCCAATATATCGATCTTTACGCCTCGACCATTTCGAGACTCCTCGTCATGTCCCCGATCTCATCCGGGACTAACTCCTTCGTACATCAAAACTCATAAACTCATAATATAACCGCCATCGAAACCTTGTTGCATGGATTCTACGGGTTCGAGAACTATGTAGACATGACCTAGAACTATTCTCGTCAATAACCAATAGCGGACCTGGATGCCCATATTGGCTCCTACATATTCTACGAAGATCTTTATCGGTCAAACCGCATAACAACATACGTTGTTCCTTTGTCATCGGTATGTTACTTGCCCGAGATTTGATCGTCGGTATCCAATACCTAGTTCAATCTCGCCACCGCAAGTCTCTTTACTCGCTCAGTAATGCATCATCCCGTAACCAACTCATTGGTTACATTGCTTGCAACGCTTATAATGATGTGCATTACCGAGAGGGCCCAGAGATACCTCTCCGACAATCGGAGTGACAAAACCTAATCTCAAATACGCCTAACTCAACATGTACCTTCGGAGACACCTGTAGTACTCCTTTATAATCACCCAGCACGCCAGACGCTTGGTAGTACCCAAAGTGTTCCTCCGTAAACGGAGTTGCATAATCTCATAGTTACAGGAACATGTATAAGTCATGAAGAAAGCAATAGCAACATACTAAATGATCAAGTGCTAAGCTAACGGAATGGGTCAAGTCAATCACATCATTCTCCTAATGATGTGATCCCGTTAATCAAATGACAACCCTTTTGTCCATGGCTAGGAAACATAACCATCTTTGATAAACGAGCTAGTCAAGTAGAGGCATACTAATGACACTATGTTTGTCTATGTATTCACACATGTATTATGTTTCCGGTTAATACAATTCTAGCATGAATAATAAACATTTATCAAGAAATAAGGAAATAAATAATAACTTTATTATTGCCTCTAGGGCATATTTCCTTCAGGGGGAACAAGGAAGCTACCGCCTCTGCGAAGGAGGCTGCCAGGAAAGGAGGGATCGAGAATCCATCCATCCAAGGGAAGAAGAGGACCGCCTCTGAAGACCCGGAGACCATGGTCTCAAAGCGGGGGAAGAAATCTTCGCCGAGGGTCCTCAGGCGAGAGATGCCTCGCCGCATTATGCCCCCAAGGGATCAGCCTCCACCGAGCCGTAAGTAAAAAGGGAGTTTTTATTAAAATAAAGGATATCCCTGCCCTATTTCTGATGAAGATAACTGGAGTTTTACCTTGTAGTTCGGATCTCAGCCGTTCTTAGCAGAGCTCATCTTCGGGAGATCTTTGTCCGGAGATGATAGAGAGTGAAACGCCTTCCCTCGCCGCATCTGTCTGCGGCGAGGCGGGCGATTTCGAGGTGTCGCCGCGAGGGTTTCTCCGAGTTCGGGCCGAAGGCAAATCATATTTCCTCAAAGCCCTCCGCGTCCGCCTTCGAAAAGGCCATCGGACGAGTCCGTACCACCCGTGTACGGTCGGAGGAGTGAAGGATCTGCTCGGTGAGCATCTATTCTTAAGATCACCGCATTAATGGGTACGGTGATTGAAAGGATTTCATCCGCTGAGAGCGGATTGCCCAAGCCGCCGGTTTATCGACAGGTTTTGAGGTACACAAAATGATGTACCTTCTGACAGTTCCGCATATAAAATGCGCCCTGTGTAGATAGTAGCCCCTGAGGCTCGGTGTGTTGTCAAAAATGACAGCGCGCCGAGCATCATAATCTCAGGTATAATGTGTCGCCCTTCCTATGCAGGTGGCGAAGGGTCCGGTGGCTAGCCGGATTGATGAATTTGCCGAACTAAAGCGGCAACTTGACGTGGCGGATGTCAAAATCGTGCTTGTCAATAGGTGACTTGACGAGTCACAAGGTATGGAAATTTCCCCGCGGACACCTGGTAAGGGAGCTTGATGCCCGTGCCTTACAACAAGTATGCTTGACGCAGATGGTGCCGCTGCCATGGAAAACCTACGGGCGGAGCTCGCCCGAGCCAAGGAGCGGGCCAGAAAGAGTGACGCGGCTGCCGTAAAGGCGGCCGAAGAGCTAAAAGCCGAACAGGCTGCTCATTGCCGAAGCAAGAAGGAAATGGCTGAGATGGCCGTGGAGTTGAAGAATGCTGCTGACCGCTGCAAGCTTCTCGAAAAAGAATATCGAGCGGTACAAGAGGACCTGAAGAAGGCCACCACCGAGGCCAAGGATGCTCGCTCTACGATGAGAGCTATGAAGGAGGAGCTGCGTCAGGCCGGAGATATCGCGGCTGGAAAGCCCTTCCTACTGTGGAGGAAGTTCACGGATCCTAAATATGCTCAGTTGGACCGGCTGTGGAGTTCGGAGGATGCTTATCTGGATTTGGCGGCAAGTGCCGCGAACGCGGCCGAACACTACCGAGATCAAAAGGATCACGAAATTGAAAAGGTTTTTTGGTCGCAGTTCCATAATCCAGAGCGCCCTCTTCCATTAACCGATCGCTTGGCCGAATGGGCGGAGCTGAATAGGTTATCCGGACTTGCCATGAAGGATGTCGTGAGTCTTTTGTGGCCGAAAAGGCCCGAGCCGAAGAGTTATTTTGGCTTGGTGCGGTGCCGCATATCAATGCAATGAGGAGGTCGGCATGCATAGAGGGTGCGCGGATGGCTCTTGCCCGTGTCAAGACATACCGGGCAGAGATGAAGGCCACCGATGTTGCATCCCCAGATTCGGACGGAAGCCGAGTACCCGTCGAGCAATATTTTCAAGAAGTTCTGCAGGGCGCTCGTTTAATAGAGACGCAGTGCTCGAAGGATATTATGTTCGAATAACATGTATTATTGTGAAACAATGTTTCGATGTAATATAAAAGCTTTTTATACTTGTGCCTTCAAGAATTAAAATACCTCCTATGCGGCCGTTAATGTATATGTGTATATAACCTGAAAGATGGCAGTCTTCGGCTTCAGTCCCCATGCATATAATGCGGGGGTGTTTGCAAAAGGCGCATTTTCACACTTGATCCAACGTCTTGGTCCTATAAAGGAGGTGGTAGCGCAGCAAACTAGGCAACCGGACAATAATGCTTTATCACTTTCACTTAGCCATAGGAGTTTGACAGTGGGGCTACTATATAGCCCCTAGGTGCACCGCGCCACCCAATTCGGGCGCGTGTGTGCTCGACCGATACGCCCTTCGTCTATGCGAGGAATCCTATAGATTCCAAGGGTCATCGAAAGTGGTCGACCAGTCTCACGCTATATCATGATAGTCCGCCGCTTTCATCGAGGTGCTTGCTCGACAAACCGGGCACAATCGCAGAGTTCTCCGGTGCCGCTGTTAGCCGATAGAGCGGAACGTAAAGCAGCAAAACACAGGAGCCGGGCAAACCCAACATTTGACCAAAGACATGATTCGGAGCTTATGCATATAAGGCCTAACTCGAGACGCCGAACACTCCCTAAGGTATCCGATCTTTATGAAAATGGGCCAAACAACGCCCTTGGTAATAAGCCCCTGGTGTCCAGGTACGCGCAAAATTCTGACGTGGCCCATGCCAAACGCCACCCTCTTCCTCGGTTATAGCAAGAAACCGGGGATGTATCAACAAGAGACAAGAAAAAGGTTTACGCAGGTCTTAATCAAAAGAATCTTGCAACGGGTCCCTATCGCACGCCTGCCCTCGTGTCTCCGCGCAGCCGTGATCCTCGGACGGGTGTAGCACGGTGTTCATCTGTAAAAGAGAGGAACTTAGTTGAAAAAAATCGTGCGAAAATGTACGTTATACTGAATAAACAAAGTAAAATTCAAAAAATAAATAAAATTGAGCTTTAATGTCTCTTGTTGCACATGCGTGGAGCCACTAGTGCTGGGGTATGTGGCTAGTAAGCCCTTGTATGTTTACGCCGGACTCGTCTAACCATGTCCGGGGTCTGGACGACCTGTTTAGGTGCTTTGATTAGTGGATCCGGTATGGTGTGTGGCTGTCAACGCAGTCACACAATCTTCCGCGCTCGAGGAACACTCGATATTTCCCTTTAAGGAGATGATGCCTCACGGACCGGGCATTTTAAGTGTAAGGGATGCATAATGCGGTATTGCGTTAAAGCGGGCGAAAGCTTCGCGTCCCAGTAGTGCTTGGTAGCCACTCATAAATGGGGCGAGGTGGAAGTTTAACTTTTCGCGGTGGAAGTTTGTCGGGTGAGCCGAACACAACTTCTAGCAGTAGAGAGCTCGTACAATGGGCATATGGGACTGACATTACCCCTTGAAAGGAAGTGTTGCTATGGCGAATTTTGGTTGGGTCTATCCCCATCTTGCGGATTGTGTCCTGATATAGCAGGTTTAGTTCACTGCTTTCGTCCATTAGGACTTGTGCAAATTGGAGTCCGTCAATTATCGGATCTAATATCAAGGCAGTCCATCCTGCATTCCGGATACTTCTAGAGTAACTCGATGGTCGAAGGTGATTGGTTTTAACAACCAAAGTGGCGGACTCCTCTCGATAGGCCATATGGCGCTGTGATATCTATGGGCGCCATTCTGTTTTTCCCTTTGTCACGTGAAGTGAGTTTACTGCTTTGACTTCTTGTGGGAAATTCTTTTGTTTTTCGGTGCTCGCTCGTGGGGTTCGCCGTCGCCCTCGCTTGGTGTGTCGAGCCCTTGTGTTCGGGCGCTGAGTTTGCCGGATCGCTTGAAGACCCAACAATCTCGTGGGTATTGTCGGATTTGTCACGGCAGATGTCCTTAGTGTCGACTTAGTCGCGACGCCAACGATCTATGTGGTAGCTTGAGAGGGGTTGAGGGACGAAGACGCAGGCGGATCAACACGCAAGACAAGGGTTTAGACAGCTGGGCCCTGTGAAACATCATCCGTAATATCCCTACATGCTGTTTGAGGCTAGGTCTCATTATGCTCATGAGGGAGTCGCCAGACAAGCCGCTCCCCTTTGTGTAGCCCTAGATATTGTTTCTTGTTGCTTTTTTCTCTCCTCTTTAGAGCCCCCGCCTCCTTATATATGTCAAGGGCGGGTTACATGACTAGTCCTAGTAGGATTAGGATTAACCTATTACAAGTGGAGTCCTAGTCTTGCTTACTTTATAAGAGAATATTCCTTGTGCTTTCCTCATAAACCAGCCCACCATTAACATGAGCCGGCCTTCTGGGCCTTGGGCCTTGTCATCCATCTGACACGCCCGCCGGGTTACTATGAGCCGCCGAGTCCGGGCGGATTACCCGTGAATCGCCAAGCTCCGGGCGGGTCATACATCTGGCGGTTTACACCGCGGGGTATATCCCCGACATTAGCCCCCAGTTTAATTTGGATTTTATCCATGTTAAACTGATCTGCAATATAAACACAAGAACAAACTTGATAGGTTGTACTCCGGGTTAAATATTCTTGGAAGCCAGCACCTGATCATCCTTAAGTCCTTGACATTTCTTCCTTGATATGTATCCATGATCTCATAGCAAATCTCCTTAGCAGATATGTCCCAATTTTACAAATGCAAAAAATCCAGATACTTCCTTTAAGAAATCCGGGTCAACAGGCCAGCTTCAGAGTCAATTTGCTGACATTAGTCTCTTGTTGAGAAATATTATAAGAAATAATCCATTTGAGTCGGTTTTCAAAGCTCCGGCTTAATAAACATATTGGACTCAAGATTCATCTGGTGATCCGCTAGTTTAAAGATGTAGAGGCTGGCTAGTTATAACTGCCAAAATTGCCGGCTTGTAAATATTGATAGCACCGGGCCATAACTGTTGTCGACGCCGGGTCATAATTATTGGTGACACCGGATCATGATTGTTGCAAACACCGGGTCAATCTGACCTGCTCAAAACTGAAAATTTGAAGATTTTTTCCCTTATATGTATATCACCTGTAGCCCCCAAGTGTCGGGTTGTCATGCTTGCAGCAACCCGGGACTTGTAATTGCTTTATGCTCATAAAACTTCAACCAATGTAGCCCCCAAGGGCCGGGTCATTATGCAATAATGATCAGGGACTTTGTAAATATTATCATGTAAACTGGAGCAGCAACATGTAGCCCCCAAGGGTCGGCTTAGTAAGATATTACTAAGCTGGGACTTTGTATATAATTCATTGATAATAACATCATATGATGTAATCTCCACCATGGGTCTTGAACCCACGTCCACAAGGTTAAGAGCTTTGTGCTTTACCAACTGAGCAATGGATCCTTTAATATAATGGATTTAGACTTGTGTACCTTGAACTGCTGACAGAGCAATTGGTATCTCTAAGGGCCGCCATTACGATGTGATGAGTCGGTCTTCAATGAGGTGAACAAAATGACTTTGCATTAGCCCTCAAGTGTCATGGTGCTCGCTGCATGCGACATGAGACTTGCATATTTGATGTAACCTCAATTTGAATAATGTAGCCCCCAAGTGACGGGTCGTAAGCCTGCAGCGACTCGGGACTATTCCTTCCATTGTAGAATAAATCATATCCATTAATAAAATACTAGCCATTGCGCCAAAGCGACTTTGAATACCTCATCTGTTGATAAGTAAATCCAGAGTTTAAATACCCGGCAGCTCTTGCCGATGGCGATTTAATACACCTCCATTGTAAGCCGGAATCTTTATAACCCGGCGGCTTATAGCCTTTGAGAAAAACCCAGAACGGATCATCATTTTGAAGCATCAACTTTGGTAATGAGCTTGAACTTGATCATTTATATGTCATATTTCTGCAAATCCTTTAAAGAGTTTAAACAACATATGCCCTGGCGACTTAACGTCAGAAGCCAAGGTGGGTAACCACCCAAATGTAATCTTATCCTGCACACAAGTAGATCACAAGATCCCTATGATCCTTTGAATGATACCGCCGGCTATGTGACCCGGACAGTGAAGTTGATAATTCAACTCTGTAAGAGCCGACACATATGATATTTGTAACAACTCAAATACTTGCGATTGTATAAAAACAGATAAAAATTCTTAGCCTTCTTATTTGAATACGATCAGTAAACCGTTCCAAAGGGGTTAAGCTAAGATTCGAATACGATCATATAGCCCCCAGTATGCTATGCTATGCCGATCAAAGTGGGTATCGACAGGTATGTTCTCTTTGGTTCGAATACGGCCTATGTTTGAACAGGAAGCCCCCAAATGACCTTAAGAATTGTTTAGCGACGCTGATTCGAATACGATCCACGTTGATTCCCAAAGGGGTTGAGCTATGATTCGGATATGATCAAGAAGCCCCCATGTAGGTTCAGCAGTTTGCTAATCAAAAGGGTATCGACAGCTATGTTCTCTTTGGTTCGAATGCGACCTATGTTTGAACAGGAAGCCCCCAAGTGACCATAGAAATTTAGGCACTGCACCGATCAAGAGGGTACTGATAGCTATGCCCGATGAGCAGGAAGCCCCCAAGTGACCATAATAAGATAAGCCGTAAGGCAGAATACCCATGTTTGAACCGCGCATCATGGCAGCGAGCTCTTTTTGGCACCCTTTAATCTTTCTGAGAACTCGAACTTGCGAGAGATTAATTCTTTTTGAACCGGAAGTTTAAACCGGATTTGAAAACTTCAAAACTTTGCGAGAGATAAATTTACCTTGAGCCGGATTTGAGAGCTTTCAAGCTTTGTGGTAAATAAATTTCCCTTGAACCGGTTTTTAAATCGGATATTAAGAGCTTCAGTGCTTTGTGGGAGATAGATGTCTCTTGAACCGGATTTTAAACCGGAATCCTCCTTTTTAAGCTGGACAAATTTTTGACGGCCTTTAAATTTTTCACCAATATAGCGGTAGCCTCCGGAGTCGGGTTATTTTTCCCTCCAATGACCCGGAATTCTTGAATTCACTGAAACCGGCCAATTCTGCCGAGTCAAGTCATCGTAGCCCCCAAGTCTCAAGACGACTCGAGGAGTTGGCTTGAGCTTCTTCATACTTGGCCGTGATATAAACTGGCATATAGTTGAACAGCGGAACGCTGAAATTTATGTAAACCGGAGTGAGGGAGTCCTGGACTGGGGGGTGTCCAGATAGCCGAACTATCATCATCGGCCGGACTCCAAGACTATGAAGATACAAGATTGAAGACTTCGTCCCGTGTCCGGATGGGACTTTCCTTGGCGTGGAAGGCAAGCTTGGCAATACGGATATGTAGATCTCCTACCATTGTAACCGACTCTGTGTAACCCTAGCCCTCTCCCGTGTCTATATAAACCGGAGGATTTTAGTTCGTAGAACGACAACAATTACAACAATCATACCATAGGCTAGCTTCTAGGGTTTAGCCTCCTTCATCTCGTGGTAGATCCACTCTTGTACTACCCATATCATCAATATCAATCAAGCAGGAGTAGGATTTTACCTCCATCGAGAGGGCCCGAACCTGGGTAAAACATCGTGTCCCTTGTCTCCTGTTACCATCCGCCTAGACGCACGCTTTGGGACCCCCTACCCGAGATCCGCCGGTTTTGACACCGACATTGGTGCTTTCATTGAGAGTTCCTCTGTGTCGTCACCGATAGGCTTGATGGCTCCTTCGATCATCAACAACACGGTCCAGGGTGAGACTTTTCTCCCCGGACAAATCTTCATATTCGGCGGCTTTGCACTGCGGGCCAATTCGCTGGCCATCCGGAGCAGATCGAAGTTACACCCCGCCATCAGTCGATTTGAAGTCCGAACTTCACGGCCGACATCCGCGGAGACTTGATCTTTGATGGATTCGAGCCACACCGAAGGCCACCAGACCACACGATGGGCATGACTTAGCTCACACGGACAAAGGCCTCGAGGTTGCACACGAGTCCGCCCGATCCCCAATTCGGAGCCGATCGCGCAGATCAAGGATGTGGCTAGACACCGCCGGGGCTGCAACCCCACGGCGATGGAGCCAACATCGCCCTTGTCCTTGTGAAGCTCGTGACTCGAGGTGCCGACTCGCCGGACTCAACCTCCCGCGCCTCTAATCGAATCCGATTGGCGCCGATCATGGAGTTCACCGCATGACATCTTTCTACACTCACCTTTTGGCGACATCCTGAATTCGCTAAGGTATCTCTCGTTATCAGAGAGCCTCGCCGGATCATGCCAGGACGGATGGGATGCGGACGACGAAGAAATTCAAAACCCACCCACCACCCACTTTGTAGCCACCGCCGATTTATCTAACCGACATGCTAGACTACGACTCAAGACATCGACGGTATGGACGACGATGCCGAGACGATCAAGAACCAGCGCCACGGGCATCGAAGACCACCTCGCCATACGACATATACATGGTGGACATCCCAAAGGATGGGAATGGCGGGATGCAGCGGAGGAAGACTCCTCCAAGAACAGCCCAAGCGCCAAGATCGCGGCGCCGCCTAAATCCCGCCACAAAGAAGAATGGAGATTACGGCACCGAGATAACAACACCCCGGAGAGTGCCAAGACAACCCCTCTAGCAAGATTCAGCGCAGAGGATGGAGAAGCCAGCCTCATGAGAGAGCGCATTTATGAGGTAGAGGATGATAATTACATGCTTCCTCCGGAGACGAGGCAAGCCTCGACAACGCATTTAATCTGCCGTGCCCGAGGATCCCATCGAACAAGAGCGCTTTTAAACGCAGGCTTATGGCCACGGCGAACAGCCTCAAGAAAAAGCAAAACAGCTTAAAGCTGATCAAGATCTCGCTAGCCGACAGATGGATCAAGTCCTTGCACCAAGAGCATGAACTCAACGCCTCCAAAAGCTACCCTAAACGCAAGCTGCCCCCGACTAGAGGAGGAGGCATACAAACCTGCATCACCAGCAAGACACACGGCTGATCGACCACCTCGTGGTCGCGATGAGAGGCCTCTAGGCCCTCCACCGTAACTGCATTCCCGCACCGCCGAAAAGTACGGCCATGGGGAATGCGCCGGACTTGCGAGACATATTGAGGATAAGGCAAGACAATCACGATCGATTCACGGATCGCGTGGCACTCCACAATGCGCGACGACGATCGTCGCACGGATATAGCAACTCCGCCGGGCCGAACACAAGAGACAAAGCTCGCTTGAGCTACGCCGTGATATAGCCCAATATAGAGGCGCCAAGACACCCACTATGCTTCACAGATGAAGTAATGGATCATCAAACTCAAGGATTTTAACCCGTGAATATTGAATCCTACGATGGCACAACAGACCCCACGGTTTGGATCGAAGACTATCTCCTTCATATCCACATGGCCCGCGCGATGATCTTCACGCCATCAAATACCTCCCACTCAAGCTTAAAGGACCAACTCGCATTGGCTTAACAGCTTGCCGCCAGAATCAATTGGTGTTGGGAGGACCTGAACCGCATTCCTTGACAACTTCTGTGGCACATATGTGCGACCACCGCATACATCGATGACCTAAGCCACATAATTCAGCAGCCAGACAAATCGCCGCATAATTCTCGACATGGTTCTAACAAAGAAAAATCAAATCGCCGACCGTCTGATGCGAGGCTCGCAGCCTTCAAACATAACATCCGCGACGAGTGGCTTGCCCGCACCTAGGACAGAAAAGCCAAAATCCATGGCAGCCCTCACATCACTCATGACCCGCTTCATGGGAGAGGACAGCTGGCTAGCCCGCAGAATAACCTCAAGAAAACTCGCAGTCCGGATAACAAGGACCACAATGGTAGGTCGCGTCGCAACAAAAACAAACGGTGCATTAACGGCGATAACACTAAGGATACGGCAGTCAACGCTGGATTCAGAGGCTCCAAACCCGGTCAGCGGAAAAAGCCATTCAAAAGAACTACCCCGAGTCCGTCCAATTTGGACCGAATACTGATCGCCGTGCGATACATGGCACTTCTAAAAAGCCAGCCTAATCACACCAACAGGATTGTTGGGTATTCAAGCAGCAAGTTAATTGCCGAAAACAATGACAAGGGGCTGCATAGCGATGACGAGGAAGAGACCCGACTGCCGAACAATAGAGGACAAAAGGGTTTCCCCCCACAAGTGTGGACGGTAAACACGATATACGCAACCCACATACCCAAGAGGGAGCGGAAGCGTGCACTCAGGGACGTGTATGCGATGGAGCCAGTCGCCCCGAAGTTCAACCCATGGTCCTCCTGCCCGATCACTTTTGATCGAAGGGACCACCCCACCAGTATCCGCCATTGCGGATTCACCGCATTGGTTTTAGACCCAATCGTCGATGGATTTCACCTCACAAGAGTCCTCTTGACGGCAAGCAAAGCCTCGAACCTGCTTTATCATGATACAAAGGTGCAAGATGGGCATAGACCCTCAAGGATTAAACCCACAAAGACGACCTTCAAAGGCGCCATACCTGTGTAGAGGCCAATTGTACAGCTCACCACACCGAAGTGGTCTTCGATCCCTGATAACTTCCGGCGAGGAGTTAATCTTTGACATAGTCCTGCTCCGCAGCGGCTATCACGCTCGCTCGGACGGACCGTGACGGTAAAGTTCAACGCGTGCCGACACGCATACCTCAAGCTCAAGATGCCAGGCCCTCGAGGAGTCATCACGGTCAATGGAAACACTAAACGCTCCCTCCGAACGGAGGAACACACAGCGGCTCTCGCGACGGAAGTACAGAGCAGCCTCTTAAGGCAATTTTTGAGTCCAGCCGTTAAACGACCGAACAAGGCCAAACGCGCCCGGAGTAACCTATAACAAGACCACCTGGCACGTTCCGAGCACGCGTAGCAATGCGGCCCCAACCCCAGCCCTTGCAAAATTGGAAGACTGGTCCTTCGCGTACATCACTACACCCTGGAGATACCATGGGCATAGGGGGAGGGGCACGACCACAACAGGACCAGAGTGCGGCTCAACCACACCAGGGGCTCCCAAGTGTGTCATCTTTTTTTTCTCTTTTTTACCCACAGGACTCCGTTCACCAGAGGCCCTGTCCGGTAGTAGACCTGCCGATTTCACGATGCAACAGCCAGGGAAGGAGAAAGGCTACGACGAGTATCCAGGTGGTCTCCATTACGAGCATTAAATCTTTTTATACACCATTCCGCAGCCTACCACTGGAGGGGACATGTTTAATAGTCCCATCCCTTGCTTACCGCAGTATTTGTATCGTTCTGCATTTATGGCAGATTTCTAATAAACAATGCATCGCCGCTTATAATTGCATTTCTTTCTTATACATATGTTCATTTATGACATGTTACATCCACACTTTCAGACGGCTAAATACACCAGGGGCTTAAGTTCCCCACATTATGGTGTGATAAGTCCGAACAATTTCACAAGTGCGGCACTCAACTTATAGCATTATATGCATCGGCTCGAATCATGTCTTGGGTCAATAGTTGGGTTTGCCTGCCCCATGTTTTGGTACCTTACGCCCGCTGTATCGGCTAAGGTAGCACGGGAGAACCACTACGATTGCGCCCGGCTGAGTTGGGCGAGCGCCTGGAGAAAGCTAAACCGACCGCCATGATAAGGCGAGAGTTGGTCGCTGTTCGAGAGGTCATTTCGAGTCCCTAAAGACTTATGCCGCTTAGAGCGAGGAACCGCTTTGTCTGCCCAGCGTGATAGCGCCTCAACTCGGTCTTCCGAACACTAGGGGCTTCACTAAATTTAAAATTATAGAATTCTATGGCTAAGTGAGAGTGTTCAAGCATTATAAGTCCGGTTGCCTCGTTCGTTGTGTTGATCGCCTCCCTAGATGGACCCATAAATGGGAACAAGAGCGCTCAAGTTTATCCCGAACACCCCAGCACTCATGGCACGGGGGCCGAAGCTGACGACTTGCCATCTCTCAGATTTGATAAACGGCCGCACAGAAGGTAATATTTTAAATTAACAAGCGTTGCTTAGCGCATATTAACAAAGCCTTCAGCTCACAGGATAGCAAAATGCGAGTCTACTCAAATATTACATCTTTGGAGCACTCACCCGCAATCATGCGGGCACCCTTCAGGACACTCTTATAATACATTTTGAGCGTACGATACTCCTTGCCCGCCGGCGGTAAGCGTCTGTCGAAGCTTCTCATTCCATCCTGCCCAAAGGCACCTTTGCACGGGCAAGGGCCCGACGGCACCTTCAATGCAAAGGAGTGCTTGACGACTTCAACCTGTGGATACGATCCACCACCACGACCAGCCAAGTAGCTCCTGTGCATGGCCTCCTTGGGCCACAAACCAACTATGAGGCCCTTGATGGCCTGCTCGCCACCTTGTGGAGCTCGACCAGCTGCTTCACTTGTCGCTAAGGGGCACGGATGTCCGCCTCAAAGACACTAAGACCGAA
The DNA here is from genome assembly GCA_021437245.1 of Aegilops speltoides. Classification (NCBI taxonomy): domain Eukaryota; kingdom Viridiplantae; phylum Streptophyta; class Magnoliopsida; order Poales; family Poaceae; genus Aegilops; species Aegilops speltoides. The sequence goes on from CM038145.1 coordinate 218,763,877, forward strand.
GACCTTCTCCGCCGAGCTCCCTCCTCGCCCGATAGAATGCGGCAAGATCGACACGCCATGGGCAGATCTGTGAACGCTCCCGAGAGCTCCGAATTCAGGTAAGTAATAGGTAATTCACATTTACATGCTTACTTTGCATGAAAATGGCTTACCCGCCGTTATCTTCTTTAACGCTCGATTTCTTGGAGGGCCTTAGGGCTTCGCCTTAGCGGCTTTGGCACTCTCAAGAGCCGATGCAAGCTCTGACTCGAAGTCTTTGAGTCTCGCCCAAACTCTCATGTTTTTCCACGAGCCCGGAGCTCTTGCTGCACCTCCGCCACCGCGCCTCGCTTCTCTCGCTCGGCTGCTCTGCGGGCCGATTATGCTCCACCGCAGACACCGCCTCCTTCAGTGGTCGCCACCGTCTGCGGGCCCCTATAGTACCCACGCTATCTTTGTCATTTTTTTTGCAACCAAATCCTTTTCTCAGAAGGTACAACTTTAATAAGGTGTTACTCACCTTCCTCGCCCTCGAGCTGCTTTTGGCACGGCCGAGCTTGCTCTCTGACCGCCGAGGCTTTGCTTCAAAGCATCGACCTCCGCAATCAAGGCGGCAGAGGTCAAGAGCCAAGAGCCTGCAATCCCATATTGACATATTTTTAGACTCACAGATATCTTTTTAGATCCTCATCCGCTTTTCTTCCTAACACCGAACCGAGCATCGGGCTACCGCCTATGCATTATTATATTACACATCTTAAAATTCTTACCTCAAAGCCTGTTAGAAGGCTGCTGCAGCTTTGGTCAGCCCGCCTTATCAAGTCAACCTTTCAATCACCGCACTCATGACAAGGCGGTGTTCTTCTTCGATGGAAGCGCCGCTGAGCGCCCCAAAGAAGTTATCCGCGCTCCGGTTGACGGAGGCCGCTGGCATCACAGTCTTGCCCTTCTTACGGGGGCCGCTGCCGGACTCCGAACCACCGCAGTTCCGGCGCAAAGTCCGTGCACAGTCCGGAGGTTGCCTGCGGCACTCCGGGCCTCCTCCTCCGGCAGGTCCTTCCTCGATCCCACCTGACGCCGCGCCACGAGGGTGGAGGCGGTCGGAAGAGAATCTATATCCGACGTGCCCAAGGACCCGCTCGACGAAGCGGGAAGATCATCCTTGGCCGGACTACAAGTTGTATGCGGCATTAGAAAGACACCGCGTGGCAAAAAGAAAAATTATAAATCATCCAGGAGTCCGGACACTTACGATCATGCCAGGGGCTTGGCCCTTGAGGGCCACTCCTCGTCGCCATCGCCGACGTTGGCGGAGCAGTCCGGAGGAAGGGTCCTTCCTTCTGATTCTTTCGCCTCCCTTGTTGGGGAGGCCTTCTCTTCTTCTCTCCTTCACCGGGAGAGGCCTCTTTTTCTCCTCCTCGTCCTCGTGGGAGGAGTCCGCCGAGTCATCGGACGAAGAGTCCGACACCACCGACGCCGGAACTCCTCCGGTTCACGGGCCTTCTTCTTGGGTTTCTTCTCCGCACCACGTAGTGCCGGGACCAAAGAGCCTGTAAACGGGCGTCCGCTGGGTCTTCTGGAAGGGGAGCCGGACAGTTAACCTGTCCGGACGTCTTCTGTCAGTCCTGTTAAAGGTATTAGGAGTTTAGATCCCGCATAGAGTCAAACTATGAAAAGAGAATGTCCCGTAAAGGATAACATAGCTTACCTCGCCACCGGCGCCAAGGCTGAATCCGCGATCTTGGTTGCGGATGCGGAGCTTCGCGCCCTTGAACAGCACCTCCGTGCAGCTTTGTACGAGTGTCAAGAGCCCGCCAAGGTCCGTGCTGTGCCGGATCAAACTCCCACAAATTGAAGTCCCGTTGCAGGCCGGGGAGAATCCGCGGACGAGCATGACTTTGATCACGCTGACAAGCTTAAGCTTCTTGTTCACTGTGGTCTGGAGACAGGATCGAGTCCGGTCGCCTCCTCCAACTACCCCAAAGCAAGCCCTTCTTCCAGGAGGTGAGCTGCATGGGGATGCCAGATCTGAATTCGGGGGCCGCTGCCCATTTAGGGTCACGCGGCTCGGTGATGTAGAACCACCCCGATTGCCACCATTTGATGGATTCCACGAAGGCACCCTCGAGTCAAGTGACGTTGGGCATTTTTTCCACCATGGCGCCTCCGCACCCCGCCTGGCTGCCCTTCACAACCTTCGGCTTGACATTGAAGGTCTTTAGCCACAAGCCGAACAGGGGGCTGGATGCAGAGGAAGGCCTCGCACACAATGATAAACGCCGAGAATTGAGGATGAAATTTGGGGCCAGATCGTGGAAGTCCAGGCCGTAGTAGTACATGAGCCCTCGGACAAAGGGGTGGAGTGGGAAGCCCAGTCCGCAGAGGAAATGGGGAAGGAATACCACCCTCTCATGGGCCTGGGGGTGGGGATGAGCTGCCCCTCGTTGGGCAGCCGGTGCGCGATGTCATTGGACAGTATCCGCGCCAAGAAGCTCGATGTGCCCTCCGTGACGGAGGAGGCCATCCACTTGCCTCCCGCCCGGACATGGCTGGAGAAGGTCGAGGTGAGATGTGCGGACTTGGGTGCTGGAGCTCGAGTGCGCGGAGATGGATAAGCAATGGAGGAAGAAGGCATAGGTAAAAGAGGTGGATCCTTATCACCTTATATATGGCGGACGAAAACTATGTGTCCCCACCGGCCTGGTAAAACTCGCTTATCTCCCAAGCGCCACAATCAATGGCGCGTTGGGTTACCCACGTCCGTATTGATGGGAATCCTGAATAAGGGGAACACGATCTCGCTCGACAAGACGTGCTAAGGAAACCGCCGCTAAACGCTACCGAGGTGGTATAATAAAACGATTCGAGTAAAGGCTTGGTAGTGGTGTGACGCCACGCCACAAAATACGCCGCCAGATTGAACTTGTGTAAATATTATTCTCTACGGTGGTATGTGGAATTTATTTTACGTAGCTGGACACTATCCTGGTGTTCACAATCTTCTATGAATTATTCGAGGAGGAACCCGCCTTTGCAATGCCGAAGACAATATGCGCTACCGGACTCGTCGTCATTGAAGCCTGGTTCAGGCTACCGAGGAGTCTCGATCGGGGTGTCCGGATTGTCAACTATCATCATCGGCCGACTCCAAGACTATGAATATTCAAGATTGAAGACTTCGCCCCATGTCCGGATGGGACTTTCCTTGGCGTGGAAGGCAAGCTTGGCAATACGGATATGTAAATCTCCTACCATTGTAACCGACTCTGTAACCCTAGCCCTCTCCGTGTCTATATAAACCAAGGGTTTTAGTCCGTAGAATCGACAACAGCATACAACAATCATACCATAGGCTAGCTTCTAGGGTTTAGCCTCCTTGATCTCGTGGTAGATCCACTCTTGTACTACCCATATCATCAATATCAATCAAGTAGGAGTAGGGTTTTACCTCCATCGAGAGGGCCCGAATCTGGGTAAAAACATCGTGTCCCTTGTCTCCTGTTACCATCCGCCTAGACGCACAGTTCGGGACCCCCTACCCAAGATCCGCCGGTTTTGACACCGACACGAAGGTTTGAAGCGACTTGACAATTTTCACAGCACTCATTGCCCACTTCCCGTGTGAATTATTCAATAAACCTCCATGACATGATGGTCACTTTTGCAGTAGACAATTTGTCCTGCATCAAAAAACCTCACAAAACAGAGGAATTGCTCTTTCAAAAAAAACAATATATAGTATAAGAATATAACGGATGGATTTCACCTGATTCGTCAGGCCAGTAATTATCCACCACAGAGTTGATGATCACCATGGTGAAGTTGAAATCAACCACGGCCGAGTCAGCCGCAGGAGTAGACAGATGAGTCAACCGCGACGTTGTAAGCCAGTGCGGACGGGCGAGTCGACCGCGGTGTTGCAAGCCGGCGCGAACGAGGAGTCGGCCGCAGCATTGGAAACAACACGGACGCGGGCGAGTCGGCCGCGGGCGCGGACGACGAGTCAGCCACGTGTGTTGATGTAGCGGGGGCGGCGACTTGCGCACGTATTCGTCCAACAACATATCATGGACAAGCGCTAGTGCAAAAGTAATATTGGCGCACACCCCTTTGCGACACCTTTGTAACGAATACTGCTGTATTTGGACGGGAGATGTTCGTGTAGACTGGTCAAATGACTCCATAGTCAAAATACAGGCTAGCGATACTAGTACTTCCTCTGGGGTTTTTTTCTTGGTGTTTTATGCTCAGCCCGCGTACCAAAGAGGTGGGGAACAAAAATCAGATTGTCTTGCCCAATTGCTCTTTGCATGCACACGGGTGCTCTGTCCTGTCCATCTCTCAGGATTTGCATGTGTTTCTCTTTCTTCAGCATCCGTGATAGTCTTTCAATTGTTGCTTTGCTAAATTCTCCTCTTCAAGAACTCAACAGGCGGCTGAAGTAGCGCCCTGGCGGGTCACGGTAGAGAGGACACGGCAGCCCAAGGTCGGCAACGGCGGAAAACGGCCCGGCCGGGACGGCTCAGCGGCTGCAATGGGGCGGTGCGGCGCAGGTACCGGCCATGGCAGAGGCGGCGGTGATCCGGTTGCTTCAACGTAGCAAAAACAGTACTGCAGGCTTGCTTCGGAGCCGCGGGCCACAACAGCGTAGGTGGGAGCACAAAGCGCAGCCGGCAGCCTGTCGGCAGCGGCTCGGCGATTTAACACGGAAAGGCTCGTAGGCAAGAGCTTGACTCGGTGGCGGCTCAGCGGCGGGAGGCCAAGGTGGCGCGCGCAGAAGAAGCATCCGACCACGGTCGTTTAGAGGTAGCTGCGGCTGTAGAGGTAGCAGCGACTTGAGTTCTGCACTTCTGCTTGGGGCGGTTCGAGTGTGGCCGGCGGCGGCGATTTGAAGACGGAGCCCAGCGACTTAGCGTGAGGCGGTTCAGCGCGAGACGAGCCACTTAAGCTCTGGCAGAGGCGACTCAACGCAGAGGAGGGCAGCTCGACGGTAGAGGTTGAGGCCGGAGCACAGCCGTGGCGGTCTCTCGACCGGGGCGGGCCGGCGGCGTGGTCAAAGACCAATCTGCGGCTGCTGCTCGCTTCGGTCGCGCTGGCTGTCCATGTCCGAGTCCATCTTCGATCGTGGAGCTGTCAGTCTGTTTAATCAACTTTCCTTCTCAACAAACAACAAGTCTCTTGGGACTTTCCCTTGTCGTGGAGCACTAGTTGAATCCGGGTTGAAACTTTTTACTCTTCCCTTTCCTTTTTTTTTCTTTGTCAATCCAATCCTCAATACTCACGGATAACCAACCTTTTTTTTGCAAGGACACGGATAACCAACCTGACCGTAGCTTTATGTGAGGTGTAGCAAAAGTACTAATTGGTTCAACAGCAGATCGCTTTTTCTCGTAACTTGCCGCAATGCCTGATCATGTAGGAACTTGAGGAGGCAATTAATCTTGCCTTGGTTTCAAATGACAGTTGAACAGAAATTGACCTGGATTCGACGGATCATCTGGTCGTAGCGGCGCGCACCACGCAACCCTAATCTTTGAACTCAAACCTTCACCTGTCTAATCGCGAGCTCTTCGATCCCTGAAGAGATCCCTCCAAAAATTCAACACCACCGTGCGCAGGCCCCACGGTGGGCGCCAACTATAGTGGATTTATCACGGCAGATGTTCTTAGTGTCAGGACTTAGTCGCGAGGCCAACGCATCTATGTGGTAGTTTGAGAGGGGTTGAGTGGGACGAAAGACGCGGGGCGGATCAACACGCAAGACAAGGGTTTAGACAGCTTCGGGCCCCGGGAAACATCTTCCGGTAATAGCCCTACATGCTGTTTGAGGATAGGTCTCATTATGCTCATGAGGGAGTCGCCGCATAAGCCGGCTCCCCCTTTGTGTAGCCCTAGATATTGTTTCTTGTTGCTTTTTTCTGTCCCTCTTTGGGGAGCCCTGCCCCTCCTTATATATGTTGAAGGGGCGGGTTACATGACTAGTCCTAGTAGGATTAGGATTAACCTATTACAAGTGGAGTCCTAGTCTTGCTTCCTTTATAAGAGAATATTCCTTGTGCTTTCCTCATAAACCCGCCCATCATTAACATGAGCCGGCCTTCTGGGCCTTGGGCCTTGTCATCCATCTGACCCGCCCGCCGGGTTACTATGAGCCGCCAAGTCCGGATGGATTACCCGTGAATCGCCAAGCTCCGGGCGGGTCATACTTCTGGCGGTTTACACCGCGGGGTATATCCCCAACAGGTATGGTTTGCAGGCTTCCCAGGAGTACTGTGGATTTGGCATATCTTATTCAAGATTTTGTTTAAGTTAGATAGCTCGTCCCAATTATCCTTAAGGGGCAGTTTTTATGATCCTGTCGTGAGCTCTTGAATCCGCCGTTGACCGCCGTGCTCTTCGGGTTGTTTCCCTTAGTCCGGCGCTGGACCTTGCTTCGTCGCGGTTTCCCGTTTCCATCCCTGACTTCGGATGTACTTGGGTCGCTGGTACTGCATCTTGCCAGCCAGCTATCCTCTCCTGCGCAAAAGCGGGTCATGTGGCTTGTTAATGCGGCCATTGTTCTTGGCTTTTCTTGGCCGAGGTGTCTGGCGATCCATTCGCCTCTTGACGTTGTGTTTGAAAGCTGCTAAGGCTTTGCGTCCTGGACAATCAACTATTTGGTTCTTTTAGTAAGGAATTGTTCTGAATTTTCGGCCGACTCTCCGGTTGTTGGGTTATGTGACTTAAATCGCCTCAGATCCGGAGATCGGACATAGGTCCCTTGAAAATTTGCCCAAAAAGCGCCCTCGAGCTCTTCCCAACTTCCAATGGTGTTTTCGGGAGGCTTTTGAGCCAATGTCGGCTGGCACTTTGAGCTTGAGGGTAAGTATTTTATGGCGGAGGTCATCTCCTTTAGCCATGTGTATGTGGACGATGTAATCCTCAATCCCACTCTGTGGTCTGTTGTTCCGTCAAGATGCCTCTATGTTTACGGGCTTGAATCACCTGAAATTCATAATCCGTAACCTCATCGGTCAAACATAGGGGATGTGCGGCACCCCTATATTTAGGTGTACCGTATTCGGATACTTGACGTGTTGCATTGCTTACTAGAGCTTGCTTTCTTGGCCCGTAGATAGATCTAACTGGGCCATCTTTTTGATGTGAACTGCAGCGGATCGCATGCCGGCTTATGTGCGGCGCCGCTTGCGCTCTATGTTTGCCATGGGTCGCTCTATCCGACCGGTGGTCTCTTTGTTCTTTGATTGCGGGCCTCTACGGCCTCCTCAGAAATTCGGGCAGTAGTTTTCGCTTTGGTAGTTTTTGTTCGGGCGATCGTCGCCAGATTTGTCTCAGAGTGTTGAGTACTTTGCTCCGTCTGATCTTGAGCGCAACTTCCTCTGTTTTGAGCTTCCGCTTCTGCTTTTTCAGGCTATGCGCAGTGGCCACGAGCCTTTTGTGGAGGTTCTTTTGCTCCAGCAACTTTTCCGGCGTGAGATCGTCCGGACTGTTATCTTCGCCGGGGACGGATTGTTTATCTATATCGTCCTGTTCGGACGGTTGCTCGATAGCATGTCCGTCGTCCACGGGTTCGTCCTGCACTATGGCTGGGTCTGTATGGCTGCTGTCTTTGTCGAGGCGGGATTCTAAGCGGCGCTTACGTCGCCGTTTTGATCGCCGAGGGAATGATCCTCGTGACGCCCCGTTGTTCCTCTCGTCGCTTCCTTTAGGTGTGTCCACCATGTATACATCGTGAGATGAGGTGGCTGTCCAGTGCCCTATAGGTGCTGGTTCATGTTTGTCTTCTACATCGTCGTCCATACCGTCGATGTCTTTAGAGTCGAAGTCGAGCACGTCGTTTAAACTTTCAACAACGGCTACGGAGTGGGTGGTGGGTGGGCTTCGAATTTCTTCGTCGTCCGCATCCCAACCTTCCTGACCATAGTCCGGCCAGGTCTCTCCTGATAGAGAGAGAGAGAGAGACTTTAGTGAATTCAGGATGTCGCCAAAGGGAGAGTGCTGAAAGATGTCCGCGGCGGTGAACTCCATGATCGGCGCCCAGTTGGATTCGATTGGCAGGAGCGCGGAAGGTTCAGAGTCCGGAGAGGAGTCCGGCACCTTAGAGTCACAAGCTTCGCAAGGACAGGGTTGGTGTTCGCCAATCGCCAGAGAGATAGCAGCCTCGAGGCGGTGTCCAGCCACCCATCCTCGATCGGCGCAATGATCGGCCCGAGCTAAGGGTCGGAGCGACATCGGTGCGGCCTCCGTGGCACCGTCCGCGGCAGAGCTAGATCATGCCCTTCAGAATAAAGGCGGCGTGTTTGGCTGTGGCTCAACCCGCCGAAGATCAAGTCTCCGCAAGGCCACCGCGTAGTTCAAACTTCCAAATCTGACCGATGGCTGTGGTTGTTGCTTTTAATCCGCCTCCAGATGGCTGCTTAATTGGCTCACAAAGGCAAAGCCGCCGAATACGAAGATCTGTCCGGGAGAAAAGTCTCACCTCGACCGCATCGTTGTTGATGGTCTGAGGAGCCATCGGGCTCAAGATGACGACACGAGGAACTCTCAATGAAAGCACCAATGTCGGTGTCAAACCGCGGATCTCGGTAGGGGGTCCCAACTATGCGCCTAGGCGGATGGTAATAGGAGACAGGGACACGATGTTTTTACCTGTGTCGGGCCCTCTCGGTGGAGGTAAAACCCTACTCCTACTTGATTTATATTGATGATATGGGTAGTACAAGAGTAGATCTACCACAAGATCGAGAGGCTAAACCCTAGAAGCTAGCCTATGGTATGATTGTTGTTCGCCCCACGGACTAAAACCCTCCGGTTTATATAGGCACCAAGAGGGTTAGGGTTACACAGTAGTCGGTTACAATGGTAGGAGATCTACATATCCAGACGCCAAGCTTGCCTTCCACGCCAAGGAAAGTCCCATCCGGACACGGGACAAAGTCTTCAATCTTGTATCTTCATAGTCCAGGAGTCCGGCCAAAGGCTATAGTCCGGTCATCCGGACACCCCCTAATCTAGGACTCCCTCAGCTAGGCTCGTCAAGTTTAACCTGAGCATTCCGCGTGTGCAACTGTTTTGCACCCGTTGCATTTGAATGTAGAGCCTATCACACCCGATCATCACGTGGTGTCTCAGCATGAAGAACTTTCGCAACGGTGCATACTCAGGGAGAACACTTATACCTTGAAATTTAGTGAGAGATCATCTTATAATGCTACCGTCAATCAAAGTAAAATAAGATGCATAAAGGATAAACATCACATGCAATCAATATAAGTGATATGATATGGCCATCATCATCTTGTGCTTGTGATCACCATCTCTGAAGCACCGTCATGATCACCATTGTCACCGGCGCGACACCTTGGTCTTCATCATAGCATCATTGTCGTTTCGCCACCTATTGCTTCTACGACTATTGCTACCGCTTAGTGATAAAGTAAAGCAATTACAGGGCGATTGCATTGCATACAATAAAGCGACAACCATATGGCTCCTGCCAGTTGCCGATAACTTGGTTACAAAACATGATCATCTCATACAATAAAATATAGCATCACGTCTTGACCATATCACATCACAACATGCCCTGCAAAAACAAGTTAGACGTCCTCTACTTTGTTGTTGCAAGTTTTACGTGGCTGCTACGGGCTGAGCAAGAACCGTTCTTACCTACGCATCAAAACCACAACAATAGTTCGTCAAGTTAGTGATGTTTTAACCTTCTCAAGGACCGGAGTAGCCACACTCGGTTCAACTAAAGTTGAGAAACCGACACCGCGCCACCAATTGTGCAAAGCACGCCGGTAGAACCAGCCTCAGAAGCGCACGCTGTAATGTCGGTCCGGGCCGCTTCATCCAACAATACCACCGAACCAAAGTATGACATGCTGGTAAGCAGTATGACTTGTATCGCTCACAACTCACTTGTGTTCTACTCATGCATATAACATCTACGCATAAAACCTGGCTCTGATACCATAGTTGGGGAACGTAGTAATTTCAATATTTTTCCTACGTGTTGGAAATATGCCCTAGAGGCAATAATAAAAGGATTATTATTATATTTCCTTGTTCATGATAATTGTCTTTATTCATGCTATAATTGTATTATCCGGAAATCGTAATACACATCTGAATACATAGACCATAATATGTCCCTAGTAAGCCTCTAGTGGACTAGCTCGTTGATCAATAGATAGTCATGGTTTCCTGACTATGGACATTGGATATCGTTGATAACGGGATCACATCATTAGGAGAATGATGTGATGGACACGACCCAATCCTAAGCATAGCACAAGATCGTGTAGTTCGTTTTGCTAGAGCTTTTCCAATGTCAAGTATCTTTTCCTTAGACCATGAGATCGTGTAACTCCCGGATACCGTAGGAGTGCTTTGGGTGTACCAACGTCACAACGCCACCGGGTGACTATAAAGGTGCACTACGTATCTTCGAAAGTGTCCGCTGGGTTGACACGGATCGAGATCGATTTTTCACTCCGTATGACGGAGAGGTATCTCTCGCCCACTCGGTAATGCATCATCATGATGAGCTCAAAGTGACCAAGTGTCCGGTCACGGATCATGCATTACGGCACGAGTAAAGTGACTCGCCAAGAACGAGACTGAACGAGGTATTGGGATACCGACGATCGAGTCTCGCAAGTAACGCATCGATTGACAAAGGGAATTGTATACGGGTTGATTGAATCCTCGACATCGTGGTTCATCCGATGAGATCATCGAGGAGCATGTGGGAGCCAACATGGGTATCCAGATCCCGCTGTTGGTTATTGACCGGAGAGCCGCCTCGGTCATGTCTACGTGTTCCCGAACCCGCAGGTCTACACACTTAAGGTTCGATGGACGCTTAGGGTTGTAGAGATATGAGTATGCAGCAAACCGAAGTTGTTCTGAGTCCCGGATGAGATCCCTGACGCCACGAGGAGTTTCGAATGGTCCGGAGGTAAAGAATATTATATAGGAAGTGCAGTTTCGCCATCGGAGAGTTTCGGGGTCACTGCAGATTGTACCGACCACCGGAAGGGTCCCGGGACCACCGGTGGGGCCACCTATCCTGAGGGCCCTGGGCTGAAGTGGGAGGGACCAGCCTCGGTAGGCTGGTGCGCTCTGGGCCCCCGCTGCGCCTAGGGTTGGGAACCCTAGGGGGGCGCCCACTTGCCTTGGGCACTCCGCCCCTTGGCCACCGCCCCTAGAGATCCCATCTCTAGGGCAGGCGCCTGGGGCCTATATAAAGGAGGGGGAGGAGGGCAGCCGCACCAAGTCTTGGCGCCTCCTCTCCCCTGCTACACCTCTCCCTCGCAGGCTCGTGGCTCGCTCACTGGGAACTTCTGCAGCATCCACCACCACGCCATCGCGGTTGTTGATCTTCATCAACATCTCCTTCCCCTTGCTGGATCAAGAAGGAGGCGACGCCATCCGCCTCCGCACGTGTTGAACGCGGAGGTGTTGTCCGTTCGGCACTTGGTCATCGGTGATTTGGATCACGACGAGTACGACTCCCTCAACCCCGTTCTCTTGAACGCTTCCGCTCGCGATCTACAAGGGTATGTAGATGCACTCCTATCACTCATTTCTAGATGAACTCATAGATGGATATTGGTGAAACCGTAGGAAAATTTTTATTTTCTGCAACGTTCCCCAACACTACGCACACGCAAGATCATGGTGATGCATAGCAACGAGAGGGGAGAGTGTTGTCCATGTACCCTCGTAGACCGAAAGTGGAAGTGGTAGCACAACGCAGTTGATGTAGTCGTATGTCTTCACGGCCCGACCGATCAAGCACCGAAAGCACGGCACCTCCGAGTTCTTGCACACGTTCAGCTCGATGACGTCTCTCGAACTCCGATCCAGCCGAGTGTCGAGGGAGAGTTCCGTCAGAACGACGGCGTGGTGACGCGATGATGTTCTACCGACGCAGGGCTTCGCCTAAGCACCACTATGATATTATCAAGGTGGAATATGGTGGAGGGGGCACCGCACACGGCTAATAGATCTCAAGGATCAATTGTTGTTGTGGCTAGAGGTGCCCCCCAGCCCCCGTATATAAAGGAGCAAGGGGGAGGGGGCGGCCGGCCAGGAGGGGGCGTGCCAGGAGGAGTCCTACTCCCACCGGGAGTAGGACTCCCTCCTTTCCTTGTCCAAGTAGGAGAAGGGGAAGGAAGGGAGAGAGGGGAGGAAGGAAAGGGGGGCGCCGCCCCCCCTCCTTGTCCTATTCGGTCTAGAGGGGGAGGGGCACGTGGCCTGCCCTGCCCCCCCTCCTCTTCTCCACTTTGGGCACATGAGGCCCATTAACTTCCGAAGGGGGTCCGTAACCTCTCGGATCTCAGATATATCCGATAACCCCCGGAACCATTCCGGTGTCCGAATATAGTCGTCCAATATATCAATCTTCATGTCTCGACCATTTCGAGACTCCCCGTTATGTCCGTGATTACATCCGGGACTTCGAACTATCTTAGGTACATCATAACACATAAACTCATAATATAGTTGTCCTCTAACTTTAAGCGTGCGGACCCTACGGGTTCGAGAACTGTGTAGACATGACCGAGACACGTCTCTGGTCAATAACCAATAGCAGAACCTGGATGCTCATATTGGCCCCTACATATTCTACGATGATCTTTATCGGTCAAACCGCATAACAACATACGTTGTTCCCTTTGTCATTGGTATGTTACTTGCCCGAGATTCGATCGTCGGTATCTCAATACCTAGTTCAATGTCGTTACCTGCAAGTCTCTTTACTCATTACATAATGCATCATTCCGTAACTAACTCATTAGCTACATTGCTTGCAAGGCTTATAGTGATGTGCATTACCGAGAGGGCCCAGAGATACCTCTCCGACAATCGGAGTGACAAAACCTAATCTCGAAATATGCCAACTCAACATGTACCTTTGGAGACACCTCAGAGCTCCTTTATAATCACCCGCCACGCCAGACATTTGGTAGCACACAAAATGTTCCTCCGACAAACGGGAGTTGCATAATCTCATAGTTGTAGGAACATGTATAAGTCATGAAGAAAGCAATAGCAACATACTAAACGATCAAGTGCTAAGCTAATGGAATGGGTCAAGTCAATCACATCATTCTCCTAATGATGTGATCCCGTTAATCAAATGACAACTCATGTCTATGGTCAGGAAACACAACCATCTTTGATCAACGAGCTAGTTAAGTAGAGGCATACTAGTGACACTATGTTTGTCTATATATTCACACATGTATTATGTTTCCGATTAATACAATTCTAGCATGAATAATAAACATTTATCATGATATAAGGAAATAAATAATAACTTTATTATTGCCTCTAGGGCATATTTCCTTCAGGTGGAGCCCTCCGTGAACTCTCGCAACCGTTACCCTTCGTGGATTGAAGTCTCCATCAACGTGGATGTACGATAGCACCAGCTATCGGAACCACGCCAAAGACATCCGTGTCTCCAATTGCGTTTGCACACTCCAATCCCATCCCTTTACTTTCTTGCAAGTTGCACGCTTTACTTTCCGTTGCTCATATACTCTTTGCATGCTTGCTTGATTTGTATTGTGAATGGTTAAACTTATACTTAAACTCCACCTAAACTTGAAAAACTTAAAAACTGCCAACTTTGAGTGTTAAGGGTCTACTCACCCCCCTCTAGACACCTCTTCTCGATCCTTTCAACCATCCAGAGACATTTGCCGGTCATAGGAATCATGCCTTGTAGCGACTGGGATGTCCATCGGATTTTCTTTTCTATGATCTTGTGTAGTTCTCCCTAGCTGAAGCTATTGCTACTTGTGATAGGCGTTGGGATTTCCCTGAAGAGGAAGGGTGATGTAGTATATTAGCAGATAGTATTGCCCTTAGTAGAGAACCAAGGTTTATCGAACCAGTAGGAGATTCACGCAAACAAAGATAAATGGTAAATGCACACACGTAAAACAAATACTTGGACCCAACGCGGGCAACAGGGTTGTCAATTCCGTTGAACTCGTTAATTGCAAGGATTAATTTTGTCAAGGTAGATATATAAATTGCAAAACAAAACAAAATATAATAAATTACAACAAGGTATTTATGGTTTTATTAATATGATGTGAATGGAGCCGGGGGCATACCTTTCACTAGAGGAATCTCCCTCATGAGCGTAGTAACGGTGGGTACACAAACTACTGTTGGTCAATTGATAGAAAAACACATAGTTATGATGTTATTCATGGCATGATCAGTACATAGACATTACATCCATGCACTACTAGGGAAAAGCCTATACACAGAATCTTATCAGCAGCGCGCTTCAAAATAACTCGCTGCTGCTAACTAGCAGTAGCGCGGACCACTGAAACTCGTTGTTGAGACAAATATAGCAGTAGCACGTCCACCCAAAGACGTGCTGCTGCTATAATTCCTACGAGGCCACCGCTGGTTAGTTATAGCAGCAACGTTAAAATGACGCTGCCATCGCTCGTTGCATAGTAGCAGTGCATTTCCCGACAAGCGCCATCGCTAAGTTTCCTACAAAAATTTAGTCCCACCTCGCCCGTGAAGAGAGTTTCTACCACCTTAAATTGTTACTTCTCACACTTTGACAAGCACTTGATCTTCATTGAACTCTATGTGTAGAATTTAGGTTGCAATATGAGTCTTCACCTGTTCCTAAACCGTGAGGACTCATATTGTCAAATCAGATTGTACACAAAAGATCGTTGATGATCAATGTGTATTTTTGCATGTCGACACATAGCAAGAGCGCCATCGTGAAAAGCGCTGCTGCTAGATAGCTTAGCAAGAGCGTGTTTTGTCAAGAGCGCCATTGCTAAGCCATCCATCTCCTCGATCTCCTCCTTCGATCCACTCACACACAACCACTCAAAATCTGCGCCACAGGCCTGGGGCCGCCTCTCCTCCTGCGTCAAGGCCACAGGCCCTGCCGCCTCCTCCGTCTGCGCTCAAGGCCGTCACCTCCTCCTCCTTGCTGGACTCGTGCACCGGCCTCCTCCTCCGTCCTCCTCTCCACTCGCTGGCTGGCGGCCCTCCGCCTCCGCCTTCCTCCTCCGTCCTCCTCAACTAGCCGCGCCCGGCCGGCCCTCCTCGCTCCGCCTTCCTCCTCCATCCTACTCTCTTCTCCCTCCTTGAGTCGCCCTCCTTCTCCCTCCTGCTCATATGCAACATTTTGATTTAGTTGATATAACTTAGCTGACTTAGTAGGCTAGTTGATTTAGTTGACTTAGAACATTTTGATTTTGTTGATTTAGTAGGCTAGTTGATTTAGTTGACTTAGAACATTTTGATTTAGTTGATTTAGTAGGCTAATTCATTTAGTTAATTTAGTTGACTTAGAACATTTTGATTTAGTTGATTTAGTAGGCTAGTTGATTTAGTTGCCTTAGAATATTTTGATTTAGTTGACTTAGTAGGTTAGTTGATTTAGTTGACTTAGAACATTTTGATTTAGTTGATTTAGTAGGCTAATTTATTTAGTTAATTTAGTTGACTTAGAACATTTTGATTTAGTTGATTTAGTAGGCTAGTTGATTTAGTTGCCTTAGAATATTTTGATTTAGTTGACTTAGTAGGTTAGTTGATTTAGTTGACTCAGAACATTTTGATTTAGTTGTTTAGTAGGCTAGTTGATTTAGTTGACTTAGGAACATTTTGATTTAGTTGATTTAGTAATCCTTTGCTCATATTGCTTTAGGAAGAATGGCGCCACCACCACCACCACTATGTTAATCTGTGTAAGTCAAGATGCGCCAAAGAGCCTTGCAACCGGCAAGATGTTCTAAGATCTACTTCCAAGCCGAAGTTTTCATCATGCTTGTGTAAGAAATTAGATGAAATGTAATAACTATTTTATTTTTAGTGTTGGCATTATCGCATTGTGTCATTTTGCTTAGTTTACACAGATCGTCCCATGCAACTGAGGTTGAAATTCAACAAGTCGACAGAGACATCTGTGACATTTGAGGCTCTGGGGCGTACACTATGGAGGTCGAGAAAGGACGCAATATGTCGCAGATTGGAGGAGATGGATGGGCCCATTTCGTCGCATGACGATGCATCTTATTGGTGGTGAGTTGATCAGCTTCAACTTCCGAGCGTAAAGACCCAAGCTAGCTGTCATTTATCTCAACCTCGTGGAAGATGATGAAGATGACGAAGATGATGAAGATGATGAAGATAATGAGGACCCACTCGATGAAGATGATGAGGACCCACTTCATGAAGCCATCGTAGCTCAAAGAACAAGGCTGAGTGAGGAGGAGGTGTCCAACTGTGGGACATAATTCCGCCCGCGTCGACTTTGTCGGGTGCCATTCGTGACCCGCTTGACAAATACCATGGTTGATCGACATGATATGGTATGTTATACTTACAAATGCAAATTAATAGTGTGAATTACTTAGTGTACAGTCCAATGATATGGTATGTTGTGTGGAACTAGTCGATGATATATATGTTTTAGTGTAGAGTTCGATCACATGCTTATTAATTGATATGTTTTTCTTATTCGTAAATTGGCAAAGAGCATATCTGTGAGTTATGGTATCGAGCCCGATGAAGAAGGCTCAATTGGACTACGCCCATCGCAAGGGGCTCCGTCACAACTTGTACTTACTGCGTGGACACGGACGGTCGCACACACTTAAGCTCGGTTGGGTGGAAGAAATTCCTCGATGGCAAGAATCTTCGTGTTGGACAGGCCATCCTAATTACTATCGTGAACACCAACCACCCAGTGCTTGAGGATGATGATTGTCTTCGATATCATCTAGAACTACATATGTGTGTGTGGCTATATCATCTAGAACTACATATGTGTGTGTGGCTATATCATCTAGCTAGAACTACATATGTGTGTGTGGCTATATCATCTAGAACTACATATGATGATCGTCATTTCGATATCATCTAGAACTACATATGATGATGGCCGCTGATATGACCATGTATCGCTTGAGGATGCATGTTGGCTATGCATGAAATTGTTATCTTAGTACTTTTCGTTTCCAAATTACTCGTCGTGGTTTGAACTAAAACCATGACGAGTAATTTGGAACGAAGGGAGTACTACCGTACCTAGTAATGGTTTATGAATTTGATATCTACTAGTAGTACCTAGTACCTAGTATCCGAAAGGAGAACTGAAAGTGAAAAGAGAACCGAAAGGAATGGGGCAAGGGGAAAATGATGAAAGATATAGCGAGAGCGGATGAAGAAATCGCCACAGCTAGTTAATAGTAGCTGTTCCCAAAAGCGCTGCATTGATATCGCTCAACAAGAGTAGTGCGGGTTGGGCGCTACTACTATGAGTTAGTCAGAAGGCTTATTAGTAGCTGCCACCCGCGCCATCGCTAGCCTGAAAACCCGCGCTGCTGCTAGCCTTTTCCCTAGTAGTGATGACAAGTAGACCAAAACGATTCCGCAGCTACTAGTATTACTCCACCCCTCGGCCGCTATCCAACATGCATCTTAAGTTTTAAGTTCATAAGAAACAGAGTAATGCTTGGAGCATGACGACATAATGTAGACAAATTAGGACCACCTAATATGATAGAACCCCATCGTTTTACCCTAGTAGCAACAATACAAACATGTGCCTCGCTACCCCTTCTATCACGAGGTGAGGACACCGCAAGATTGAACCTACTACCATGCACCACTTCCACTGAAGATCTACTAATCAACTTGGCCAAAGAAAACTCATAGATCGGACAACATTACATATCTATAACAATCACACATAATAAAGTTCATAAAAGACTTAATTACTTTCAATAAATAATCGAATCATAAACCCACAATTCACCGAATCCCAACAAGTGCACCACAAAAAGATTACATCGAATCGGTCTCCGAAGAGAACATTGTATTGAAGATCAAAGAGAGAGAGAGAGAGAGAGAGAGAGAGAGAGGATCCATCTAGCTACCGATATGGACCCGTAAGTCATGTGGGAACTACTCACGCGTCATTGGAGAGGCAGCAAGGTTGATGTAGAGGCCTCCTTGATCGATTCCCCCTCCAGCAGTGTACTGATAGAGGCCTTCAGATGAGGTCGTGCAAGACAGAGGCTTGCGGCAGCGGAATAATTATTTTGGGTCTCCCTCTAGCGGTTTCTAGATTTTAGGGAATTTATAAGCTTGGTGTCGGTGTCAAAACCGGCGGATCTCGGGTAGGGGGTCCCGAACTGTGCGTCTAGGCAGATGGTAACAGGAGACAAGGGACACGCTGTTTTTACCCAGGTTCGGGCCCTCTCGATGGAGGTAAAACCCTACTCCTGCTTGATTCATATTGATGATATGGGTAGTACAAGAGTGGATCTACCACGAGATCAAGGAGGCTAAACCCTAGAAGCTAGCCTATGGTATGATTGTTGTAATGGTTGTTCGTCCTACGAACTAAAACCCTCCGGTTTATATAGACACCGGAGAGGTCTAGGGTTACACAGAGTCGGTTACAATGGTAGGAGATCTACATATCCGTATTGCCAAGCTTGCCTTCCACGCCAAGGAAAGTCCCATCCGGACACGGGACGAAGTCTTCAATCTTGTATCTTCATAGTCTTGGAGTCCGGCCGATGATGATAGTCCGGCTATCCGGACACCCCCTAGTCCAGGACTCCCTCAGTAGCCCCTGAACCAGGCTTCAATGACGACGAGTCCAACGCGCATATTGTCTTCGACATTGCAAGGCGGGTTCTTCCTCCGAATAATTCATAGAAGATTGTGAACACCAGGATAGTGTCCGGCTCAGTAAAATAAATTCCACATACCACCGTAGAGAGAATAATATGCACACAAGTTCAATCTGCTGATGTATTTTGTGGCGTGATGTCACACCACTACCGAGCCTTTACTTGAATCGTTTTTATTATACCACCTCAGCACGTTTAGCGAAGCGGTTTCCTTGGCACGTCTTGTCGAAGTAGAGATTGTGTTCCCCTTATTCCGGGATTCCCATCAATACGGATGTGGGTAACCCAACCGCGCCATTGATTGTGGCGCTTGGGAGATAAGCGAGTTTTACCAGGCTGGTGGGGACGCATAGTCTTCGTCCGCCCATATATAAGGGGATAAGGATCCACCTTTTTTACCTACGCCTTCTTCCTCCTTGGCTTATCCATCTCACAAGACTCGAGCTCCCGGTGCCCAAGTCCGCACATCTCGCCTCATCCTTCTCCAGCCATGTCCGGAGCGGAGGCAAGTGGATGGCCTCCTCCGTACGGATGGGCACACCGAGAAGCTGCATGGCGCGCGGATACTGTCTAGCGACATCGCGCACCGGCCGCCCGACGAGGGAAGCTCATCCCACCCCTGTGCCCCATGAGAGGGTCGATTTCTTCCCCACTTCCTCCGCTGGACTGGGCTTCCCACTTCACCCCTTCGTCCAGGGGCTCATGTACTACTACGGCTGGACTTCCACGATCTGGCGCCAAACTTCATCCTCAACATCTCGGCGTTTATCGTCAGGTGCGAGGCCTTCCTTCAGCATCCAGCCCCACTTCGGCTTGTGGCTAAAGACCTTCAATGTCAAGCCGAAGGTGGTGAAGGGCTTCCAAGCGGAGTGCGGAGGCGCCATGGTGGGCAAAATGCCCAACGTCATTTGGCTTGAGGGTGCCTTCGTGGAATCCATCAAAGGTTGGCAATCGGGGTGGTTCTACATCACCGAGCCGCGCGACCCTAAATGGGCAGCGGCCCCCGAGTTCAGATCTGGTTCCCCCATGCAGCTCACCTCCTGGAAAAGAGAAGGGCTTGCTATGGGGTAGTTCGGAGGAGCTGACCGGACTCCAGTCCTGTCTCCAGACCCTAGTGAACAAGAAGCTCAAGCTTGTCAACGTGATCCAGTCATGCTCGTCTCACGGATTCTCCCCGCCAAAGAACGGGCTTTCAATTGGTGGGAGTTTGATCCGGCACAGCACCGGACCTTGAGCGGGCTCTTTGACACGACGTACGAAGCTGCCTGGAGGGTGCTGTTCAAGGGCGGAGAAGCCCCCACGTCCGCAACTGAAGATCGCGGATTCAGCACGCAGCGCCCGGCCGGCGAGGTAAGCTATGTTATCCTTTATGGGACACTCATTTCTTTCATAGTTTGACTCTATGTGGGATCTAAAACTCCCAATGCCTTTTAACAGGACTGGCAGAAGACGTCCGGACAGGTTAACTATCCGGCTCCCCTTCCCGAAGACCCAGCGGACACCCGTTTGACGGGGCTGCTGGTTCCGGCCCTTTACGTGGTGCCGGAGAAGAAGGCCAAGAAGAAGGCCACGGGAACCTGAAGGAGTTCCCGGCGCCAGGTGGTATCGGACTCATCGTCCGATGACTCCGAGGCGGACTCCTCCCCTGAAGACGAGGAGGAGAAAGAGGCCTCTCCCCAAGAGGGGGAGAGAAGAAGAGGAAGGCTTCCCCAGCAAGGGAGGCCGAAGGGTCCAAGAAGGGAAGGACCCTTCCTCCGGATTGCTCCGCCAGCGCCGGCGACAGCGACGAGGAGTGGCCCTCAAGGGCCAAGCCCCTGGCAAGATCGTGAGTATCCGGATTCCTGAATGATTTATTATTTTTCTTTCTGCCACATGGTGTCTTTCTAATGCCGCATACAACCCGTAGTCTGGCCAAGGACGATCTTCCCGCTTCGTCGAGCGGGTCCTTGGGCACGTCGGATATGGATTCCCTTCCGACCGCCTCCACTCCTCGTAACGCTGACGACGCCGAGGTGGGATCCCAAGAGGGGACCCATCAGGAGGAGGAGGCTCCGGAGGTGCCGCAAGGCAACCTCCCAGACTTCGCACCGGACTCCTCACCGGAACCTGCAGTGGTCCCGGAGTCCGGCGGGCGGCCCCTTCGCAAGAAGGGCAAGACTGTGACACCGGCGGCCTCTGTCCAACCAGAGGCGCCGGATAACTTCTTGGAGGCGCTCAACGGCGCTTCCATCGAGGAAGAACACCGCACTATCATGAGTGCGGTGATTCAAGGTTCGGCTCGCCAAGAGCGGGTGACCAAGCTGCGCAGCAGCCTTCTAACGGGCTTTGAGGTAAGAATTTTAAGACATGTAATATAATACCGCATAGACAGTAGCTCCTGATGCTCGGTTTGGTGTTCGGAAAGAAAACCAGACTGAGGATCTTACAAAGATATACGCAGGAGTTCTAAAAAATATGTCAATATGGGATTGCAGGCTGCGCTGCTAACCTCTGCCGCACTGACTGCGGAGGTCGATGCTTTGAAGCAGAACCTCGAGCGGTCCGAGAGCGAGCTCGGCCGTGCCAAGAAGCAGCTCACGGACAAGGAAGGTGAGTGACACCGTATTGAATTTTTACCTTACAGAAAAGGATTTTGGTTGCAAGAGAAATAACAAGGACAACATGGGTATTCCAGGGGCCACGAACGAGGTGGCGACCTTGAAGGAGGCCGTGTCCGCGGCCGAACGTAATGCGGCCGCGGAACGTGTTGAGCGAGAGAAGCAGGAGGCGCGGGTGGTGGAGGTGCAGCAAGAGCTCCAGGCTCTCGTGGAAAAGCATGAGAGTATGGAGCGCGACTCGAAGACTCGAGAGTCCGAGCTTGCATCGGCTCTTGAGAGTGCCAAAGCCGCTAAGGCCGAAGCCCATAAGGCCCTCCAGGAGATTGAGACGGTGAAGAAAATAGCGGCGGGTAAGGCATTTTTCATGCAAAGCAAGCATGTGAATGTGAATTACCTGTTACTTACCCGAATTCGGAGCTCTCCAGGAGCATTTGCAGATCTGCCTCGCAGCGTGTCCGATGCTGCCGCATTCTATCGGGCCGAGTGGGGAGCTCGACGGAGAAGGTCTTCGTCTCAAGATGTCGAGGCGGACATCCGGTGCCTTAGCGACCAGTGAAGCAGCTGGTCGAGCTCCACAAGGTAGCTGAACAGGACATGAAGGGCCTCATAGTTCGGCTGTGGCCCAAGGAGGCCATGCCTGGGAGCTACTTCGGCCTGGTGCGGCGGCTGGTGGATGCGTGTCCCTGGGTGGAAGTCGCCAAGCAGTCCGTCTACATTGAAGGTGCCCGTCGGGCCCTTGCCCGTGCAAAAGTGCACTGGGGTAGGATGGACGCTGAGAAGCTTCTGACGGACGCGCCGCCGGCGGGCAAGGAGTATCGCACGCCCGAAATGTATTATAAGAGTGTCCTGAAGGGAGCCCGCATGATTGCGGATGAGTGCTCCAAGGATGTAATATTTGAGTAAAATCGCATTATGTTATCCTGTGCGCTGAAAACTGTGTTCATATGCGCTAAGCAATGCTTATTAATTTAATATATTACCTTCTGTGCGGCCGTTTATCAAATCTGAGAGATGGCAAGTCGTCGGCTTCAGCCCCCATGCCACTAGTGTTGGGGTGTTCGGGATAAACTTGAGCGCTCTTGTTCCCATGTTTGGGTCCATCTAGGGAGGCGCTCAACACAACGAACGAGGCAACCGGACTTATAATGCTTGAACACTCTCACTTAGCCATAGAATTCTATAATTTTAAATTTCGGTGAAGCCCCTAGTGTTCGGAAGACCGAGTTCGGGGCGCTATCCATGCCTGGGCCGGACAAAGCCGGTTCCTCGCTCTAAGCGGCATAAGTCTTTAGGGACTCGAAAAAACCTCTCGAACAGCGACCAGCTCTCGCCTTATCATGACGGTCAGTTTTAGCTTTTCCATCGAGGCGCCGCCCAGCTCAACCGGGCGCAATCGCAGTGGTTCTCCCAAAGGCTACCTTAGCCGATAAACGCGAACGTAAGGTACCAAAACATGGGAGCCGGGCAAACCCAACTATTTACCCAAGACATGATTCGGAGCCGATGCATATAATGCTATAAGTTCGGGGTGCCGCACTTGTGAAAGTGTTCGGACTTATCACACCATAATGCGGGGAACTTAAGCCCCTGGTGTATTCGGCCGTACCAAAGTGTACGAATGCAAGATGCCATGGATGAACATATATATGAGGAAGAAATGCAATTATAAGCGAAAAGCGATGCATTGTTTATTCAAGGAAACATGTCCCCCTCCAGGGGTAGGCTGCGGAATGGTGTATGAAAACGGATTTAATGCTCGTAATGGAGACCACCTGGATACTCGCTGTAGCCCTTCTTCTTCCCTGGCTGTTGCATCGTGTGTTCGGCAGGTCTACTGCCGGACAGGGCTTCTAGTGAACGGAGTCATGTGCGTAAGAAAAAATAAAAATAAAAAGAGTCACACACTTGGGAGCCCCTGGTGCGGTTAAGCCGCATTCTGGGCCTGTGGTGGCCATGCCCCTCCCCCTAAGCCCATGGTATCTCCAGAGCGTAATGATGTACGCGAAGGACCAGTCTTGCAATTTGGCAGGGGCTGGGGTTGGGGCCGCATTGCTACGCGTGCTCGAAACGTGCCAGGTGGTCTTGTTGTCGGTTACTCCGGGTGCGTTTGGCCGTGTCTAGTCGCTTAACGGGCGGACTCGAAAATTGCCTTAAGAGGCTGCTCAGATTTCCGCCGCGAGAGCGTGTGTGTTCCTCCGCTCGAGGAGCATTGATGTTTCCGTTGACCCCGATGACTCCTCGAGGGCCTCGCATTTTGAGCTTAAGGTATGCATAATGCGGCACCGCGCTGAACTTTGCAAACGCGTCCGTCCGAAAGCAGAGCGTGATAGCCGCCATGAATGGGACTATGTCAAGATTAACTCTCGCTTGAAGTTATCCGGGATCCGAAGACCACTTCAGGTGTGGTCGAGCCTGCATAATTGGCCTCTACACTGGTATGACGCCTTTGAAGGTCGTCTTTGTAGGTTTAATCCTTGAGGGTCTATGCCCATCTTGCGCGACCGTGTCCCGATAAAGCAGGTTCAGTTTGCCGCCATCCATCAGGACTCTGGTGAGGTGAAATCCATCGACGATTGGGTCTAAAACCAATGCAGCGAATCCGCCATGACGGATACTGGTGGGGTGGTCCCTTCGATCAAAAGTGATCGGGCAAGAGGACCATGGATTGAACTTTGGGGCGACTGGCTCCATCGCATATACGTCCCTAAGTGCACGCTTCCGCTCCCTCTTGGGTATGTGGGTTGCGTATATCATGTTTACCGTCTGCACTTGTGGGGGGAAACCCTTTTGTCCTCTATGGTTCGGCGGCCGGGTCTCTTCCTCGTCATCGCTATGCAGCCCCTTGTCATTGTTTTCGGCGATTAACTTGCCTGCCTGCTTGAATACCCAACAATCCATGTTGGTGTGATTGGCTAGCTTTTCGGGGGTGCCGTGTATCTGGCACGAGCGGTCGAGTATGCGGTCCAAATTGGACGGACCCGGAGTAGTTCTTTTGAATGGCTTTTTCCGCTGACCGGGTTTAGAGCCTCTGAATCTGGCGTTGACTGCCGTATCCTCAGTGTTATCGCCGTTAACGTGGCATTTGTTTTTGTTTCAACGCGACCTGCCATTGCGGTCCTTGGTCTCCGGACTGCCAAATTTTTTGCTGAGGTTGTTACTGCGGGCTAGCCAGCTGTCCTCTCCCGCGCAGAAGCGGGTCATGAGTGATGTGAGGGCTGCCATGGATTTCAGCTTTTCCTGTCCTAGGTGCCGGGCCAGCCACTCGTCACGGATGTTGTGTTTGAAGGCTGCGAGGGCCTCTGCATCCGGATAGTCGACGATTTGATTTTTCTTTGTTAAGAACCGTGTCCAGAATTGTCTGGCCGATTCGTCTGGCTGCTGAATTATGTGGCTTAGGTCATCGGCATCTGGTGGTCGCACATATGTGCCTTCGAAGTTGTCAACGAATGCGGCTTCCAGGTCCTCCCAACACCCAATTGACTCTGCTGGCAAGCTGTTAAGCCAATGCCGAGCTGGTCCTTTAAGCTTGAGTGGGAGATATTTGATGGCGTGGAGATCGTCACCGCAGGCCATATGGATATGAAGGAGATAGTCTTGATCCAAACCGCGGGTCTGTTGTGCCATCGAGGATTCAATGTTCACGGGTTTAAATCCTTGAGGATTTGATGATCCATTACTTCATCTGTGAAGCATAGTGGGTGTGCGGCACCTCTATATTGGGCAATATCACGACGTAGCTCAAGCGAGCTTTGTCTCATCGTGTTCGCCCGGCCGAGTTGCCAGATCCGCGCGACGGTAGTCGTCGCGATCGTATGCCACGCGATCCGTAGATCGATCTTGATTGTCTTGCCTTGTCCTCCAATATGTCTCGCAAGTCCGGCGATTCCCCATGGCTTCAAGACTTTTCGAGCGGTGCCGGGTACGGTTACTCGTGGAGGGCCTAGATGCCTCTCTGTCGCGCCACAAGGTGGTCGGTCTGCGCCAGACAGCGCTGGTGATGAGGGTTTATATGCCTCCTCCTCTAATCGGGGAGCAACTTGCGCTTTTGAAAGTGCAACTAATCCCGGGTGGTTTTGGTAATTAATAACAACATATATATCATTGAACTAATAGTTACTTGAGAATTATTTGAGAAAGTTCATTGATATGGGTATGGCAAGGATCAAGAAGTGGACCCTCAAAATGCTAAGGCAAGCATTGGCAAAAGCTCAAGACTCCATTTTTGGTTTAGTGATCCAAGATCACATTGAGTCCATAGGAAAGCCAATACTATTAAAAGGGATGAGGTTATGTTGATGATCTGGTTGCTCAAGTGCTTAGTGATACATCTCCTAAACTATCAAGAACTTTCACCGCCATATACACTCATAAGTAATCTCGGTCCCACCGATATTCCAAACTCACCACACCGAGATGAACCACCTCAGCCATAAAGCCAAACCTTAGAAAACTCGGATTTTCCGATTCTCGAACTCGGTCTCACGAAACTTGAGTTGCCAAGCTTCAGAACCTTCGTCATCAAATCGGTGTCACCGAGATGATGAAGTCGGTCCCACCGAGATTGGCAAGCTCTTGTCTTTGGACGAATCGGACAAACCGAGATTGTATTTTCGGTCCCACGAAAATCCCAACGCTCACATGATTTGAACTTTCGGTCTCACCAAGTTGTCAACTTCGGTCCCACCGAGATTGGTCAAATGTGTGTAACGGTTGGATTTTGTGTGGAGGCTATAAATACCCTCCACCCCTCTTCACTCATGGAGAGAGCCATCGAAAGAACTACCACTCCTACCTTACATTTCGAGAAGAGAACTACCTACCCTTGTGTTGAGATCAAGTTGCTCCACTCCCACCATATGAAGCTTGATCTCTAGCCTTCCCAAGTTGCTTTCACTCAATCCTTTCTTCCACCACAGCCAAATCAGTGAGGAGAGTTGAGTGTTGGGGAGATTATCATTTGAAGCACAAGAGCAAGGAGTTCATCATCATCAACACCATCTATTACCTTTTGGAGGGTGGTGCCTCCTAGATTGGTTAGGTGTCGCTTGGGAGCCTCCGTCGAGATGTGGAGTTGAACCAAGAAGTTTGTAAGGGCAAGGAGATCGCCTACTCGTGAAGATCTACCCCGAGTAAGGCTAGCCCTCCGTGGGCGTGAGGCCATGATAGCATAGACAAGGTTGCTTCTTCGTGGACCCTTCGTGGGTGGAGCCCTCCGTGGACTCTCGCAGCCGTTACCCTCCGTGGGTTGAAGTCTCCATCAACGTGGAAGTACGATAGCACCACCTATCGGAACCACGAGAAAAATCACCGCGTCTCCAAAATTGCGTTTGCTCTTCTCCACCTCTCTTTACTACATGTGCAATTTACTTTCCGCTGCCTATACTCTAGAATTGCATGTGTAGGGTGATACTTGACTTGATCATACTTGTGAATCTGCCAAAAACTTGTCTTTGTGAAAAGGCTGAATTTTTATATTGTCAAGTAGTCTAATCACCCCCCCTCTAGACGTACTTTCGATCCTACAAGTGGTATTAGAGCTTTGGTCTCCATTGTATTGGTTTCCATTGCATTGGACTCCATAAGCTTGGTTTCACAACCTAGGAGAGTATGGCGTCTAGTGAGGGTAATTTTCGTAGAGGTCCTTACTTTGATGGTACAAACTTTGCTAGTTGGAAGCATAAAATGAAAATGCATATTCTTGGCCATAACCCAGCCACATGGGGCATTATTTGTGTTGGTATGCAAGGTGAATTCTTCGAGGAAGGAAAAGTTCGGATCGCGGCTACAACGGAAGAATTGCGGATGTTGCAAAACAATGCTCAAGCTTGTGACATTCTCTTCAATGCCTTGTGTCCCGAGGAGTTCAACAAAATCAGCCGTCTTGAGAATGCAAAAGAGATTTGGGATACTTTGGTTGAAATGCACGAAGGTACCGAGTCCGTGAAGGAATCAAAGCTAGATGTTCTTCAAGGTCAACTTGACAAGTTCAAGATGAAGGAAGGTGAAGGAGTCGCTGAAATGTACTCTAGGCTTGCTCTCATCACAAATGAGATTGCCGGCTTAGGAAGCGAAGAAATGACCGACCGATTCATCATCAAGAAGATTCTCAGAGCTTTGGATGGAAAGTATGATACCGTGTGCACTTTGATCCAAATGATGCCAAACTACAAGAATCTCAAGCCAACCGAAGTCATTGGAAGAATTGTTGCTCATGAGATGACACTTAAGGATAAGGAAGAGCTTCACAACAAGTCAAGTGGTGCTTACAAAGCTACAAGTGATGCTCCCACAACCTCAAGTGACAAGCTAGTTTCCAATGAAGAGATAGGCCTAATGGTCAAGAACTTCAACAAATTCTACAAGAGTAGAAGCAAAGAGAGAAGCTCAAAGTCTAGATCATATGATGAAAAGAGATCTTCTAGCCGTGATCGAAACTGCTACAATTGTGGAAGACCGGACACTACTCAAATGAGTGTTGGCTCCCCACAAGAGAAGAGAAGAATCTCCAAGAAGAAGAAGCTCAAGAGATGAGTCACCTCGAAAGAGAGAAGGAGTAGAGATGATCGTTATGAACGAAGACCCTCTCGGAGAAGCAAGGATTCGGAGAGGAAAGACAAGTCATCAAGGAGCTACACAAGAAGAAAACATCAAGCTCATGTAGGTGAATGGGTCTCGGCCCGACTCCGACAATCAATCCGAAGAAGCTATCACTCCAACTCCGACTACAGATCAAGATGAAGGTGTTGCGGTCTTGCTCTCGTAATCCTCCAACTCCAACTCCTATGACTTATTTGATTCACCAAATGAGGGAATTGGAAGATGCTTCATGGCTAAAGGCCCCAAGGTATCACACCCTGAATTCATTGACTTTGATAGTGATGAGGATGACTTGCTTGGTGAAGATGAGCTCTTACATGACAAATCCAATGAACCTAGTAATGATGAACATGCTAGTAGTCTTTATAATCGAGAAGAGTCGAATGACAATGCTATGAAGGAGATTGAGCGTCTAACTAAAGAACTAAACACTCTTAAGTTAGCTCATGAAACAACTCAAGAAGATCATAGAGAGCTCCTAAGATCTCATGAGAAGCTACGCTTCGAGAAGCTCACTCTAGAGCAAGAACATGAGTTTCTAAAAGCAATCAATGACGATCTTCGAAAGAAGAGTTCTTCATATCTTGCCAAACGACTTCTCTTGTCTAATTTCTTGCCTCCCATTAAAACTAAGCATGACAAGCATAAGAAAAATTCTTCATCTAGTAGTAACAATAACCATGCTAAATCCAATATTGTTGCTTCTAGTAGTTCTCTTGATTCCACTAACAATGTTTCAAGCCAAGTTACACTTGAGCAAGAAAATAGTTTATTGAAAGGGATTATAGAGAAAGGTGTCTACAAGAGCCTTGCCGGAAGCAAGAACTTTGAGGAAATTGTTCGCAAGCAAGGAAGGCACCGGAAGAATCAAGGAATTGGTTTTGAGCGAAAGTTCAACGCCGAGGGTGTTGAATGGGAAGAAGGTCAATATCCTACTCCACAGTTTATTCCTCAAAAGGAGAAGTGTGATCCTACTTCTTCCAATGTGGAACAAGCTCAAGATGATCTTCCACCACAAGACCACAAGCTAAAAGGCAAGGACAAGCTTCAAGAGGAGATTGATGCATTTGTTGAAGCACCTCAAGCTATGGTCAAGTGGGTTCCCAAGGAAACGTCAAGTTCTACTTCGTCAAGCTCAACTACAACCCCAAGGATTCCCATCAAGATGATGTGGATCCCGAAGAAGAAGAACTAGAGAGTTCTTGAGGGTGACTCTGCCAACATACTTCACTCACATTCATTTTGGCAAAAACTTGTGCAATCAACTTCCACATCTTGCACTAGTTCATGGAGTCACAAACCCTCTTGTTGGTAAGTCAAGGGACAAGGTAATCATTGCTTTCATGGACATCATCTATTGTGTACTTCAATCTATGTCCATGGATATCCTTGTTTGTTCCTTGTGGGACTAACCCATGTAGGTATTGAAAGTGCCCGAATCCAAAGGATTGCTCCCAACACTTGATGATCTACATCAACGTTGAGCATCCACATCTTCAACATCTACATGAAGTCTTCTACGACAACCCAAGGTTAGTTTGACCCTTTAAAAGGGGTTCTCACATCTAGGGGGGGCTTTGCTCTAAAAATTGAGCTAAAGCATCTTCAAATGATGTGAACACATCAATGCTTTATGTAAAAGTGGTAACCCCACTTGTGCTTAAACGATGAGTATGACCTATGATCAAATGTTCTCATTTGGCTCCTAAGTCAATATACTCATATAAAGATGACCTAGTCATCGACAAATTGTGTGATAGTAGCTAGAGTTTTGATTGTGCATGTTTGACACATATTTCATTTGCTATCTTATTGTGTGAGCATGTTGGATGCATGATTTTATCCATTCAAGGACATCCATTTGTTGTTTTGGTTGTTTTGATTTTTCTGACCAAATGGATGGACAAGAATGCCTAAGTACCTCCCTAGCTATCTATGCTTTCTTGTCTCAAATTCTATTCATGCTTACATCACAAACTTTGAACAAGTCATTTTTGGACCCTCCGAGTGAGGAGCACTTGAGCCACCGATCCGTCAAGGGCTAACTTCCAAAACCTTCTAAGTGATTTGGTCGACCAACCCACTCAAACTCGGTCAAACCGAAAGCATTTAGATCGATCTAGGTTTTCACCTCGGTGAAACCGAGTTGTGATTTTCGGCGTGATCAAGTGTATAACTCGCCTGCAGTTATCCATCTCGGTGCCACCGAAGTTTTACAACTCGGTCCCACCGACAACAAAGGGGTATATATACTCGAGGGCGCGCGTTGATTTCTACTTCAAACGCCGCCCCACACCCTTCTTTGCCGTCGCCTGGTCTCCGGATCGTCTCCGTTGCCGCCTGTGCGCCGGCGCCGCAGTCTCCGTTGCGTCAACGGACATCTTCTCCAGCGCCGTTGCAGCCAGAGAGAAACTCCACCAAGTTAGGGTGAGTTTCGATCCCACTCGTGCTCCCATCTCCGATTCAATGCACGTTTGGTTTGCCTATAATCTTGCCACGATTGAAATCTTCCTATACACCAGATTGGTTCTTTTGAACGAGATTCGAGTAAAAGTTTTAGGGTTAGGTTTCCGCCGAACACATCTCGGTGAGACCGATTTTAGATTTTCGGTAAGACCGATTTGGCCTATGGCCATTGCACTGCACCCTTCGGTCCAACCGAGTTGTGCAAATCGGTGTGACCAAAATGGCGATTCTGTGAAACCCTAGTGTTTTCGGCAGGACCGAAACCCACTTCGGTCTAACCGAAAGTGGTGTGAATGCTTCTGTTTGAACACTTCGGATTCACCGAATTTTAAAACTCGGTCTGACCGAAATGTCTTCTGTGAAAACCTAATACTAGAATTTGAACTCATTTTGTTTGCAAAAACTTCTGCAGTTTGTGATAACTCTTCTACTCTGCCTATACCTTATCTATTCACAGGTTGTCGGCCATGTCGATGCCGTGGACAGATCGAACAGGTCGAGTCACCTATTGCAGATATTCCAGAGGCAGGCACTAGTCCTGATCCTAGCAGCTCATCAGATGATGGTGAGAGGAGTACACCAAGTGGCTTACCTCCTGCGGCCACCAGAGCCAGAAAGAAGAGGAACTCAGATGATGAAGACTCAGATTTTGTTGTTGAGGAAGAGATCACCTCAAAGCCCAAGAGGAAAGTTGTTGCCAAAGAGCCACAAGGTCAGTAGACCAAGAAGGGCACCAGGAAAGTTAAGCAGTCAACTGTTGCCAAGAAGCTGAGTTTGGAAGAGGAAACTACAAGCAAGGTGAAGAAAACTTCCAAGAGGAAGAGATTAGTGCATGATGATGCAGCAGAGGAAGATGAGGATGAGGAAGCACCCCAGCCTCCTCAGAAGCCTAAGCTCATGGGTGATGCCATCAGGGCTGGAGCCACTTCAAAGCCCAAGCAATCTGCTCCAGCTAAGGCAGCTCCAGCAAAGCCTGCTGCCATGCCCAAGAAGACAGTCAGGAACATTCCAGCATCTGAAAAGAACAAAGATGATGTGCCACCAGCTGTGTCAGATGATGAAGGACCAGTTTTGCTAAAACTTCGTCCAAAACTGCCACTTCACAATGATGCTCATCCTCAAGCTGAGAATATGAAGGAAAGGAAGGATAGAGGTCTCAGGCTATGGAGACAATCTGACCCATATTCCATGAGGAGAAGGACTGTTGTTGATCCCAGATTTCACACCAGAGAGCAGCAGGACTTCTATGAGACTGTGCTGATGGATAAGAAGCCCATAGTCGCAGACACAAGATACGTTGACTGGAAGTACATTGACAGCGAAGAGCACAGAGACTTCTTTCCACATGTGCATGAAAGCTTCACTGCATGTGGTGTTGCAGACTTTGTAGGTCAGAAGTTGACCAGTTGGAACGATGAAATGATTATGCAATTCTATGCCACAGCTCATTTCTATCCAGATGGAAGGATTGTATGGATGACTGAAGGCCAAAGATTTTCTTCAACTGTTGAAGAATGGGCAGAACTTCTGAATGCTCCAGTGCAAAGAGAGGATGACATTGATGTTGATGGTATTCCAAAGAAGAACCATGAATCCATGAAGAACATGTACAAAGAGGTTCCAGCTAAGGATTTGGGAATCTGGAAGCTCGGCTCAGTGTACTATCTCCAGGCAGGCCTACCTACCACTAACACTATATTGAGGCATACCTTGATGCCCAAGTCTGGAGATCATCGCATGATTAGAGGATACTCTATCAACATGCTGCATATACTTGATGAGAAAGCACCTTTCAAGGTGATGGACTTGATGGTTGAGACCATTAAGAGGACTGCAGCTGACCAGAAAAGGTCGTGTGGATTTGCCCCGCATATTCAGATGCTTATCAATGCCAAGTTTGGCACGGGCACATACTTGTTGGATAGACCACACTTACCACTGCAGCCTGAGCATGAGGACAATGTTGTTGTGATGGATGAGAAGGATCCAACATCGGTTGAAGGTCAAGCCAAGATTGAAGCTGCCAAGAAAGCCAAAGTCGACAAGGAAGCAAAGAAGCAGCAGCAGCTAAACCAAAGAGTGTCGGAGAGCAGCTCCTTGAAGCTACCCAAAGGATTGAACAACGCCTGCCAGCATTATGCGGTCTCGGGGAGAGCCTAGAGAGGATTGTTGAAGACAAGATCCACGCTCTGGATGTGAAGTCGATCAAGTGCAAGTAATCACAACAAGCTTGAGGCGGACATTGAGGAAGCAAAGAGGAGAAGGAAGAGCTTATGCGTGAGATGCAGGATGACTTAGTCCAGATGCTTATCAACAGATCGCTCCGGTTCCCACAGGACCCGATCACCTGCTATTCACATGGATCGACACGGGACTATAGCTTCAAAGACCTCCACAGTTCCATCGGTTGCTCAGCTCCAGCTCCGGTGACCACTCCTCCAAAGCCTGACATCGGTGAAGTCTTCGCCGATGGTGCCATATCAACTCCAACATCAACCTGCATGGAGCTGCCGGCAGAGTCCCCAAAGTGACGCTTAGCTCTATGCCTTTTCGAACTTTTTGGTAACTTGTTGCCAAAGGGGGAGAAATTGTATAGATCATAGGACTTCGAGAGAGAGAGTGCTGTTGTCGCTTTTGCTCTTTCGTTCTTTTGCGGTTTCTTTGAGATACTTTTGGTTTTCGATACATTCAGTGTGTTTGATACTACGTTTGATGAGTGCTTGGTCGTACTATGCCTTAATGTGTGCTTAATGTTTATCATATGCTATTCCTATCTTGTATGACCATTTACTCATGTCTTGGTGATTGGGTGCATGCTGTTCATTCTTATAATTTTGTGCGCTCCACCAAGATGTATGTGACATGAAAGAGTGACCCATGATCCTAATCGATTGTGCATTTGCATTCAAACGCAAATCTTAAATAATGCACAAATTTAGGGGGAGCTCTTGCTTATCACATACTTCTCAAAGCGACGATATTATTCATTGATTATATCCTTTGTCGAAGCTTTGATCTATATGTTGTCATCAATTACCAAAAAGGGGGAGATTGAAAGTGCAACTAATCCCCGGGTGGTTTTGGTAATTAATAACAACATATATATCATTGAACTAATAGTTACTTGAGAATTATTTCAGAAAGTTCAGTGATATGGGTATGGCAAGGGATCAAGAAGTGGACCCCTCAAAATGCTAAGGCAAGCATTGGCAAAAGCTCAAGACTCCATTTTTGGTTTAGTGATCCAAGATCACATTGAGTCCATAGGAAAGCCAATACTATTAAAAGGGGATGAGGTTATGTTGATGATCTGGTTGCTCAAGTGCTTAGTGATACATCTCCTAAACTATCAAGCAACTTTCACCGCCATATACACTCATAAGTAATCTCGGTCCCACCGATATTCCAAACCAGTCACACCGAGATGAACCACCTCACCATAAAGCCAAACCCTAGAAAACTCGGATTTTCCGATTACGAACTCGGTCTCACGAAACTTGAGTTGCCAAGCTTCAGAACCTTCGTCATCAAATCGGTGTCACCGAGATGATGAAGTCGGTCCCACCGAGATTGGCAAGCTCTTGTCTTTGGACGAATCGGACAAACCGAGATTGTATTTTCGGTCCCACGAAAATCCCAATGTTCACATGATTTGAACTTTCGGTCTCACCGAGTTGTCAACTTCGGTCCCACCGAGATTGGTCAAATGTGTGTAACAGTTGGATTTTGTGTGGAGGCTATAAATACCCTCCACCCCTCTTCACTCATGGAGAGAGCCATCAGAAAGAACTACCACTCCTACCTTACATTTCTGAGAAGAGAACTACCTACCCTTGTGTGGAGATCAAGTTGCTCCACTCCCACCATATGAAGCTTGATCTCTAGCCTTCCCAAGTTGCTTTCCACTCAATCCTTTCTTCCACCACAGCCAAATTAGTGAGGAGAGTTGATTGTTGGGGAGATTATCATTTGAAGCACAAGAGCAAGGAGTTCATCATCATCAACACCATCTATTACCTTTTGGAGGGTGGTGCCTCCTAGATTGGTTAGGTGTCGCTTGGGAGCCTCCCGTCGAGATGTGGAGTTGAACCAAGAAGTTTGTAAGGGCAAGGAGATCGCCTACTTCGTGAAGATCTACCCCGAGTAAGGCTAGCCCTCCGTGGGCGTAGGCCATGATGGCATAGACAAGGTTGCTTCTTCGTGGACCCTTCGTGGGTGGAGCCCTCCGTGGAATCTCGCAGCCGTTACCCTCTGTGGGTTGAAGTCTCCATCAACGTGGAAGTACGATAGCACCACCTATCGGAACCACGAGAAAAATCACCGCGTCTCCAAAATTGCGTTTGCTCTTCTCCACCTCTCTTTACTACATGTGCAATTTACTTTCCGCTGCCTATACTCTAGAATTGCATGTGTAGGGTGATACTTGACTTGATCATACTTGTGAATCTGCCAAAAACTTGTCTTTGTCAAAAGGCTGAATTTTTATATTGTCAAGTAGTCTAATCACCCCCCCCCCTCTAGACATACTTTCAATCCTACAGTTTTGGGTAGCTTTTGGAGGGGCGTTCGAGTTCATGCTCTTCGGCCGCGAGGACTTCGGTCCATCTGTCGGCCAGCAGGTCTTGATCAGCTCGAAGCTGTTGCTGCTTTTTCTTTAGGCTGTTCGCCGTGGCCATTAGCCTGCGTTTGAAACGCTCTTAATCGACGGGATCCTCGGGCACGACAAATTCGTCGTCATTGAGGCTTGCCTCGTCTCCGGATGGAGGCATGTAATTATCGTCCTCTACCTCTTCGTCTGCCGCTCTCTCGTGGGGGCTGGCTTCTCAAATCCTCTGTCTTTGAATCTTCTTTGGAGGGGGTTGTCTTCAGCACTCTCTGGGGTGTTATTATCCCCGGTGCCGAAATCTCCATTCTTGCTGTGGCGGGATTTAGAGCGGCGCCGCTGACGCCGACGCTTGGGCTGTTTCTTAGAGGAATCTGCCTCTGCTGCTTCTTCGTTGTTCCCATCCTTTGGGATGTCCACCATGTATATGTCGTATGACGAGGTGGTCTTCCAGTGCCCCGTAGGCGCTGGTTCTTGGTCGTCTCCGGCATCGTCGTCCATACCGCCGATGTCTTCGGAGTCGTAGTCTAGCATGTCGGTTAGATCGTCGACATTGGCTACAAAGTGGGTGGTGGGTGGGCTTTGAATTTCTCCGTCGTCCGCATCCCAACCGCCCCGATCGCGATCCGCCAGGCTCTCGATAACGAGAGATACTTTAGCGAATTCAGGATGTCGCCAAAGGTTGAGTCTTGAAAGATGTCATGGCGGTGAACTCCGTGATCGGGCGCCCAATCGATGACGATTGGTAGGGGCGCGGGAGGTTGAGTCCGCGAGGAGTCCGCACCGGAGTCATGAGCTTTACAAGGGACAACGTCGATTCGGCTCCATCGCCGCGAAGTTGCAGCCCGAGGCGGTGTCTAGCCACCATCCTCGTCTGCTGGGGTCGGCTCCGAGCTAAGGGTCGGGAGCGACTCATGTCGCGACCTCGAGGCCTTGTCCGGCAGCAGAGCTAAATCATGCCCATCGTGACAAGGCGGCATGCTTGGTGTGGCTCGAATCCGTCGAAGATCAAGTCTCCATGGTGTCGGCCGTGAAGTTTAGGCTTACAAATCGACTCGATGGCAGGGGCGTAGCTTCGATCTGCTCCGGATGGCTGCGAATTGGCCCATGATGCAAAGCCGCCGAACACGAAGATCTGTCCAGGAGAAAAGTCTCACCACGGGCTGCGTCGTTGTTGATGATCGAAGGAGCCATCAAGCCTATCGGTGGCGACATAGAGGAACTCTCAATGAAAGCACCAATGTCGGTGTCAAAACCGCGAATCTCGTAGGGGTCCTTAAGCGTGCGTCTAGGCGGATGGTAACAGGAGACAAGGGACACGATGTTTTTACCTGTGTTGGGCCCTCTCAATGGAGGTAAAACCCTACTCTGCTTGATTGATATTGATGATATGGGTAGTACAAGAGTGGATCTACCACGAGATCAAGGAGGCTAAACCCTAGAATCTAGCCTATGGTATGATTGTTGTAATGGTTGTTCGTCCTACGGACTAAAACCCTCCAGTTTATATAGACACCGGAGAGGGCTAGGGTTACACAGAGTCGATTACAATGGTAGGAGATCTACATATCCGTATTGCCAAGCTTGCCTTCCACGCCAAGGAAAGTCCCATCCGGACACGGGGCAAAGTCTTCAATCTTGTATCTTCATAGTCTTGGAGTCTGGCCGATGATGATAGTCCGGCTATCCGGACACCCCCTAGTCCAGGACTCCCTCACTTGGAATTAGGTTAAACGGAGTTACAAGGGGGCCACAAGCTCGGGTGGCATGCCTCCCTGGGGGCACACTGTCTGAACTGTGGCTCTCTCGTGCATTGTCCGGTCTCCCCCCGAAGCTTCTAGGGTCTCTCCTAGTCCAGAAAAAATCACCATAAAATTTCATCGTGTTTGGATTTTGTTTGGTACTATTTTCCTACAAAACAATAAAATAGGCCAAATCAGGAACTGGCTATGGGCACTGAGTTAATAGGTTAGTTCTAAAAAATGATATAAAATTGCATATAAAGCATACAAGATTGATAATATAATAACATGAAACAGTAAAAAAAATTATAGATACATTGGAGACGTATCAGCTATTTCTGCTATCTTTCTTTATCTCGCTTTGTTGCCTTACTATCCATCACAATCTCCTTTAGGTTCCTCCTTCTAGTGGCTTGCTTCAGCTCGAGATGTTAGGCTCTGCTCTTGCTCTCAACTCTTGTATCTTTTATCAGGGCCTTGTGCTTCACCTTGTACTACTAGTTTAAGATGAATGCATTTGAGCGCCTTTTCCTGTTAAAAAAGGCTGCCGCCTATCATGTTGTTTCCTCCAAATCACTTTGTTTTTCTAGTAATAGCATTTCCGAATCATGCATACAGCTCTAATTGTGGGGAAATGATGACATAATTGGGTCACATATCCAAACCAATCTAGTTGTCTTACAACAAATATAGGAGATATACTAAACAACTTAGCTCCTAGTAATGAGTTATTGGGAGGCTCTGTGCTAAAGAGAGTGTGCTTGCTCTTGATTACGTGTCTGGTTTTTTCAAAGGCCAGTTACAGTCTGCGTACCTTCGAGGGTGAGGTGCCCATGCCACTGTTGTCGCCAGTAAGCCCAAGCTAGGAACTCTCTGAAGGTCGAGATGATGCAGCGGGGCCGCTAGAGGGCATGGAGAGGGTTAAATGGTTGGGAGGGGAAGGTTTAATTTGATCCCAGCTCATATGGATTAGATGGATCCCGAGGTTGAGGCAGGGTCGCGACGTCGCCGGTGAGGGTGAGCAAGGACCTCAGCGATGCAACGTCTTTGTTGTAGTGGAGGAAAGGGGTTAACTAGTTCATGTCCTTACAATTTAGGCAAGACGATGAAGGTGTTGCATCGTGGGATCCTGGTCGAATGGTGGAGAAAAAATCACTATATTGGGTTGAGCGGCATAATAACGAGCGATATGACGATTTTGGTCGAAAAGACCACTCTAGTAGAGTCGCTATCCATCTTCTAATTGCCATAATTTATGGAAATCTCTCCAAACCTTCCCCGCAAGCCTCCATATTTGAAGGTTATGGGGCATTGGCTTGAAGGGCGCTCCATCCGTTAACTGCTCGTGCAAAGGCAAGTTTCACCCTCCTCCTCAGCCTCCCACGTGGCCCATCTTCTGTCGATGTCATTGTTGTAGACGACAAATGCTATGGAACCGAGAAATGTGCCAACAAATGGTGTTGGCCTCATGCCAACTGCTCACGGCCATCCCGACCACATTTTTTCGCCACCCACCATGCTTTTCCACTACTTCCCACCCATGGCTATAAAAAGGTTGTCCCAATGGAGGAATAACTCACAACCTCCACTTTCAACATCATCGCGCAAAGCCTCCACTTTCCTCGCCATTGTCATGTATGAAATAGCTCATATCATAATGCCCATATCCTCCACTTCCCTTCCCGTTGCCATGTCGTTTCCCCCGGGGCCAGGCTAGGTGTTGCTCTCGGAGGAGGAGAGGATCATGGACGAGGAGGAAGATGAGAAGAAGGCCGACCTCATCGTTGAGGAGGAGGAGTAGGATCGCCATGATGAGCTGGAGGCAGCGCAAGAGGATCCCACCCTCAATGAGTGGCTGGATAGGGATCCCAAAACACACTCAATTGAGTGAGATTTCCGGCACAAGTACGTGCAAATCACGTATGGGCAGGAGAAAGCTCACCCACACAACTCACATCAGCCACCATGTGTTCCCCACTGCCTCACTGTTAAGGAGGCATGGGATGAGCATACGAGGCCTACGCTATGCCTCGGTCATTCGTCCCCTCTAAATCTTCAAGGAGACTGCTGCCGAGCAGGCTTTGGTGACGAAGAGGGGCCGCACCATCTTGCTTTATTACAAGGAGAAAAGAATGGACTTGGCAACAGAGAGGGAGCACATCGGATGACACAAACTCGACATGGAGATGGAGACGTTCACCGACATGAATGGCACCATATTGCCCTTGCCCCTCTCGGCGACTGTGTGGATGAATGGATCAAAGTGAAGTCGCCAGACCGTCACACCGCCATGCCTAGAGAATGAGTCGACTCATCACATATGCATATGCCCCGAGCATGTAGCATTCAACATTGACGTGGAGCTCAAAATCATGACGTCGTCGCTAAAAGCGACAAATTTTGAACCTATATCGCTAATTGACTTTTCTTTTCTTTTTGCGAGAAAACTTCCGACCTATTCATCTGCAATCATGACATCACAACGAACATCAGAAATAATAAAAAATTACATCCAGATCCATAGACCAACTACCGACGACTGCAAGCACTTAAGCGAGCCGAAGACACACCGCCGTCATCGGCCCTACCTCGCCGGAGCCAAGAAAAACTTGTTGCATTAGACAGTCGTCAAGTCATCGTGCTAAGGCCCCACAGGACCAGCGCAATAGAATATCAACTGCCACCGATGAAGAGTAGCGTAGATCGAAAAGATCCAACCTGAAGAGACACGAACATAGTTCCGAGAAAATCCACCAAGGACAGATGCACCGGAGACACACCTCCACACACCCACCGACGCTGCTAGACATACCACCGGGACGGGGCTAGGCGGGAAGAACCTTATTTCGTCTTAAGGGAGCCGCAATCGTCTCAGTCTTCATGAGCAGGACAGAATCCTAACAAAACTCGAAGGAACATCTGAAAACAGAATCCTCCCGGCAAGGGCCGGTATCCACCGCGCCGCCATCACCCTAAAGCCATCCGGCGGGAGGCAAAGGAACCCTAGGCTTTTCTTAGGGGAGGAGGTGGCTGCATGGATCCAAGTGCTAATTGACGTTTCATCCTGCATGTAAGAACATCGTAATGCAATGTTAGCTTAAATCAATGTAAGCATGTGATTATTTGGTTTGGTGTAACAACAACAAAAAAGAAGAAGATATGGAGGCAGACAATATGGGTGACCTATGTGGGTTGCTCTAACAGTCGTCGCACAACAGACGGTGGGAAGGCGTCAAACTCGAGTCACGTCATCCATGGCCACGACCCATGACGATGGCCCCGGCTAGTTTGGAAAACTGAATACGACGCCAAATTTCGGCATCAATAGTTAAGAACTGTACTCGAATAAACCAAAACCTCAGCTCAATAACAATACACGAAAATGTAGCATCAAGTCAAATCAAATCAAACAAAACCAGTGTTTACTTGCACACCCCACCGAACAGCCACAAATGTCAGTGGCCCACGCTGTCAGCACTCGACGCCCGCACAGGCGGCTCGCCGGAACCCAGGTGGCAGGTCCGGCGCGCGGCTCCACTTGCCGCCGGCGATGTCGTACGCCAGCACCATCCCTTCGAACGGGCCGGCGCCCGCCGCATTGTGGCCCCGGACTGCCGCCGCGCTCATTACGGCTGTCACTGTCTCACGCCCGATGCCAGCCATTGTCACCCGCACCGCCATGCCCAGCCCCACCGACCCCCTCGGCATGGGCGGGGCCTCGAGCGCCACCCACCCGCCACCAGCTCTGAGATCGCTGCCTCGGCCGGCACCGCCGTGCCACCTCCAGAAGGAGAGCTCCACCGCGTGGCTGGCCACGACGTAGAGATGGTCGCCGACGCCGCAGGCGCCCACGACGCAACCGCCGCCGGGCAGCGCCCGCGGGCGCGCCCAGGTGCCGGACGCGACGTGCAGCGCGTCCACCGACCCGGCGCACACGTGCGCCCCGAGCGCCCGCGCTCCGTCGCCGGACACCGCGACCCCGCCGGCCACGTAGAACACCCCGCCGGCCCCGGCCCCGGCGCACCCGTACCTCCTCCGCGGCGCCTCGGACACCACGCGCCACGCGTCTGCCACCGGGTCGTACTCCTCGACCGCCGCGGTCCGCGCGGACCCGCCGGCGACGTAGATCCGCCCTCCCACGGCGGCGGCCGCGAACTTCTTCCGCGGGAACAGCGAGGGCGCACACGCGCGCGCGGCACCCGTGAGCGCGTCCACCCGCAGCGTGGCGCCGCGGCCGACGAGGAAGATCTCGCGGCCCAGCGGGACGGCGCGCGCGTGCGCGAACACGGAGCGGCCGCAATGCAGCAGGGCCAGCGGCAGCGGCAGCGCGGTGACCTGGAGCTGCTGCTGCTCCGGCCGGAACTGGAGCAGGGCCTGGGCAAAGGCGCCGCCGTGGTCGGGGACAGAGACGGCGAGCAGGGAGGGCTGGAGCTGACCGCGCGCGCGGCGGAGCTGGAGGAAGGCGTGGGACGCGAGGAGGTCGGCGAAGCGGCGGCAGACGGCGGGGAGCGGTGGGAGGGAGACCCTGGGCACGCGGACAAGGCACTCGAGGATGAGGTCATCGGGCAGCGCGGAGATGGGCGGTGGTGGTTGGGCGGAGAAGCAGAGGCTGGTGGTGGAGGAAGCAGCGGCAGGAGCGGGGATTGGGACTGGGACGGGGACGGGGACGGAGATGTGGCGGTCGGGGTCGGCAGGGATGCAGGACTTGACGAACCACGACATGCTGCGGGAGTGGCAGCTGTCCGCGGCCATGCCGGTGGCCTCGGGAGCTCGCCGGAGTGGATCGGGGTCGCGGTGGTGCATTCGCCAATGGTGAGTATGCTTCTAGTACGAGTCTATGGCTGTACCGTGAAAGTTCGGCCGTGGATTTGGGTTAGATTTTGAGTGCGATTTAGATTAGCAGATGGGCTGTGACTGTGATTGGGCATTGAGGAGGAGTAGCGGGGCCAGCCGTTGGGCACTGTGCCGGTGCGGCGGTGCCCCCACCGGCAAAGGACGGAGTTGATTGCTTGTTTGAAATTCAAGTCAGGATTCAAAATGATTTGGCTATTATTTACTTAGTTTTGACGAAACAACACCATATATTGTAAGTACTGTAAATACTCCAATTTCATGTCATATAAAAGTGGGTGATGTCAAGTCGCCTATGTAAGAGTTTCGGATTTCTCTGTGTGCGCGCGCAATATAGACACAGACGCTTACAAATATGTTAAGTCATTTCTAGGAATTGGGTTGCTCAAAAAATAACGATTTAGCTGTTGGTGATATGAAACTGGGATAACTTCAGGTTGACCAAATATTTTAGAGCATCTACAGTCGGACGCTTCAAACCCGCCTCAAACGCCCGGACGGACGCCCCGGTCACTGACCAACCACAAAAAAATGACTCAAACGGGGTCTCAAACGCCCGGGCACGTCCGTCACGTCGGACCGATGATGGGGTCCCACAGGAAAACACTCTAAAACCCGGCGGTCTAAAACTCGTCTCCTCCATCCGACCGATGGTGTCGTGTGGCGCCGCTCCGACAGGCCGCGTTGCCTAGCCCGGCTATTTAAGCCGAACGTCGGCGCCGAAACTCTACCCGTCCACATTCCTCCCTCCCGTCCGCCGCCGCCACTTTCCACTCGTCCTCCATCACCACTAGTAGCCATGCCCCCATGCTGCCGGGTAAGGAGGAGGAGGAGGAGGAGCCCTCCTACGCGCCCGTCCACCCGGCGCCCGGCACAGACGCTGTGGTCATCTCCGACGATGAAGCGTAGCTAGCGTGTCATAGTACGTAGATTTATTTTGCATGCTTTGTATGGATCTAGAGAATGAAATATGAGATACTCGGATGCATAGTACCAAGTTTGAGGCGTGCGCCTGTTCACGCGCGCGGGCGTTTGAGGGGTCGAATTTGCCAAGTCCGGCTGTAGATGCTCTTACTCCTCCCCGACAAGCAACTCTCAGCCATCTAGAGTTTTCCCGCCTTCTATTGGCGTCGCCGTCAATTCGCCTCGTCTTCTGTGGTCTTAGACCATGAAGGTGTGGTGGATCCCAGCACTTCCCAACCGGGGGGGGGGGGGGGGGAGAAAAACAAAAGGATTTAGTTCATATTCATGAAGCCCTAGATTTTTGGTTTGGGCGGAGTTGGATTTGACCCAGCGTAGACATTGTCAATGAATTTACAGTCCATCCCCATTAACCACTCGGGCATCGACCCAGGAAGAATATTTTGAGTTTGTTTATGGCTTTGTGTCAAAAGTGAAATAAGGTTCTCTCCGCCTAACCATTGCTATGGTTGTGCGTCTCGCGTTATCGGAGTGCGTGTGGAGGTATGTCTTTGACGAATCTCACGGGATTCAGTTGGTGTTTGTTTTTTGTGGATCCGGTCTTCGTTCATCTGCGTTCGTGTATCTACAGATTGGATCCTGTCAATCTACATCTACGACGGTTGTTGTTCTGGTGCGCTGGTACTTTGAAGACTTAGCACGATGAGTTTCTGTCTAATCACTACAATAAGGTTTGCCCCACTCCTGTGAGGGAGGGGCGATGGCGCCTTTAGCTTGCTCCAATGCTTGTAATCGTCGTTAAGTGGTCTACTAGCATTGATGTTTTTTTTTTGTGTTTTTTGTACCACTATGATGTTTGATAAAAAGATTAGAAGTTTTTCTTGAAAATAAAATGTTGGTGTAACCTAAGTGTTGGAGACTGAACCAAACTACTTAAGTAGGTGGAGGCTACTTGTGTCAAGAAAGAAAATTAATGGAGGCTACTTGCTGATAGACCGTTTGATTCTCCAAAATTTGCTAGTGGAGGCAGATGGTTGTTAAAGATTGTCCATTTGATATGCAAACCACGTGATTTGTGAAAGCAAGACACCAACAGCAAAACAAAAAAGGTGCTCGCATCTTGAACTTGAAGCAGGTGTAAATGCAAACCATTGACCAAATGGTGCGCCCTGAGTTAATCAGTGCGAATGTTGACAAATATGGCCACAGTTGGACAAGAAGATCTCGACGTTGCTTTGGTAACCACATGCTAGCAAAGGAGAGCCCACTCACCTCGGCTTGGTGGGGGGT
This sequence comes from Aegilops speltoides, assembly GCA_021437245.1. Classification (NCBI taxonomy): domain Eukaryota; kingdom Viridiplantae; phylum Streptophyta; class Magnoliopsida; order Poales; family Poaceae; genus Aegilops; species Aegilops speltoides. Next base: position 218,807,642 of record CM038145.1, read on the forward strand.
GCCTGGCTTTATCAATACGGCATCTAGTCCGGCCAGCCGGAGCGGGAGGCGTTGTCAGGTGGCACTCCCTCGCGGGTGTTGCCGGCCGGCCACCACGGCCAGCTGAGCCATGCCACCAACCATGCTGCAGCACGGCGGCGATGACGGCGAGCGGTTCGCGGAGGTGGTGGTGGTCCGGCACGGGGAGACGTCGTGGAACGCCTCCCGCATCGTTCAGGTCCGATCCGCCCATCTTAGTATAGATATCTTCAGTTCTGCATTCAGATGTGGAAGCTCAAGCATCTTTTATTCTGGGCCGTTTCTCCTTGGCGCGATTCCGTATGAACCAGAACAACCCTAATTATTTGGTCATTTTCTCTCTAATAACTGACACAACATACGTTGTAATCAATCTTGCAACAGGGACAAATGGATCCAGGACTAAATGAGACCGGCAGGCAGCAAGCTGTTGTGGTATGTATGGTTCATTTGCCCATTTTTCTGTAGCACCGAGCCACTGACATTTTGTTAAATTCGTCTAAATCTGATGCGAACTGGATCATTAGGTGGCCCGTCGTCTGTCGGAAGAGGCCAAGCCGGCTGCTGAGACGTGCAAGCCATAGCTAAATCTTGTGATGTATCAAACGTAAGAACATACCGATGGATGTTTCGAAGTCATCAGGGCACTAAGCTCCATGGCACATTTTTTGCTGCTCGCTTCCATAATCCGCATCTCACCGATATATGTATGCTGTTTCTTTTGGGGATTTTCAGTTAGTGTTGACTGAAGAACTAAGAGAGGCACATGGGACATCTCCAAGGTATGAAGTGGGACGATGCGTTTGTTCAAAACCCAGGGGCTTTCAAAGGTTTCAGTATCTTTGAGCCAAAATGGGGTTTGAATTTCGACGACGGAGACCAAGAAATCCCGGCAAGAAGGGCGATTCTTCAGAGAAATTATAGCTTTGTGTAGAGCAAAATGGTGACTTGGTTAGTAGTATACGTCAGTGTGGTTCTCAGCTCTGAAGATCCTGTAATTTCTTTACCTCATGTGAAGGGTGGTGGAGAGAGCCTGAACCAGCTAAGAGCAACTCTAGCAGACCCCGCAAAAGGCCCCGACCCGTAAAATAACCGTCAAAATGCGGGTCGGCGTAGAAAATCCCGCCCGAACAGACCTCACAAAAGCGGCCGGCCCGCAAAATTTTTTGAGGAGCGCGGCAAAAACTTTGTCCCAACCCGCGTATTCGCGGGTTTCCGCCTCGTCCATGTGGTGCCCCGTATCGCAGTGAAGCATTTGGCGGGAGGGACATTTCATCCCGCGCCCCTTTCCCCACCTCCTTGCGCCGCCCGCCACAGCTTCCGCCCGTCCGCCGCCACCGATGCAGCGGCCACAAGAGCAGACCCCGCAAAGCCGGCCCATAAAAAGGTATATTCCGCGAATATCCTTTTTTACGGGTCCGTTGAAGTCTGCCTCTATGTCCCGTCGCGCCGACCCCAAAAGCGTTTTTCCATGAATCGCAAATGCGTTTTATGGTCGGCAGGATCGGGTCTGCTAGAGTTGCTCTAACCTAGCGGTGTGTCACCTGCCTGAACAAAATCGCTCAGCAACACATAGGTAAGCGGGCAGTGATCATTCTCATCTTTGCAATTTCGTATCCCGAATTTATTCCTGTGTGGTTAGCAAACCAGATTCAACAATGTCATGTTAATTAGTACTCCCTCCGGTCCTATTTACTTTGCGTATTAGATTTTTGTCAAGTCAAACTTTACAAAGTTTGATCAAATTTATATTACAAAATATCAACATGTAAACAAAATATATATGGACGTGGCTCGCTGGCGCATGGGCGCCCGATTGCAGCAGCGAGCGCTCTCCCATAAAAGGAAGGAGCGACCACCGCGCGCGACCAGGCAGCCGAAAAGGGAAAGGAGCAGCCCCCGCACGAATCACGGGTGATCGCGCGCGCGCTCGAGTACACCTGGTCCCCTCTCCCTCGCGCGTTGGTCCTCCCTCTGTCACGCACCCTGTCCCTCTCTCTTCTCTCTCTTTCTTGACCAGCACGTCCAGATCTTCCTCCTTCCTCTTCCTTTGTAACCAGATCTGAAGAACCAGGCTGAGCTTTTGTGTATCCATGGCATCTTGACAAGCAAGATCAAAGGTAACCACCGTCCTCCAAAACCTCTGCCCCTCCTCTGTTCGTGATTTGACCAGGAATTTCAAAGAGAGTTCCCCCCTGATCGTGAGTTGCCTAGAAAAATCAAGTAACTCCCCCCGTGGTAGGATTTGTAGGTGTGTGCAAAGAACTAAGGAACTAATTATCCAAATTTAGGCAATTCTATTGCGTTGACTGAGCAATTGCAAAAAAAAGGCTAGGAACAAAAGCTTTGTCCCTGCTTGATCATTAACCCCACCCCCTCCATGCTTGGAAAACTGAGCAATTGATCCTCCAATTTTACGCAATTCCATTGTGTTCGTTGAGCAAATGCAAAAAAAATGAGGGGGTATGAACAAAAAAACCTTTGTCCTTGCTTGAGAGATCAAGAGGGTTTGTCTGTTCCTGATTTGCAAAACTGAGCATCTATGTGCATTATGTAAGAAAAAAAAGAAGAAAAAATTTCCAACCAACTTCCCCCTCTCATAGGGTTTATAGATGTTTGCAAAAAATTGAGCAACCGATCCTCCTACTTTAGGCAATTCTATTGTGGTCGTTACAACTACATAAAACAGGGGGGTATAAAAAAAGAAGCTTTGTCCCTGGTTGAGAAATCAAGAGGGGTTGTTCTGTTCCTGATTTTGCAAAACTGAGCAACCATGTGCATTATGTAAGAAAAGGAGAAACAATTTCCAAGCAACTTCCCCTCTTATAGGGTTTACGTGATGTTTGCAGAAAAAATGAGCACAAAAGTTGAATTTGTGTGAAAATAACACAAAAGTTGCCTTAAAAAATGTATATGGTTGCCCTGATTTAATCTAGTACTGCTTTTACCTCAATTTCTCCTCCCAACAAAAAAATATGTTTATATTGGCTATGTTTATGGTTGCCTAAAAAAATTGTTTCTGCAGGGTGAGCTGATAAGAATGGAGAGGGACAAATGAGAAGGAAAAAAGGATGATTGATCTCAATGAACCACCGGTTGACATAGAGTCTGTCAACATTTCGGTTGAGTTGGTTGCGTCGTTCTTAAATACAGCCTATGATCAACAGGATATCCATTTGGAAGAGGGGGTTGGTGAGTCCCCAGACCCTGAAATTGTCTCAAATAATGCTCATGTTCCGACCCATGTCGCTGCTCCCAACGATGTAGTTGGTCCTGCTAATGCTACAGTTGACGATGCACCTGACTTGGAAGATGAAGAACCAGTGTCGCAGCCGCAACTGTGTTATGTTGGTATGTGCTTTGACATGCTTGTGGGGGAAAGAGAACACTACAATCGCTATGCTCTAGGGCTGGGGTTTTCAATCAAGTCAAACTCATCCCACAGGTCGACATACACAGGGGTGCTGGACAGGCAACAATTCTGTTGTAACAAGTTTCGTAAGCCTGTGGAGAGGGTTGGAGTATCAGGTGTCTCATCGAGCAAAAAAAGTGCATGCACGAGCTCCCCTGAAGAAGATATTGAAGGATGTGTTGACACACGAACACGTCACGTGTACCCTCGATGCCAGGGGTGATGCACCGCAGCTCACGTCGAAGGAGACCCGACCGACGGTAGCGACACGCAAGCGATCGACGAGGCGCTTTGCGAGACCGAAACCCCACACCCCCGGGAGAGACCCCGTTAGGGAGTGCGGCGGCTATGGGCTGCCCTAGGTGGATTCGCTCGCCCCTAGAGCCTCGGGATTCGCAGCTCTCAAACACGAAGAACAGCGAAGAACGAGAGAGAGAGAAACGGTGGAGAGATAAAACGTAGATGAAAAAAGTAGTATATTGATTTGTTCGATTGTGTGTTGTTCAATCGGCAGTCACCCCCAACATATATAAGAGGCGGCTGGACTTCCCGTACAAGAAAAGGATTCATCTAGGCTTTCCTTACAAGAAAATTGCATCAATTCACGTCCAAAACCCTAGTCAAATTCGGACTGGTTTTATTCGAACTTTCCAAAACTGTTCGGTTTAAACTGACTGTACCTTGCTGGTCCTTTTTGTGATGGCAAACAACCTCGGATGGAAACGATTCCAAAAACAATCTTGACCGTTTCGACGAGACGAACATCTTTCATGTTGAACGTTTTTTAATTAGAGGTCATGCCGAGGGTCAAATTGCTCATGCAAAACAACAAATTATTCACGCATCTCATCAGACACACCCACATATGTGTCTGGTTCCGTGCGTCATATTTTGCACGCTGGAGGGTCTCGTTGTGCGGGCTATACCTTTTTCATACGACCTTGGATTGTGACGATCTTTATATCAAAATCGATCGCTTCGACGAGACGAAGACAATTCGTGTAGATAATTCTTCCATGCGAGGCCGTCTTGGGGGCTTAATCAGCCGAACAGTGTTCTGAATACAAAATCCAGTACTTTGAGCACAACTTCGGCCTTAGAGATGAGGTCGGATGGCTATGACTTAAATATCAAAGTTGTTCCTCTCGGCGATGTGAAACTTTCCATGCTGAAAACCCTTTCACTCGAAGCCATCTCATTTTCTTTTTATGTCATGCCAAAATCTGGTGTCAACATATGCCCCCCTGTTTTTTGGCAAAGCTTGCACGCCGAAAAATAATTTGCACGGCGTTTGTTCTAAGGACGATGTCAACACTCCATCGGCCATTTATTTTTCTCAGGGCGATAATTATGTATCGGCCATTTTTGTGCTAAGGGCGATAATCGTACATCGGCCATTGCCTACTCAGGCTTCTTGCCACACACTCGGATGGTATTTTTTCAAGTACTTGCCATTGAGAGCTCGAGGTAACAATGCCCCTTGTACGGATTCCACCAAATATGATTTTCCATGAACTACTCTTGTAATCCTAAAAGGACCTTCCCAACTTGGAGTCCACTTCCCGAATTTTTTATCTCTTGAACCAATCGGCAGAATCACTTTCCAGACGACATCACCAACTTGAAAATTCTTCAACTTAACTTTCTTATTGTAAGCTCTTGCTACCCTCAACTTGTCGCTCTCTATGGCCTTCAAAGCAGCCAAACGTTTATCGGCAACCTCATCAATATTGTCCATCATCAAGTTATAAAAAGTCTACTGCCGATAAATCATTTTGTTTGGCTATTCTCAAAGCATTCAAATTTACTTCCACTGGTAAAACAGCCTCTTGACCATATACTAGCTCATATGGAGTCACTTTCGTAGCACCATGCCTTGAGATTCTATGTGCACAAAATGCTTCAGACAACAACTCATGCCATCTCCTCGGATTATCCTCAATTTTCTTCTTGATGAGTTTGATTAAAATTTTATTGCTAGACTCAGCTTGTCCATTGGCTTGGGCATAATATGGAGAGGAATTGAGCAACTTTATGTTATAAGATTGGGCAAATTCTCTGACTTGGTGTGACATGAAAGATGAGCCTTGATCTGTAGTCAACATTTGAGGAATGCCGAATATATGAATAATGTGCTCGATTATGAACTTAATTACCTTTGTATGTGTCATGTTCTTAGGCACTGCTTCAGACCATTTAGTGAAATAATCGGTTGCTACTAATACGAACCGATGCCCCTTTGATGAAGACGGATGAATTTGTCCAATAAAGTCTAAACCCCATCCTCTGAAAGGCCATGGCTTGATAATGGGATGTAGCATAGAAGCAGGAGCCAACTGAATATCACCAAATTCTTGACAAGCTTCACACCCTTTGTAATATCTGAAGTAATCGTTAATCATAGTCGGCCAATAAAATCCAGCACGTCGTAGCAACCATTTCATCTTGGGAGCCGACTGATGAGTGCCACAAATACCTTCATGGACCTCCCCCATAGCAACTCTCGCTTGGTCTTCGTCCAAGCACTTTAGAAGAATATCATCAACCGTTCGGCGATAGAGACCATCATCTCTCATTGTGTATTTAAAAGCCATACATCGAACAACCCTGTCCACCCTTCTACTAGGATCACACAAATAATCAACAATGGGTTTCCTCTAGTCTTGATTTCCTCCTGCATTGAATATTTCATTAGTGGCCGAAACGGTGGGCTCCGGTTCGGCCTCCCCAATGTTGGCAAGACTAGACATCGGCTTTTCAGAAATAATAAACATGCCACGATCAACATGATAGCCGGATGCTTGCTGTGCCAACTCATTTGCTTTCCAATTTTCATGTCTAGAAATTTGAGCAATGCTAAAATAATCCAAAGTAGAAATCATATCTAGACATTTATCAAGATAAACATTAAGTGATTCGTCAAAGCATTGAAAGACTTTGGATATTTGTTGCACTACTAATAACGAATCACCATAAGCCTCAATATGTGTAACAACTATAGCAAGTAACATCTCTAGGCCGAATAACAATGCTTCATATTCGGCTTGATTGTTTGTACAAAAATATTCTAAGCGGCATGAGGCTTCAAAAACAGCACCATGAGGAGATATGTAAACAATACCAACACCTTGGCCATTGCCACAAACTGAACCATCAAAATATAATCTCCACGGTACTAATGAGACAAGATTTATTTCTATGTCATGCTTGTCATCAATCCGATGTTCAACAATAAAATTAGCAACAATTTGGCCTTTCATAGATTTTAGAGATTCATAAGCCAAATCATATTCAATCAAAGCATAAGCCTACTTGCCAATTCTACCACTAAGAATTGGCCTATGCAGCATGTATTTAATGACATCGGTTTGACAAGCTACTATACAAGCACTCGACACTAAATAATGTCTCAATTTTGTGCAAGCATAATATAAGCATAGACATAGTTTCTCAATAAATGTATACCTTGTCTCGGCGTCCAGTAAGCGTCTGCTCAAATATGTAATAGCATGCTCTTTTCCCTCGGTTTCTTGAGTCAAAACAGCACCAATAACTCCTTCCTCTGCTGCAATGTAAAGCCTGAAAGGTTCCCTATGCTTGGGTGCTTTCATTACCGGAGGAGTGCACAAATAATTCTTGATCATATCAAATGTTTCTTGTTGTTTTGCTCCCCAAGTGAAATCATCATCATTCTTTAACCGAAGTGTAACATCCCAAAATTCTAAATTTTGGAATATTATAATAAATAGATAGATTTGATTGATTGTTTGATTGATTGGGTGAAATTCGAAACTTTTTGAAAGTTAAATGAGAGGGAATAAAAGGACTTTCCCAAACTTTCATTTTCTTTTCTGATCTTCATGAATTCAAATTCTTTTCAAATACAAAACCCTTGAGCGAAGATGATATGACTTCTTCCATTTAATTAAATGAAAGGGTATTTGAAAATATTTGAATTTCATTTGGAAATATTTCGATTCATAAACTTCATGCAACTCAATGATTTTCACGAGCGAAGATAAAATGACTTCTTCAAAACATATGAAATATGAGTTGGGAGTTTCAAAGAATTAAATTCAAAGTTCGTTTGAATTTATTTTCAATTTGGAGTTATTTGAGTTTTATTCAAATTATTTTTCTCCAAAAATAAAATATATGGAAAATAGGGTAACATGATTCCCTACATCAGAAAATTGGAGAGAAATAAATTTGAATTAATTTTGGTATTTTTAAAATGATTTTTACTGGATTTTACAAGAGCAGAAGCACTCTTTGTTTTATTTGAATTTGTGTGTATTTTATTTGACTCTAAAAAAATGTTCATCTTGTAGTAAATATTTTTCTGAAAATTTAGGTATAAAATATGCCTAGGTTAAATTTTATTTTTTGGTTCTCTTTTATTTTAATTTCGTTGTAAAAAAAAACTTCTTACCTCCGCCGAATCGGGCCGGCCCAGCTAAACCAGCCAGGCGACAGCCCAGCCGGCCCAACCACCCGTCTCCTCCGCGCGTCCGACTCCACGCGGGAGTCCGCCGCCGCCACGGCTCGACGGCGCCGTCTCCCGACCGGACTTCTCCTCCCTTGACCCCTCCTCCATGCCACGCGCCTTCCCCGACCCCTATAAAGCCGCCACCCTCTCTCACAAGATCGCCTTGCCTTGCCGCCACACTCGCCGGAACCCCGCCCGGCGAGATCCGCTTCGCCGCCGCTGCCCGACGCCAAGTCGAAGTCGCCGCCACCACCTTCGGATCCGCCTCGCCGAGCCGCTTCACCCCGAGCCTCCGCCCGATGCCGCCGGCCACCGGAGCCGCCACCCCGGCCAAGACCGAAGCCGCCGCCGTCGTCCTCTCCGACTCCGGCGATCGCCGTGGTAACCGCCGCCTCTCGTCCGTTGGATTTAGATCTAACAGATTAGATCCGTTTGTTTTTTTCTAATCTAGCAAACGGTTCGTTCGTTAGCGTTCATTAGTGAACGTTCATCGAATAGCCTTTTCGTTTTAATTTATTTCGGCCAGGGGCCTAATCCTGATAATTTTCTTCACAGATTAGTCCCTGTACTTCAAGCGGTCACAACTTTTTATTCGTTTATCCAAATCCAACGAAACCAACGCCCACTTCTTCGTTATGATCTCCACTATCCAGTAAAACAATTTAACCATGTTTTTGAAAGTTTTAAAATTTGAATTTAAACATAATTGTATTTAAACTTCATTTGATCGTAACTTGAGTTTCGTAGCTCCGTTTGAGTTGATTCTTTTTGCAAAGCGAAGCGCTTGACCTAGACTTTCTGATAAGGCCAAATTCACATAATTTTGGTACTGTTAGAAATTTTTTTATGGTGCAAGAGTTATTTGCTTGGTTTTGATGTTTTCCAAATCGTCTTCTTCGTTCTTTCCGATCTTTTGAGTGATTGCTTATGTGTGGTTACCATTGCTTGCTCACGATAGATTGACCAGAGTGTGACGAGTAGAACTATCAAGAGTTTTGAGTGCGAATCATCTTCATCAACATTGCAGGCAAGTAACACTTTGATCATACCTTTTCTCATACCCAGTTTTTATGCATTAGACCAATCCTCAAACATTGCATGATTAGGATCTAATTAAATTGTGGGATGGGAAGTAGATTGAGGTAGTACCTATTACCTGTTTTATTTTCAAACCTTTGGGAGTTACTTCTATGTTTGATTATTATGCCATGCTATGCTAGTAGACGTGGATTGGGTGAGTGTATCCATGATAGATGTGAGTTTGTTAATTTAATGGTTGATTTAAGGTGGCAACTTGAACACACATCTGGGTGGATTGAGGCACCTGGTTTCTATCAGGACTTGCCTGTATTTCTTCGGACCGCCACCCAGTCTCAAAGGGATCATGAGATTATTCAAACTAGAAACTTCCGTGTGCAGCCACATGCTATTATGGGCTCTAGCATAGTTGACTAAGTCGTGCGAACTCTTACAGGGTAGACTAGCAGATGTAGGGGATGTAGGTTGCTACTGTCTACCCTATACGTAAGGTGCAAGCGCTTCTGAAAGACTATGTCTCGGTCATCCGTTTCTCAAACACCATGTAGTGCGAGAAACCAAACGGAGGAGATCGAGTCATGTGGGGAAAAGTGCGCAAACCTCTACAGAGTGTATAAACTAATCATGGTTAGCCGTGTCCCCGGTTATGGACATCTTGAGTATCTAGTACTTGGATTTTCATGTGAATCTCATCATGTTACTTTAAATTAATATTGTTGGGTTTTTAATGAGTACTTTTAATTGGGATTGAGAATGCTGTCAACCATTCTCAATGTTTAACAACCACCATGATAGTTAAATAAATTTACTCCTTTGCAGTAGGGAAAAATTGGCTTTTCGTAAAAAACATTATAACCATAGAGCCTCCACCAGCCATATATGCATGTAGTGATAGCCTTTATTCATCATTGCTATATGGTGTGAATTTGCCAGTACATTCAATGTACTGACCCTTTGTGGCTGCAACATCTCATGTTGCAGGATCTTACGACGAGTAAGTGATACGTTAGGGTTACGATTTCTACACTCAACTTTGCCGTTGGTGTTGATGGGAATCCACAACCTTGTTACTTCCGCTATTTTGGATTGAGGTAATAGTATTTACGTTATTTTATACATGTGATTTACCTCTGTTATAAATCCTCGAGTACTGTGTGTGTCAGCATATTGATCCAGGGATGACACTTAAGCACAGAGACTTGACCGTCTGAGGTCGGGTCGCTACACGAAGTATAGGAGTAAACGCGTCAACCTTCCCTGACAGATTAGCTATAAACCTCCTCAAGTAATTGACCTTGCCAAGGAACTTTTGCATATCTCTCTTGGATGTTGGAGCCTCCACTTTCTGTATGGCCTCTATCTTTTTGGGATCAATTTCTATGCCATCTTCATGGATAATGAAACCCAAAAACTTACCAGCTGACACACCGAATGCACACTTCAAAGGATTCATCTTTAGTCCATACTTTTTCATTCTTTCAAAAGTTAAATGCAAATCGGCCAAGTGAGACTCAAAAGCATCCGATTTGACAACAATATCATCAATATAAACATCAAGTATGACACCGAGTAAATCATGAAAATCAAATTCATGGCCCTTTGATATGTGGCGCCAGCATTTTTTAATCTGAATGTCATCACTGTCCACTCGAATAAAGCAAGAAAACCAGGGCAACGAAAAGCTGTCTTGGACATGTCCTCTTCGGCCATAAAAATTTGATTGTATCCGGCATTACCATCTAGAAAACTAATAACCTTATGTCCAGAAGCATCATTAATAAGCATATCGGCTATTGGCATGGGATACTCATCTTTAGGTGTAGCCCTATTCAAATCTCTAAAGTCAATGCACACCCTCAACTTGCCGGATCCTTTCTTCTCTACTGGGACAATGTTAGAAATCCACTCGGCATACTTGCAAGGTATGATAAAATTAGCTTTAAGCAAACGACCGATCTCTTCCTTGATCCGGTCATACATTTTTGGATTAAACTTTCTGGCCGATTGCTTGTATGGTCTAAAACCGGCCTTTATAGGTAACCGATGCTCCACTAGCTCTCGGCTTAAACCTGGCATCTCATGATATTCCCATGCAAAACAGCAAACATACTCTTTCAAAAGCTCGATCAACTTAGCTTTATGATCGGCTCTTAAATTTTTGTTTACAAACGTCGGCCTAGAAATAGAACCATCTCCTATATCTATCTCTTCTAATGGATCGGCTGATGTAAAACCTTGCCCTAATTTATCCATATCATCTAACTCTTTTATGGACTCATACATATCGTTCTCATTGGACCGATATTCTACAAGTCGCTTTTGTAACCACTCTGAGTTACGATCCATTTGAACATATCATACCTTGGAGCCGATTGCATTCAATCAGCTTTAAAGAAACGGGCACGAAACCATTCTTGGTCGCGCTGAGAAAATCGAACTCTGACAAGTCACGTCCCGTCAAGCAAGTAGCATTGGGGTGTTGCCAATCCACTGATGCCTCAGCCAAAGCAACACAGGCCGAGTTATCCGCATGAATGACTTCCACTTCATCATCAACCCACTGGATCAAAAACTGGTGCATAGTGGATGGCACGCACTGGTTTGCATGAACCCAATCACGGCCTAGTATGACGTTGTAGTTTCCTTGCACCTCAGCGACAAAGATGCGGTCGCCAAAGTTTTACTTCCCACCGTGAGCTCCACATACATCACACCTTTAGCTTGAGTTTTCTCTTTGCCTTCAAACCCATTGAGCACCATGTTGGTCTTGATCAACTCTTCATCATGCAACCCCAATTTTTTGAAGACCGAATACGGCATAAGATTCACCACAGCACCACCATCAACAAGTATCCGAGTGAGCGGTGACCCATTGATATGACCTCTGATATATAATGGTTTCAAATGTGTTACTGGGTCTTTTGGCTTCTCGAATATTGCGTTTTTAGGGCCAAAATCCAGCTGAGCCACCTCCCCTTCCTCATCTACAACACGAAACTCAGCAGGTAAGTAATATACCATATTGATATCCATACCTTCATGAACCGGCGTAGACTCATAGTCCAACATATCATCCTCTTCTTCAAGTGCATCCACCGATTCTGAAATCTGTCCAAATGAAGGAGAAGTAAGAAGTGTCGCAGACGATGCAATAGTTGTCGCATCGTCCTCCTTTGGTTGCGCAGGTGCTGCTGTGGTAGGTGTAGAAGCCACTGCATCTTGTACTTGTTTAGGCCTCCACACTTGTTTTGTAGGCACCATGGGCCGAGTGTCTGTAGGATCGAAAGTATGTCTAGAGGGGGGGTGATTAGACTACTTGACAATTTAAAAGTTTAGCCTTTTGATTAGGACAAGTTTTTAGCAAGTTCACAATGATGATCAAGTCAAGTATCACCCTACACATGCAATTCTAGAGTAATGGCAGCGGAAAGTAAATTGCACATGTAGTAAAGAAGAGGTGGAGAAGAGAAAACACAATTTGGAGACACGGAGATTTTTCTCGTGGTTCCGATAGGTGGTGCTATCGTCAATCCACGTTGATGGAGACTTCAACCCACGGAGGGTAACGGCTGCGAGAGTCCACGGAGGGCTCCACCCACGAAGGGTCCACGAAGAAGCAACCTTGTCTATGCCATCATGGCATACGCCCACGGAGGACTAGCCTTACTCGGGGTAGATCTTCACGAAGTAGGCGATCTCCTTGCCCTTACAAACTTCTTGGTTCAACTCCACATCTCGACGGAGGCTCCCAAGCGACACCTAACCAATCTAGGAGGCACCACCCTCCAAAAGGTAATAGATGGTGTTGGTGATGATGAATTCCTTGCTCTTGTGCTTCAAATGATAATCTCCCCAACACTCAACTCTCCTCACCGATTTGGCTGTGGTGGAAGAAAGGATTGAGTGGAAAGCAACTTGGGAAGGCTAGAAATCAAGTTTCATATGGTGGGAGTGGAGCAACTTGATCTCAACACAAGGGTAGGTAGTTTTCTTCTCGTAAATGTAAGGTAGGAGTGGTAGTTCTTTTCGATGGCTCTCTCCACGAATGAAGAGGAGGTGGAGGGTATTTATAGCCTCCACACAAAATCCAACCGTTACACACATTTGACCAATCTCGGTCAGACCGAAGTTGACAACTCGGTGAGACCGAAAGTTCAAATCTTGTGAACGTTGGGATTTTCGGTGGGACCGAAAATACAATCTCGGTTAGTCCGATTCTTCCAAAGACTAGGGTTTGCCAATCTCGATGGGACCGACTTTATCATCTCGGTGACACCGATATGATGACAGAAGGTTACAGAAGCTTGGCAACACTAGTTTCGGTGAGACCGAGTTTGGAATCGGAAAATCCGAAATTACTAGGGTTTGGGTATATGGTCGAGGTGGTTCATCTCGGTGTGGTGAGTTTATGGAATCGGTGGGACCGAGATTACTTATGAGTATATGTTGGAATGAAAGATTGCGATAGTTTGGGAGATAAATCACTAAGCACTTTGAGCAACGGATCATCATCATAACCTCATCCCCTTTTAATAGTATTGGCTTTCCTATGGACTCAATGTGATCTTGGATCACTAAACCAAAAATAGAGTCTTGAGCTTTTGCCAATGTTTTCCTTAGCATTTTGAGGGGTCCACATCTTCAGTCATTGCCATACCCATATCACTGAACTTCCTGAAATGTTCTCAAGAAACAATTAGTTCAATGATATATATGTTGTTATTAATTACCAAAACCACCCGGGGATTAGTTGCACTTTCAATCGCCCCCTTTTTGGTAATTGATGACAACATATAGATCAAAGCTTCGACAAAGAATATAATCAATGAATAATATTGTCGCTTTGAGAAGTATGTGATAAGCAAGAGCTCCCCCTAAATTTGTGCATTATTTAAGATTTGCGTTTGAATGCAAATGCACAATCGATTAGGATCATGGGTCACTCTTCCATGTCACATACATCTTGGTGGAGCGCACAAAATGATAGGAATGAATAACATGCACCCAATCACCAAGACATGAGTAAATGATCATACAAGATATGAATAGCATATGATAAGCATTAAGCACACATTAAGGCATAGTATGATCAAGCACTCATCGAAGTAGAGCAAACGTAGTATCAAACACACGGAATGTCTCGAAAATCTCAAAAGTATCTCAAAGAAACCGCAAACGAAAGAGCAAAAGCGAGCACTCTCTCTCTCTCGAAGTCTTATGATCTATACAATTTCTCCCCCTTTGGCAACAAGTTACCAAAAAGTTCGAAAGGTATAGAGCTAAACGTCACTAGGGACTCTGTTTGGCGGCTCTCATGCAGGTTGATGGAGTGGAGATAGCTGCATCTGCAAAGGCTTGGTGAAGTCTCGTGGAGCTGGAGGAGTGGACACCGGAGCCGAGCGGAACCGATGGAGCTGTGGGAGGTCTTGATGCTGAGAGTACAGTGTCATCCTTTGGAATAGCGGTGATCTTGGCTTTGTGGGAACAGGAGCAGGCTGCTCATAGTCATCTGGACAAGGTCATCCTGCATCTCCTTCATGAGCTCTTCCTTCTCCCTCTTGGCTTCCTCGATATCCGCCTCAAGCTTGTTGACAAGTGACTTGCACTTTGATCGACTTGACATCGAGCATGGAACTTGTCTTCAACTATCCTCTCAAGACTCTCCCGAGGCGCACTATGCTTGCCAGCGTAGTTCAATCCTCTGGGTAGCTTCAAGGAGCTGTTCTCCAACACTCTTGGGTTTAGCTGCTGCTGCTGCTTTGCTTCCTTCTCAGCTTTAGCTTGTTTGGCGCTTCAGACTTAGCTTGACCTTCAACAGACGTGGGATCATCCTCGGTCATCACAACTTCATTGTCCTCATGTTCAGGCTGCGGTGGCAAGTGGGGTCTATCCAACAAGTAGGTGCCCGTGCCAAACTTGGCATTGATGAGCATCTGAATGTGCGGGCAAACCCACATGACCTCTTACAGTCTGCTGCAGTCCTCTTGATAGTCTCAACTATCAGGTCCATCACCTTGAAAGGTGCCTTCTGATCTAGAATATGCAGCATGTTGATAGAATAGCCTCTTATCATGCGATGATCTCCAGACTTGGGCATCAAGGTATGCCTCAGAATCGTGTTTGTGGTAGGGAGACCCGCCTGAAGATGATACACTGAGCCGAGCTTCCAGATCTCTACATCCTTAGCTGGTACCTCATTGTACATATTTCTCATAGACTCATGGTTTTTCTTGGGGATTCCATAGACATCAACATCATCATCTCTCTGCACTGGAGCATTCAGCAGTGCAGCCCACTCTTCAACAGTTGAAGAGAATCTCGCCTTGATCATCCATACAATCTCGCCATCCGGATAGAAATGTCTTTGTGGCATAGAATTGCATGATCATCTCATCATTCCAAGCTGTGGGTTTCGACCAACGAACTCAAGAACACCACATGCAAGTGAAGCTCTCATGCACATGTGGGAAGTAGTCTCTGTGCTCTTCCTTGTCAATGTATTCCCAAATCAACATATCTAGTGTCAAGCAACAATGGGCTTCTTGTCCATAAGCACATGCCTCATAGAAATCTTGCTGCTCTCGGTGTGGAACCTTGGGTCAACAGCAGTCCTTCTCTGGTGGCATATGGATCAGCTTGTCTCCATAGCTCGAGACCTTTGTCCTTCCTTTCCTTCATGTTTTCAGCTCGAGGATGAGCATCATTGTGGATGAGGCGGTTTACATGCGAGTTTCAAGAATACATGTGCCTCATCTTCCGACTCATTGGTGGCACATTGTCTTTCTTCTTCTCTGAAGCTGGAATGTTTCTTCTTGTTTTCTTGGGCTTGGCAAGAGGCTTGGCTTGAGCTGCCTTTCTTTGGAGCTGATGGCTTAGACTTTGTAGGTGCTCACGCTCGATGGCATCTCCCATCAACTTAGGCTTCGAGGAGGTGGGGTGCTTCCTCATCAGAATCATCATCAGCTGCTTCATCATGCACAATTCTCTTCCTCTTGGAAGTTTTCTTTACCTTGCTGGATGTTTCTTCTTCCATGCTCAACTTCTTGGCAACTGTGGACTTCTTCACCTTGCTGGTGCCTCTCTTGGTTTGTTGCCCTTGATGCTCTTTGGCAACCACTTTCCTCTTAGGCTTAGATGTGATCTCTTCGTCAGCAATAAAGTCAGAATCCTCTTCTTCAGAATTTCTCTTCTTCCTGGCTCTGGTGGCAGCAGGAGGCAAACCACTTGGTGTGCTCCTCTCACCATCATCAGAAAAGCTGCTGGCTTCGGGACTAGTGCTGCCTCTCGAATCTCAGCTCTTGGTGATTCGGACTTACGGCTGTCACCTTGGCATCGACATGGCTGACAACCTGTGAATAGAATAGGTATAGGCAGAATAGAAGAGTTATCACAAACTGCAGAAGATTTAAAAAAAATGAGTTCAAATTTCAGTTTTAGGTTTTCACAGGATGCATTTTGGTCTGACCGAGTCTAAAATTCGGTGAATCCGAAGTGTCTAAACAGAACCATTCACACCACTTTCGGTTGGACTGAAATGGGTTTCGGTCTAGTCGAGAACACTAGGGTTTCACTAAATCCTCATTTCGGTCTTACCGATTTGCACAACTCGGTTGGACCGAAAAGTGCAGTGCAATGGCCAGAGGCCAAATCGGTCAGTCCGAGAATGTAGAATCGGTCACACCGAGATGTGTTCGGCGGAAACCTAACCCTAAAACTTTTACTCGAATTTCGTTCTAAGAACAAATCTGCTGGATAGGAAGATCTCAAACGTGTCAAGAAGCTAGGCAAACCCATCGTGCATTGAATCGGAGGTTGAAGCACGAGAGGGATCGAAGCTCACCCTAACTTGGTGGAGTTTCTCTACGGCGGCAACGGCGCGGAGAGATTGACCGTTGACGGCGACGGAGACCTGCGGCGAGGGCGCACAGGCGACGACGGAGACGATCCGGAGACCACGGCGACGGCAGCAAAGGGTTTGGGGGCGAGGCGTTTTGAAGAAAGAATCAACGCGCGCTGCCCTCGGTATATATACCTTCACGGTGTCGGTGGGACCGAGTTGGAAAACTCGGTGGCACCGAGATGGTTAACTGCAAGCAGTTACACACTTCGGTCACGCCGAAATTTGCAACTCGGTTTCACCGAGGTGAAAACCTAGATCAATCCAAGTGCTTTCGGTCTGTCCGATTTGGAGTGGGTTGGACTGACCGAAAATACTTAGAAGGTTTTGGAATTTAAGCTTTTGACGGATCGGTAGCTCCGAGTGCTCCTCACTCGGTCTGTCCGAAAAAGACTTGTCCAAAGTTTGTGATATAAGCATGAATAGAATTTGAGACAAGAAAGCATAGATAGCTAGGGGAGGAACTTAGGCATTCTTGTCCATCCATTTGGTCAAAAAGAAAAAAATCCAAAAAGACCAAAGCAACAAATGGATGTCCTCGAATGGATAAAATTATGCATCCAACATGCTCACACAATAAGATAGCAAATGAAATATGTGTCAAACATGCACAAACAAAACACTCGCTACTATCACACAATTTGTCGATGACTAGGTCATCTATATATGAGTATATTTACTTAGGAGTCAAATGAGAACATTTGATCATAGGTCATACTCATCGTTTAAGCACAAGTGGGGTTACCACTTTTACATAAAGCGGCATTAATGTTTTCACATCATTTGAAGATGCTTTAGCTCAATTCTTTAGAGCAAAGCTCCCCCTTGATGTGAGAACCCCTTTTAAAGGGTCAAACTAACCTTGGGTTGTCGTAGAAGACTTCATGTAGATGTTGAAGATGTGGATGCTCAATGTTGATGAAGATCATCAAGAGTTGGGAGCAATCCTTTGGATTCGGGCACTTTCAATACCTACATGGGTTAGTCCCACAAGGAACAAACAAGGATATCCATGGACATAGATTGAAGTACACAATAGATGATGTCCAGAAAGCAATGATTACCTTGTCCTTGACTTACCAACAAGAGGGTTTGTGACTCCATGAACTAGTGCAAGATGTGGAAGATGATTGCACAAGTTCTTGCCAAAATGAATGTGAGTGAAATATGTTGGCGGAGTCACCCTCAAGAACTCTCTAGTTCTTCTTCTTCGGGATCCACATCATCTTGATGGGAATCCTTGGGGTAGTAGTTGAGCTTGACGAAGTAGAACTTGAAGTTTCCTTGGGAACCCACTTGACCATGGCCTTGGGTGCTTCAATGAATGCATCAATCTCCTCTTGAAGCTTGTCCTTGCCTTTTAGCTTGTGGTCTTGTGGTGGAAGGTCATCTTGAGCTTGTTCCACATTGGAAGAAGTAGGATCATACTTCTCCTTTTGAGAGACAAACTTTGGAGTGGGATATTGACCTTCTTCCCATTCAACACCCTCGGCGTTGAACTTTCGCTGAAAACCAATTCCTTGATTCTTCCGGTGCCTTCCTTGCTTGCGAACAATTTCCTCAAAGTTCTTGCTTTCGGCAAGGCTCTTGTAGACACCTTTCTCTATAATCCCTTTCAATAAACTATTTTCTTGCTCAAGTGTAACTTGGCTTGAAACATTGTTAGTGGAATCAAGAGAATTACTAGAACCAATTATGTTGCTTCTAGATGAAGAATTTTTCTTATGCTTGTCATGCTTAGTTTTAATAGGTGGCAAAAAATTAGACAAGAGAAGTCGTTTGGCAAGATATGAAGAACTCTTCTTTCGAAGATCGTCATTGATAGCTTTTAGGAACTCATGTTCTTGCTCTAGATTGAGCTTCTCGAAGCGTAGCTTCTCATGAGATCTTAGGAGCTCTCTATGATCTTCTTGAGTTGTTTCATGAGCTAACTTAAGAGTGTTTAGTTCTTTAGTTAGACGCTCAATCTCCTTCATAGCATTGTCATTCGACTCTTCTCGACTATAAAGAGTACTAGCAAATCATTACTGGGCTCACTAGATTTGTCATGTAAAAGCTCATCTTCACCAAGCAAGTCATCCTCATCACTATCAAAGTCAATGAATTCACGGTGTGATACCTTGGGGCCTTTTGCCATGAAGCATCTTCCAATTCCCTCATTTGGTGAATCAAAAAAGTCATAGGAGTTGGAGTTGGAGGATACGAGAGCAAGACCGGCAACACCTTTATCTTGATCAGATTCGGAGTTGGAGTGATAGCTTCTTTCGAGTGATTGTCGGAGTCGGAGCCGGAGACCCATTCACCTACATGAGCTTGATGTTTTCTTCTTGTGTAGCTCCTTGATGACTTGTCTTTCCTCTCCGAATCCTTGCTTCTCCGAGAGGATCTTCGTTCATAACGATCATCTCTACTCCTTCTCTCTTTCCGAGGTGACTCTTCTCTTGAGCTTCTTCTTCTTGGAGATTCTTCTCTTCTCTTGTGGGGAGTCGAACACTCATTTGAGTAGTGTCAGGGTCTTCCACAATTGTAGCAGTTTCGATCACGACTAGAAGATCTCTTTTCATCATATGATCTAGACTTTGAGCTTCTTTCCTTGCTTCTACTCTTGTAGAATTTGTTGAAGTTCTTCACCATTAGGCTTATCTCTTCATTGGAAACTAGCTTGTCACTTGAGGTTGTGGGAGCTTCAACTGTAGCTTTGTAAGCACCACTTGACTTGTTGTGAAGCTCTTCCTTATCTTTAAGTGTCATCTCATGAGCAACAATTCTTCCAATGACTTGGTAGGCTTGAGATTCTTGTAGTTTGGCATCATTTGGATCAAAGTGCACACGGTGTCATACTTTCCATCCAAAGCTCTGAGAATCTTCTTGATGATGAATCGGTCGGTCATTTCTTCGCTTCCTAAGCCGGCAATCTCATTTGTGATGAGAGCAAGCCTAGAGTACATTTCAGCGACTCCTTCACCTTCCTTCATCTTAAACTTGTCAAGTTGACCTTGAAGAACATCTAGCTTTGATTCCTTCACGGACTCGGTACCTTCGTGCATTTCGACCAAAGTATCCCAAATCTCTTTTGCATTCTCAAGACGGCTGATTTTGTTGAACTCCTCGAGACACAAAGCATTGAAGAGAATGTCACAAGCTTGAGCATTGTTTTGCAACATTCATAATTCATCCATTGTAACCCGCGATCCGGAACTTTTCCTTCCTCAAGAACTCACCTTGCAAGCCAACACAAATAATGCCCCATGCGGCGGGTTATGTCCAAGAATATGCATTTTCATTTTATGCTTCCAACTAGCAAAATTTGAACCATCAAAGTAAGGACCTCTCGAAAATTACCCTCACTAGACGCCATACTCTCCTAGGTTGTGAAACCAAGCTTATGGAGTCCAATGCAATGGAAACCAATCCAATGGAGACCAAAGCTCTGATACCACTTGTAGGATCGAAGGTATGTCTAGAGGGGGGGTGATTAGACTACTTGACAATTTAAAAGTTTAGCCTTTTGATTAGGACAAGTTTTTAGCAAGTTCACAATGATGATCAAGTCAAGTATCACCCTACACATGCAATTCTAGAGTAATGGCAACGGAAAGTAAATTGCACATGTAGTAAAGAAGAGGTGGAGAAGAGCAAATGCAATTTGGAGACACGGAGATTTTTCTCGTGGTTCCGATAGGTGGTGCTATCGTCAATCCACGTTGATGGAGACTTCAACCCACGGAGGGTAACGGCTGCGAGAGTCCACGGAGGGCTCCACCCACGAAGGGTCCACGAAGAAGCAACCTTGTCTATGCCATCATGGCATACGCCCACGGAGGACTAGCCTTACTCGGGGTAGATCTTCACGAAGTAGGCGATCTCCTTGCCCTTACAAACTTCTTGGTTCAACTCCACATCTCAACGGAGGCTCCCAAGCGACACCTAACCAATCTAGGAGGCACCACCTCCAAAAGGTAATAGATGGTGTTGGTGATGATGAACTCCTTGCTCTTGTGCTTCAAATGATAATCTCCCCAACACTCAACTCTCCTCACTGATTTGGCTGTGGTGGAAGAAAGGATTGAGTGGAAAGCAACTTGGGAAGGCTAGAAATCAAGTTTCATATGGTGGGAGTGGAGCAACTTGATCTCAACACAAGGGTAGGTAGTTTTCTTCTCGAAATGTAAGGTAGGAGTGGTAGTTCTTTCGTTGGCTCTCTCCACGAATGAAGAGGAGGTGGAGGGTATTTATAGCCTCCACAGAAAATCCAACTGTTACACACATTTGACCAATCTCGGTCGGACCGAAGTTGACAACTCGGTGAGACCGAAAGTTCAAATCTTGTGAGCGTTGGGATTTTCGGTGGGACCGAAAATACAATCTCGGTTAGTCCGATTCTTCCAAAGACTAGGGTTTGCCAATCTCGGTGGGACCGACGTTATCATCTCGGTGACACCGATATGATGATGAAGGTTCTGAAGCTTGGCAACACTAGTTTCGTGAGACCGAGTTTGGAATCGGAAAATCCGAAATTACTAGGGTTTGGGTATATGGTTGAGGTGGTTCATCTCGGTGTGGTGAGTTTATGGAATCGGTGGGACCGAGATTACTTATGAGTATATGTTGGAATGAAAGATTACTGATAGTTTGGGAGATAAATCACTAAGCACTTTGAGCAACCAGATCATCATCATAACCTCATCCCCTTTTAATAGTATTGGCTTTCCTATGGACTCAATGTGATCTTGGATCACTAAACCAAAAATAGAGTCTTGAGCTTTTGCCAATGTTTTCCTTAGCATTTTGAGGGGTCCACATCTTCAGTCATTGCCATACCCATATCACTGAACTTCCTGAAATGTTCTCAACAAACAATTAGTTCAATGATATATATGTTGTTATTAATTACCAAAACCACCCGGGGATTAGTTGCACTTTCAGTGTCATTGAACAACTTATCCCTTTGCTTCTCGGCCTCTTGTTCTGTCATCTCTTGACTCCTTAACCTCTGTAGTTTCCTCTTTTGTGTCTTTGTTAGCCCTGGAGGGCACCACTTTGGCTGAGTGCATTTAGGATCTCTCGTCTTTACTTGGCTGGTGCTTGCTTCATGGTCATTAGCCGTGTGCTTTCGCGCGATAGCAAGTATCGGCTCAATCGGATTGCTATGCATAATCGGCTGCTGTATGGTGAATGTTTTTGTAACGCCCGAGACCGACGCTCCAGATGCCTTCCCTGTATTCTGAGATTCGTCGTGTGATTTATTTGTTTGATGCATTCATCATTGCATCTCTTGCATTGCATCATGTCATCATGCCATCATATCATTAATTTTTAAAACCTCAACTAAATAAATTGCATAGATCTTTTGATCTATTTAAATCGAGCGAATTCACATGGTGATTTCTCTTTATAACATATCCTCCTAATATTTATGGAGCTATTTTAAATATTTCATTAATTTGGAATTAACCATAACACACTTACAGTTTAAGTTCCATGCTTTTTCTACCTCAATTCCTTGCCTCGAACTTTGCCAACAATTCTTATCTCATTTATCGAGGCTCTTCCAAAATTCTCATCATTTTTGGGTCTACCAAATCCCCACTTTCTTCCTACACTCATTTGAATTAAATTCATGCCCATGCTCACTTTCTATTTTTTCTTGGATCAAGCTCATTTTTATGAGTCCGGGAAAATTGTCCGCATGCGCAAATTCTTTCCCTAACCCTCTCTTCTTTTCTTCTCTCTAATTCTTTTCTGCTAAAGAATAAGAGAGAGAGAGAGAAGAGAGCCTAGCAGTCCAGCCAGGCCTCTGGTCACTTCCTTCTCTTCCGGGCCGGCCTCTAAGGCCCAGCTACTTCCCCTCTAACCCTAGCCGCAGGGAGAGCTCGCCGATCCCATCTCCTCTCGCTCCTCCGCCGCCGCCACACACCCATCGCTCACTGGCCTCCTCTCGATCCATCCCCTCTCCCTCCCTCCCTCGCGCCGCCAGAGGAGGCCCTCTCCTCGATCTCCTCCGTCCCCTCCTGTGCGCCTCCACCTCACCCTTCCTTCTCCCCTGTGTCGCCATCGCCTCCCTCCGCTGCTTCGCCACCACGCCGTACGAGCTGCTCTCCGCTTCATCACCCTGCATCGTGGCCTTCCTCCGCCTCGAGAGGCTCCTGAGCCGCCGCCGCCCGGATCCATCGTCCCTGACCCCATGACCGCCTCCCCATCATCATCTCTGACAAGAGGCCGTCACCAAGCTCGACGTCGCTCTCCTGCACCTCCGCCGTTCGCCTCCTGCAGCCCGAGCGCCTCGGCTCAGCGCCGCCCCGCCATGGATGCCGCCACACGCCGAAGCTCCTCCGCATCACCCCCGCCTCGACCCTGCTTCGCCTCTGCTCCGTCGCCGGACTGCTGCCCTCCGTCGTACCCATCCATCCTTCCATCTCCCTGTGCGGCGCCTCGATGGAATGGAGGCCCGAGCTTCGGCTGGGAGCAGCCGCAGCTACGTGGCGCCCCACCTCCAAACGGTCGCGCATCGATGGCCATGTGTCCACCGCCTCCTGCCTAGTTCTGCATCCCCCTCGCCCCTCCGTGGCCTTCTGCCCGAGCCACCACGACCACGTGCGCCTCCTTCATGGTTGCCGTGCTGTCGTTTTTTTCATGCCTCGTCCTGCTGCTGTTGGTGCCTCGTGAGCCGCCGATGTCCTCGCGAGCTGCTCTGTCCGATAGGGCTCCCCTCCAAGACGAGCTGGCTGCCCCGTTGGCCTTGCTGCCTTTGTCGTGGCCAAGTCAACCCAGACGCCCGGAGTCCATCTTTGGTTGCACACCAAGTCGGCCATGCCTTGCTGCCTCCTGTGCACTGTTGGTCAACAGTGGATGCACGCCAAGTACTTCGACTACAGCCGATGCCCCGAGGACAACGAGTACGACTACACACGGCGATGCGTCAAGTTCCTCTAGCGAAGACGCCAAGTTCGTTTCGGGATTCATCAAGTACCGCTACCGATGGCTCGAACGACTACGAAACGTGAACCACTACTGTCGACCCGAACATCTACGAACCGTGTACAACTACCGTCGCCACATGAACAACTACTTCCCACGACGACCCGTGAACAACTACTTCCTCTACATCGCACCGAACTCGACCCGCTCCGAAAAAGCACGCTTCGAAGGTATAACCTCGAGACGCCGCCCGTGAACGAATGCATGTTGTATGAGATGCTCGTGTTTGCACCGTGCCCGTTTGCTTCATGCACGTTCGTCCTCGTTTGCCATGCCGTCGACCCGTGGGAACCCCATAACCGGGATCACCCCCACCATGTTCCGCACATCCGCACACTTCTCGTCTACATCGGTATCTCCTCAAGTTACCGAAACCGGAATGTTGTCGTGGCACCATTTCCGTTTCACCGCCGTGGCACCTTTTTCGTTCCGCCATGGTGACAAATGCTTCATAACATGCTCATGTCAACATTTTCATAAAATTGCTTAAAACTTGTATATGTCATCCGCATCATGATAACAACATTTAAAACGCTTAAAATGGTGTTTGCATTAAACTACTAAGTGACATGGGGACTTTCCGGAATTGTTGTTTGTTGTTTCCGGCCTCATTTAAAATTGCGTAGCTAGGTAGTTTAATTATGCTTCACCTCTTGCCATGTTTAACAACATTTAATATTGTTGAGTAGCTCATAACCGAGAGAGAACTAAATAATTGATGTGGTGTTTCCTCAATATGCAACTCGTTGCATATTGAGCTCCACTTAACTTGTAGTGTTGTTTGTGCATATTGCCATGCCATGCCTCATTAAACCGGACATGCATCATACTTGTTTGTGCATCTTGACATGTTTATGCTGGTGTGTTTACCATGTTGCTTGTTTCTTTCCGGGTTGCTTCTCTCGTTAGCTTCGGTTTCGTTCCGGAGTTGTGAGGATCCATTCGACTTCGTCCGTTTGTCTTCTTCATGGACTCGTTCTTCTTCCTAGCGGGATCTCAGGCAAGATGACCATACCCTCGAAATCACTTCTATCTTCGCTTGCTAGATGCTCGCTCTTTTGCTATGCCTATGCTGCGTTGCCTATAATTTGCTCTTGAAGCCTCCCCAAATTGCCATGAACCTCTAACCTTTGACACCCTTCCTAGCAAACCGTTGTTTGGCTATGTTACCGCTTTGCTCAGCCCCTCTTATAGCGTTGCTAGTTGCAGGTGAAGTTGAAGATTTCTCCATGGTGGACAGGGTTATGTTGGGATATCACAATATCTCTTATATTATTAATACATCTATATACTTGGTAAAGGGTGGAAGGCTCGGCCTTATGCCTGGTGTTTTGTTCCACTCTTGCCGCCCTAGTTTCCGTCATACCGGTGTTATGTTCTGGATTTTATGCTCCTAACGCGGTCGGGTGATTTATGGGACCCCCCGACAGTTCGCTTTGAATAAAACTTGTCCAAAGAAGGCCCAACCTTGGTTTTACCATTTGCCTCACCTAGCCCTTTTTCCCTTGGGTTTCGGAGCCCGAGGGTCATCTTTATTTACCCCTCGAGCCGCTGCTTGTTGTGAGTGTTGGTCCAAACCGTCACGCTGCGGTGGCCACCAGGGCAACTCTGGGCTCGCCACCGGAAGTTTGGACAATCCGGTGTGCCACGAGAACGAGATATGTGCAGCTCCTATCAGATTTGTCGGCACATCCGGCGGCTTTGCTGGTCTTGTTTTACCATTGTCGAAATGTCTTGTAAACCGGGATTCCGAGACTGATCGGGTCTTCCGGAGAAGGTCTATTCTTCGTTGATCGCGAGAGCTTGTCATGGGCTTGTTGGGACACCCCTGCAGGGTTTAAACTTTCGAGAGCCGTGCCCGCGGTTATGTGGCAGATGGGAATTTGTTAATGTCCGGTTGTAGATCACTTGACACCAGATCCGAATTAAAATACATCAACCGCGTGTGTAACCGTGATGGTCTCTTCTCGGCGGAGTCCGGGAAGTGAACACGATGTTGGAGTTATGCTTGACGTAGGTTGCTATAGGATCACTTCTTGATCATACTTTTATCGACCGTGCTTTGCCTTCTCTTCTCGCTCTCTTTTGCGATTGTAGCCACCATATATGCTAGTCGCTTGCTGCAGCTCCACCTCATTACGCCATCCTTCCTATAAGCTTAAATAGTCTTGATCTCGCGGGTGTGAGATTGCTGAGTCCCCATGGCTCACAGATACTTCCAAAACCAGTTTGCAGGTGCCTATGTTACCGAGCAGGTGACGCAACCAAGCTCAAGGAGGAGCTCGATGAAGATCTTGCCCTTTGTGTTGTTTCGTTCTAGTTGATCAGTAGTGGAGCCCAGTTGGGGTCGATTGGGGACCTTTGTCGCATTTGGGGTTCTTCTTTTATTTTGGTTCCGTAGTCGGACCTTGATTGTATCTGGATGATGTAATGCTTTATTCATGTATTATGTGAAGTGGCGATTGTAAGCCAACTATGTATCTCTTTCCCTTATGTATTACATGGGTTGTGTGAAGATTACCTCACTTGCGACATTGCTTTCAATGCGGTTATGCCTCTAAGTCGTGCTTCGACACGTGGGAGATATAGCCGCATCGAGGGCGTTACAGTTCTGGTGCCCAAGATGAGTGAGTCGACATTGATTTTTCCCTTGCCTTTGCTTAACTTGACCGCTGCAGCACTTGGCGACTTAACACGCCATTCTTGCTTGCCGACCCTTTTTTGATTATCTTGCACTGGCCGATTGACACCATTGTTCAAACGGCCCCGTGTGGGATAAGAAAGTCTCTCATGAACGGGCCTCCTTGGTTCTGCCCAACATGGATGAAAAGCATAAGGGGCCATTGGGGGCTGCCACCATCCTCCATTGAAGTCTCCCACGTAGTATGGCACATAGGGGGGTGGCGGCATCCATGGTCCCGGCGCCCACAACCCATATGGCCTTGCATGATGCTGAAATTCTTCCCGAGGAGGTGACCTTGAGCGCTTCAAATTTGATGACCGGTTAGAGCTAGAACCGGCTGCATGATTGGCATACTTGGACAACAGCATATCAAAAGTTGGCTTGATTTTCTTGTGCTTCACTTTAGCTTCATTCGTCTTCCACCTGTCAACTTCTGGATCCTTGGGCTTGACAAATTTAACACGATTATTTTCTTGCACTTGCGGTTGCCCGCCGAGTGTAGGATCCTTGATGGTGATTTTCATTATCTCCTTGCCACCGGGTTGCTTGTCAAGCACAACCTGTCTCCCCAAGACCTTGTCACCCTCCTTGTCTTTCCTGGGCTCACCAACAATGACATTAGCTTTATTAGCAGATTCGGCAACCTCCGGCCGAATGAGTAGTTTCTTCCCCTCCAACTCCATGGTATTCATTGGAAAGGGTTGTTTATCAACTTGCATCTCAGAAAAGTTCAATCGTCCGTCATTAATGGCCGATTGTATCTGCCGTCGAAAAACATTGCAATCATTAGTAGCATGAGAAAAAGAATTATGATACTTGCAATAAACGCGCCATTTCAGCTCTTCAAACGGCGGTAAAGTATGAGATATTCTAATAATCTTAGCCTGCAGCAAAGCATCAAATATTCTATCACACTTAGCAATGTTAAAAGTAAACTTCATCTCTTCATCGCGATTCTTATGAATCGGTTTCAGATCATTGCAAGCAAAGGGTTTGGCCTTAGATGGCCAAACAAATTCAGTAGCAAAAACATCACCCTCATCGTCCACCATATTCATCTTTGGTCGATCGGCTTTGTATCTATGCACTTCTTTGAGATCTTTGCTTCGGCTTTCCTGAGCCAAAGCCCTTTGTAAGACTTGGTTGATATTTAAGAACTCATAGCCTTCTAGCTTTTCTCTAATGGGATTTCTCAAACCACTCAGCACTAGGTCCGCCAAGTCCCTCTCGGTTATCACCAAACTAAAACACTGGTTTTTTGTTTCTTTGAATCTCTTGACGTAATCGGAAACCGTTTCATCATGCTTTTGTTTAACCGATGTTAGATGTGACAACTTGAGTTCATTGTCGCCGCTATAAAAGTGATCATGAAATTTCTGCTCTAGCTGCGACCAAACCCGAATGGAACCATGTGGTAAAGAAGCAAACCATGAAAATGCGGTACCAGTTAATGATAAAGGAAATAAACGCACTTTCAATTCATTCAATGAGCCTGCCTCACCCAATTGTGCTAAATATTGACTAACATGCTCCCATGTGGTTTTTGTGCCTTCTCCATTAAACTTAACAAAATCTGGAATTTTATATCATGGAGGGCACTGGATGGCATCAAAGTACTCGGGGTACGGCATTTGGTAAATCCGATTCCGAGGTAACTCAACTCCAAAATTCTCGAAGCATCTTAGCCATCTCCTCTCTAAGATTAGCTAAACCATCATCCATAGTGGACGATGAAGCTTGTGGCAGTGGCATAGGAGGAATAGGGTTACTAGCTGTAGGTAGGAGTTGTGGCATGTATGTCGACCCATAATTCGGTAGTGGTCGAGTGGTTGTAGCTGTAGGTAGGGTCTGGTTCGGTGTTGCCACCGAACCTGGCATGCTCATAATAGGGTTGATGGGTGCAGTCACAATCCGATTTGTTTGGGTAGGATAATAAGCCATCGGCACGGGAGGCGCCGATGCAATAGGTAATGCCAGATTAGGGTTTTGCACACTAGCAGCTACACCATCATTACCACTAGACGATTGAGATGTATTCTTCTGAGCATTAGTATTTTCTATGAAAGTTTGATAGACTAGATTGTTACCGTCGGTGTCAAAACCGGCGAATCTCGGGTAGGGGGTCCCAAACTGTGCGTCTAGGCGGATGGTAACAGGAGACAAGGGACACGATGTTTTACCTGTGTTCGGGCCCTCTCGATGGAGGTAAAACCCTACTCCCGCTTGATTGATATTGATGATATGGGTAGTACAAGAGTGGATCTACCACGAGATCAAGGAGGCTAAACCTAGAAGCTAGCCTATGGTATGATTGTTGTTCGTCCTATGGACTAAAACCCTCCGGTTTATATAGACGCCGGAGAGGGCTAGGGTTACACAGAGTCGGTTACAATGGTAGGAGATCTACATATCCGTATTGCCAAGCTTGCCTTCCATGCCAAGGAAAGTCCCATCCGGACACGAGACGAAGTCTTCAATCTTGTATCTTCATAGTCTTGGAGTCCGGCCAATAATGATAGTTCGGCTATCCGGACACCCCCTAGTCCAGGACTCCCTCAGTAGCCCCCGAACCAGGCTTCAATGACGATAAGTCCGGCACACATATTATCTTCGGCTTTGCAAGGCGGGTTCTCCTCCAAATTCCATGTGCTCACCGAATAGTGTCCGGATTCCTTATAAATGTTGCGCTCCTTGGCTTCCACGTCCAATAATGGCCCTCTTCCACGTGTCGTATGAATGCGAAAAGCCAGGGTATTTTTACGTTTTACCCCCTAGCTGCGCGAATAAGCTACCTATAAGAGGAGCAAGGATCTAGATCCGAATCACACCATCCCCCTTCTGCGAGTACTCATCGAAGCGCCTCTGACAAAAATCCATTCCATCATGGACAGTCGACGCGGCTCCTCCTCTCGCGCTCCCAGCCCTCAGCCCGGAGATTGGAGGAGATGTTCGGTCCCGCATAGCGAGCTAGTGACGCTCCAAGCCAAGGGATACCTTCCCCCAGCCTTCATGGTTCCGGTTCGAGCCGGACTGGCCACCTACAAGGGTGGGAAGCAGGCGGAGAGCGTCCCCAATCCCTCCAAAGGAGAGCGGGTATGCTTCGTCCCTTATCTAATAAGGGGACTCGGATTTCCCATACATCCGTTTCTCCGGGGGCTCCTGGAGTTCTATGGACTCAAGCTTCACCACCTTACCCCTGCCTCCATCTTGCACATCGCGGGCTTTGTAGCCCTTTGCGAGCTGTTCTTGGGCATCGAGGCCCATTTTGCGATGTGGAAGAGATTGTTTTTCCTCGTACCCCGTTCTCACGAGGGGTGGATATATCAAGTGGACGGAGCCGAAATATGGCGCATCACCGGGACTGGATATCTATCCGGAACCCCGAAGAAGGCGTCCGAAGACTGGCCTTCGGAATGGTTTTATATGGAAGACGCCCCACTGCCGGACCCAGTTCGGATCGGCCTCCCGGAGTTCAGCAATGCTCCTCTGAAGAAATGCCTGAGTTGGCGCCCGCGAAGCCCTCAACGGGAGAGTGATAGGAACGTCCAATATCTGATGGGCCGGATAAGGTTACTGGCTCATTCCGGATTGACCATGATTGGAGTCATGGCCACGTGCATCATGCGAGGGGTGCAACCGCTCCAATATAGGGGCCACCCCATGTGGGATTTCAACGGGGATAATGACACCACCCGTCATGGCCGCAAGGGGCCGGGATCAGTTGCCGATCTGGTGAAGATCTTGTCCGGCTTGTACAAGGGGGAGAAAGAGGACTTCCTCCACGCGAGTCCATTGAATGGATTCTCCATGAATAACCCTCGAAGCTGGGTAAGCGGACGTTTATTTATTCGATCCATATTCCCAAAGTTAAGTGTCTCACTTCGTGATTTCGACGCAGGAGCTGCGTCGGGACGTAGAGGGCATACACAGCCTGACTCCACAACCCGAGGATCCGGGACGATCCCTTGATCCGGCCTCCGAAGAGGATCCGGACATAGAGGTGGAGCTGATCGATGGGGTGTTCCACCAACTTAGCATGGACAATGCTTTAGTCGCCATTACGGCCGACTACCCCGGTTTATCTCCGGCTTCCCAGGTAACTGTGACCAGAGTCCTGACATCATTACTTCATCCATGCTTATTTCTGACCACCGTATACCAACGGTGCCTCGCGGGAGGTGCCTTCGAGGCGGGAAGCCGGTTGCCGCAGGTGACCAACAAGGGTCAGGCGCCCAAAGAAAGCGGAAGAGGAGTACGGTCTTAATCGAACGTCGCCAAGAACGGTATGGCGCACCACCGTATTTAAGGGAAAGATTTCTGGGAGGTATATTAATGCTCATGATTTTTCCAGGAGAGAGAGCGCTCGCCGGACTGTGCCGGGAGAGGTTGCCAATCAAACCTCCGCCAGCCAGGCTCCAACGCCTGGTCCGGAGGGGGAGGCAAACACAAGGCGTGAGCTGGATGCTCCTCCAACGGAGGATGCCGACAGGCTGTCCGCCACACGGTCCGAGGTGGAAAGTGCCATGAATCACAAGCGCCGCCGGACAGTTCTTTGTGACGCGTGTTTCTCCCCGGAGGCGTTGAATGCCTTTAATGCGGGAGACGCGCACCTCCGTGCTGCTCGAGATGGTTTAACCAGAGCCATGGAGCAGTATGTAAACGACATACGGGTGAGGAATTTTAATAGTTATATATGCCAGTAGCCCCCGAGACTTAAAATAGTTAAATAACTGATTTAAGGATCATTTGTTATGCAGGATCTTACGGAGAAGAATACCCACCTGTCCCAGGAGCTTCAAGAGTGCAAGGCACAACTTGAGGCCGCACTAGCCGCCACAGGGGGAGCCACAGAGACCCCCTCTGGTAATACATACTTCGAAAAGATAAGTAGTTTATGAAGTGTGGTGTGTGCGTAAGTCTAACAATAATATTGCAGAGGGTGCCGGATTAAATCCGGACAAGCAACATCTATTGCGCCAGCTGAAAGCTGGCGAGAAGGTGCTTATGAGGGTGCAGCAGGAGAGTAACAAACTCCAAGATGCCAACACCTAGCTGGGCGAAGAACTAAAAGATGTTCGGGTCCAGCTGTCTGACTCCGTAAAGGAGAATCGGCGGCTTCGTCGCGGCATTTACAGTAAGTGCTTGAACAAACTCTTTTGAAAAGAAGAGTTCGGCGAGGAAGTCGATTGACAGAAATGTGTCTGTAGGTGTGCTCACAGGTCGTCCGGCAGAGGAAATGCCTGGTTCCACAGGTGACCTTCTTCCCGAGCTGCTGCAACTGCACGAACGTGTTCGGCAGGCGATGAGCGGTGTCGTCCAGGCCTTGTGGCCGTCCGTCTCCCTACCCGAGGGTCTTGGAGGGCTTGCTGAGAAGCTTCAGGGAGCACGGAAGCGCTTCCGTCTGTGGAAGATATCGGCCTGCCGCCAAGGCGCCCGGGAGGCCTGGGCCATGGTGAAGACGCGGTACATGAAGGCTGATCCAAACCACATGGCCGAGGTCGGACCTGTGGGGCACGATGGGAAGGAGATCCCTGTGAGCCTAATGTGCGGCCAAGTAGAGCTGGCCGCGAAATATTCCCAATGGGACTGTAAACTAGACAGCCTGTTAGATGGGATTGAATAGGAGTACAGTCAGTCGATTTGATGATGTAATTTAAAATGACATATAAAATGCCTTCTAGCCGGATTGTAGATCGTTTGTCTTTGCGGACCTTTTCGCTTCGTCCTCGGGACCCAACAGTCCGGAGTGTGTCCGAATACCCTCACGGTTATATAAAAACCGGGGCATGCATGGAGACCAGGCGTAGGGGTCATTAGTGCTTTATCAGACAAGTGCCCAACTAGTTATGTTATATTACATGGTTAGTAAGAAACATCTTCCAGGAGAATAGTTCCGTTAGGGGTTCCTTTCCTCGGGAGGCATGCCCTAAAGTGCATGTCGGACTGCGAAAAGAGCGTAAAAGCATCTGGGGCAGATAAATAAATAAGTAAGAAATCATCTTTCAAGTCACCGACCGAATATTCCCTTAAGAACGCTTAGCTTTAGGCTTCACCCACCGAGGTACACATCCGGCCGACTGGCAAGAATAATCGCAGAGGTGCTCCTTTACCTCCTAGCCGAACAATCGGGAACATAGGGGTAAGCACAGGAGCCAGGCAACCCAGCTTGGCCAAAACTTAAGTCATATCGATGCATATCATGGTGAATAAAAGGTACATGCGGAAGTTTGACACATGTGTTGGGCATGAAGCCCGTATAAATAAGCTTCTGTTAAAGAAGCCCCCAGGTATAATGAGTGCGAGTAGCACGTCAAGTGTGTGCGAATAATGCGCAGATCAGCCCTCGAAGGCTTTACGAAAAAGGGTGGAAAAACGAGAGAAACAGAAGACAGCTAAAGTATAAAATGTGGACGGAGGAAGGAGACGAACTCTGAGTCCGGCACTAAGCGTAGAATCTTCGGAGACGGGCTGCGTTCCATGGGTTCGGCTCGAGTTGGTTGTCCGATGCGTTTCGTAGACGGTATGCTCGATGAAGGGACCTTCCCATTTGGGCTTGAGTTTGTCCTTTTTCTTGTCCGGCAGGCGTAGAACTAGTTCACCAATATTGTATGTCTTGGCCCGTACTTCTCTGCTTTGATATCTTCGAGCCTACTGCTGATAGAATGCGGAACGAGCTTTTGCCATGTCGCGCTCCTCTTCTAAGGCGTCCAAACTGTCCTGCCGATCCAACTCGGCCTCTCTTTCCTCGTACATGCGCACGTGAGGCGAGTCATGAATTATATCGCAGGGCAAAACTGCCTCTGCGCCGTATACCATAAAAAATGGTGTCAATCCGGTAGTGCGGTTTGGCATGGTCCGCAGCCCCCAGAGTACGGGGTCGAGCTCCTCCACCCAGTGCGTGTTAGATTCGGTGAGGGACCGCACTAACCTGGGTTTGATGCCGCCATGATTAGACCATTTGCTCGCTCGACTTGACCGTTAGTTTGAGGGTGATAGATCAAGCGCAATCGAGCTTGATGCCCATATTTTTGCACAGAGTTTAACCTCATCGGCCGTGAAGTTCATGCCGTTATCGGTGATGATCTTTGTGGGGACACCATAACGGTGTACTACCCCGGATATGAAGTCTATCACAGTCCGGATTCGGCCGTTTTAACGGCTTGGCCTCTATCCATTTGGTGAATTTGTCCACCATGACCAATAGGTATTTTTGCTTGTGGGTTCCCCTTTAAGGGTTCCAACCATGTCAAGCCCCTGCACGCAAACGCCGGTGATGGGTATAGTTTTGAGGCGGTGGGTGGCATGTGGCTTTGATTAGCAAAGAGCGGCAACCGACGATCGTTGGACTAAGTCTGAGATCCGCCGGGCCGTCGGCCAATAAAATCCTGTACGGAAGGCCTTGCCTACAAGGGCCCGGGCTGCAGCGTGGTGCCCGCCGAGTTCGGCGTGAATTTCAGCCAGAAGATTTCGCCCTTCTTCTTCGGAGATGCACCTTTGAAGGACTCCGGTAGTGCTTTTCTTATAAAGCTCTCCCTCATGGACCTTGTAGGCTTTAGATCGTCGTACTATGCGGCGGGCCTCATTTTGGTCTTCGGGGAGTTCCTCCCTAATTAAGTAGGCTAGGAATGGTTCCGTCCACGGGGCAATGACTGCCATTATTTCGTGGGCTGAATGTGTTATTTCATTGGCTGAGCCACCGATTGTGTCAGAATGTTCGGTGTTGGGCGGTGTGGTTGGTTTCGGATTGTTGTTTCCGGACTCCTCTTCCCATACTACGGATGGCTTAAAGAGACGCTCCGGAAAGATGTTTGGAGGGACGGCGTCGTGCTTTGCACCGATGCGTGCCAACACGTCGGTTGCCTGGTTATTATCCCGGGTTACATGGTGGAATTCGAGTCCTTCGAACCGAGCTGACATTTTTAAGACGGTGTTACGGTAGGCTGCCATTTTCGGATCCTTGGCATCAAAGTCTCCATTTACTTGGGATATTGCGAGGTTTGAATCCCCGCGGACCTCTAGGCGTTGAATGTCCATGGAGATTGCCATCCGAAGACCTTGTAGAAGGGCCTCGTATTCGGCTGCGTTGTGGGAGTCCGTGTACATTATTTGAAGTACGTATTGGACTGTGTCTCCGGTTGGGGACGTCAAGACGACGCCAGCCCCCAAGCCGGCCAACATTTTAGAGCCATCGAAGTGCATGATCCAATTGGAGTATGCGCCGTACTCTTTAGGGAGTTCGGCTTCAGTCCATTCAGCGATGAAGTCAGCCAAAACCTGCGACTTTATAGCTCGCCGTGGTTTGTAGGTTATGTCGAATGGTAAGATCTCAGTGGCCCATTTTGCAATCCTGCCCGTCGCGTCGCGGTTGTTTATAATGTCGTTGAGAGGTACTTCGGAGGCCACTATTATCGAACACTCTTGAAAGTAATGTTGCAGCTTCCGTGATGCCATGAACACCGCGTACGCTATCTTTTGATAATGTGGATACCGGGACTTGCATGGAGTTAAGACAGTGGATACGTAGTACACTGGTTTATGAAGAGGGAATTTGTGTCCTTCTGTTTTTCGTTCGACGACGAGCAGTGCGCTTACAACTTGATGTGTTGCCGCGATATATAATAACATTGGTTCGCCCAAGTTGGGCGCGGCCAGGACCGGATGTGTTGCCAATATGGCCTTTATTTCTTCAATTCCAGCCATGGCAGCATCCGTCCATTCGAAGTGTTCGGTGTGCCGGAGGAGGCGATAAAGGGGCAATGCCTTTTCTCACAAGCGGGAGATGAAGCGGCTTAGAGCCGCCATGCATCCCGTCAATTTTTGTATTTGTTTGAGGTCTTTTGGGATATCCATTTGTGACAGAGCTCGGATCTTGGCTGGGTTTGCTTCAATTCCTCTACCGGATACAATGAAGCCCAAGAGCTTTCCGGCTGGTACGCCAAAAACGCATTTTTCCGGGTTGAGCTTAATGTCATATGCTCGGAGGTTGTCGAATGTGAGCCTCAAATCGTCTACTAAAGTTTCGACGTGTTTGGTCTTGACGACCACATCGTCTACGTATGCCTCCACTGTATTGCCGATCTGGGTTGCCAGACATGTCTGAATCATGCGCTGATATGTTGCGCCGGCGTTCTTGAGCCCGAAGGGCATTGTGTTGAAGCAGAATGGTCCATATGGAGTAATGAATGCTGTTGCGGCTTGGTCTGTCTCCGCCATCTTGATTTGATGGTATCCGGAGTATGCGTCGAGGAAGCACAATGAATCGTGCCCTGCGGTAGCATCAATGATTTGATTGATGCGGGGAAGGGGGAAAGGTTCTTATGGGCAAGCATTGTTAAGGTCTTTAAAATCGACACACGGGCGCCAGGATTTGTCCTTTTTTGGTACCATTACCAGGTTCGCTAGCCAGTCTGGATGTTTTATGTCTCTGATGAATCCGGCTTCTAATAGTTTGGCTAGCTCCTCTCCCATTGCCCGTCTTTTGGGTTCGGAAAATCACCGAAGAGCCTGTTTGAATGGCTTGAATCCTTTTAGGATGTTTAGGCTGTGTTCTGCCAGCCTGCGTGGGATTCCTGGCATATCTGAAGGGTGCCAGGCAAAGATGTCCCAATTTTCCGAAGGAATTCTCGAAAGCGGCATCTACATCGTGGTTTAATTGTGCCCGATGGAGGCCGTCTTTGTGGGGTCCGTTGGATGGACTTGGAATTTGACTATTTCGTCCGCTGGTTTAAAAGAGGTGGACTTGGATCTCTTATCGAGTATCACATCGCCCCACATTCCCGTGGAGCGCAGCGCAGTGAGTTCCTCTGCCGCTAGGGCTTCGGATAGTGCCTCTAGGGCTAGTACGGCTGTCTTATTTTCCGCGCGGAGTGCTATGTTCTGATCACTGATGAGAGTGATGATTCTATTGGGCCCGGGCATTTTAAGCTTCATGTACCCGTAATGGGGTATAGCTTGAAAAATTGTGAATGCCTCTCGCCCTAGTAAAGCGTGATATCCGCTGCTGAACGGGGCCACTTGGAACGTGACCTCCTCGGACCTGTAATTGTCCGGCGAGCCGAACACCACATCTAGTGTAATTTTTCCTGTGCAGCGCACTTCCCGACTAGGGATTATTCCTCTGAAGGTTGTGCTGCTTCGCTCAATGCGGCTCCAGTCTATTTCCATTTTTCGAAGGGTTTCCTCGTAGATGAGGTTTAATCCGCTGCCGCCATCCATGAGTACCTTGGTCAGACAAAAGCCGTCCACTATTGGACTGAGGACCAATGCGGCTGGTGCTCGGGCTGTTCGGAATTTGGGTTCATCGCTGGCGTTAAAGGTGATAGCCGTGTCGCTCCATGGATTTGTTGTTGCTACTTGGTAGACTTCGGCGAGGCTGCGGATTGTTCGTTTCCGCATATTATTTGATGCGAAAGTCTCGAAGACTGTTAATACCGTACTGGTGTTGTTGGGCTGGTTCTCTGGGGCTAGAAGCTCTTCGCCACTTTTGGCCACCTGCCGTAGTATCCAACATGCTCGAAAGCTATGTGTTGGAGTGGCGCCCTCTGTACTATGGATTTTACAGGGTCCACTGAGCCATCCCTCTACTACGGTTCTGTGCCCTTTAGGGGTTTTTTGCTTTTTGGTTTTTGTCCCAGGTGCCTGAGCATGATGCACCCTTTTATTTCGGACTAGGGTTGTGTTCGGAGCCGGATTGTCCCAAAACTTAGTTTCGGTTTTCCAGGCACTCTCCATCGCACAGTACTTTCGTACTATGGACGCCAGGTCGGCAAAGCGTGTGATTTCGCGACGACTTATGGCGTTCATGACTCCCTTGTCCGTGCAATTATTGCAGAAAATTGAGATTGCGCTTTCCTCACGGCAGTCCTTTATCCTGTCCATAACCAGGAGGAATCTGGCCCAGTAATGATGTACTGTTTCAGTGGGCTCTTGCCGGATTTGAGATAGATCGCTTGTGTTTGGGTGGGCGGGTGGAATTAAGTTCGAAACCCCGCCCAATCTGAGGCTCAAGGGCCGAAAAGTTTCCGAATTTGGAAGCTTGGATTGCTGGATGCTGTCCAACGAATCTGGTCCGCTGCCTAACTTTAAGTTCAGTACTTGATTGACATCCGTCCCTCCGCGGGAATCCAGCATGGAGGGATTAGGAATCCGGACATAACTGGTCTTTAATATAGAAGAAGAGTCGCCGCGTTGTTCCTCTACCACAACAACGTGGTGGGTAGCCCGGGGAGAGTTAATCTCTCTCAGATCGGTTTTAAGCCCAATCTGATCGTGGTCTGTAGCGACTCCCAGGGCGGCGATGCGATCCAAGAGCTCATTTACGGAAGAGAGCTCCATCGGATCTAGCTGCTCGGCGAATTTTGAGTTGACGTGATGATCGCTTTTGATGACCCGAGAGGTCATTGTCGGAGCGGCGGCTGAACAGGTGGTCATAAGAAAACCACCTAGCCGAATAGTTTGGCCGACGGCCAAGGCTCCCTTGGCAACGGTACCGTCTTAAAAGACGGGAAGAGGCATCCTTCCTGATTGCGACGACACAGAGGAACTCTCAATGAAAGCACCAATGTCGGTGTCAAAACCGGCGGATCTCGGGTAGGGGGTCCCGAACTGTGCGTCTAGGCGGATGGTAACAGGAGACAAGGGACACGATGTTTTTACCCAGATTCGGGCCCTCTCGATGGAGGTAAAACCCTACTTCTACTTGATTGATATTGATGATATGGGTAGTACAAGAGTGGATCTACCACGAGATCAAGGAGGCTAAACTCTAGAAGCTAGCCTATGGTATGATTGTTGTTCGTCCTATGGACTAAAACCCTCCGGCTTATATAGACACCGGAGAGGGCTAGGGTTACACAGAGTTGGTTACAATGGTAGGAGATCTACATATCCGTATTGCCAAGCTTGCCTTCCACGCCAAGGAAAGTCCCATCGGGACACGGGATGAACTCTTCAATCTTGTATCTTCATAGTCTTGGAGTCCGGCCAATAATGATAGTTCGGCTATCCGGACACCCCCTAGTCCAGGACTCCCTCAGTTACCATCAGCAATACGACTTTCAATCTCAGCCCACTGCTCAGGAGAAAAGGCAGTACTTACAGAGGGTTTAACCTGCTCGGTTTGAAGAGGAGGGAACTTGATTTCTTCAATCGGAGTGATGTTGCCTTGGCGATCCTTCTTGAACTTTGCAAGGAACTCCTGAAAGTCCTTCTCCTCGCGCGCCTTCTTGTACTCCTCATAGACTTGGTGATGATCGGCCGATATCTCATCAAGACTGGGCTTAATGATGTTATCGGCGTCTACCTCAGATGGCTTGGGAAGATCAGACATGGTGGATGATGAGGATTGATCTTGATTCCCCAGCGGAGTCGCCAAAAAGTGTGTTGACACACGAACACGTCATGTGTACCCTCAACGCCGGGGGTGATGCACCGTAGCTCACGTCGAAGGAGACCCGACCGATAGCACGATACGCAAGACAGTCGACGGGCGCTTTTGCAGACCCGAAAACCCCACACCCCCGGGAGGGACCCCGTCAGGGAGTGCGGCGGCTATGGGCTGCCCTAGGTCGATTCGCTCGCCCCTAAGCCTTGGGATTCGCAGCTCTCAAACACAAAGAACAGCGAAGAACGAGAGAGAAAAACGGTGGAGACATAAAACGTAGATGAAAAAAGTAGTATATTGATTTGTTCGATTGTGTGTTGTTCAATCGGCCGTCACCCCCAACATATATAAGAGGCGGCTAGACTTCCTGTACAAGAAAAGGTTCATCTAGGCTTTCCTTACAAGAAAATTGCATCAATTCATGTCCAAAACCCTAGTCAAATTCGGACTGGTTTTATCCGAACTTTCCAAAACTGTTCGGTTTAAACTGACTGTACCTTGCTGGTCCTTTTTGTGATGGCAAACAACCTCGGATGGAAGCGAGTCCAAAAGCAATCTTGACCGTTTCGACGAGACGAACATCTTTCATGTTGAACGTTTTTTCATTAGAGGTCATCCCGAGGGTCAAATCGCTCGTGCAAAATAGCAAATTATTCACGCATCTCATCAGACACACCCACATATGGGTCTGGTTCCGGGCGTCATATTTTGCTTGCTGGAGGGTCTCGTTGTGTGGGCTCTAACTTTTTCATACGACCTCGTATTGCGACGATCTTTATATCAAAATCGATAGTTTCGACGAGACAAAGACAATTCGTGTAGATAATTCTTCCATACGATGCCGTCTTGGGGGCTTAATCAGCCGAACAGTGTGCTGAATACAAAATCCAGTACTTTGAGCACAACTTCGGCCTTAGAGATGAGGTCGGATGGCTATGACTTAAACATCAAAGTTGTTCCTCTCGGCGATGTGAAACTTTCCATGCTGAAAACCCTTTCACTCGAAGCCATCTCATTTTCTTTTTATGTCATGCCAAAATCTGGTGTCAACAAGATGATGATGAACCCACATATAAGAAGAGAAAAAGAGAGACTATAAAGCAGACCAAATGCACTGCTAAGATGGTGGTCAAGCTAATAGATGGCAGATGGGAGTTTATTAACTTCGTTGCAGATCACACCCATCCGTTGGTTGACAAGCCTTCACTGTCCAATTATCTCCGTTCCCACCAAGGCATCCCCCCGGAAGAGAAAAAATTTCTGACTCATCTACACGACAGCAACTTGACAGCGGGTACATCAAAATAACACCCATCGCCCTCTTTCTTTTTGATCGGGAGCAACTCTAACAACTCAAAAAATGTAAGATGAGGCAACTCTGTTTTGACTTTGAGCAACTCTGATAAGAAATATGGTGCCCAGCATATAAAAAATCCTACTAACTTCTCACATTATGGATTCATGTACATATGGGAAACCTAGTAAAAAAGAACTATTTATGTATATTTTATGCATAAGTTGCTCCTTACATCATGTTTTGGTTGCTTGAAAAAACAACACAAGGTTTTGTAAAAAATGTTTTTGACAGGGAAAATGATGATGGTGATGTCATCATACTATGGGTCAGAGTTGATCGTCCCTTACACGTGCAAGGCCATACATAACCACTGTTCAAAGCTGAATGCTGCAACTAAATACTGCAACGTTGAAGAAACCCTGAACTACTTTTGCAAAGTTAAGGAAGCAGATCCTGGTTTTTTCTTCAAGTGCAAGACAGATGCGGAAGGCAGGTGTGAGAACTTGTTTTGGGTGGATGGTGCATCCCAAAAAGCCTATGCGGCAGCTTATCACGATTGTGTATTGTTTGATGCAACTTATCTCACAAACATGTACATTATGCCGTTTGCCCCCTTCATTGGCATCAACAGACATGGGCAGTCTATTATACTTGGATGTGGCTTTGCCCGGATGGAGCTAGCCTCGAGCTATGACTCGCTTTTTGATGCGTTCCCGGAGGCGATGGATGGATTGGCTCCGGACAACATAATCACGGACCAAGATGTTGCAATGGCGGCATCAATCAAGAACAAATTCCCTGCAGTGATACACCGTTGTTGTCGTTGGCATATCATGAAGAAGGCGCAAGAAAAACTTGGACCTTTGTTGGCTAGGAACCCAGATTTGGTGAAGGACTTCAACGAGTGTATTGACTTCAGTTTCAGCCCGGCAGAATTTGAGCGAAAGTGGGCTGCACTCTTGCTAAAGTATGAGGGGCTCATGTATGGACACTTTGAGAAACTGTATGAAGATCGGGCTACATGGGTGCCATGCTACTTCAAGTTCAGGTTCTTCCCATTCCTTCAGTCGACACAACGCAGCGAGGTGTTTACCGTTGTCTTGAAGTGTTATGTGAACCCACACAAGTCGCTCCTCAATTTTGTCAAGCAATATGAGAAAATTCAGGTGCACATACTCGTGAGGGAGGGTGCAAACGACTACCAGACAGACCATTTGGATGCCCAAAGGTGGTCGCGTCTCCCTGTTGAGAGACATGCCTACAAGGTGTACACTAGGGACATCTATGTAAAGTTCAGAACATAGTTTGAGATGATTGGGCCATACAATGTACGACCTGTTGGTGTCAACTTCTATGACCTTGAACCAAACACAGATTATGTTTCGGGGTATGGGTCGAGGAAGTTGCTACATCTTGAGCTTGCGTTGGTTTTCCTTGAAGAGGAAAGGGTGATGCAGCAAAGTAGCGGAAGTATTTCCCTCAGTTTTTGAGAACCAAGGTATCAATCTAGTAGGAGGCTCCTCAAAAGTCCCACGCACCTACACAAACAAACAAAGAACTCGCAACCAACGCAATAAAGGGGTTGTCAATCCCTTCATGGCCACTTGCGAAAGTGAGATCTGATAGAGATAGTATGATAAGATAAATATATTTTGTCTGAATGTGTTCTTTGTCCCACAGGACCACTTGAAGACAGCAACCATCTGTTCTTTCAGTGTAACTTCAGCATGAGAGTGTGGAACTATCTACAAATCACATGGCTCAACAATCAGGATATGGTTCAGATTGCATGCCATGCTCGGAAGGATTTCAATAAGCCTTTCTTCTCTGAGGTGGTTTTCCTAACTTGGTGGAATATCTGGAAAGTTAGGAATGATAAAGCCTTCAGGTATATCAGACCTACCTTCAGGCAGTGGAGAAATGGTTTTGTCCAGGACATTTCTCTCTTGGCTCACAGAATCAAGTAAAGACACAGGGAGGCTTTGCTTAAATGGATTGATTTCCTGCCTCCTTGAGAGGTCAACACTTCTATTATGTTTAGTTAGATCTTTCTTTCTTTGCTTAGAATAGGTTGTACATCTTTTTTCTCCTTTTCCTTTTGCACTGTTCCTTCTCTTAAGGAACTCTTTTCTGTACTTGCTGTTTCAAGTTTTAATAAATTGCTGTCGGGTGTAAGCCCTGCAGTCTTCAGTCAAAAAAAGATAAATATATTTTTGGTATTTTATAATATAGATGCAAAAAGTAAAGATGCAAATAAAAGTAGATTGAAAGCAAATATGATAAAAGATAGACCCGTAGGCCATAGGTTTCACTAGAGGCTTCTCTCAAGATAGCATAAGTATTACGACGGGTGAACAAATTACTGCCGAGCAATTGATAGAAAAGCGAATAATTATGAGATTATCTAGGCATGATCATGTATATAGGCATCACGTCCGCAACAAGTAGACCGACTCCTGCCTACATCGACTACTATTACTCCAGACATCGACCGACTCCTGCCTGCATCTAGAGTATTAAGTTCATAAAGAACAGGGTAACGCATTAAGCAAGATTACATGATGTAGAGGGATAAACTCAAGCAATATGATATAAACCCCATCTTTTTATCCTCGATGGCAACAATACAATACGTGTCTTGCAACCCTTTCTGTCGCTGGGTAAGGACACCACAAGATTGAACCCAAAGCTAAGCACTTCTTCCATGGCAAGAAAGATCAATCTAGTAGGCCAAACCAAACTGATAATTCAAAGAGACTTGCAAAGATAACTCAATCATACATAAAATAATTCAGAGGAGATTCAAATATTTCTCATAGATAAACTTGATCATAAACCCACAATTCATCGGATCTCGACAAACACACCGCAAAAAGAGTTTACATCGAATAGATCTCCGCAAGAGAGGGGGAGAACATTGTATTGAGATCCAAAAAGAGAGAAGAAGCCATCTAGCTAATAACTATGGACCCAAAGGTCTGTGGTAAACTACTCACAACTCATCAGAAGGGCTATGGTGTTGACGTAGAAGCCCTCCATGGTCGATTCCCCCTTCGGCGGAGCACCGGCGAAGGCTCCAAGATGGGATCTCGCGGATACAGAAGGTTACGACGGTGGAAATTGTGTTTCATTGGCTCCCTGAATGTTTTCGGGGGTACGTAGGCTTATATAGGAGGAAGAAGTACGTTGGTGGCCGCCCGAGGGGCCCACGAGACAGGGGGCGCACCCTATAGGGGTGGGCGCGCCCTCCTATCTCGTGGCCGCCTCGGCTACTTCTTGACTTGCACTTCAAGTCCTCTGGATCACGTTCGTTCCAAAAATCATGCTCCCGAAGGTTTCATTCCGTTTGGACTCCGTTTGATATTCCTTTTCTTCAAAATACTGAAATAGGCAAAAAAACAGCAATACGGGCTGGGCCTCCGGTTAGAAGGTTAGTCCCAAAAATGATATAAATGTGTAAAATAAAGCCCATAAACATCCAATAGAGGTAATATAATAGCATGGAACAATCAAAAATTATAGATACGTTGGAGACGTATCAAGCATCCCCAAGCTTAATTCCTGCTCGTCCTGGAGTAGGTAAATGATAAAACAGAATTTTTGATGTGGAATGCTACCTAGCATAATTCTCAATGTAATTTTCTTTATTGTGACATGAATGTTCAGATCCAAATGATTCAAAATAAAATTTCATATTTATAAAAGAAATAGTAACACTTCAAGCATACTAATCAAAGCAATCATGTCTTCTCAAAATAAC
The DNA here is from genome assembly GCA_021437245.1 of Aegilops speltoides. Classification (NCBI taxonomy): domain Eukaryota; kingdom Viridiplantae; phylum Streptophyta; class Magnoliopsida; order Poales; family Poaceae; genus Aegilops; species Aegilops speltoides. The sequence continues at coordinate 218,851,596 of CM038145.1, forward strand.
ATGGCTAAAGAAAGTTCATCCCTACAAAATCATATAGTTAGGCTATGCTTCATTTTCGTCACACAAAGATGTTCCCAACTTCTATACCCCCGATGACAAGCCAAGCAATTGTTTCATACTTAAATATTCTCAAACTTTTTCAACCTTCACGCAATACATGAGCGTGAGCCATGGATATAGCACTATGGGTGGAATAGAATATGATGATGGGGATTGTGTGGAGAAGACAAAAAAGGAGAAAGTCTCACATTGACGAGGATAATCAACGGGCTATGGAGATGCCCATCAATTGATGTCAACATGAGGAGTAGGGATTGCCATGCAACGGATGCACTAGAGCTATAAATGAATGCTCAACAAAAGAAAACTAGTGGGTGTGCATCCAACTTGCTTGCTCACGAAGACCTAGGCCATTTGAGGAAGCCCATCGTAGGAATATACAAGCCAAGTTCTATAAAGAAAAATTCCCACTAGTATGAAAAAGACAAATTATGAGACTCACTATATGAAAAACATGGTGCTACTTTGAAGCACAATATATGAGACTCACTACATGAAGAACAAGGTTCTACTTTGAAGCACAAGTGTGGAAAAAGAGATAGTAACATTGCCCCTTTTTTTTCATTTTCTTTCTTTTCTTTTTTGGGCCTTTTTTTGGCCTTTCTTCCTTTTTTCTTTTCTTTTTGGGCAATGCTCTAATAGTGATGGTCATCACACTTTTATTGATTACAACATATGAATTACAACTTGAAACTAGAACACGATATGACTCTATATGAATGCCTCCGGCGGTGTACCGGGATGGTGCAATGAATCAAGAGTGACATGTATGAAAAATTATGCATGGTGGCTTTGCCACAAATACGATGTCAACTACATGATCATGCAATGGCAATATGACAAAAGTAATGTATGTCATGATGATAAACGGAATAGTGGAAAGTTGCATGACAATATATCTCGAAATGGCTATGGAAATGCCATAATAGGTAGGTATGGTGGCTGTTTTGAGGAAGATATAAGGAGGTTTATGTGTGATAGAGCGTATCGTATCACGGGGTTTGGATGCACCGGCGAAGTTTGCACCAACTCTCAAGGTGAGAAAGGGCAATGCATGGTACCGAAGAGGCTAGCAATGGCGGAAAGGTAAAAGTGCGTATAATCCATGGACTCAACATTAGTCAAAAGAACTCATATACTTATTGCAAAAATTTAGAAGTCATCAAAAATCAAGCACTACGCGCATGCTCCTAGGGGATAGATTGGTAGGAAAAGACCATCGCTCGTCCCCGGCCCCCACTCATAAGGATGCACAAGCCAGGTACACTTCATGTTTCAAATTTGTTACACAACTTTAACCATACGTGCATGCTACGGGACTTGCTAACTTCAACACAAGCATTCTTTCAATTCATAATCACCCAACTAGCATGACTTTAATATCACTACCTCCATATCTCAAAACAATTATCAAGTATCAAATTGATCATAGCATCCAATTCACTTTCTATGATAGTTTTTATTATACCCAACTTGGATGCCTACCATTCTAGGACCAATTTTATAACCATAGCAAATACCATGCTGTTCTAAAAGACTCAAAATAATATATGTGAAGCATGAGAGACTAGCAATTTCTACAAAAATAAGCCACCGCCGTGCTTTAAAAGATATAAGTGAAGCACTAGAGCAGAAACTATCAAGCTCAAAAGATATAAGTGAAGCACATAGAGTATTCTAGCAAATTCTAATCAAGTAGGCTTCTCCCAAAAGGTGTGTACAGCAAGGATGATTGTGGTAAACTAAAAAGCAAAGACTAATATAATACATGACGCTCCAAGCAAAACACATATCATGTGGCGAATAAAAATATAGCTCCAAGTAAAGTTACCAATGAACGAAGACGAAAGAGGGGATGCCTTCCCGGGGCATCCCCAAGCTTAGGCTTTTGCCTATTCTTTAATATAGTGGGGTGCCATGGGCATCCCCAAGCTTAGGCTTTTGCCACTCCTTATTCCATAATCCATCAAAGCTTTACCCAAAACTTGAAAACTTCACAACACAAAACTCAACAGGAAATCTTATAAGCTCCGTTAGTGAAAGAAAACAAAACCACCACATAAGATACTGTAATGAACTCATTCTTTATTTATTTTGGTGTTAAACCTACTGTATTCCAAGTTCTCTATGGTTTATAAATTATTTTACTAGCCATAGATGCATCAAAATAAGCAAACAACACACGAAAAACAGAATCTGTCAAAAACAGAACAGTCTGTAGCAATCTGTAACTAACGCAAACTTATGGAACTCTAAAAATCCTACCAAAATAGGAAGTCTTGGAAACATTTTCTACTGATCATCAGCGAAAAGAATCAACGCAAAATTACTTTCCTGTGATTTAACAAAACTAAATTCGTGCGTGCAAAGTTTCTGTTTTTCAGCAGAATCAAATCAACTATCATCATAGGTTATCCTATAGGTTCTACTTGGCACAAACACTAATTAAAAGATAAAAACACATCTAAACATAAGGTAGATACAAAATTTATTACTAAACAGGAATAAAAACAAAAAACACAAATAAAATTGGGTTGCCTCCCAACTAGCGCTATCGTTTAACGCCCCTAGCTAGGCATAAAAGCGAAGATAGATCTAAGTAGTGCCATCTTTGGCACTCAATTCATAAGTAGCTCGCATAATAGATTCATAAGGTAATTTGACTTTCTTTCTTGGAAAGTGCTCCATGCCTTTCTTTAATGGAAATTGGAATCTAATATTCCCTTCCTTCATATCAATAATCGTGCTAATCGTTCTAAGGAAAGGTCTACCAAGAATAATAGGGAAAGAAAGATTGCAATCTATATCAAGAACGATAAAATCTACGGGCACCAAATTTTTATTTGCAACAATGAGAACATCATTGATCCTTCCCATTGGCTTTTTAATGGTGGAATCCGCAAGGTGCAAATTTAAAGAGCAATCATCAAGATCATGGAAACCTAGAATATCACATAAAGTTTTCGGAATCATGGAAACACTAGCACCCAAATCACACAAAGCAAAACACTCATGATCTTTAATTCTAATCTTTATAGTAGGTTCCCACTCATCATTAAGTTTTCTACGTACAGAAACTTCCAAGTTAAGTTTTTCATCATAAGATTGCATCAAGGCATCAACAATGTGTTTGGTAAAAGCTTTATTTTGACTATAAGCATGAGGGGAATTAACAACGGATTGCAACAAGGAAATACAACCTTCTAAAGAACAATTATCATAATCAAATTCCTTGAAATCCGAGATAGTGGGTTCAAGACTATTTAAAGTCATGACCTCTCCAATCCCACTTTTACCAAATTTAGCATCAAGATCTAAAAACTCCGAATTCTTGGGACGCCTTGTAGGTAAAGTTGACTCATCTTCAGTCCCATAATTATCAAGATTCATTATTGCAAAATAAAGATATAATAGGAGACACATCAATAACTTTGAGATCTTCATCATTATTTTCATGGAAACTAGAAGAACACGCTTTTAAAAGCTATCTTTCTTAGCACGCAATCTAGCGGTTCTTTCCTTGCACTCGTCAATGGAAATTCTCATTGCCTTGAGAGACTCATTGATATCATGCTTAGGAGGAGAAGATCTATGTTTAAGAGAATCAACATCAAGCGAAAGTCTATCAACGTTCCTAGCCAAATCATCAACTTTGAGCAATTTTTCTTCAAGTAAAGCATTAAAATTCTTTTGAGAAATCATAAATTCTTTTACACTATTCTCAAAATCAGAGGGCATCTTATTAAAATTACCATAAGAATTACTGTAGGAATTTCCATAATTATTAGAGGAATTACTAGGGAACGGTCTAGAATTAAAGTTTCCTCTATAAGCATTGTTACCGAAACTATTCCTACCAACAAAATTCACATCCATAGATTCATTATTATTCTCAATCAAAGTAGACAAAGGCATATCATTGGGATCAAGAGGAGTATTTTTAGTAGCAAACAATTTCATAAGTTCATCCATCTTTCCACTCAAACATTGATTTCTTCTATAGTATGCACTTTTTTACTAGAAGATCTTTCGGTGTGCCATTGAGAATAATTAGCCATAATATTATCAAGAAGTTTTGTAGCATCTCCTAACGTGATTTTCATAAACGTGCCTTCCGCGGCCGAATCTAAGAGATTTCTAGAAGCAAAGTTCAAACCGGCATAAAAATTTTGTATGATCATCCATAAATTCAAACCATGAGTAGGGCAATTGCGATTCATCAATTTCATTCTTTCCCAAGATTGGGAAACATGCTCATGATCAAGTTGTTTAATATTCATAATATCGTTTCTAAGAGTGATGATCTTAGCGGGAGGAAAATACTTAGAGATAAAAGCATCTTTGCACTTGTTCCAAGAATCAATACTATTTTTAGGCAAAGACGAAAGCCATACTTTAGCACGATCTCTAAGTGAAAACAGAAATAACTTCAATTTAACAATATCATTATCCATATCTTTCTTCTTTTGCATATCACACAAATTAACAAAGTTGTTTAGATGAGTAGCGGCATCTTCACTAGGGAGGGCGGCAAATTGATCTTTCATAAGAAGATTCAGCACAGCAGTATTGAATTCACAAGACTCAACATCATTAAGAGGAGCAATCGGAGTACTAAGGAAATCATTATTATTGGTATTCGAGAAATCACACAATTTGGTATTATCTTGCGCCATGGCAACAACCAATCCAACACACAAGCAAACAGAAAAAGGCAAGCGAAAAAGAGTGGAGGAGATTGGGAAAGAGAGGGCGAATAAAACGGCAAAGGTGAAGTGGGGGAGAGGAAAACGAGAGGCAAATGGAAAATAATGTAAATGCGAGGGAGATGAGTTTGTGATGGGTACTTGGTATGTCTTGACTTGAGTGAAGACCTCCTCGGCAACGGTGCTAGAAATCCTTCTTGCTACGTCTTGAGCTTGTGTTGGTTTTCCTTGAAGAGGAAAGAGTGATGCAACAAAGTAGCATAAGTATTTCCCTTAGTTTTTGAGAACCAAGGTATCAATCCAGTAGGAGGCTCCTCAAAAGTCCCATGCACCTACACAAACAAACAAAGAACTCGCAACCAACGCAATAAAGGGGTTGTCAATCCCTTCACGGCCACTTGCGAAAGTGAGATCTGATAGAGATAGTATGGTAAGATAAATATTTTTTTTGGTATTTTGTAATATAGATGCAAAAAGTAAATATGCAAATAAAAGTAGATTGAAAGCAAATATGATAAAAGATTGACCCGTAGGCCATAGGTTTCACTAGAGGCTTCTCTCAAGATAGCATAAGTATTACGGTGGGTGAACAAATTACTATTGAGCAATTGATAGAAAAGCGAATAATTATGAGATTATCTAGGCATGATCATGTATATAGGCATCACGTCCGCAACAAGTAGACCGACTCCTGCCGGCATCTACTACTATTACTCCACACATCGACCGACTCCTGCCTGCATCTAGAGTATTAAGTTCATAAAGAACAGAGTAACGCATTAAGCAAGATGACATGATGTAGAGGGATAAAATCAAGCAATATGATATAAACCCCATCTTTTATCCTTGATGGCAACAATACAATATGTGCCTTGCAACCCTTTCTGTCACTGGGTAAGGACACCGCAAGATTGAACCCAAAGCTAAGCACTTGTCCCATGGCAAGAAAGATCAATCTAGTAGGCCAAACCAAACTGATAATTCGAAGAGACTTGCAAATATAACTCAATCATACATAAAAGAATTCAGAGGAGATTCAAATATTTTTCATAGATAAACTTGATCATAAACCCACAATTCATCGGATCTCGACAAACACACCGCAAAAAGAGTTTACATCAAATAGATCTCCACAAGAGAGGGGGAGAACATTGTATTGAGACACAAAAAGAGAGAAGAAGCCATCTAGCTAATAACTATGGACCCGAAGGTCTGTGGTAAACTACTCACAACTCATCGGAGGGGCTATGGTGTTGGTGTAGAAGCCCTCCGTGGTCGATTCCCCCTCCGGCGGAGCGCCGGCGAAGGCTCTAAGATGGGATCTCACAGACACAGAAGGTTACGGTGGTGGAAATTGTGTTTCGTTGGCTCCCTAGATGTTTTCGGGGTACGTAGGCTTATATAGGAGGAAGAAGTACGTAGGTGGCCACCTGAGGGGGCCACGAGACAGGGGGCGCGCCCTGTAGGGGTGGGCGCGCCCTCCTATCTCGTGGCCGCCTCGGCTGCTTCTTGACTTGCACTCCAAGTCCTCTGGATCACGTTCGTTCCAAAAATCAGGCTCCCGAAGGTTTCATTCCGTTTGGACTCCGTTTGATATTCCTTTTCTTCGAAATACTGAAATAGGCAAAAAAACAGCAATACGGGTTGGGCCTCCGGTTAGTAGGTTAGTCCCAAAAATTATATAAATGTGCAAAATAAAGCCCATAAACATCCAAAAGGGGTAATATAATAGCATGGAACAATCAAAAATTATAGATACGTTGGAGACGTATCAGAAGTATCTTGTCACGGTGAGGCCAGAAGCAGCCATCTACGACTGTGACTGTTGCAAGTGGCATAGGGACGAGATTCTTTGTTGCCTTGTCCTAAAATTTGTCACACACACATTGGCGTTGATGAGATCCCTACACAGTACATCAAGCGACGCTGGACACAAGATGTAGTCCCAAGTGTACCCCCACTAACTGACCAAAACTCTGCCACGGACTTGCCCGCTGAGTCAGAGAACGAAGTACGCCAAGTGAACATGACAATGGATTTTGCAAAGTAGGCAAAGAAAGCAATGACAAGTGATGAGGCTGCTACTGTGGTTGCGAGGCACATGAAGGGAGCATAGGCTAAGGTTACTAAACTGAACAAACTAAGGAGAAAGAAGCTCAAGGCAGCCCGAGAAGCAGCCTGGGCTGAGGAAGCATCAGATCCTATAGCCCCTAGTGCATCAGGACAACCTCCTGCCCCACCTGGCTCCCTGCCCCCTATGGACCCACCCAGGTCAGTCACAAAAGGGCGCACCTGCACCAGGCGGTTCAAATCAGCTCTAGAACTACAACCAAAAAGAAAGAACAAATGCATCCTTTGTGATTCAACTGACCACAATTCTCAAAGGTGCACTGAGAAGTTGAAGTGACGTGGAACAGAGGGAATGACCCACTTGGTATAGGTGTTGTACACTGGAAGCAACTAGTGACCTTATTTTTTGAGCAGATGATGAGGCAATTTAAAGCAACTGTGCCACTGGTTTTATGTCAAAAACTTGTCGATCGATTTGGAGAAGCTTGTAATAATTTATATTTGTTTCTATCTTCACTTTAAATTCATAATTGTTGACATATACCCCAAATGATGTTTGGTTGAAACTAAAATGTGGCAATATGTATGCTTAATCATTATGTGGTTTTGATTCCTCTTGCCAAAAAGTTGTCAGCAGTGGTGATTGAAAAAAAGCAACTGATGAGCAGTTTTTGGGCAAACAGTGGGGCATTATGAAGCAACTTGTGAGCTGATTTTGGGCAGGTGACGTGAAATAATTAATACCTAGTTCTTTGCTTTAAGTTCATAATAATTGGATCCATGTAAGCTCAATCAATAATAAATCAAAAAAATGATTGATTGACAGTAATAAAATCAAGTTCGCTACACTTATTTCATTTATCTGATGTGAGGTTGTTTCACTTGATGTACTGGGAAAAAAGAAAAACTCCGTACCGCTCTCCTTTCACGTTTTCACTGGTTTGAGAATCTGCTGCCATGGCTCCTTGTTCAGGTCACACTTGATCATGGAGACGGTCATTCGGTTCCTGATACTCTGTATGTCAGCTTGTCCATAGTTTGGAAGCCACATCCCATTCCACAACAGTATGTTCATCAGCGCAAAAATCGTTGGGAAACGTAGCATGCAATTTCAAAAAAATTCCTACGCTCACGCAAGATCTATCTAGGCGATGCATAGCAACGAGAGGGGGTGAGTGTGTCCATGTACCCTCGTAGACCGAAAGCGGAAGCGTTTCCTCAACGTGGTTGATGTAGTCGAATGTCTTCTCGTTCCGACCGATCGAGTACCGAACGTACGGCAACTCCGAGTTCTGCACACATTCAGCGTGATGACGTTCCTCGAGCTCTTAATCCAGCAGAGGGTCGAAGGAGTAGATGAGTTCTGTCAGCACGACGGCGTGGTGACGGTGATGGTGATGTGATCCGCGCAGGGCTTCGCCTAAGCACCGCGAGAATATAAATGGAGGCGTAAACTATGGAGGGGGCGCTGCACATGGCTTGGAACAATTGGTGTGTCTCATAGGGGCGCCCCCCGTATATAAAGGAGGAAGGGAGAGGAGGCCGGCCTAGGCGCACCGCAAGTGGGGAGGAGTCCCACTTGGACTCCTAGTCCAATTCGCCCCCTTCCTTTTGCCGGAGGGGAAAGGGGGAAGGAGAGGGAGTAGGAGAAGGAAAAGGGGGTGGAGCCCCCTTCCCTAGTCCAATCCGGCCTCCTCCCTTGTGGGGGCGCACCAGCCCCTTGTGGGCTGGTTAGCCTCCCTCCTATGGCCCATATGGCCCATATCTTTCCCCGGGGGGTTCCGGTAACCCCTCCGATACTCCGGTATGTACCCGATACACTCCGGAAACCTTCTGGTGTATGAATACTACCTTCCAATATATCTACCTCTCGACCATTTAGAGACTCCTCGTCATGTCCGTGATCTCATAGTCGGAGGAATATATATTTGACATGAAGAAAGCAGTAGCAATGAAACTGAATGATCATTATGCTAAGCTAACGAATGGGCCTTGTCCATCACATCATTCTCCTAATGATGTGATATCGTTCACCAAATGACAACACATGTCCATGGCTAGGAAACTTAACCATCTTTGATCAACGAGCTAGTCAAGTAGAGGCATACTAGGGACACGGTATTTTGTCTATGTATTCACACATGTATCAAGTTTCCGGTTAATACAATTCTAGCATGAATAACAGACATTTATCATGATATAAGGAAATATAAAATAACAACTTTATTATTGCCTCTAGGGCATATTTCCTTCAGTTTCCCACTTGCACTAGAGTCAATAATCTAGTTCACGTCGCCATGTGATTAAACATTAATAGTTCACATCGTCATGTGATTAACACCCATAGTTCACATCACCATGTGATTAAACATTAATAGTTCACATCGTCATGTGATTAACACCCATAGTTCACATCGCCATGTGACAAACATCCAAAGGGTTTACTAGAGTCAATAATCTAGTTCACACCGCCATGTGATTAACAACCAAGAGTACTAAGGTGTGATCATGTTTTGCTTGTGAGAGAAGTTTAGTCAACGGGTCTGCCACATTCAGATCTGTATGTATTTTGCAAAAATCTATGTCTACAATGCTCTGCATGGAGCTACTCTAGCTTATTGCTCCCACTTTCAATATGTATCTAGATTGAGACTTAGAGTCATCCGGATCAGTGTCAAAGCTTGCATCGATGTAACTCTTTACGACGAACTCTTTATCACCTCCATAATTGAGAAATATTTCCTTAGTCCTGTTAGGTAACTAAGGATAACTTTGACCGCTGTCCAGTGATCCACTCCTAGATCACTATCATACCCCCTTGCGAAACTCATGGCAAGGTACACAATAGGTCTGGTACACAACATAGCATACTTTATAGTACCTATGGCCGAGGCATAGGGAATGACTTTCATTCTCTTTCTATCTTCTGTTGTGGCCAGGCATTGAGTCTAATTCAACTTCACACCTTGTAACACAGGCAAGAACCCTTTCTTTGACTGATCCATTTTGAACTTCTTCAAAACTTCACCAAGGTATGTGCTTTGTGAAAGTCCTATCAAGCATCTTGATCTATCTCTATAGATCTTGATGCCCAATATATAAGCAGCTTCACCGAGGTCTTTCATTGAAAAACTCTTATTCAAGTATCCTTTTATGCTATTCAGAAATTCTACTTCATTTCCAATCTACAATATGTCATCGACATATAATATTAGAAATGCTATAGAGCTCCCACTCAAAGTTTGTATAAAACCATATGCTTTGATCACCTCATCAAAGCGTGTATTCCAACTCCGAGGTGCTTGCACCAGTCCATAAATGGATCGTTGGAGCTTGCACACTTTGTTAGCACCTTTAGGATCGACGAAACCATCTGGTTGCATCATATACAACTCTTCTTTGAGAAACCCATTAAGGAATGCAGTTTTGACATCCATTTGTCAGATTTCATAATCATAGAATGCGGAAATTGCTAACATGATCCGGACAGACTTAAGCATCAGTACGAGTGAGAAAGTCTCATCGTAGTCAACTTCTTGAACTTGTCGAAAACCTTTTGCGACAAGTCGAGCTTTATAGATAGTAACATTACCATCAACGTCAGTCTTCTTCTTGAAGATCCATTTATTCTCTATGGGTCGTCGATCATCAGGCAAATCCAACAAAGTCCACACTTTGTTCTCATACATGGATCATATCTCAGATTTCATGGCCTCAAGCCATTTATCAGAATCTAGGCTCATCATAGCTTCTTCATAGTTCATAGGTTCATCATGGTCAATTAACATGACTTCCAGAACATGATTACCATACCACTGGTGTAGATAGTGCTCTGGTTGACCTACGAGGTTCTGTAGCAACTTGATCTGAAGTTTCATGATCTTTATCATTAGCTTCCTCTCCAGTTGGTGTAGGCATCACGTGAACAGATTTCTTGGATGAGCTACTTTCCAAATTGAGAGAAGGTACAACTACCTCATCAAGTTCTACTTTCCTCCCACTCACTTCTTTTGAGAGAAACTCCTTCTCTAGAAAGGTTTCGTTCTTAGCAACAAAAATCTTGCCTTCGGACTTGTGGTAGAAGGTACCCAATTGTTTCCTTAGGGTATCCTATGAAGATGCACTTCATCGATTTGGGTTCGAGCTTATCAGGCTAAAGCCTTTTGACATAATCATCGCATCCCCAAACTTTAAGAAACGACAACTTAGGTTTGTTGCCAAACCATAGTTCATACGGTGTCATCTCAACGGATTTTGACGGTGCCCTGTTTAACGTGAATGCAGCTGTATCTAATGTATAACCCCAAAACGATAGTGGTAAATCGGTAAGAGACATCATAGATCGCACCATATCTAATAAAGTGCGTTTACGATGTTCGGACACACCATTACGCTGTGGTGTTCTAGGTGGCGCGAGCTGTGAAACTATTCCATATTGTTTTAAATGAAGGCCAAACTCGTAACTCAAATATTCATGTCCATGGTCAGATCGTAGAAACTTTATTTTCTTGTTACGATGATTCTCCACTTCACTATGAAATTCTTTGAACTTTTCAAATGTTTCAGACTTGTGTTTCATTAAGTAGATATACCCATATTTGCTCAAATCATCTCTCAAGGTCAGAAAATAATGATTCCCGCCGCGAGCCTCAACACTCATCGGACCGCATACATCGGTATGTATTATTTCCAAGAAGTCAGTGGCTCGCTCCATTGTTCCGGAAAACGGAGTCTTAGTCCTCTTGCCCATGAGGCATGGTCTGCAAGCATAAAATGATTCATAATCAAGTGATTCCAAAAGTCCATCCGCGTGGAGTTTCTTCATGCGCTTTACACCAATATGACCTAAACGACAGTGCCACAAATATGTTACACGATCATTATCAACTTTGCATCTTTTGGTGTCAATATTATGAATATGTGTATCACTACGATCGAGATTCACTAAACCATTTACATTGGGTGTATGACCATAGAAGGTTTCATTCATGTAAACAAAAAACAATTATTCTCTGACTTAAATGAATAACCGTATTGCAATAAACATGATCCAATCGTATTCATGCTCAACGCAAACACCAAATAACATATATTTAGGTTCAACACTAATCCCGAAGGTAGAGGGAGTGTGCGATGGTGTGTCCCGTAGGGGCGCCCCCCGTATATAAAGGAGGGAGGGAGAGGAGGCCGGCCTAGGCACACTCCAAGTGGGGAGGAGTCCCGCTTGGACTCCTAGTCCAATTTGGCCACCCCTTCCTTTTACCGGAGGGGGAAAGGGGTAAGGAGAGGGAGTAGGAGAAGGAAAAGGAGGTGGCGCCCCCTTCCCTAGTCCAATTCGGCCTCCTCCCTTTTGGGGGGCGCACCGACCCCTTGTGGGCTGGTTAGCCTCCCTCCTATGGCTCATATGGCCCATATCTTTCCCCGGTGGGTTCCGGTAACCTCTCCAGTACTCCGGTATGTACCCGATACACTCCGAAACCCTTCCGGTGTCCGAATACTACCTTCCAATATATCAATCTTTACCTCTCGACCATTTCGAGACTCCTTGTCATGTCCGTGATATCATCCGAGACTCCGAACAACCTTCATTCACCAAAACACGTAACTCATATAATACATATCGTCATCGAACGTTAAGCATGCGGACCCTACGGGTTCGAGAACTATGTAGGCATGACCGAGACACCTCTCTGGTCAATAACCAATAGCGGAATCTGGATGCTCATATTGGTTCCCACATATTCTACAAAGATCTTTATCGGTCAAGCCGCAATGTCAACATACGTTATTCCCTTTGTCATCGGTATGTTACTTGCCCGAGATTCGATCGTCGGTATCTCCATACCTAGTTTAATCTCGTTTCCGGTAAGTCTCTTTACTCGTTCCGTAATGCAGCATCCCACAACTAGCTCATTAGTCACATTGCTTGCAAGGCTTCATATGATGTGCATTACCGAGAGGGCCTAGAGATACCTCTCCAATACTCGGAGTGACAAATTATAATCTCGATCTATGCCAAACCAACAAACACCTTCGGAGATACCTGTAGAGCATCTTTATAATCACCCATTTACGTTATGACTTTTGATAGCACACAAGGCATTCCTCCGGTGTCCGGGAGTTGCATTATCTCATAGTCGGAGGAATATATATTTGACATGAAGAAAGCAGTAGCAATAAAACTGAACGATCATTATGCTAAGCTAACGGTTGGGTCTTGTCCATCACATCATTCTCCTTGATTCCGTTCATCAAATGACAACACATGTCCATGGCTAGTAAACTTAACCATCTTTGATCAACGAGCTAGTCAAGTAGAGGCATACTAGGGACACGGTATTTTGTCTATGTATTCACACATGTATCAAGTTTCCGGTTAATACAATTCTAGCATGAATAATAGACATTTGTCATGATATAAGGAAATATAAAATAACAACTTTATTATTGCCTCTAGGGCATATTTCCTTCAAAAATCCAACACTCACCTCTGCAAAAAAAGAAAAAAGAGAGAATCCTTTATGTCAGAAGAACACTTGAAAAAAAACATATCTCCTATAAACAAAACATCTCTGCAAGTAGTGCTTACACTATGATCTGCTTCGGTGCATCAATATCAGCTAGTGGGAATTTCTCCATCAACTTTGCCTGCTCTGGATAATGTGTATCCCACAATGCCCGAATAGATGCTATAATGCACCTTGCTACCGCATCCCACCTTTTGCATTTCTTGACGAGTCTCAGCGAGTCAAACATCTCAAACCTGTCGTCCCATTGGGTTTCTCTGGCTCTAGGTTTTCAAGCACAGGGATCATGACCCGTAGAAAGAAAAAAGTGGTTATAATCAACAAAAAATCTGAGGCAACTCTGAGACTGGTTATAGGCAACTTTAGTACTAAAAAAGAGCAAGTGATAAACAAAAATGTAGAAAATTCCTATGAAAACTTACATTTGATTGTGCTTAGAATTTGAGTGTGGTTATAAACAACTAGCAAAAAATTCTTTGAAGGGTGGTTGTAAGCAACTCTGAAGGTAGCTGTGGCCAGGTACTAATTTTCTTTTGAGTGTGGTTTTGAGCAACTCTGGGTATGGTTGTAGGAAACTTAGGTATTTAACAAAAACTAACTCAGGGGATAGTTGAAAAGCAACTTAGATATCTAAAAAAAGAGCAGTTATAGGCAACTTTAATTAGATTGTGCTTAGAATTTGAGTGTGATTATAAGCAACTAGCAAAAAAAATCTTTGAGTGTGGTTATAAGCAACTCTGGGTGTGGTTATCGCAACTTTAAAGAAAAATATTAAAAAAGAGCAAGTGCTAAAAAATGCAGGAAATCCCTATGAAACTTACATTGATTGTGCTTAGAATTTGAGTGTGGTTATAAGTAGCCAACAAAAAAATCTTTGAAGGGTGGTTGTAGGCAACTCTGAAGATAGCTGTGGCCAGGTACTAATTTTCTTCTGGGTCTAGTTTTGAGCAACTCTAGGTGTGGTTGTAGGCAACTTAAGTATTTAATAAAAGCAACTCTGGGGATAGTTGAAAGCAACTTAGATATCTAAAGAAAGAGCACTTGTTGCTATGTGAAAACAAAAAGGATCAAGAAGAGGTGTCTAGAGTGGGGGGGGGATTAGACCCTCAACAAAGAAAAGTAGTAGTTTTTAAGTTCTTCAAGTTAAGGTGGAGTTTTAGCACAAGTTTAAGCACTCACAATACATTTCAAGCAAGCATGGCAAGAGTATATGAGCAGCGAAAAGTAAAGCATGCAAGTTGCAAGAAAAGTAAAGGGATGGGATTGGAGTGTGCAAATGCAATTGGACACAAGGAGATTTTTGGTGTGGTTTCGATAGGTGGTGCTATCGTAAATCCACATTTATGGAGACTTCAACCAACGAAGGGTAACGGTTGCTCGAGTCCACGGAGGGCTCCACCCACGAAGGGTCCACGAAGAAGCAACCTTGTCTATCCCACCATGGCCATCACCCACGAAGGACTAGCCTCACTTGGGTAGATCTTCATGAAGTAGGCGATCTCCTTGCCCTTACAAACTCGTTGGTTCAACTCCACAATCTTGACGGAGGCTCCCAAGTGACACCTAACCAATCTAGGAGACACCACTCTCCAAAAGTTAATAGATGGTGTGTTGATTATGAACTCCTTGCTCTTGTGCTTCAAATGATAGTCTCCCCAACACCCAACTCTCTCTCATAGATTTGGCTATGGTGGAAAGATGATTTGAGTGGAAACCAACTTGGGGAAGGCTAGAGATCAAGATTCTTGTGGTTAGATTGGAATGTATTGGTCTTAGCACATGAGTAGGTGGTTCTCTCTCAGAAAATGAATGATGGAGGTGTAGGCACGTTCTGATGGCTCTCTCACTTATGGAGAGGAGGGTGGAGGGGTATATATAGCCTCCACACAAAATCTAACCATTACACACAAAAGAGCCAACTCGGTCAAACCGAATTTGTGAACTCGGTGAGGCTGATTCAGTTCAAAATGTGAGTGTTAGGGTTTTCGGTGGGACCGATATGACCAACTCGGTGGGACCGATGTGCTAGGGTTAGGGTAAAACCTAAACTCGGTTTGACCGATTACAGAAACTCGGTGGGACCGATTTTGGTAATAAGAAAACATGGAGTTGGTCAAGCAAACTCGGTGGGACCGACTGCATATCTCGGTGAGACCGAAATAATTGCAACAGGCAACAGAGAGTTTGCAAGCCCATCTCGGTGAGACCGAACTGATTAGGGTTTCTAGCAGTGGCTATGTCAAGTGAACTCGGTGGCACCGAATGAATCATATTGGTGGGGCCGAGTTTGACTGTAGGTTTTGGACATATTTGGATATGAGAAAGTGGTTGAGGGATTTGGAGCATACCACTAAGCAATTTGAGCAAGTAGACCATTAAGCAACACCTCATCCCCTTTTAATAGTATTGGCTTTCCTATGGAGTCAATGTGATCTTGGATCACTAAAATAGAAATTAAGAGTCTTGAGCTTTTGCCAATCTTCTGTCCTTAGCATCTTGAAGGGGTACCACATCCTCTTGTCCATGCCATGCCTTTGCTGAACTTTCTGAAATATACTAGATGAAAATATTAGTCCAACAAGGGATATGTTGACATTAATTACCAAAATCACCCATGGATCACTTGTGCTTTCAATCTCCCCCTTTTTGGTAATTGATGACAACATACATCAAAGCTTTGGATAAGGATATGAAGAATAACAAGTAAAGCTTTGGAAAGACATGTAACGTGCATTAGCTCCTCCTACATGTATGCAAATATAAGGGCATGTGAAAGCATAAGCATATCAGAGCAAGCAATGAGTTACATGTATCTTGGCTATATGCATCAGGGAAAATGATGTAAATACAGGAAGGATACCTTCATGTTCATGAGTCCTTCTTGCAAATAGTATGTACATCAGCAAGAGGTCATCATGCACACGAGTGTGATGCATCTACTTACCTTGCGGTCTTGAGCTGGCTTTGGAGGAGGTGAACTTGATAAAACAAGGTTAGATAACACAAGAACACCTACTAAACAAAGCAAGTTGAGAAAACCACAAGAGTACCAAGATTGGGATGACATGTAGTGAGTGAGTACTTAGTACTCTATTTGGATATAGACATGTCCCCAAAGAATAAAGATACACAACAAATTCCAAAGATTTTCTTCCCTTAGAAATGAGCTCATTCTCCCCCTGAATCCGATATTGGATAATGGGAGAAGATAAGGAAAAGGAAAATCAGAGCAAAAACAATCATAACATACACTAACATGTATTTCCCCTCTTAAAGACATGTGACTTCTCTCCTCTAAGGTTGATAAGCATCTGGAGAAGCTAAGATGTGCTATATCTCTTATGTGATAAGCTTTGACGTGCTCTCTCTCCCCCTTTGACATCAATTTCCAAGAAGGGATCTTCTGGAGCATGAGTCAAGTAGGTTTGGTCCTTGAGTCACATTACAAAGAAACTTGTAATTTAAGATGCTGGTAGAGCACAAGAATCATTGAGTGGAGTTGGAGAAGAAATGATAATGATAATGGCAAAATGTTTTCTTAGTAGTGAAATTGGTTACTCCAAGTTGTTCTCATCGGTGACACCGAGTTAGCAGTGTCATAGATGATGCATATCGGTCAGACCGAGTTTGTCCTTGTCGGTTGAACCGATGAACAATCTACAACTCAACATTGCAGTTCGGTCTAGCCGGGATGCATAAATGGGTGAGACCGAGTTCAATACTTAGGAAAAGATTTTGTCATCTCATCTCACTAGGCAAATAAGATCTCACAAAGCTTTGCAAGGAATTAACTGAAGGATTTGCAATGAATTTGATGCAGGGAATGCACAAGATAACAGATAAATGAAATCTAGATGAAGTTTTTTTGAAAGGGGAACAAGCAAGTAAGAGACAAAAGCAAGAACACAAAGAGACACTAGAGAACTTAATCTAGAATTGGTCGGCGACAAAGTCACCTATGTTAGAGTATATTGACTTCGGTGTCTAGTGAGGTCACCTGATCATAGGTCATACTCATCGTTTAAGCTCAAAATGGGGTTACCACTTCTCGTTTAGGCATTTTGATGTATTCTCATCTTGTTGAGCTGCTTTGACCCATGTCTTGGGGTAAAGCTTCTCTAAGATGGAATAACATACTTTGGGTGGTGGTGTTGATCTTGATCATGTAGTTGAACTTGTGTTGGATGCTCAAGGTTGACGTAGTTCATCAAGAGTTGGGAGCACCACTATAGTTTGAGTTCATCTACCTACATGGGTTAGTCTTGCAAGGAAGAGCACTTGTGTATCCAACATGACAATCATGAAATTTGATACCAAATGAAATTTGATATATAGAAATTGTCAAAGGATATGTTGAGTGGGTTCATGCTTCCTTGACTTCAACCACCATATTGTAGAGACTTGGTGATGTAGAGATTGCTCAAGATATGAGTGAGTTGCAATATCATAGATTTGGGCTTATCCAAGTACCTACAAGGGTTAGATAACATGCAAGGGTACAAATAGAGATCCAAGACATATGATCATCATCATAAGAGAAGTATCAAGGATTAGTCAAAGGCTCACGCCTTGCATGCATCCAAATGGAGTTTCTACTCCAAGTTTGAGGCATCAATGATGTTCAATTCACCTCTCAAATGGCAAAATACTTTATCATCAAGCGGTTTGGTGAATATATCTGCCAATTGCTTATCGGTACGAACATGCTTAAGATCGATGTCTCCTTTAGCAACATGATCTCAAATGAAATGATGGTGAACTTCAATATGCTTAGTTCAAGAATGTTGCACGGGATTGTGAGCAAGCTTAATAGCACTTTCATTATCACAAAGTAATGGAACATGTTTCACATAAATCCCACAGTCTTTAAGAGTTTGGGTCATCCAAAGTAATTGAGAACAACATGAACCGGCGGCAATGTATTCCGGTTCGGCGATTGATATGGATACCGAGTTTTGTTTCTTGTAGGACCAAGACACAAGAGATCTACCAAGAAATTGACAAGTGCCCGAAGTGGACTTTCCATCAACCTTGTCACTGGCATAGTCCGAATTGGAGTAGCCAACAAGATCAAAAGAAGACCTCTTAGGATACCAAATGCCAAAGTTTGGTGGATGAATTAAGTATCTTACGATCCTTTTCACATCCTTAAGATGACATTCTTTAGGGGCCGCTTGATATCGTGCACACATGCACACACTTAGCATAATATCGGGACGTGAGGCACATAGATATAATAATGAACCAATCATAGAGCGATAAACCTTTTGGTCAACCTGTTTGCCATCCTTTGTCAATTCAAGATGTCCACTAGTAGGCATGGGTGTTTTCATACCTTTGCTTTCTTGCATGTTGAACTTCTGGAATAAGTCCTTGGTATACTTTGTTTGGGTAACAAAGGTGCCCTCCTTTGTTTGCTTGATTTGCAAACCAAGAAAGAACTTGAGCTCACTCATCATAGACATCTCAAATTTCTCCGACATTAGCCTTCCAAACTTTTCACTAAAATGAGGGTTAGTCGAACCAAATATGATATCATCAACATAAATTTGGCACACAAATAATTCTCCTTTAACCCTTTTAGTAAAAAGTGTAGAATCAATTTTTCCAATCTCAAAGCCTTTTTCAACAAGAAACTTGGTTAAGCATTTATACCATGCTCTAGGAGCTTGTTTAAGACCATAAAAAGCTTTGTGAAGTTTGCAAACATGGTCGGGTTTTTTAGGATTAACAAAGCTGGGAGGTTGTTTAACATAAACTTCCTCCTCAATTTCACCATTTAGAAAAGCACTTTTAATGTCCATTTGATATAGTGTAATATCATGATGATTGGCATAAGCAAGTAAGATGCGAATGGACTCAAGTCTAGCAACGTGGGCATATATCTCACCATAGTCCATACCTTCAACTTGAGTGTAGCCTTGAGCGACGAGGCGGGATTTGTTGCGTACAACTTGTCCATCTTCATCTTGCTTATTCCGAAACACCCATTTGGTACCAATGACATATTGGTTGTTGTCCGACTTTTCTACCAAGGTCCACACTTGGTTCCTCTCGAAATTGTGTAGCTCTTCGTGCATAGAATTCTCCCAATCTGGATCATCAAGCGCTTCTTCAACCTTCATAGGTTCAATACTAGAGATGAATGAATAATGTTCACAGAAATTAGCCAAATGAGTTTTAGAGCGAGTAATTCTCCTGGTTCGGATACCATCGAAGATTTGTTCGAGGGGATGATCTCTTGAAACTCTTGCTCTAACTCGTGAGAGCTTTTGTTTGGGTCGGGGTGGAACATCCTCTTCATCCTCTTGTTCTTCCTCTTGGCCTTCTTCGTTGTTGGTGTTGTTGTTCTCTTGTGGAGGTGGAGAAGGAGGTTGATGAGGTTCATATTGATGTACTTCCTCGTTTACTTCATCTTGGCGTGTTCCACTTGTGGATGCCTCCGAGTCAATTCGTAGTTCACCTTGTCGTGAGGTAGAATCTTCCACTTGGACGGACGAGGTACTCTCCTTCACCTCCGTTGGACGAATCTTGCCAATAGACAAGTCTTGGATTTCTTCTAAAGGGTCTTTGTCTCCTACATCAATTGGCAATTGCTCTACTTGCAAGCCGTTAGATTCATCAAACTTCACATCTACCGTCTCTTCAACCTTTCGGGTGAAATTGTCGTAGACACGGTAAGTGTGAGAGTTTGAGCCATAACCGAGTAGGAAACCTTCATGAGATTTAGGAGCAAATTTCAAATGATGATGCTTATCAAGAATATAGCACTTGGAGCCGAATACTCGAAAGTATCCAACTTGGGGTTTGTTACGGGTGAGGAGCTCGTATGTCTTCTTGCCGAGTAGCTTGTGAAGATATAAATGATTTCTTGCATGACAGGTTGTCTCAACCGCTTCCGCCCAAAAGTGTTTTGGCGTCTTGTACTCATCAAGGATCATTCTCTCCATCTCAATAAGAGTCCGGTTCTTCCTCTCAACAACTCCATTTTGTTGAGGCGTGTACGTAGCCGAGAACTCATGTGAAATCCCTTCTTCGCCAAGAAAGGTGTCCACATTTGCGTTCTTGAACTCTATTCCGTTGTCGCTACAAACCTTCTTGATCTTCACTTCAAATTGATTTTGGGCCTTCCTAGCGAAGTTCTTAAAGATCTTTTGGACCTGCAATTTATCATCAAGAAAGAACACCCACGTAAATCTTGAAAAATCAGCGACTATGACTAAACCAAATGAATTTCCACCGAGACTTTTATAGGCGTTTGGACCAAAAAGATCCATATGAAGCAGCTCGAGCGGTCTTCTCGTGATCATGATGTTCTTCACGGGGTGGCTTCCTCCAACCTATTTTCCTGCTTGAAAAGCACTGCACAATCTATCCTTGTCAAATATAATGTCTTTCACTCCAAGGATATGATCACCTTTAATAAGCTTATCAATATTTCGCATGCCCACATGACCTAACCTTCTATGCCACAACCAACCTTTTGAAGATTTAGCAATTAAGCAAGTTCTAGGTTGAGCCTTTTTAGTGAAATCAACAATGTATAGATCACCTCTACGTATACTGGTAAAGGTCATATTATGATTATCTCTTCGAAACTTGGCAATCTATTTCAGTAAATAGGACATTGAAGCCGAAGTCAGCTAGTTTAGATACGGAAAGTAAATTATAGCCAAAAGATTCAACGAGCATAACATTTTGGATGGAGCTTTCATGTGAGATGGCCACCTTACCAAGGCCAACCACCTTACCCTTTGAGTTATCACCAAAAGTGACATACTTTTGAGGGCCGTTGTTTTCAACAAGCTCACAAAACATATCCTTGTCTCCAGTCATGTAATTGGTACATCCACTATCAAGAACCCATTCCTTTCTCCAGCCATGTAGTCGCGAAGATTAGCCATAAGACCAAAGTGTCTCATAGAATCATCGAGATCAAAGTCACTATCATCATCCTCATCATAGTATCCATGTTCAACGTCTTGTGATTGATCATACCTAGAGAGAGTGATTCATTAGATTTATGATCATGACAATGTTCATCCTTATGAATTCTAATGACTTCCAAGATGATATTACTAATGATTCCAACATCTCCTTTGGTACGCATAAGGTCACAAAGCTCAAATAGACAATCTCCAAACACAGGATCTTTAGGATTAATCTTATTTAAAGCAATGGACTTTTGAAGAATCACATCTAGATTTTTTCAAGGAATAGTTTGGAAAGCGTTCCTCAAGATATCTCCATATAGTGTAAGCATAATCAAGAGTAGGCAAGAGCTATCAAATTTCTAGGCAATCCTCTAGTAATAAGAATGATAGGTCTAAGATTGTGAATCATGTCAAGTGACTCATCTGGGGTAGGATGCAAAGGATCAACAAGGGGTGCCCAAGGACTAGTAATGTACTTGTTCAAGTGATATTCATTGAAAATCTCAAGCATCTCATTTTTCCAAGCATTAAAGAACTCTCCATCAAGTATGGGCACTCTATGTCTAAAACTCCCCATCGTAGACTCATCCATCTTCCTCCAATGGTGATTAAACCAAAGCAATGGATACCAAGGCTCTGATACCAATTGAAAGGATCAATAAGAGGTGTCTAGAGGGGGGGATTAGACAGTCAACAAAGAAAACTAGTAGTTTTTAAGTTCTTCAAGTTAAGGTGGAGTTTTAGCACAAGTTTAAGCATTCATAATACATTTCAAGCAAGCATGACAAGAGCATATGAGCAGCAGAAAGTAAAGCATGCAAGTTGCAAGAAAGTAAAGGGATGGGATTGGAGTGTTCAAACGCAATTGGAGGCACAACGATTTTTGGCGTGGTTCTGATAGGTGGTGCTATTGTACATCCACGTTGACGGGGACTTCAACCCACGAAGAGTAACGGATGCGCGAGTCCACGGAGGGCTCCACCCACGAAGGGTCCACGAAGAAGCAACCTAGTCTATCCCACCATGGCCATCGCCCACGAATGACTTGCCTCACTTGGGTAGATCTTCACGAAGTAGGCGATCTCCTTGCCCTTACAAACTCCTTCGTTCAACTCCATAATCTTGACGGAGGCTCCCAAGTGACACCTAACCAATCAAGGAGACACCACTCTCCAAAAGGTAATAGATGGTGTGTTGATGATGAACTCCTTGCTCTTGTGCTTCAAATGATAGTCTCCCCAACACTCAACTCTCTATCACAGATTTGGCTATGGTGGAAAGATGATCTGAGTAGAAAGCAACTTGGGGAAGGCTAGAGATCAAGATTCTTGTGGTTGGATTGGAATATCTTGGTCTCAACACATGAGTAGGTGGTTCTCTCTCAGAAAATGAATGCTAGAAGTGTAGGCACATTCTGATGGCTCTCTCATTATGGAGAGGAGGGTGGAGGGGTATATATAGCCTCCACACAAAATCTAACCGTTACACACAAAAGGGCCAACTCAGTCAGACCGAATATGTGAACTCAGTGAGGCCGATTCAGTTCAAAATGTGAAAGTTAGGGTTTCCAGTGGGACTGATATGACCAACTTGGTGGGACCGCTATGCTAGGATTAAGGTAAAACCTCAACTCGGTTTGACCGATTACACAAGCTCAGTGGGACCGATTTTGGTAATAAGCAAACAGAGACTTGGTCAAGCAAACTCGGTGGGACCGACTGCATATCTCGATGAGACCGAAATAATTGCAACAGACAACAGACAGTTTGCAAGCCCATCTCGGTGAGACCGAGATCCCATTGGTGAGACCGAACTGATTATGGTTTCTAGCAATGTCTATGTTAAGTGAACTCGGTGGCGCCGGAGAATCAAATCGGTGGGGCCAAGTTTGGCTATAGGTTTTGGACATATTTGGATATGAGGAAGCGGTTGAGGGATTTGGAGCATATCACTAAGCACTTTGAGCAAGTAGACCATTAAGCAACACCTCATCCCCTTTTAATACTATTGGCTTTCCTATGGACTCAATGTGATCTTTGATCACTAAAATAGAAATGAAGAGTCCTGAGCTTTTGCCAATCTTTTGTCCTTAGAATCTTGAAGGGGTACCGCATCCTCTTGTCCATGCCACGCCTTTGCAGAACTTTCTGAAATATACTAGATGAAAATATTAGTCCAACAAGAGATATGTTGACATTAATTACCAAAATCACACAGGGAGCACTTGTGCTTTCAAAAACATACCATGTCTTGCTGATCCAGGATGTTTTCTTCCTTAAACCTTTTCATCAACTCAGCCCCGGTCAAATCAACTTTTTGGAGCACAATCTGGGGAGAACAAGCACCAATAAAATCAGTGCCAAAATAAAAAAATGAAGAGAAAACAATTTGAAAAAAAACTAATAGAATTTTATAATTCTTAGCAAAAACCTTAGAGGCATAATTACTTTCTTGGACTCCTGCCGTCTATTGAACATGATTGCCTCGATTGCTAACTGAAAGACATGGGTCTTGAGCCACCCATTCCTCCTTATTGATTGAGCTAGCTCCTTCGTTGAGCAAAAATAGCCATCGTAATTTATGATATGCAGCCTGTAAAAACGGAAAAAGGGGGTATTTCAGAGAAACCAACAGAGAAGATAGTGTGACGCCAAAAAATGTTACTAAAAAAGAAAACACATGTTTTATCCTCCTCACTTGATGTCCTTGTTGTTGTCGGTGTCAAAACCGGCAGATCTCGAGTAGGGGGGTCCCGAAATGTGCGTATGAGGATCAATGGTAACAAGGGACGATGTGGACACAATGTTTACCCAGGTTCGGGCCCTCTTAAAGGAGGTAATACCCTACGTCCTGCTTGATTGTATTCAATGAGTATAGGGGCTAAAAGAGTTGATCTACCTCGAGATCATAATGGCTAAACCCTAGCTGTCTAGCCTATGAATATTCTGATAGCTACTACAGACTAAACCCTCCGGTTTATATATACACTGGAGGGGCCTAGGGTTGTACAGAGTCGGTTCATGGGGGGAGGAAATAACATATTCGGACGTCTAACTTGCCATCCACGCATATATATAGGAGTCCTACCCGGACACGGGGGAAAAGTCTTCTGCTTTTTTCTTCACGGCCCGTCAGTCCGGCCCATAACAAATAGTCCGGACACTCGAGGACCCCCTAATCCAGGACTCCCTAAGTAGCCCCTGAACCAGTCTTCGATGACGATGTGTTCGGCTCGCGGATTGTCTTCAGCATTGCAAGGCAGGTTCCTTCTCCTGAATACTTTAGGATAACTCCTGCACAAGGGAACTATATCCGGCTCTGTGTAATCAATACAACCCTTAGCCACAAAGGCAAGATGTCAAAATAAAACAATATCTTTTACTGACAACTTTTTCGGCGAAGCATCACACTTGGCTCTTTAACATTTCGAACCGTTTTCACGCCTCCCGTTTCATGTTTCGAGGCTTAGCCTCCATTGGCACTTGTCAAAATAGAGATCGTGCCTGCCCATTATGGGATTCTCATCAATACGGTTTTGGATAATCCAATCGCGCCTTCCGCACGATCTCTTTGGGAATAGGCGAGTTTTAAGGCTCCAGAGGGGGGAGTTTGGTATTTCACCGCCTATAAGAGGGTAAAAAACTCCTTTTTTTCCCACGCCTTCTTCTAGCTCCTGCCTTCCCACCCCTGAGATCCAACGCACAAAACTTCAGCCTTTCCCACCGCCGCCACCCTTCCCAGCAATGGCCGGTCCGGTTCCAAGGGCAAGTGGGAGTCCTCCTCCGTCACAGAGAAGGACATCAAGGATCTCCAGAGCGTAGGCTATCTCTCTGCAGAGATTGCACACAGGCTCCCTAACAAAGATCAGGTCATCCCTACTCCAGAGCCGGGTGAGAAGGTAGTGTTCATTCCACATTTCCTCCGAGGACTAGGATTTCCCCTCCACCCCTTCGTCCTGGGCCTCATGTTCTACTACGGGTTAGATTTCCACGATCTAGCCCCAAATTCCTTTCTCCACATATCGGCGTTCATCATCGTGTGCGAGGCTCTCCTCTGCATGCCACCACACTTCGGCCTGTGGCTTAAGGTTTTCAATCTGAAGCTGGAGGTGGTCGATGGTCAGCATGCAGCTTGCGGCGGGGCCATAGTAAGCAAGCTCCCCAACGCCGTCTGGACCAAAGGGGCATTTGTGGAGACGGACAAGGTGTGACAACAAGAGTTGTTCTACATCACCGAACCCCGCAACGCTAACTGGGCGGCCACGTCTGACTTCAGATCCGGACCCCCTACGAGGCTCACCTCCTGGACCATCAAGGGCCTTGATTGGGGGTCCCCAGCGGAGGTGCAGATGCTACAAAAATGCATCACCAACATGATAGGCAAAAACACCGGACTCACAAACGTGATTCAGGTGATGCTCTTCCGCCGCACACTTCCCTACCAACTCCGGGCCTCTCACATGTGGGAGTTCAATCCAGAAGAACCGTGGACCTTGAAACGCTTCTTCGGCACCACAGACGTTGATGTATGTAAGCAAATTTTCAAGGCCCAGAAGAGTTGGCTGATGAAGACCGAGGACATCGGACTCGACATTGAGAACCTGACCTCAATGGTAAGCATAGTCTTTTCGAAGACCTATCCGGTCAATATTTCAAGTATAGTGAAGATTGCATCGCCTGTCTTCCATACAGGGATGGACGGCCAAGGCAGAGCGGATCAACTATCCGGCGCCGCTGTCGGAGAACCCAGCCTCACCCCATGTAACGGAGATGTTGGTCCCGGCACCGTATCAGGCGCCGAAGAAGAAAGCCAAGAAGAAGGGCAAGGAGGCCAAGGGCGGCCCCCGCCACAAGGGTCCTTCGGACACAGTGTCCGGAGAGACTGAAGGCCTCTCCTCCCACGAGGGAGACGAGGAAGAAGAAGAGGAGGAGGAGGTGGTGGAAAGCGACTCCCCTCGTAAGGGGAGGAAGAAGAATAGGGCGGCCTCCGAAGACCCGAAGGGGGAGGCGCCCAAGAGAGGGAAAGTGATCCTCCAGGACAGTTCAGACTCAGATGCTGAACCGGTCCTCAGAAAGCCTCCCAGGGTGAAGCCCCTGGCCGAATCATAAGTATTTAGACACTCAGTGCTTATCTTCGGCTTTTACATTATGTAAATTATTTTGCTATGTGTATTTTAGCCTCCCCCCTGCCGCGAGCTACCGCAAACTCTGTTATCAGAGGGGAACTCTCTGCCGCCCGAGATGGCAGAGAGCGAGACGCCGCCACGAGCCCCCTCGCCTATCACCATGGATGACACCGAGGTGTTGTCCCGAAGGATATCTCCTGGATGAGGGGGTGCGGACGAGGCTGTCGAGAAAGTGCCCGAGGTTAATACCTCGGTCGCTGAAGATCTAGGGGAGGCCACCCCTATGACAACTGAAGGCGGGGACCCCCAACAATCTGGGCCCCAACCGGACACCGTTCCGTAGACCAATGTGGCTACGGGATTGGCTAAGCAGCCCCCTTTGAAAGAGCGAGGAGGAGCATCAGCTCCATCAGCGACCTCCACCAATCCGGAGGCGCCCAAAGCTTTGGAGGAAGCACTGCAACATGCTTCCACCATGGAGGAACACCGCACCCTGATGGGTGCATGGTGGAGAAGGTTCAGTCTGCAAAAAGCGGACTGAACGAAGCTTTCACCAACCTACTTGAAGGAAATATGCCCTAGAGGCAATAATAAAGTTATTATTTATTTCCTTATTTCATGATAAATGTTTATCATTCATGCTAGAATTGTATTAACCAGAAACATAATACATGTGTGAATGCATAGACAAACAGAGTGTCACTAGTATGCCTCTACTAGACTAGCTTGTTAATCAAAGATGGTTATGTTTCCTAACCATGAACAAAGGGTTGTTATTTGATTAACAAGGTCACATCATTAGTTGAATGATCTGATTGACATGACTCATTCCATTAGCTTAGCACACGATCGTTTAGTATGTTGCTACTGCTTTTATCCATGACTTATACATGTTCCTATAACTATGAGATTATGCAACTCCGTTTACGGAGGAACACTTTGGTGCTACCAAGCGCCACTGGCGATGGCGGGTGATTATAAAGGAGTACTACAGGTGTCTCCAAAGGCGATGTTGGGTTGGCGTATTTCGAGATTAGGTTTTGTCACTCCGATTGTCGGAGAGGTATCTCTGGGCCCTCTCGGTAATACACATCACTTAAGCCTTGCAAGCACTACAACTAATGAGTTAGCTGTGAGATGATGTATTACGGAACGAGTAAAGAGACTTGCGATAGCGAGATTGAACTAGGTATTGGATACCGACGATCGAATCTCGGGCAAGTAACATACCGATGACAAAGGAACAATGTATGTTGTTATGCTTGATCGACCGATAAAGATCTTCGTAGAATATGTAGGAGCCAATATGGGCATCGAGGTCCCGCTATTGGTTATTGACCGGAGGCGTGTCTCGGTCATGTCTACATTGTTCTCCAACCGTAGGGTCCGCACGCTTAAGGTTTCGATGGCGGTTATATTATAAGTTTGTGTATTTTGATGTACCGAAGAAGTTGGAATCCGGATGTGATCACGGACATGACGAGGAGTCTCGAAATGGTCGAGACATAAAGATTGATATATTGGACGGCTATATTCGGACACGGAAAGGCTCGGAAGTTTCAAGAAAACCGAGTCTTGGGGGGTTACTGGAACCCCGGGAAGTTATGGGCCTTAGTGGGCCAGGGGGGAGAGAGGGCCGCACCGGGAGGTGGCGCCCCCAAGGAGTCCGAATATGACAAGGAGGCGCGGCCCCTTTCCCTCTCCTCTCCTCTCTTTCCTTCCCCTTCCTCCTTCCTAGTTGGACTAGGAAAGGGAGTCCTACTCCCACTAGGAGGAGGACTCCCCCTCCCTGGCGCGCCTCCTAGGGCCGGCCGGCCCTCCCCTTGCTCCTTTATATACTGAGGCGGGGGCACCCTAGAACACACAAGTTGATCCTTGAGATCGTTCCTTAGCCGTGTGCGGTGCCCCCTCCACCATAATCCACCTTGGTCATATCGTGGCGGTGCTTAGGCGAAGCCTGCGTCGATAGAACATCAAGATCGTCCACCACGCCGTCGTCTTGTGGAACTCTCCTCCCAAGCTCACTGGATCGGAGCCCGAGGAGGCGTCATCGAGCTGTCGCGTGTCAAGAACTCGGGCGCCGGAATGCGGTCTTTGGGATCGGTTGGATCGCGAGGAGAACGTATGACTACTTCCTCTACGTTGTGAGCGCTTCGCCGGTCTCGAGGGTGCGTAGACAACACTCTCTCCTCTCGTTGCTATGCATCACCATGATCTTGCGTGTGCGAAGGAAATTTTTGAAATTACTCGTTCCCCAACGGTGGTATCGAGCCTAGGTTTTATGGTTTGATGTTTTGCACGAGTAGAACACAAGTGAGTTGTGGGCGATACAAGTCATACTACCTACCAGCATGTCATATTTTGGTTCAGCGGTATTGTGAGATGAAGCGGCCGGACCGACATTACGCGACGCTTACGCGAGACTGGTTTCACCGTTCTGAGCACTCGTGCTTAAAGGTGATTGGCGGGTGTCTGTCTCTCTCACTTTAGTTGAACCGAGTGTGGCTACGCCAGTCCTTGAGAAGGTTAAACGAGTCTATTTGTGAAATATCGTTGTGGTTTTGATCGTAGGTGAGATTGGTTCTTGCTTAAGCCCGTAGCAGCCACGTAAAATTTGCAACAACAAAGTAGAGGGCGTCTAACTTGTTTTTGCGGGGCATGTTGTGATGTGATATGGTCAAGGCGTGATGCTATATTTTATTGTATGAGATGATCATGTTTTGTAACCGAAGTTATCGGCAATGGCTGGAGCCATATGGTTGTCGCTTTATTGTATGAAATGCAAGCATACGTAATTGCTTTACTTTATCACTAAGCGGTAGCGATAGTCGTAGAAGCAATAGATGGCGAAGCGACAACGATGCTACGATGGAGATCAAGGTGTCGCGCCGGTGGCGATGGTGATCACGACGGTGCCGGAGATGGAGATCACAAGCACAAGATGATGATGGCCATATCATATCACTTATATTGATTACATGTGATGTTTATCCTTTATGCATCTTATCTTGCTTTGATTGGCGGTAGCATTTTAAGATGATCTCTCACTAAAATTATCAAGTAGTGTTCTCCCGAGTATGCACCGTTGCCAAAGTTAAATCGTGCGAGACACCACGTGATGATCGGGTGCGATAAGCTCTCGTCCATCTACAACGGGTGCAAGCCAGTTTTGCACACGCAGAATACTCGAGTTATACTTGGCGAGCCTAGCATATGCGAGATATGGCCTCGGAACACGGAGACCGAAAGGTCGGCGTGAATCATATAGTAGATATGATCAACATAAGATGTTCACCATTGAAAACTACTCCATCTCACGTGATGATCGGTTATGGTTTAGTTGATTTGGATCACGTGATCACTTAGATAACTAGAGAGATGTCTATCTAAGTGGGAGTTCTTAAGTAATATGATTAATTGAACTTAAATTTATCATGAACTTAGTACCTGATAGTATCTTGCTTGTCTATGTTTGTTTGTGGATAGATGGCTCGTGTTGTTGTTCCGTTGAATTTTAATGCGTTCCTTGAGAAAGCAAAGTTGAAAGATGATGGTAGCAATTACACGGACTGGGTCCGTAACCTGAGGATTATCCTCATTGCTGCCTGAAGAGTTCGTCTGGATGCACCGCTAGGTGCAGTGCTCTTCTTGATGCAACCGACGGCGTTAAGAACGTCTGGCGAGCAAAGCTGATGACTACTCTATAGTTCGATGTGCCATGCTTTACTGACTTAGAACCGGGTCTTCAACGACGTTTTGAGCGTCATGGAGCATATGAGATGTTCCGGGAGTTGAAGTTGATATTCAAAGAATGCCCGGATTGAGAGATATGAAGTCTCCAATAAGTTCTATAGCTGCAAGATGGAGGAGAATAGTTACGTCGGTGAGCACATACTCGAATGTCCGGGTATTACAATCACTTGACTCATTTGGGAGTTAATCTTCCGGATGATTGTGTCATTGATGAATTCTTCAATCACCGCCACCAAGCTACAAAGGCTTCGTGATGAACTATAATATGCAAGGGTTAGTAAAGACTATACCGAGCTCTTCGCAATGCTAAAGGCTGCGGAGGTAGAAATCAGAAGGAGCATCAAGTGTTGATGGTCAATAAGACCACTAGTTTCAAGAAGAAAGGCAAAGGGAAGAAGAAGGGGAACTTCAAGAAGAACAGCAAGCAAGTTGCTGCTCGGGAGAAAAACCCAAGTCCGGACCTAAACCTGAAATCGAGTACTTCTATCGCAAGCGGTAGTCCTTTGGGCCAGCGGAACTGTCCCAAGTATTTGGCGGATAAGAAGGATGGCAATGTGAACAAAGGTATATGTGATATACATGTTATTGATGTGTACCTTACTAGAGCTCATGAGAGCACTGGTATTTGATCTTGGTTCTATTGCTAATATTTGCAACTTCGAAGCAGGGACTACGGATTAGCGAACACGGCAAAGGGCGAGGTGACGATGCGCGTGGGAAATGGTTCCAAAGTCGATGTAATCGCGTCGCACGCTACCTCTACATCTACCTTGGGATTAGTTTTAGACCTAAATAATTGTTATTTGGTGCTGCGTTAAGCATGAACATTATATCTGGATCTTGTTTGATGCGAGACGGTTATTCATTTAAATCAGAGAATAATGGTTGTTCTATTTATATGAGTAATATCTTTTATGGTCATGCACCCTTGAAGAGTGGTCTATTTTTGATGAATCTCGATAGTAGTGATACACATATGCATAATGTTGAAGCCAAAAGATGCAGAGTTAATAATGATAGTGCAACTTATTTGTGGCACTGCCGTTTAGGTCATATCGGTATAAAACGCATGAAGAAACTCCATACCGATGGACTTTTGGAGTCACTTGATTATGAATCACTTGGCACTTGCGAACCGTGCCTCATGGGCAAGATGACTAAAACCCGTTCTCGGTACAATGGAGAGAGCAACAGATTTGTTGGAAATCATACATACTGATGTATGTGGTCCGATGAATGTTGAGGCTCGTGGCGGATATCGTTGTTTTCTCACCTTCACAGATGATTTAAGCGAGATATGGGTATATCTACTTAATGAAACATAAGTCTGAAACATTTGAAAAGTTCAAAGAATTTCAGAGTGAAGTTGAAAATCATCGTAATAAGAAAATTAAATTTCTATGATCGATCGTGGAGGTGAATATTTGAGTTCTGAGTTTGGTCTACATTTGAAACAATGCGGAATAGTTTAGCAACTCACGCCGCCGGAACACGAGCGTAATGGTGTGTCGAGCGTCGTGTCGCACTTTACTAGATATGGTGCGATCTATGATGTCTCTTCTGATTTACCGCTATCGTTTTGGGGTTATGCTCTTGAGGCGGCCGCATTCACCTTGAATAGAACACCGTCAAAATCCGTTGAGGCGGCACCTTATGAACTATGGTTTAGCAAGAAACCAAAGTTGTCGTTTCTCAAAATTTGGGGATGCGATGCTTATGTGAAAAACTTCAACTGATAAGCTCGAACCCAAATCGGAGAAATGTGTCTTCATAGGATACCCAAAGGAGACAGTTGGGTACACCTTCTATCACAGATCCGAAGGCAAGACATTTGTTGCCAAGAATGGATCCTTTCTAGAGAAGGAGTTTCTCTCGAAAGAAGTGAGTGGGAGGAAAGTAGAACTTGATGAGGTAATTGTACCTTCTCCCTTATTTGAAAGTAGTTTATCGCAGAAACGGTTTCTGAGACATCTACACCAAATAGTGAGGAAGTTGATGATGTTGATCATGAAACTTCAGATCAAGTTACTCTGAGAACCTCGTAGATCAACGAGTAAGATCCGCACTGAGTGATGCGGTAATCCTGTTGCGGAAGTCATGCTACTAGATCATGATGAACCTACGAACTATGAAGAAGCGATGGTGAGCCCAGATTCCATAAAATGGCTTGAGGCCATGAAATCGAGATGGGATCCATGTATGAAAACAAAGTATGGACTTTGGTTGACTTGCCGAGGGTCGACAAGCAATAGAAAACAAATGGATCTTCAAGAAGAAGACCGACGACGACGGTAATGTAAGCGTCTACAAAGCTCAACTTGTCGCAAAGGGTTTCCGACAAGTTCAAGGGATTGACTACGATGAGACCTTCTCACCCGTAGCGATGCTTAAGTCTGTCCGAATCATGTTAGCAATTGCGCATTTTATGATTATGAAATCGGCAAATGGATGTAAAGCTGCATTCTGAATGGATTTACGGAAGAAGAGTTGTATATGATGCAACGAGAAGGTTTTATCGATCCAAAGGAGCTAACAAAGTATGCAAGCTCCAGCGATCCATTTATGGACTGGTGCAAGCATCTCGGAGTTGGAATAAGCGCTTTGATAGTGTGATCAAAGCATTTGGGTTCATCTGAGACTTTTGGAGAAGCTTTGTATTTACAAGAAAGTGAGTGGGAGCTCTGTAGCATTTACGATATTATATGTAGATGACATATTACTAATCGGAAATGATATAGAATTCTGGATAGCATAAAGGGATACTTGAATAAGAGTTTTTCAATGAAAGACCTCGGTGAAGCTGCATACATATTGGGCATCAAAATCTATAGAGATAGATCAAGGCGCTTAATTGGACTTTCACAAAGCACATACCTTGACAAAATTTTGAAGAAGTTCAAAATGGATCAAGCAAAGAAAGGGTTCTTGCCTGTGTTGCAAGGTGTGAAGTTGAGTAAGACTCAATGCCCGACCCACTGCAGAAGATAGAGAAAATGAAAGATGTTCCTATGCTTGACCATAGGCTCTATCATGTATGCAATCTTGTGTACAGACACGATGTGTGCCTTGCTATAAGCTTAGCAGGAGGTACCAAAGTAATCCAGAGTGGATCATCGACAGCGGTCAAGAACATCTGAAATACGAAAAGGACTAAGGATATGTTTCTCGTATATGGAGGTGACAAAGAGCTCATAAATGGCAGTTACGTTGATGCAAGCTTTGACACCGATCCGAGACGATTCTAAATCGCAGACCGGATATGTATTTACACTAAGCGGAGGAGCTGTCGGTTGGTGCAGTTCTAAACAAAGCGTCGTGGCGGGATCTACATGTGAAGCGGAGTACATAGCAGCCGGAAGCAGCTAATGAAGGAGTGCGGATGAAGGAGTTCATATCCGATCTAGGTGTCATACCTAGTGCATCGGGTCCAATGAAAATCTTCTGTGACAATCTTTGGAGCAATTGCCTTAGCGAAGGAATCCAGATTTCACAAGAGGACCAAGCACATCAAGAGGCGCTTCAATTCCATCCGGGATTTAGTCGGTGGGAGACATAGAGATTTGCAAGATACATACGGATCTGAATGTAGCGAGACCGTTGACTAAGCCTCTTCCACGAGCAAAACATGATCAACACCAAGACTCCATGGGTGTTAGAATCATTACTATGTAATCTAGATTATTGACTCTAGTGCAAGTGGGAGGCGAAGGAAATATGCCCTAGAGGCAATAATAAAATTATTATTTATTTCCTTATTTCGTGATAAATGTTTATCATTCATGCTAGAATTGTATTAACGGAAACATAATACATGTGTGAATGCATAGACAAGCAGTGTCACTAGTATGCCTCTACTAGACTAGCTTGTTAATCAAAGATGGTTATGTTTCTAACCATGAACAAAGGGTTGTTATTTGATTAACAAGGTCACATCATTAGTTGAATGATCGATTGACATGACCCATTCCATTAGCTTAGCACACGATCGTTTAGTATGTTGCTCTTGCTTTTATCCATGACTTATACATGTTCCTATAACTATGAGATTATGCAACTCCGTTTACGGAGGAACACTTTGGTGCTACCAAAGCGTCACAATGCTGGGTGATTATAAAGGAGTACTCTGATTGTCTCCAAAGGCAGATGTTGGGTTGGCGTATTTGAGATTAGGTTTTGTCACTCCGATTGTCGGAGAGGTATCTCTGGGCCCTCTCGGTAATACACATCACTTAAGCCTTGCAAGCATTACAACTAATGAGTTAGCTGTGAGATGATGTATTACGGAACGAGTAAAGAGACTTGCGTGCGAGATTGAACTAGGTATTGGATACCGACGATCGAATCTCGGGCAAGTAACATACCGATGACAAAGGAACAACGTATGTTGTTATGCGGTCGACCGATAAAGATCTTCGTAGAATATGTAGGAGCCAATATGGGCATCCAGGTCCGCTATTGGTTATTGATCGGAGGCGTGTCTCGGTCATGTCTACATTGTTCTCAAACCGTAGGGTCCATGCACGCTTAAGGTTTCGATTACGGTTATATTATGAGTTTGTGTATTTTGATGTACGAAGAAGTTGGAATCCCGGATGTGATCACGGACATGACGAGGAGTCTCGAAATGGTCGAGACATAAAGATTGATATATTGACGGCTATATTCGGACACGGAAAGGTTCGGAAGTTTCGGAGAAAAGCTGGAGTGGGAGGGTTACGGAACCCCGGGAAGTTATGGGCCTTAGTGGGCCAAGAGGGGAGAGAGGGCCGCACCGGGAGGTGGCGCGCCCCCAAGGGAGTCCGAATAGGACAAGGAGGGGGCCCTTTCCTCTCCCTCTCCTCTCTTTCCTTCCCCTTCCTCCTTCCTAGTTGGACTAGGAAAGGGAGTCCTACTCCCACTAGGAGGAGGACTCCCCCCTCCTGGCGCGCCTCCTAGGGCCGGCCGGCCTCCCCTTGCTCCTTTATATACGGGGAAGGGGCACCCTAGAAGGCTACACAAGTTGATCCTTGAGATCGTTCCTTAGCAGTGTGCGGTGCCCCTCCACCATAATCCACCTCGGTCATATCGTGGCGGTGCTTAGGCGAAGCCTGCGTCGATAGAACATCAAGATCGTCCCACGCCGTCGTCTTGTGGAACTCTCCCTCCCGAAGCTCTGCTGGATCGGAGCCCGAGGGCGTCATCGAGCTGTCACGCGTGTCAAGAACTCGGGCGCCGGATAACGGTCTTTGGGATCGGTTGGATCGCGAGGAGAACGTCGACTACTTCCTCTACGTTGTGAGCGCTTCGCTTGGTCTCACGAGAGTGCGTAGACAACACTCTCTCCTCTCGTTGCTATGCATCACCATGATCTTGCGTGTGCGTAGGAAATTTTTTGAAATTACTACGTAATGCTCTAAATACTTGTCATATAGAGGAATATAGCTGTCTACAGACAGTAGTCCCTAAGGCTCTGTCCATTTTTGAAAGAAACCAGACAGGGGATCCATATCGTATTCGGGAATGTTAACATGCTGCTCTGTTTGTGTGATAGGCTTCCCTGCTGGCGGCAACCGCCTACGCTGCAGAAGTTTCCGAACTCAATCGGAAGCTTCAGGTGGCTGATGAGTAGGTCGACCTCAATAACAAGCAGTTTGACGAAATGCAAGGTATGTGTATAATGCTTTAAAGGTTTAATTTTATATCAGAAGTGATATGCATATTTGGAGATTAGCTCATGGAATGCTTGTAATTATGATCATAGTTGGCGCGGCCAAGGTCGAGACACTTAAAGGCGCCCTTGCACAGGCCTAGAAGGAGGCGGAGGCGAATAAGGCAGCCGCTCAGAAAGCGGCTGCTGAACTGGAGGCCGAGCAGGTTGCCCGCCGCCAACATGAAGCGCGGGTGGCCAAAGTCGAGCAGGAGCTGAAGGATGCCATCACCAAGTGCGAGACTTTAGAGCAGAAGACTTTAGCCTAGTCCTCCGAGCTTGCCAAGGCTCACCGTGATGCCAAAGAGGCACGGATCGAGTCCCGGAGCGCTCACGAAGACTTCCAGCAAGCGAGGCAGATAGCGGCTGGTAAGGCCTTTCTTTTGCAAAGCATCTTTGGAGGTCGAAGGTATGCTTTTGCTCACATGAGTGTGGAGTTCTCCAGGCGCGTTTGCGGATCTTCCGAATAGTGTCAACGATGCCGCACAGTTCTTCCGAGCCCAGGAGGGGAACTCGATGGAGAAGCTGTCCTGGTCGCAATATCTTGCGTTGGGACACCCGCCACTTCCGAACGACCAGCTGAAGCAGCTGATGGAGCATCATAGGGTGGCTGGCCTGGCCATGAAGTATTTAATAGTCCAACTCTAGCCGGCGGAGCCAGTTCCTAATAGCTACTTCGGCCTGGTTAAGTGGCTTGTCGACTCACGGCCCCAGATTGACGCTTTAAGGCGTTCGGCCTACATAGAGGGTGCCCGGATGGCCTTTGCCTGTGTCAAGATGCAATGGGTGAAGATGAAGGCCACCGATGTGGCGACCGCAAGCCCACCCGAAGGCAAAGATCATCGGAAGCCGGAGAGGTACTTTGACAACGTCCTAGAAGGCTCCCGGATAGTAGAGGGTCAATGTTCTAAGGATGTTATATTTGATTAGATGTGTTCTGGTTGTAAAAAAATTGTGTTATGAATCCATGCGTGTAATATATCTATGTTTGCACCTTTTATTTCAAGCGATTTTCTCCTCATGTGCGGCCGTTTTGTATTTCTGAAAGGTGCCAGTCGTCAGCTTCGCCCCCCATGTAGATGCTACAGGGGTGTTCGGTATAACGTGTGACCACGCTTTATCTAACGTCTTGGTCCATAAAGGAGGTGTCCGTGAGGTGAACCAGGCAATCAGACTATGGGGCTTTATTACTTTCACTTAACCATAGGAGTTTGACTATGGAGCTAAGTACTAGCCCCTGGTGCGTGTGCGGTTGTCCGGATTATGGTGCCTTTTCCACGCGGCTGGACGAAGACCAGCCCCTCGTATAACACGGAATGAATCGTTAACGATTTGTAGTATAAAACTAAGTCGCCGAATCGCCGACCTGCTCCCACCTTATCATGACAGTCAGTTTTCGGCTTTCTCTACTAAGGTATTTGACCAGATGAACCAGAAATACAATCGCAGTAGTTCTCCCTTTACTACCTTAGTCGAACTAGAAGAACGTAAGGTGGTAAGCACAGGAGCTGGCAACCCAACTATAGACCAAAGACATGATTCGGAGGCGATGCATATAATGCAATATTCGGGATGCCGAAGAGTACCCTATAGGTGTCCGGACTTTGAAAATGTGCGTAGCCGAATATAGCCCCTGGTGTTAAGGACGGACTAAAGCACGTGTGGCGGTCTGAAGTAAGGAGGGAATACATACGAAATAAAGCAGCACCAAACAGAAGTGGTGATCAACTATTTCCTTTATACTCTGATTAATATGTCGAGACGTGTTATTACAGATAATGCCATAAATATCGAGGCCATTTTACACATCGAGAGTTTACACATGGGAAAGTTTTGCACATGGCCTAAAAGTAGTGGTTTGACGATCCCAATGATGCCATGCCGCACATCTGCATTGTTTCTCCTTGGTGAGGAATCCTTTGAGAGGAGGAGTCAATGGCCGTCTGCAAGAAAGAAGGGCCTAGAAAAGAACCGTTGTACGACCATAAAGTAGGCAGGTTTTAATGACCTGCAGTGGAAAAAAATGTTAAGGTCCAAATAGGGTCAAGCCATACTATAGACCTTTTCCGCGGTGTGCCTCCATAGCTGCACAAGATAGTTGAAGTGAATAATTATGTACGTGCGGTACGTATGCCGCGACCTTATGGGGCAATCAACAAAGGCTAAACTGCTATTCAAGCTCTGGATCCGCCGAGTTGTTGCTCTGTAATGTGGATCGGACTCGTTTAGTAGTGTCATGGGTCTTAATGACCGATGAGCTATTCGGCTTAATGAGGCCGCTCTGTACCTCGGCTGCTAGGGCCGCGGTGTTATCCTCAGTACGGAGGGAGCACTCCATATTTCCATTTACTGTGATGACGCCATGCGGTCCAGGCATTTTGAGCTTCAAATAAGCATAGTGTGGGACTGCATTAAAGCAGGCGAAAGCAGTTCGTCCAAGCAGTGCACGATGACCACTGTGGAAAGCGACGATATCGAAGATCAATTCTTCGCTTCGAAAGTTGTCTGGAGAGCCAAATACTACTTCTAGTGTTAAGGAGCCCATGCAGCGGGCATCCACGCCGGGTATCTCTCCTTTAAAGGTAGTGTTACTAGGCTTGATTCTTGACGGGTCGATTCCCATCTTATGGACAATGTCTTGATAGATCAAGTTGAGACTGCTGCCACCGTCCATAAGGACTCTGTGAGATGGTATCCATCGATGACGGGATCGAGGACCAGGGTTGCCGAACCTCTGCGACGGATACTGGTTGGGTGGCCCCTGCGATCAAAGGTGATAGGGCAAGCCGACCATGGATTGAATTTTGGGGCGACAGGCTCTACAGCGTAGACGCCCCTTAATGCACGCTTGCGCTCCCTCTTAGGGATGTGGGTGACATATATCATGTTCACAGTTTTCACCTCGGGGGGAAACTTCTTATGTCCCCCTGTGTTCGGAGGGCGGGGCTCATCATCGTCCTCGCTTTGAGGTCCTTTCCCCTTATGTTTGGTATCTAATTTACCGGCCTGTTTAAAAACCCAGCAGTTTACATTGGTGTGGTTGTGAGCTTGTCGAGAGTGCCATGAATCTGGCAAGGCCTATCTAGTATTTTATGCAAATTGGATGGACCGTCCCTATTTCCTTTGAATGGCTTCTTCCGCTGACTGGGTTTAGAGCCACTGAATCTGGCGTTTACCATCGTATCCTCGGTTTCTTCATTGTTGTTCGAACGCTTATTTTTGCTATGTCGTGGCCTTCCATTGCCATCCCTGGCCTCAGAGGTGCCGGGTTCGCTGGTGTTGTTGCTTCTACGAGCCAGCCAGCTATCTTTGCCCGCACAAAAGCGGTTCATAAGTGCAGTAAGAGCCGCCATAGTCTTTGGCTTTTCCTGACCGAGGTGTTGGGGGAGCCATTCATCATGGATGCTGTGTTTAAATGCCGCTAAGGCTTCGGGGTCCGGACAGTTGACAATTTGGTTCTTTTTAATTGAGAACCTAGTCCAGAGTTTGCGGGCTGACTCTCTGGGTTGCTGGACTATGTGACTCGGGTCATCCGCGTCCGGTGGCCGGACATAAGTGCCCTGGAAGTTGTCCCGAAAAGCGTCTTGTGAGTCCTCCCAACTACCAATGGAGTCCTCTGGGAGGCTTTTCAACCAGTGCCATGCTGGTTGATACGTCTCCAACGTATCTATAATTTTTTATTGTTCCATGCTATTATATTATTCATCTAGGATGTTTTATATGCATTTATATGCTACTTTATATGATTTTTGGGATTAACCTAGAGCCTAGTGCCAGTTTCTGTTTTTTTCCTTGTTTTTGAGTTTTACAGAAAAAGAATACCAAACGGAGTCCAATTGACGTGCCAATTTTTGATGATTTTTTATGGACCAAAAGGAGCCCCGGAGTAAAAGAGTTGGGCCAGAAGAGTCCTGAGCCATCCACGAGGGTGGAGGGCAAGCCCTGCCCCCCTTTGCGCGCCCCCCTGCCTCGTGGACGACTCGGAGACCCCCTTGACGTGAGACCGACACCAAAAATTCCTATAAATACCCAAACCTCCAGAAAATAACCTAGATCTGGAGCTTCGCCACTGCAAGCCTTTGTAGCCACCAAAAACCAATCGGGGCCCTGTTCCGACACCCTGTCGGAGGGGGGATCCCTCATCGGTGGCCATCTTCATCATCCCGGTGCTCTCCATGACGAGGAGGGAGTAGTTCACCCTCGGGGCTGAGGGTATGTACCAGTAGCTATGTGTTTGATCTTTCTCTCTTGTGTTCTTGATTTGGCACGATCTTGATGTATCGCGAGCTTTGCTATTATAGTTGGATCTTATGATGTTTCTCCCCCTCTACTCTCTTGTGATGAATTGAGTTTTCCCCTTGATGTTATCTTGTCGGATTGAGTCTTTAAGGATTTTAGAACACTTGATGTATGTCTTGCCGTGCTTATATATGGTGACAATGGGATATTCATGTGATCTACTTGATGTATGTTTTGGTGATCAACTTGCGGGTTCAGTGACCTTGTGAACTTATGCATAGGGGTTGGCACACGTTTTCGTCTTGACTCTCCGGTAGAAACTTTGGGGCACTCTTTGAAGTACTTTGTGTTGGTTGAATAGATGAATCTAAGATTGTGTGATGCATATCGTATAATCATACCCACGGATACTTGAGGTGACATTGGAGTATCTAGGTGACATTAGGGTTTTGGTTGATTTGTATCTTAAGGTGTTATTCTAGTACAAACTCTATGATAGATCGAACGGAAAGAATAGCTTCATGTTATGTTACTACGGACTCTTGAATAGATCGATCAGAAAGAATAACTTTGAGGTGGTTTCGTACCCTACAATAATCTCTTCGTTTGTTCTCCGCTATTAGTGACTTTGGAGTGACTCTTTGTTGCATGTTGAGGGGTAGTTATATGATCCAGTTATGTTATTATTGTTGAGAGAACTTGCACTAGTGAAAGTATGAACCTTAGGCCTTGTTTCCTAGGATCACAATACCGTTTGTGCTCACTTTGATCATTAGTTAACTTGCTGTTTTTATAATTTCAGATTACAAAAACATATATCTACCATCCATATTGCACTTGTATCACCATCTCTTCGCCGAACTAGTGCACCTATACAATTTACCATTGTATTGGGTGTGTTGGGGACACAAGAGACTCTTTGTTATTTGGTTGCAGGGTTGCTTGAGACCATCTTCATCCTACGCCTCCCATGGATTGATAAACCTTAGGTTATCCACTTGAGGGAAATTTGCTACTGTCCTACAAACGTCTACACTTGGAGGCCCAACAACGTCTACAAGAAGAAGGTTGTGTAGTAGACATCACTGGTCCTTTCAGCTTTAGGGGGAGGTATTTGATGGCGTGGAGATCATCTCTGCGAGTGAATGTGGAGAAGAAAATCTTCAATCCATACAGCGGGATCTGTCACGCCATCGTAAGGCTCGATGTTTATGGGTTTAAACCCTTCCAGAAACTGGTGCTGCATCACCTCATTGGTAAAGCACATGGGGTGTGCGACACCTCTATACCGGGCACCATCGCGATGGAGTTTGAATGAAATCTGTGTTCGGGGCTGACCCCGTGTTTGGTTATGTTTGTCGTGCTAGGCCTGATGGCTGTCATCTCGCGCTGGTGTGCGTCCTCTCGATCCATAGATTGATCTTGTCTAGTTGGCTCTATTGGTCAGATCCTGACGTAGGTCGTACGTGTAGCCTGAAGCCGTTGTATCCTTGCCTCTACGGCGAGGTGGTGCGGGCTGGTGTTCGGCATAATTGGCCGCTTTGTCCTGTCCATGTGGTGGTCGGTCCTGTTGGTCAGCCTGATTGTATTTTGATGTTATTGCCTCAAGGGCCTCGTCATCAAATTGTGGTAGTAGCCTGCGTTTTGGGTAACTCTTTGTTGGGGGCTCGAGGCCATATTCTTCGGCAGCCAGGACCTTGGTCCATCTGTCATTGAGCGTATCATGTTTGGCTTGAAGCTGATGATGTTCTTTTTTAGGCTTCGCGCGGTGGTGATGAGCTGTCGCTTGAAGCGTTCTTGTTTGAGGGGTTCCTTTGGAGCGATGAAATCTTCGTTGCCCATCCTCTTCGGAGGTAGGTAAATAGTTACTGTCTTCTGAATCCTCATGATCGGCGCGTTCGGGGTTGTATTGACCCTCTTCCCTCTCATCCTGTTCAAACTCAGGCTCGATGGGGTGGTCAGGGTCTTCGGTGTTGTCCGGAGTGTCATTATCTCTGGTGTCGGTATTGCCTTCCTTTGACCGACACGATCTTGAGCGACGCCGCTGCGCCGGCGTTTTGGTGGTTCATCGACGGGCTTATCCTCATGTGGATCTTGAGTGCCATTGTCGTCCTTCTTCTCTGGCGTGTCCACCATGCATAAGTGGAAGTGGCCGTCCAACGCCCCGTGACAGGCGGGTTTTGACCTGGTTCGGCTCCGACATCTTCGTCCATAACGTCGATGTCTTCGGAGGCGTAATCTAGCATGTTGGTTAAATCCTCGACGGTGGCTATTAAGTGGGTTGTGGGTGGGACATAAAATTCCCTACTCATAGCCCCCAGTCCAATATGGGCATAGTTTGGAGGTGATGCCTCCGTAATGGCGAGAGATTGTAGTAGCTCCAGTGTTCCGTTTAAGAGCGAAAGTTGAACAGGAGTCTGACGGTCTACGGAGCTAGGCTCCGTGAAGCCCTCTTGATCGAGCCCGATGGACGCAGGCCTCGTGAGTTCGGAGTTGCCATCCAGAGGCGAGTTCGGCTTCCCAATGATGGGCACAATCCCGCTTGACTCTGGGTCCACTGATGGCGTGATCACATCTGGGTCTCCGGCTGGAAGCTCCCTGATGGGAGAGAGTCTGGCGGGGTCCATCTTCCCATCCTCAGACGAAGTGATCTGCCCCGGCTCTAAGGTCAAA
This sequence comes from Aegilops speltoides, assembly GCA_021437245.1. NCBI lineage: Eukaryota > Viridiplantae > Streptophyta > Magnoliopsida > Poales > Poaceae > Aegilops > Aegilops speltoides. Next base: position 218,894,369 of record CM038145.1, read on the forward strand.
GCGTGCATGAGTGTCGGCCCCTGAACGGGATCTGATGCCTTATTCGAAGGGTCTTCTTCGTATGGGTGGGGTGCGGCGGCCGAGGTCGAGAACCCCTCGAAGATCAAGTCTCCTCGGATATCAGCGATGTAGTTTAAGCTTCCAAACCAGATCTGGTGACCAGGGGCATAGCTGTCGATCTGCTCAAGGTGACCGGTCGAGTTGGCACGTAGCGAGAAGCCACCAAACACAAAGATTTGGCCAGGGAGAAAGGTCTCCCCGGAAACAGCATCGTTATCGATGACAGTACGAGCCATTGATCCTTCTGTCACAACACAACGAAACTCTCAATGAAAGCACCAATGTCAGTGTCAAAACCGGCATATCTCGGGTAGGGGGTCCCGAATGGTGCATCTGAGGATCAATGGTAACAAGGGACAATGGGGAAACAGTGTTTACCCAGGTTCGGGCCCTCTTAAAGGAGGTAAAACCTTATGTCCTGCTTGATTGTATTCAATGAGTATAGGGGTTACAAGAGTTGATATACCTCGAGATCGTAATGGCTAAACCCTAGCTGTCTAGCCTATGAATATTCTGATAGCCACTACGGACTGAACCCTCTGGTTTATATATACATCGGAGGGGCCTAGGGTTGTACAAAGTCTGTTTGTGGGGGAACGTAATAACATATTCGGACCTCTAACTTGCCATCCACGCATATAGGAGTATTGCCCGGACACGGGGGAAAAGTCTTCTGCTTTTTTCTTCACGACCCATCAGTCCGGCCCATAAAAAATAGTCCGGACACCCAAGGACCCCCTAATCCAGGACTCCCTCAGTTGTCCCTATTCCTGCTCCTCCGAGCAACAGAACCAATGCATACAACTTGTTTACTTCTGCTGAACAATTGAAGTCCTTTTTTACTTCTAAGTTCACATACGATGACCTTTGTGATGGAGGTGGTTTTAGTATTCTCCTCTCACGCTTTTGGACAATGGGCTCATCGTGGTTGCCGGCACCACCTTGGCTAGACTCCCCTACACCGGGAATTTTTGCCTCTCCGGATGGCGTGCAAAATCCAGAAGGTGACATGTGCCCCGACCCCTCACCTGCAACACTTTTCACTTCCCCTTCAACAACTCCATCAAAATCTAGGTTGGCCCAGTCAATTCCCCACTCAAAGTCAGCAGTGGCAGGTTCGTTTGCTGCACCCTTGTCCTTTGAAATCTCCTTGTCCTCCTCCACTTTGTTTTCTGGCATTTCATCTTTTCCAAGATTGAAAGGTGGGTCTGGGCAATAATTATCCCAAACAGCGGTAACAGATTTTGATGTTTGGAGTGATTGTGGTGCTTCACCTGAATCCGAAACTTCTTTGCTTGTTGCCTGATTAAGATCGGGAGACGCCCGTATTACTAGTATAGTGTTGGCAGAATTACTTCTCATGAGTGGTGGCATTGACCCTGGAGCACACACTTTCCCAGCAGCTCGTTGATGCCCCTGATATCATCAAAAGATATTTATTTCCTTTGTCCAGAGCATGCTTGCTTGGTGGGAACAACATGGGCTTGTTTGTTGACTTGGCTAAAACTTCCTCTGTAGTTGCCTGGTTTACTACATGAGTTGCTTCCTTCATCACTGCAGTTACTTCTTTCAGCACTGCAGCTGCTTTACCCTTGATATCCTCTTTGGCACTGTCAGTGACTCCTGGATATTTCCACTGCTCACAAATCTGTGCTGGACGTGTTTTGCTGGGCTCTGATGGTTCCGAACCTTTCCCTACATGCTTGTCCTATCCAGATACAAGTGCACTCTTCACCACTGCCTTTGTATGTTACTTGAGAGGGGCTTCTACCTGCATGTTAACCATAGTTGCTTGAGATGTAGCTGCAATTACTTTCAAATTGTCAACAGTTGCTTTTTTTGCTTGTTCACTGATTTTTTCTGAAACACCTTGTGTTTTGGAGCTGCTGTGACTGTCTGTTTTTCCGAATCAGCTGCCAAACTCTACAGATGTGTGGAAGCTTGCTACTTATCTGTCTGGCTTGCTTCTGGGGATTATTTTCTCGACCTTCTTCTTCCCACCCCATCAGCTCCTTCTGAAAACTGTGTGCCACTACTGTCTTTTGGGACATCAGTAAAACGTTTCAAACCATCTTCGACAATCATTTCTTCGTAGTGAAAGTCCGCACGTGGTAAGAAATCTTTGAGGGAGTCCTGGACTGTGGGGTCCTTGGGGAGCCGGCCTATGTGACATGGGCCGGATTGGTGGGCCGTGAAGGTAGGAGACAGAGGTCTTCTCCCGTGTCCGGATGAGACTCTCCTTTGCGTGGACGGCAAGCTTGGCGTCCGGATGTGTAGTTTCCTTCCTCTGTAAAGTGACTTTGTACAACCCTAGTCCCCTCCGGTGCCTATATAAAGCGGAGGGTTTAGTCCTTACGGGCGATCACAATCATACAGGCTAGACATCTAGGGTTTAGCCATTATGATCTCGAGGTAGATCAACTCTTGTAACCCCTATACTCATCAAAGTCAATCAAGCAGGAGTAGGGTATTACCTCCATTAGGCCTTGTTCGGTTACACCCCTCCACAAGAGGATTGGAGGGGATTTGGGGAGGTTTTGACTTGTAGAGGATTAAATCCACTTCAATCCCTGCCAAATCCCTCTCAACCGAACACAGCCTTAAGTGGTCCTGAACCTAGGTAAACATCATGTCCCCTGCCTCCTTGTTACCTTCGATCCTTAGGCACACAGTTCGGGACCCCCTACCTGAGATTTGCCGGTTTTGACACCGACATTGGTGCTTTCATTGAGAGTTCCACTGTGCCATCACTAGAAGGCTCGATGGCTCCATCAATCATCTACAACAATACCACCTTGGGGGAGACCTTTCTTCCCGGCCAAGTTCTTGTATTCGGTGGGTTCGCACTGCGTGCCAACTCGATTGGCCATCTGGAGCAGATCGATAGCTACACCCCTGGTCATCATATCAGGTTTGGAAATCTAAAATATGTCGCTGACATCCGAGGAGACTTGATCTTCCATGGGTCCGCAGCCCCAATCGCCGCTCTGGCTGAAGATCCGAAGCGCACCACCAGGTCCGAAGACGGGAGTTTGAAGCCCGCCGGACTCTCTGCGGCTATAGAGCCTTGCACTTGAAAACCGGAGGGGATTGCACCACCGACAGGTCCAGAGTCACGCCAGGCTCCCTCTATCCTCATCGAACCGGAGGGGATTGCACCAACTTCGAACTCTCGAGGTCTGTGTTATACGAGCTCGGCCAGGGAACTCCTGTCCCGCCCCACTCCACAGATTCTCGCTTCCCTGTCCAAACCTCACCCTTAAACGAGGCCCTAGACTTAATGCGGTCCCTCACCATTATAGAAGGATAGCTGCCAAACTAGCCCGGCCAAAACTAGGGGCTGAGAGAGGGAAATTTTACGTCCCACCGGCCACCCATTTCATAGCCACTGTCGAGGACTTAACCGACATGCTCGATTATGCTTTCGAAGACAACGACGACATGGACGATGATGTTGGAGAAGAACAAAGCCAGAACCCGTTGTTTACCGGACGCTGGATGGCTACTTCCACGTACGACGTATACATGGTGGACACACCCAAAGAGGACGATGGTGAGGGTGGTAGAAACACAGTCGAGGACAAGCCCCCTGTGGCACCACCAAAGCATCGACGTTAGCGGTGTCGCTCGAAATTGCGTAGTGAAAAGGACAGTAATATCGACACCAAAGACAACAATACTCCGGATAACGCCCAAGATCAAGAAGCCCCTGTCGAACCAACATCCGAGCATGATGATTGGGAGGATGGGCAAGTCAACCCTGACGACCCTATCGGGAACGAGGGCTCGGAGGATAGTAATTACTTACAGACCTCCGAAGAGGATGAGAGCCTCGGCGACGAAGAATTCATTGTGCCAGAGGAACCAATCAAACAAGAGCGCTTTAAGCGCTGGCTAATAGCCACTGCAAGAAGATTGAAAAAGAAGCAGCAACAGATTCAAGCTAATCAGGATCTGCTCAATGACAGATGGACCGATGTCCTGGCAGCCGAGTAATACGGCCTCGAACGCCCAACTAAGAGTTATCCAAAGCGCAAGCTGCTACCCCAATTCGACGACGAGGCCCGAGAGCCTATAGCACCAACCCGTAATGCCGCCGATGGACCTGTCCGACCACCTTGTGGCCGGGAAAGAACGACATCTCAAGCCGAACACCAGCCTGCACCACCCCACCATAAAGGCGGAGAGATAGCAGCTGCATGATACACTTATGACCTACAGCAGGGCCTGGCTAATAGAACCGGTCAGACCAGATCAATCTATGGATCACGGGGGCATGCCCCAGCGCGAGAGGATGGCCATCAGGCCTGGCGCGACAAGCACAACCTCACCCGGGCGGAGAACCCCATACGGACTCCATCCGAACTACGTCGTGACATTGCCCGATATAGAGGCACCGCACACCCCCCATGCTTCACCGATCAGGTAATGGAGCACTAGTTCCCAGAAGGGTTTAAACCCATGAATATAGAATCATACGATGACACAACATATCCCGTAGTATGGATCAAAGATTTTCTTATCCACATTCACATGGCTCACGGTGACGATCTACATGCCATCAAAGACCTCCCCCTTAAACTTAAGGGGCCAGCTCGGCACTGGTGAAACAGCCTCCCAGAAAACTCTACTGGAAGTCGGGAAGACCTAGAGGATGCCTTTAGAAACAACTTCCAGGGCACTTATATCTGGCCTCCGGACGCCGATGACCTCAGTCACATAGTCCAGCAGCCTGGAGAGTCATCCAGAAAATTCTGGACCCGGTTCCTAATAAAAAAGAAGCAAATTGTTGATTGTCCGGATGCCGAGGCTCTAGCAGCCTTTAAACACATCATCCACGACGAATGGCTTGCCCGATACCTCGGCCAAGAAAAGCCGAAGTCCATGGTAGCCCTCACATCACCCATGACCCGCTTTTGCGCAGGCGAGATAGTTGGCTTGCCCGTAGTAGCAACAGTACTAGCGATCCTGGCACTTCCAAAGCAAGGAATAGAAACGGCAGGCCCTGACGCAACAAAAACAAGCATCGGAGCAACACTGAAAATGCCAAAGACACAACGGTCAACATTGGATTCAGTGGCTCCAAGCTCGGTCAACAGAAGAGGCCATTCAAAAGAAACAACAACGGTTCATCTAGCCTGGACCGAATACTCGATTGACCTTGCCAAATTCACGACACCCTTGACAAGCCTGCTAACCATACCAACAAAAGCTGTTGGGTCTTTAAACAGGTCGGTAAATTAAACACCGATCACACGGGGAAAGGGTCGCCCAGCGAGGATGACGATGAGGAGCCTCTCCCACCGAACACAAGGGGACAGAAGAAATTTCCCCCTGAGGTCAAGACGGTAAACATGATATACGCTACTGACATCCCCAAAAGGGAGCGCAAGCGCGCATTAAGGGATGTCTATGCGATAGAGCCAGTCGCCCCAAAATTCAACCCATGGTCAGCATGCCCGATCACTTTTGATCGCAGGGACCATCCAACCAGTATCCGTCATGGAGGTTCAGCCGCATTGGTCCTCGACCCAAATACCGATGGATTCCACCTCACAAGAGTCCTCATGGATGGCGGCAACAGTCTTAACCTGCTCTATCAGGACACAGTCCAAAAAATGGGTATTGACTCGTCAAGAATCAAACCCACCAAAACAACCTTTAAAGGAGTAATACCTGGTGTAGAGGCCCGCTGCACAGGCTCAATCACATTGGAGGTCATCTTCGATTCACCGGACAACTTCCGAAATGAAGACTTGATCTTCGACATCGTCTCTTTCCGCAATGGCTATCATGCACTGCTCGGAGAAACTGCGTTTGCCCGCTTCAATGCGGTCCCACACTATGCTTATCTAAAACTCAAAATGCCAGGACCACGCGGTGTTATAATAGTCCATGGAAACATGGATCACTCCCTCCATACTGAGGAACACACCGCGGCCCTTGCAGCGGAAGTGCAGGTCAGCCTTATCAAGCCGAACTCCACATCGGCAGTCAAGCCACCGGACCCTGTCAAACGAGTCCGGACTACCCCACAGAATGATAGTCCAGCTCGTCAGGAGCTTGATTAGCAATCCGGCCACTATCTTCGCCCCAACCGAGCAATGGCGTATGTACCGCGTGCTCATAACTACGCACTAAAAATACCATGGGCGATGATGGAGGCATATCAAGGATAAAGTCCACAATACGGCTCAACCGTACCTGGACCCCCCATCTATCTTTTTCTTAACTTCATTTTTCCTTTTCAGGTTCCTTACAACCCACGTCACCTTTTAATGGTGCCAAGGGCCCTTTTGCCGACCCCTTATGAAAACCTATTCATTAATCCTCTCAAAGGATCACACACCAAGGCGAAAAGCAGAGCGGACGTACGGCGGAGTACCTAAAGGATCTTTCAAGATCACCTCTTCGCCTTTTTTACCATCTGTATGCAGCTTTCTCTTTCGTCCGGCATGTAAAATAGTGATGACCCACAAGTATAGGGGATCTATCATAGTCCTTCCGATAAGTAAGAGTGTCGAACCCAACGAGGAGCAGAAGGAAATGATAAGCGGTTTTCAGCAAGGTATTCTCTGCAAGTACTGAAATAAGTGGTAACAGATAGTTTTGTGATAAGATAAATTGTAACGAGCAACAAGTAACAAAAGTAAATAAAGTGCAGCAAGGTGGCCCAATCCTTTTTGTAGCAAAGGACAGGCCTGGACAAACTCTTATAATCGGAAAAGCGCTCCCGAGGACACATGGGAATATCGTCAAGCTAATTTTCATCGCACTCATATGATTCGCATTCGGTACTTTGATAGTTTGATATGTGGGTGGACCGGTGCTTGGGTACTGCCCTTACTTGGAAGAGCATCCCACTTATGATTAACCTCTATTGCAAGCATCTGCAACTACAACAAAAGTATTAAGGTAAACCTAACCATAGCATGAAACATATGGATCCAAATCAGCCCCTTACGAAGCAACGCATAAACTAGGGTTTAAGCTTCTGTCACTCTAGCAACCCATCATCTACTTATTACTTCTCAATGCCTTCCTCTAGGCCCAAATAATGGTGAAGTGTTATGTAGTCGACGTTCACATAACACCACTAGAGGTTAGGCAACATACATCTCATCAAAATATCGAACGAATACCAAATTCACATGACTACTAATTGCAAGACTTCTCCCTTGTCCTCAGGAACAAACGTAACTACTCACAAAGCATATTTATGTTCATAATCAGAGGGGTAATAATGTGCATAAAGGATCTGAACATATGATCTTCCACCAAATAAACCAACTAGCATCAACTACAAGGAGTAATCAACACTACTAGCAACCTACTAGCACCAATCCCGGACTTGGAGACAAGAATTGGATACAAGAGATGAAGTAGGGTTTGGAGATGAGAGGTGCTGATGAATATGTTGATGGAGATTGCCCTCTCCCAATGAGAGGGCGTTGGTGATGACGATGGTGATGATTTCCCCCTCCGGGAAGTGTCCCGGCGAGAACAGCTCTGTCGGAGCCCTAGATTAGTTCGCCAAGGTTCCGCCTCATGGCGGAGTCTCGTCGAAAGGTTGCCTTCTATTTTTTCCTCATTTAAAGACTTCATATAGGAGAAGATGGGCGTCGGAGAGCCACCGGGGCCACGAGATAGGCGCGCCCGAGGCGCGCCCCCACCTCGTGGCGGGGTGTGGGCCCCCTGGCCTTCATCTTTGGCGATGATTTTTCTTTATTTATTTTAAGGTATTCCGTGGATTTTCAGGACTTTTGGAGTTGCGTAGAATAGGCCTTCAATATTTGCTCCTTTTCCAGCCTAGAATTCCAGCTGCCGGCATTCTCCCTCTTCATGTAAACCTTGTAAAATAAGAGAAAATAGTCATAAGTATTGTGACATAACATGAAATAACAGCCCATAATGCAATAAATATTGTCATAAAAGCATGATGCAAAATGGACGTATCAACTCCCCCAACCTTAGACCTCGCTTGTCCTCAAGCGAAAAGCCAATAACAATAAATATGTCCTCATGTTTAGAGGTAGAGGCATCGATAAAAATAAAATACGGACATGAAGGCATCATGATTATTTCATAACAGCGACATATATAGGTTTTGTCATATGATTACTCATGTTCAAGTGATGATCTTCTCACAAAGCTAAAGTATGAATCAGAAACCTTATTGAGCACCAACAAACTATAACCTCAGTCATTGAAGCTATTGCAATTTATCATAACATCGGAAAGAGTCTATGTCAGATCTTAAAAGCAAGTCCACATACTCAACTATCACTTAGTCCTTCATAATTGCTAACACTCACGCAATACTTGTGTTTACGGAGTTTTAACCGGACACAAAGAAAGATAGGGGCTTATAGTTTTGCCCCACAACATTTTACCTCAAGGGTAATGTCAACAATAATAATTCATGCTCCCCTACATCCAATTAGATATATATATCATGTTCTTTCCAACATGCTGAGCTTGCCAAAGGATAAAATAAAAAAGGGAAAGGTGAAGATCACCGTGACTCTTGCATAAGGTAGAGGATAATAATAATAGATAGGCCCTTCGCAGAGGGAAGCAGAGGTTGTCATGCGCGTTTAGGGTTGATGTACAAAATCTTAATGCAAAAGAACGTCACTTTATATTGCCACTTTATATTGCCCCTTGTATGTGAACCTTTATTATGCAGTCCGTCGCTTTAATTGCGTCCACAACAAGTTCGTACAAAGTTTATTTTCTCCGCACTAATAAGTCATGCATATTTAGAGAGCAATTTTTATTGCTTGCACCGATGACAACTTACTTGAAGGATCTTACTCAATCCTGAAAGTGCAACTAATCCCCGGGTGGTTTTGGTAATTAATAACAACATATATATCATTGAACTAATCATTTCTTGAGAATATTTCAGAAAGTTCAGTGATATGGGTATGGCAATGACTGATGATGTGGACCCCTCAAAATGCTAAGGAAAACATTGGCAAAAGCTCAAGACTCCATTTTTTGGTTTAGTGATCCAAGATCACATTGAGTCCATAGGAAAGCCAATACTATTAAAGGGGATGAGGTTATGATGATGATCTGGTTGCTCAAAGTGCTTAGTGATTTATCTCTCAAACTATCGCAATCTTTCATTCCAACATAAACCCATAAGTAATCTCGGTCCCACCGATTCCATAAACTTCAGTCACACCGAGATGAACCACCTCACCATATACCCAAACCCTAAGATTCTCGGATTTTCCGATTCCAAACTCGGTCATTCGAAATTGGTGTTGCCAAGCTACAGTAACATACGTACTCAAATCGGTGTCACCGAGATGAGAAAATCGGTCCCACCGAGATTGGCAAACCCTACACTTTGGAAGAATCGGACTAGCGAGATTGTATTTTCGGTCCCACGAAAATCCCAACGTTCACAAGATTTGAACTTTCGGTCTCACCGAGTTGTCAACTTCGGTCGACCGAGATTGGTCAAATGTGTGTAATGGTTGGATTTTGTGTGAAGGCTATAAATACCCTCCACCTCCTCTTCATTAGTGGAGAGAGCCATCGAAAGAACTACCACTCCTACCTTACATTTACGAGAAGAAAACTACCTACCCTTGTGTTGAGATCAAGTTGCTCCACTCCCACCATATGAAACTTGATTTCTAGCCTTCCCAAGTTGCTTTCCACTCAATCCCTTCCTCCACCACAGCCAAATCGGTGAGGAGAGTTGAGTGTTGGGGAGATATCATTTGAAGCACAAGAGCAAGGAGTTCATCATCACCAACACCATCTATTACCTTTTGAAGGGTGGTGCCTCCTAGATTGGTTAGGTGTCGCTTGGGAGCCTCCGTCAAGATGTGGAGTTGAACCAAGAAGTTTGTAAGGGCAAGGAGATCGCCTACTTCGTGAAGATCTACCCGAGTAAGGCTAGTCCTCCGTGGGCGTAGGCCATGATGGCATAGACAAGGTTGCTTCTTCGTGGACCCTTCGTGGGTGGAGCCCTCCGTGGACTCTCATGGCCGTTACCCTCAGTGGGTTGAAGTCTCCATCAGCGTGGATTGGCGATAGCACCACCTATCGGAACCACGAGAAAAATCTCCGTGTCTCCAAATTGCGTTTGCTCTTCTCTACCTCTTATTTACTACATGTGCAATTTACTTTCCGCTGCCATAACTCTAGAATTGCATGTGTAGGGTGATACTTGACTTGGTCATCATTGTGAACTTGCTAAAACTTGCCCTAATCAAAAGGCTAAACTTTTAAGTTGTCAAGTAGTCTAATCACCCCCTCTAGACATACTTCCGATCCTACAAGTGGTATCGAGCTTTGGTCTCCATTGGATTGGTTTTCATTGCATTGGATTCCATAAGCTTGGTTTCACAACCTAGGAGAGTATGGCGTCTAGTGAGGTAATTTTCGTAGAGGTCCTTACTTTGATGGTTCAAACTTTGCTAGTTGGAAGCATAAAATGAAAATGCATATTCTTGGACATAACCCTGCCGCATGGGGCATTATTTGTGTTGGCTTGCAAGGTGAGTTCTTGAGGAAGGAAAAGTTCGGATCGCGAAGCTACTGGCGATGAGTTGCGGATGTTCTGAACAATGCTCAAGCTTGTGACATTCTCTTCAATGCTTTGTGTCGAGGAGTTCAACAAGATCAGCCGTCTTGAGAATGCAAAAGAGATTTGGGATACTTTGGTGAAATGCACGAAGGTACCGAGTCAGTGAAGGAATCAAAGCTAGATGTTCTTCAAGGTCAGCTTGACAAGTTCAAGATGAAGGAAGGTGAAGGAGTCGCTGAAATGTACTCTAGGCTTGCTCTCATCACCAATGAGATGGCAGGCTTAGGAAGCAAAGAAATGACCGACCGATTCATCATCAAGAAGATCCTCAGAGCTTTGGATGGAAAGTATGACACCGTGTGCACTTTGATCCAAATGATGCCAAACTACAAAGATCTCAAGCCTACCGAAGTCATTGGAAGGATTGTTGCTCATGAGATGACACTTAAAGATAAGGAAGAGCTTCACAACAAGTCAAGTGGTGCTTACAAAGCTACAGTTGAAGCTCCCACATCCTCAAGTGACAAGCTAGTTTCCAATGAAGAGATAAGCCTAATGGTGAAGAATTTCAACAAATTCTACAAGAGTAGAAGCAAGGAAAGAAGCTCAAAGTCTAGATCATATGATGAAAAGAGATCTTCTAGTCGTGATCGAAACTGCTACAATTGTGGAAGACCCGGACACTACTCAAATGAATGTTCGACTCCCACAAGAGAGAGAAGAATCTCCAAGAAGAAGAAGCTCAAGAGAAGAGTCACCTCGAAAAGAGAGAAGGAGTAGAGATGATCGTTATGAGCGAAGATCCTCTCGGAGAAGCAAGGATTAGGAAAGGAAAGACAAGTCATCAAAGAGCTACACAAGAAGAAAACATTAAGCTCATGTTGGTGAATGGGTTTCGGCTCGACCGACAATCACTCGAAAGAAGCTATCACTCCAACTCGAATCTGATCAAGATGAAGGTGTTGCGGTCTTGCTCTCGTGTCCTCCAACTCCAACTCCTATGACATATTTGATTCACCAAATGAGGGAATTGGAAGATGCTTCATGGCAAAAGGCCCCAAGGTATCACATCCTGAGTTTATTGACTTTGATAGTGATGAGGATGACTTGCTTGGTGAAGATGAGCTTTTACATGATAAATCTAGTGAGCTTAGTAATGATGAACATGCTAATAGTCTTTATAGTCGAGAAGAGTCGAATGACAATGCTATGAAGGAGATTGAGCGTCTAACTAAAGAACTAAACACTCTTAAGTTAGCTCATGAAACAACTCAAGAAGATCATAGAGAGCTCCTAAGATCTCATGAGAAGCTACGCCGAGAAGCTCAATCTAGAGCAAGAACATGAGTTTCTAAAAGCTATCAATGGCGATCTTGAAAGAAGAGTTCTTCATATCTTGCCAAACGACTTCTCTTGTCTAATTTCTTGCCACCTATTAAAACTATGCATGACAAGCATAAGAAAAATTCTTCATCTAGTAGTAACAATAATCATGCTAAATCAAATGATGTTACTTCTAGTAGTTCTCTTGATTCCACTAACAATGTTTCAAGCCAAGTTTCACTTGAGCAAGAAAATAGTTTATTGAAAGGGATTATAGAAAGGTGTCTACAAGAGTCTTGCTTAGGAAGCAAGAGCTTGAGAAATTGTTCGCAAACAAGGAAGACAGGAAGAATCAAGGAATTGGTTTTGAGCGAAAGTTCAGCGCCGAGGGTGTTGAATGGGAAGAAGGTCAATATCCCACTCCAAAGTTTGTTTCTCAAAAGAAGAAGTATGATCCTACTTCTTCCAATGAGGAACAAGCTCAAGATAACCTTCCACCACAAGACCACAAGCTAAAAGGCAAGGACAAGCTTCAAGAGGAGATTGATGCATTCATTGAAGCACCCAAGGCCATGGTCAAGTGGGTTCCCAAAACAACTTCAAGTTCTACTTCGACAAGCTCAACTACTACCCCAAGGATTCCCATCAAGATGATGTGGATCCCGAAGAAGAAGAACTAGAGAGTTCTTGAGGGTGACTCCGCCAACATACTTCACTCACATTCATTTTGGCAAAGAACTTGTGCAATCAACTTCCACATCTTGCACTAGTTCATGGAGTCACAAACCCTCATGTTGGTAAGTCAAGGGACAAGGTAATCATTGCTTTCATGGACATCATCTATTGTGTACTTCAATCTATGTCCATGGATATCCTTGTTTGTTCCTTGTGGGACTAACCCATGTAGGTATTGAAAGTGCCGAATCCAAAGGATTGCTCCCAACTCTTGATGATCTTCATCAACATTGAGCATCCACATCTTCAACATCTACATGAAGTCTTCAACGACAACCCAAGGTTAGTTTGACCCTTTAAAAGGGTTCTCACATCAAGGGGAGCTTTGCTCTAAAGAATTGAGCTAAAGCATCTTCAAATGATGTGAACACATTAATGCTTTATGGAAAAGTGGTAACCCCACTTGTGCTTAAGCGATGAGTATGACCTATGATCAAATGTTCTCATTTGACTCCTAAGTCAATATACTCATATATAGATGACCTAGTCATCGCCAAATTGTGTGCTAGTTGCTAGAGTTTTGTTTGTGCATGTTTGACACATATTTCATTTGCTATCTTATTGTGTGAGCATGTTGGATGCATGATTTAATCCATTCGAGGACATCCATTTGTTGCTTTGGTCTTTTGGATTTTCTTTTTGACCAAATGGATGGACAAGAATGCCTAAAATCCTCCCTAGCTATCTATGCTTTCTTGTCTCAAACTCTATTCATGCTTATATCACAAACTTTGAACAAGACTTTTTCGGACAGACCGAGTGAGGAGCACTCGGAGCCACCAATCCGTCAAAAGCCTAAATTCCAAAACCTTCTAAGTACTTTCGGTCAAACCAATATACTCAAATCGGACGGACCGAAATGACTTGGATTGATCTAGGTTTTCACCTCGGTGAAACCGAGTTATAAATTCGGCGTGACCGAAGTGTGTAATCGCACTGCGATTAACCATCTCGGTCCCACCGAGTTTTCAACTCGGTCCCACCGACAACCGAAGGTATATATACCGAGGCAGCAGCGTTGATTACTTCTTCAAACGCCTCGCCCTCAAACCCTTATTTGCCGTCGCCGTGGTCTTGGATCGTCTCCGCCGTCGCTTTGTCGCCCGCCATGCTGGTCTCCATCGCCGTCAGCGGTCAATCCCACCGCACTTGTTGCGCCGTGGTGAAGCTCCACCAGTTGGGTGAGTTTCATCCTCTCGTGCTTCTACCTCGATTCTATGCACGATAGGTTTTGTCTAGCTTCTTGCCAAGATTGAAATCTTCCTATCCAGCAAATTAGATCATAGAACAAAATTCGAGTGAAAATTTTAGGGTTAGGTTTCCGCCGAACACACCTCGGTGTGACCGATTCTACATTCTCGGATGACCGATTTGGCCTCTGGCCATTGCCTTTGCGTTTGGTTAAACCGAGTTGTGCAAATCGGTAAGACCGAAGTGAAGATTCGATGAAACCCTAGTGCTCTCGGCTAGACCGAAACCCATTTCGGTCCAACCGAAAGTGGTGTGTGCGGTTAGGTTTAGACACCGGATTCACGAATTTATAGACTCGGTCGGACCGAAATGCATTCTGTGAAAACCTAAAACTAATGTTTGAACTCATTCTTTTGCAAAATCCTCTGCAGTTTGTGATAACTCTTCTATTACGCCTATACCTATTCCATTCACGGGTTGTCGGTCATATACGATGCAAGTGACAGCGAACAGTCTGAATCACCGGTTGAGATTCGAGGCGGTGACAAGTCACAAGCAAGCAGTTTTTACGATGATGGAGAGAAGCACTCCAAGTGGATTACTGCGGCTGCCACGAGGGCGGGAAGAAGAAGAATTACGACGAGGAGGATTACGACTTTGTTGCGATGATGAGAGATTACTTCCAAGCCAAAAGGCAAGTGGTTGCCAAAGGCTATCAAGGGCAACATCAAAGAAAGGCACCAGACAAGGTGAAGAAGTCCACAGTTGCAAAGAAGCTGAGCATGGAAGAAGAAACCTCGGCAAGATCAAGAAAACTTCCAAGAGGAAGAGGCTAGTTCATGAAGAAGGCGATGATGATGATTACGATGAGGAAGCACCTCAGCCTCCTCGAAGCAAAAGTTGATGGGAGATGCCATCGAGGCGAGGAGCAACCACAAAATCTAAGCCATCGGCTCCAGCAAAGGCAGCCCAAGCCAAACCTGCTTTGCCAAGCCAAAGAAGGCTGTGAGGAATATTCACGCTTGAGAAAGAAGAAGGACAATGTGCCACCTTTGAATCGATGAAGAGGCACATGTTTCTTTGAAGCTTCAGAGCGAAATTGTCGAGTTCATAATGATGCTCATCCTCGAGCTGAAAATATGAAGGAAAGGAAGGACAAAGGTCTCGAGCTATGGAGGCAAGTTGATCCATATGCCACCGGAGAAGGACAGCAGTTGACTCAAGGTTCCACACCGAGAGCAACAAGATTTCTATGAGGCAGTGCTCATGGATAAGAAGCCAATTATTCTTGACACGGTATGTTGGTCGGGAATACATCGACGATGAAAACACAGAGACTATTTCCCACATGTGCATGAGAGCTTCTTTGCTTGTGGAGTTCTTGAGTTTGTTGGTCGAAGTTGTTGCTTGGAGCGATGAGATGATCATGCGGTTCTATGCCACAACACATTTCTATCCGGATGGCGAGAATTGTATGGATGATGAAGGACGGAGATTCCATTCAAGCTGTTGAAGAATGGAGAGCGTTGCTGAATGCACCGATATCAAGGGGCGATGATGTTGATGTCTATGGCATTCCAAAGAAAAATCATGAGTCGATGAGGAACATGTACAATGAGGTACGACAAGGATGTTGAGATATGGAAGCTTGGATCGGTTTACCATCTTGAGCAGGTCTCCCAACCACTAACACCATTACGAGGCATACTTTGATGCCCAAGTCGAGACCACCGCATGATAAGAGGCTATTCTATCAACATGCTGCACATTCGGATCGAAGACACCTTTTAAGGTGATGGACACGATAGTTGAGACTATCAAGAGGACATGAGCAGAGAGAAGAGGTCGTGTGGGTTTGCTCCGCATATTGGATGCTCATTAATGCCAAGTTTGGCACGGACACCTACATTGGATAGACCCCACTTGCCATTGCAGCTGAACATGAAGACAACGAAGTTGTGATGGTGAGATGCTCCCACATCCGTAGAAGGACATGCTAAGTCTGAAGCGCCAAACAAGCCAAAGCTGAGAAGGAAGCAGAAGCAAAGCGGCAACAAAGCCCAAGAGCGTTGGAGAACAACTTCTTGAAGCCACTCGAGAGAATTGAACTACGCTGGCCAGCATAGTGCGATCTCGGAGAGCCTTGAGAGGATAGTTGAAGATAAGTTCCATGCTCTCGGGCGTCAAAGTGGATGAAGTGCAGTCACCGTCAACAAGCTTGAGGCGGACATTGAGGAAGCCAAGAGGAGAAGGCAGAGCTCATGAAGGAGATGGAAGGTGATCTAGTCGGGATGACTATGAGCAGCTGCTGCAGTGCCCACAAAGCCCAGATCATTGCTATTCGAAAGGAGACCCTGGGCTACTACATCGGCACCTCCTACAGCTCCATCGGTTCGGCACCAGCTCCAAGTGTCTACTCCTCCAGCTCCACAGACTTCAGCGAAGCTTTTGCAGATGCAGCTATCTCCACTCCATCGACGCAGCAGAGCCGCCCGCAGAGTCCCTAGTGACGATTAGCTCTATACCTTCGAACTTTTGGTAACTTGTTGCCAAAGGGGAGAAAGTGTATAGATCATAGGACTTCGAGAGAGAGAGTGCTCGTTTTTGCTCTTTCGTTTGCGGTTTTCCTTGAGATACTTTTGAGTTCTTTGAGACATTTCGTGTGTTTGATACTACGTTTGCTCTATCTTGATGAGTGCTTGATCATACTATGCTTAATGTGTGCTTGATGCTTATCATATTCCATCTATATCTTGTATGATCATTTACTCATGTCTTGGTGATTGGGTGCATGTTATTCATTCTTATCATTTTGTGCGCTCCACCAAGATGTATGTGACATGGAAGAGTGACCCATGATCCTAATCGATTGTGCATTTGCATTCAAACACAAATCTTAAATAATGCACAAATTTAGGGGGAGCTCTTGCTTATCACATACTTCTCAAAGCGACGATGTTATTCATTGATTATATCTTTTGTCGAAGCTTTGATCTATATGTTGTCATCAATTACCAAAAAGGGGGAGATTGAAAGTGCAACTAATCCCCGGGTGGTTTTGGTAATTAATAACAACATATATGTCATTGAGCTAATCATTTCTTGAGAATATTTGAGAAAGTTCAATTGATATGGGTATGGCAATGGTGATGATGTGGACCCCTCAAAATGCTAAGGAAAACATTGGCAAAAGCTCAAGACTCCATTTTTGGTTTAGTGATCCAAGATCACATTGAGTCCATAGGAAAGCCAATACTACTAAAAGGGATGAGGTTATGATGATGATCTGGTTGCTCAAAGTGCTTAGTGATTTATCTCTCAAACTATCAGCAATCTTTCATTCCAACATAAACCCATAAGTAATCTCGGTCCCACCGATTCCATAAACTCACCACACCGAGATGAACCACCTCGACCATATACCCAAACCCTAAGATTCTTGGATTTTCCGATTCCAAACTCGGTCATTCGAAATTGGTGTTGCCAAGCTTCAGTAACATACGTACTCAAATCGGTGTCACCGAGATGAGAAAGTCGGTCCCACCGAGATTGGCAAACCCTACACTTTGGAAGAATCGGACTAACCGAGATTGTATTTTCGGTCCCACGAAAATCCCAACGTTCTAAGATTTGAACTTTCGGTCTCACCGAGTTGTCAACTTCGGTCCGACCGAGATTGGTCAAATGTGTGTAACAGTTGGATTTTGTGTGGAGGCTATAAATACCCTCCACCTCCTCTTCATTAGTGGAGAGAGCCATCGAAAGAACTACCACTCCTACCTTACATTTCGAGAAGAAAACTACCTACCCTTGTGTTGAGATCAAGTTGCTCCACTCCCACCATATGAAACTTGATTTCTAGCCTTCCCAAGTTGCTTTCCACTCAATCCCTTCCTCCACCACAGCCAAATCGGTGAGGAGAGTTGAGTGTTGGGGAGATATCATTTGAAGCACAAGAGCAAGGAGTTCATCATCACCAACACCATCTATTACCTTTTGGAGGTGGTGCCTCCTAGATTAGTTAGGTGTCGCTTGGGAGCCTCCGTCAAGATGTGGAGTTGAACCAAGAAGTTTGTAAGGGCAAGGAGATCGCCTACTTCGTGAAGATCTACCCGAGTAAGGCTAGTCCTCCGTGGGCGTAGGCCATGATGGCATAGACAAGGTTGCTTCTTCGTGGACCCTTCGTGGGTGGAGCCCTCCGTGGACTCATGGCCGTTACCCTCAGTGGGTTGAAGTCTCCATCAGCGTGGATTGGCGATAGCACCACCTATCGGAACCACGAGAAAAATCTCCGTGTCTCCAAATTGCGTTTGCTCTTCTCTACCTCTTATTTACTACATGTGCAATTTACTTTCCGCTGCCATAACTCTAGAATTGCATGTGTAGGGTGATACTTGACTTGGTCATCATTGTGAACTTGCTAAAAACTTGCCCTAATCAAAAGGCTAAACTTTTAAGTTGTCAAGTAGTCTAATCACCCCCCCTCTAGACATACTTCCGATCCTACAAATCCATAGGTAGGTATGGTGGCTCTCATGGCAAAACTGGTTTAAGGGTATTTGGAAGCACAAGTAGTATTTCTACTTGGTGCTAAGAATTTGGCTAGCATCAGGGGGAAAGGCAAGCTCAACACGGTAGAGGATCCATGACAACATACTTTATCTCAGATGTAAGAAAACATAACTCATTATGTTGTCTTCCTTGTCCAACATCAACTCTTTAGCATGTCATATTTTAATGAGTGCTCCCAATCATAAAAGATGTCAATGATAATATATCTATATGTGAAACCTCTCTTTCCTTATTACTTCCTATTAATTGCAACGATGACCAAAGCTATATTTGCCAACTCCCAACAACTTTTAATCATCATACTCTTTCTATGTGGAGTCATTACTTTCACTAAGATCAATATGAACTCTTTGATTCTTTTTATTCTTTTTCTTCTAATCACCCAAGATCATGGAAAAATACTCAAGCCCTTGACTCAACACTAGTCTTTATTATATAGCTCACGGACTCGATTACAAAGAAGGATCATAAAGCAAAACTCAAAACTAGATCATGCCATGATTTTATTCTACTGAATCAAGATACTACTAATAGGATCGAACTAAGCAAAACGGTAAAAGATAGGAGTTGTAATGGTGATACGATACCAGGGCACCTCCCCCAAGCTTGGCAGTTGCCAAGGGGAGTTCCCATACCCATGTGATTATATCCTCGGAGGTGATGGAGGTGTTGTTGATGATGCAAGCTTGTCGTCCACCTTCCATGGCATAGGCTCGCCATCATAGAAGGATGATCGAGTCTCCGGAATCCTCAAATCTGCAGCCAAACTCATCCTTTTGAATCTATATTCATACTCACAGTTTTGGTTTTGCAGATCATAGATTTGGGCTTGGAGGTGCTCGATCTTCTCATGTAGCTTGAAGATGGCTTCCTCGGTCTTCTTGGCATCCGGCTCGTAGTTGTCGGTGAACTCCACGAGCATCTTGTGGGTAGCATTGATTCCACACTCCACCATCCCCTGGCACTTGAAAACTTGTTGCTCCATTGCTTCGAGCCTCAACTCCACACCTCCGGTTCCCTTTGGTCCCTCAACATCGTGGATGTGCAGCAACCCATCACGCATCTCAATGGTTTGAGGGTGTCGCAGCACCTCCGCGAGGTAAGGGTTGATCACCTTCTCGAAGAACTTGTCCTTGGAAGCACTTGGGGTCGTCATGATGATCTAGACCTGTCAGAAAAACAGCTCGAAACAAGAACAAGGGAGATTTGTGTGATATGAGAGTCAAAACCTTCGGGAGTATATATAATGAATTTTTACCGACCAAAATACGTATCGTGCAAGGAAACGGAGTCCGGAGGGCACACGAGGTGCTCACAAGGTAGGGGGCGCGCCCTCCACCCTTGTGGAGGCTTCGTGTCCTCCCCCGACTGCTACTTATTTTTCTATTTTTCTAAATATTCCAAAATGGATAAATATTGCCTTAAAAATTGTTTTGGAGTCGGTTTACTTACCGTACCACATACCTATCCCTTTTCGGAGTCTGGAACATTCTGGAAAGTGTCCCTTATGTATTCCTCCGGGGTTACGGTTTCAATAATATTGGTTTCAACATTTATAGGATTACGAGATATAGTGTTTGATCCTTTGACCGTTTACCACCTTGGTTGTGCCTTGAAGTTGTTGATTTTTATGGCACGGAGCGATAGACCTCCTCGATAACGTAAGGACCTTCCCATTTAGAGAAGTTTTCTGCAAAAATCTTAAATGAGAGTTGTATAGCAATACATAATCACCTACATTAAACTCACGCTTTTGTACCCTTTTGTCATGCCATCTTTTAACCTTTTCTTTAAACAACTTGGCATTTTCATAAGCTTGGGTTCTCCATTCATCAAGTGAGCTAATATCAAATAACCTCTTCTCACCGGCAAGTTTGAAATCATAGTTGAGCTCTTTAATAGCCCAATATGCCTTATGTTCTAGTTCGAGAGGTAAGTGACAAGCTTTTCCATAAACCATTTTATACGGAGACATACCCATAGGATTTTTATATGCAGTTCTATAGGCCCATAATGCATCATTCAGTTTCTCGGACCAATTCTTTCTAGACCTATTGACAGTCTTTTGCAAGATTAATTTGAGCTCTCTATTGCTCAATTCTACCTGACCACTAGACTGCGGGTGAAATGGAGATGCGATTCTATGATTAACGTCATATTTAGCAAGCATCTGACGGAAAGCACCATGAATAAAGTGTGAACCACCATCAGTCATTAAATATCTAGGGACTCCAAACCTCGAAAAAATAACTTCCTTAAGCATTTTAATAGAAGTGTTATGATCAGCACTACTAGTTGGAATAGCTTCTACCCACTTAGTAACGTAATCAACAGCAACTAAAATATGAGTATATCCATTAGAGGCAGGAAAAGGTCCCATATAATCAAAGCCCGAAACATCAAATGGTTCAATAACAAGTGAATAATTCATAGGCATTTCTTGACGTCTACTAATATTACCAATTCTTTGACATTCATTGCACGACAAAGCAAACTTACGGGCATCCTTGAAGAGAGTAGGCCAATAAAAACCGGATTGCAATACCTTATGTGCAGTTCTATCTCCAGCGTGGTGTCCTCCATAAGCTTCGGAGTGACACTTGCGTAGGATCTGTTCCTGTTCATGCTTATGTACACAACGTCTAATAACACCATCTACTCCTTCTTTATAAAGATGTGGCATCCCAAAAGTAATGTCGCAAGTCATAGAAAAACTTTTTCTTTTGTTGGTATGTGAAGCTAGGTGGTATAAATTTAGCAACGATATAATTGGCATAATCAGCATACCAAGGAGTGCTACGAGAAGTGCTTATGACATTTAGTTGTTCATCAGGAAAGTTATCATCAATAGGTAGTGGGTCATCAAGAACATTCTCTAACCAAGATAAGTTGTCTGCAACGGGGTTCTCAGCTCCTTTTCTATCAACAATATGTAAATCAAATTCTTGCAGCAGGAGAACCCATCTAATAAGTCTAGGTTTTGCATCTTTCTTTTCCATAAGATATTTAATAGCAACATGATCTGTGTGAATAGTTACTTTAGAATCAACAATATAGGGTCTGAATTTATCACAAGCAAATACAACTGCTAAAAGTTCCTTCTCGGTAGTAGCATAATTTCTTTGAGCATTGTCTAGAGTCTTACTAGCATAATGGATAACATTCAATTTCTTATCAACTCTTTTCCCTAGAACAGCACCTATAGCATAATCACTAGCATCACACATAATTTCAAAGGGTAAATTCAATCGGTGGTGAACAACGGTGCAGAGACTAGTGCTTTCTTAAGTATTTCAAATGCTTCTACACAATCATCATCATAGACAAATGGCACATCTTTTGTAATAAATTAGTCGAGGTGAGGATTTTGAGAAGTCCTTAATGAACCTCCTATAAAATCCGGCGTGACCAAGGAAACTTCTTATACCTTTGATGTCCTTGGGACATGGCATCTTTTCAATAGCATCAACCTTGGCTTTATCAACTTCAATACCTCTTTCAGAAACTTTGTGGCCCAAGACAATACCTTCATTAACCATAAAGTGGCACTTTTCCCAATTCAAGACAAGATTAGTTTCTTCACATCTCGCAAAACTCGAGCAAGATTGCTCAAGCAATCATCAAAGAGGAACCATAGACGGAAAAGTCGTCCATGAAAACCTCACAAATTTTCTCGCAAAAGTCGAGAATATAGCCATCATGCATCTTTGAAAGGTAGCAGGTGCATTACATAAACCAAAAGGCATCGTCTATAAGCAAAAGTACCAAAAGGGCATGTAAAATTAGTCTTTGATTGATCTTTAGCCGACCACGGTATTTGAGAAAACCCGAATAACCATCTAGAAAGCAATAATGTGTATGTTTGCATAATCTTTCTAGCATTTGATCAATAAAAGGTAAGGGGTAATGATCTTTCTTAGTAGCCTTATTTAATTTATGGAAATCAATTACCATCCTATACCCTGTGATAATTCTTTGCGGAACCAATTCATCTTTATCATTAGGGACAACAGTAATACCTCCCTTCTTATGGACACAATGGACAGGACTTACCCATGACTACGATGTGGGATAAATTATACCGCCTCCGAAGCTTGAGTATTTCCTTTCTTACCACTTCTTTCATTTTAGGATTCAAGCGTCGTTGAGGATCACAAACTGGTTTGGCATCGACTTCCAAATTTATTTTATGTTGACATAGAGTGGGATTGATGCCCTTAAGATCATCCAGAGTATATCCAATAGTGGCACGGTGCTTCTTCAGAGTTTTCAATAATCTTTCTTCTTCATGCTCTAAAAGGTTAGCGCTAATAATGACAGGATATATTTTCTTTTCATCAAGATAAGCATATTTAAGATTATCAGGCAACGGTTTAAGCTCAAACACGGGATCACACTTGGGTGGAGGAGGATCCCCTAGGATTTCAACAGGCAAATTGTGTTGCAGAATAGGTTCCTGTTTAAAGAATACTTCATCTATTTCCCTTCTTTCATTCATAAACATATCATTTTCATGGTCTAGCAAATAGTGTTCTAAAGGATCACTAGGACTCTAGGAGGTACGGCAATAGAAGCAAGACCAATTATTTCATCCTTACTAGGAAATTCTTCCTCACGATGTTGTTTACTAAATTTAGAGAAATTAAACTCATGAACCATATCATCCAAGCCAATAGTAACAACATTCTTTTTGCAGTCTATCTTAGCATTAACAGTATTCAAGAAGGGTCTACCAAATATAATGGGACAAAAGCTATCTTGTGGAGAACCAAGAACAAGAAAATCAGCGGGATATTTGGTTTTCCCGCACAAGACTTCAACATCTCTAACAATTCCCACTGGTGAAATAGTATCTCTATTAGCCAGCTTAATCGTGACATCAATTTCTTCTAACTCAATAGGTGCAATATCATGCATAATTTCTTTGTATAAGTCAATGGGTATAACACTGGCACTAGCACCCATATCACACAAGCCATGATAACAATGATCTCCTATTTTAACAGAAATAACAGGCACGCCTACCACAGGTCTATGTTTATCTCTATCACAGGGTTTAGCAATTCTGGCAGTTTCACCACAGAATTGAATAACATGCCCATCAATATTATCAGACAAGAGATCTTTAACAATAGCAATATTAGGTTCTACTTTTACTTGCTCAGGAGGTGTATAAGTCATATTATTGCTTTTACGAACAACAGTTGAAGCTTCAGCATGATCCTTCATTCTAACAGGGAAAGGTGGTTTCTCAACATAAGAAGTGGGAACAATAGGATCATTATAAGTGACAATCTTTTCTTCAACTTTAATAGGTGCAGCTACTTTTAATTCTATGGGAGGATGATATTTAAACCATTTCTCCTTGGGGGGATCAACATAAGTAGTAAAAGATTCACAGAAAGAAGCTACTATCTCAGAGTCAAGTCCATATTTAGTGCTAAACTTACGAAAAATATCGGTATCCATAAAAGATTTAACACAATCAAACTTAGGTGTCATACCTGACTCCTTACCTTCGTCGAGGTCCCAATCTTCAGAGTTGCGTTAAATTCTATCCAATAAATTCCATCTAAATTCAATAGTCTTCATCATAAAAGAGCCAAAGACAAGAAGTACCGAGCATGGTGCGATTGTTATAAGAAAGCCGAGCATAAAAACTTTGCATAATCACTTCTCTTGCGAGCTCATGATTGGGGCATGAATATAACATTGATTTAAGCCTCCCCCAAGCTTGAGCGATGCTTTCTCCTTCATAAGGCCAAAATTATATATATAATTGCGATCACGATGAACAAGATGCATAGGGTAATACTTTTGATGAAATTCCAATTTCAATCTTTTATAGTTCCATGATCTCATATCATCACATAGCCTATACCATGTCAATCGTCTCCTTCAAAGATAAAGGAAAGCCTTCTTCTTAACAACATCATCGGGTATACCTGCAAGCTTAAATAGTCCACAAACATCATCCACATAGCGTAGATGTTCATCAGGATGCTTTGTTCCATCTCCTGTAAAAGTGTTAGCTAGCAGTTTTTCCATCAAACCCGAAGGAATCTCAAAAGGAGTTTCATTTTCAATAGGTTCAATAGGTTGAGTAGGTTGAGGAGCAACTCTTTCCTCTACTGGACGGGGTGAATATACCCCGAACAAGCCTCTCAGACAATTACTTTCCATAGTAACAAGTGACAGAAAATTTCAGCACACTAAATAAATTTTTCCTTACCAAATTCCACCTACCAAAGGCGCTTCACTCCCCGGCAACGGCACCAGAAAAGAGTCTTGATGACCCACAAGTATAGGGGATCTATCGTAGTCCTTTCAATAAGTAAGAGTGTCGAACCCAACGAGGACCAGAAGGAAATGATAAGCGGTTTTCAGCAAGGTATTCTCTGCAAGTACTGAAATAAGTGGTAACAGATAGTTTTGTGATAAGATAAATTGTAACGAGCAACAAGTAACAAAAGTAAATAAAGTGCAGCAAGGTGGCCCAATCCTTTTTGTAGCAAAGGACAAGCTTGGACAAACTCTTACAATAGGAAAAGCGCTCCCGAGGACACATGGGAATATCGTCAAGCTAGTTTTTATCACGCTCCTATGATTCGCATTCGGTACTTTGATAATTTGATATGTGGGTGGACCGGTGCTTGGGTACTGCCCTTACTTGGGCAAGCATCCCACTTATGATTAACCTCTATTGCAAGCATCGGCAACTACAACAAAAGTATTAAGGTAAACCTAACCATAGCATGAAACATATGGATCCAAATCAGTCCCTTACGAAGCAACGCATAAACTAGGGTTTAAGCTTCTGTCACTCTAGCAAACCATCATCTACTTATTACTTCCCAATGACTTCCTCTAGGCCCAAATAATGGTGAAGTGTTATGTAGTCGACTTTCACATAACACCACTAGAGGTTAGACAACATACATCTTATCAAAATATCGAACGAATAGCAAATTCACATGACTACTAATAGCAAGACTTCTCCCTTGTCCTCAGGAACAAACGTAACTACTCACAAAGCATATTCATGTTCATAATCAGAGGGGTAATAATGTGCATAAAGGATCTGAACATATGATATTCCACCAAATAAACCAACTAGCATCAACTACAAGGAGTAATCAACACTACTAGCAACCTACTAGCACCAATCCCGGACTTGGAGACAAGAATTGGATACAAGAGATGAACTAGGGTTTGGAGATGAGATGGTGCTGATGAAGATGTTGATGGAGATTGCCCTTTCCTGATGAGAGGAGCGTTGGTGATGACGATGGTGATGATTTCCCCCTCCCGGAGGGAAGTGTCCCCGGTAGAACAACTCTGTCGGAGCCCTAGATTGGTTCCGCAAAGGTTCCGCCTCATGGCGGCGGAGTCTCGTCCCAAAAGGTTGCCTTCTATTTTTTCTCATTGAAAGACTTCATATAGGAGAAGATGGGCATCGGAGAGCCACCAAGGGGCCCACGAGGTATGGGGAAGCGCCCCCCACCCTCGTGAGCAGGGTGTGGGCCCCCTGGCCTTCATCTTTGGTGACGATTTTTCTTTATTTATTTTAAGGTATTTCGTGGAGTTTCAGGACTTTTGGAGTTGCGCAGAATAGGCCTTCAATAATTGCTCCTTTTCCAGCCCAGAATTCCAGCAGCCGGCGTTCTCCCTCTTCATGTAAACCTTGTAAAATAAGAGAGAATGGCCATAAGTATTGTGACATAACGTGAAATAACAACCCATAATGCAATAAATATTTTCATAAAAGCATGATGCAAAATGGACGTATCAAATAGCCTCGATGCTTATAGCATTATTTATACAAATATGTTTCGACGTATCAATCAGACTATAATGGAAACAGTTTTTCACCCAAACTACTCGGTACTGGCTTATTTCCTAATCTGTATTCCTTCTTCTCTTTCGTTTGGTTGTCATGTACACCTTGGCACGACCTAAATCTCCAGGGGCTCCACTCAGCCCCGTACATTTCATAAATATATCATAAGTCCGAACACTTTTACAGTGCAATTCGGTGTCCCGAATCTAGCATTATATGCATCGGCTCCGAATCATGTCTTGGGTCAATAGTTGGGATGCCCGGCTCCTGTGGTTACTACCTTACGTTCCGATTGTTTGGCTAAGGAAGTAAAGGGAGAACTACTGGGATTGTGTTTCTGGTTAGCCAGATAAACGCCTCAGTAGAGAAAGCAGAAAACCGACTGTCATGATGCGGCGAGAGCTGGTCAGCTATTCGGTGACTCAATGCTCCTTGCCTGCGGGCGGTCCCTCGGTTGCAAGACTGGTGGCATTCATCATCGCCCACTGCACCTTGACACGGGTGAAGGCCATCCGGGCACCTTCGATACAGACTGACCACTTTATAGCATCAAGCCGTGGGCGGGCATCGACTAGCCGCTTCACAAGCCCAAAGTAGCTACTAGGTATGGATTCGGCTGGCCAAAGACAGACTATGACATCCTTCATGGCCAGTTTGGCCACCCTATGTAGCTCGGTCAGTTGTTTCAGCTGATCACTGAGGGGCACAGGATGCTCTGGCGCAAGGTACTGCGACCAGAACAACTTCTCTGTTGAGCTCCCCTCTTCGGCTTGGAAGAAATCTGCAGCATCTGCAGTACTTCAGGGCAGATCCGCAAACACTCCTGGAGAACTCCAAATGCGTGTCAGAAAGGTGTACTTTCTCCTTAGGAATTTGCTCTGCATATTAAAGGCCTTACCCGCTTGGATCTGCTTGGCTTCTCGGATCTCCTGACAAGCGCCTTGAGCTTCAACCGGGCCTCCTTTGCACTTTGGAGCACCGCAGCAAGTTCGGAGTCTCGATCAGACACCTCGCGCTCCAAGGACTCACATTTGCTTATAGCATCAGTGAGCTCTTGTTGGACTTACTCCAACCTCGCTTCATGTTTTTGGCAGGCGGTTCGCTCCTCGTCCGCCTCCTTCATAGCCTCGGCCAACGCACTCTTGAGGGCTTCGACCTCAGACGTGTCAACTATGAGCATAATCATAAAGCTCAGTTAGATAGAAAATTGGAACTCTTATCATTTCAAGATACACTTAGGCATCACATACCTTGCTTTTCCTCTAACCTCCGCTTTAGTTCTGACACTTCGGCAGCATGCGAGGTTTCTGCTAGCTTCGCAACCTGTTCATCAAAAGAGACATATATGTTAGCTCCTGCGCAGTACTGTTCGATCCTCTGTTCGGCCTTTCTTCCCAAACGCTGAACAGAGTCTCAGGGGCTACTATCTATACATTGGTATTCCTTTCGCAAATGGCCAAAAAATATAGTACGTTGCCTCAAAGCCTGTTAGAAGGCTGGTATAGGCTTGGTTCAATCCGCTCTTAGCGGACCGAACCTTTTCAACCACCATACCCATAAGGGTACGGTGTTCCTCCACAATGGAAGCACTCTGAAGCGCTTCCACTAGGGTGTCCGGATTGATAGAGAACACCGGTGGAGACGGCGCGCCCCCTTCCCTCGAAGAAGGCCGCTGGTCCGATTTTGGAGTCATATGGGTCTCCGGAATAATATTCAGTTGGGGGCCGAATTGAGCATGACCCCCGTCGCCAGTCTCCATGGGGGTTGATTTCCCCTCTCTTCGGCAACAGAGGTATTACCCTCCGTCGCCACCTTCACGGCCTCCTGCACCTCCCCGTGACCTAGAGAGGTTCTTCGGGACAACACTTCGGTGTTGTCCGTAGAAGTGGGTGGAGAGATCTGCGGAGGCGACTCGCTCTCCATCGCGTTTGGCCCTAGAGAATACCAGACGGCGACGATCGTAGGGGAAGATCGCGAGCCAGACTGCAATACACAATTCAGTATGTTAAAATAACAAGGCATAAATTTGGATATATGTATGGTGTCTTCGGATACTTATGATCCGGCCAAGGGCTTTGGCCTGGGGTGCCACTCAGGGATGGCATCGGCATCCACTTCGGAATCGTCTAAAAGGGAGGGTTTTCCCTTCTTCGTCGCCTCTGCCTCCAGATCCGCGGAAGCGGCTCTTTTCTTCTTCCCTTCCTTAGGGAGAGAGTTGCTCTCTTCCTTCTCTACATCTTCGTCATGAGAGGAGGAGGTCTTGGTGTCTTCGGACACGGTGTCCGAAGCACCCTTACGACGGAGGCCACCTCTGGCCTCCTTGCCCTTCTTCTTGGCCTTCTTCTCCGACACCTGATACGGCGCCGGAACCAGCATCTTCGCCAGCAAGGGGGTGGCCTAGTCCTCAGGCAGTGGAGCTGGACATTTGATCTGCTCTGCTTTCTTTTTCCATCCCTGTGGGAGTAAGAAAGTTCAATATGCTCCTTGGATTTGCAAATAAAAGTTATCATAAAACTTACGGGAGTGGCCGGACGTGCACAGTCAAGGCCGCGGTCTTTGGTTGTCTCCGGCCACGACTTTTGAGCCTTGAAGTGCAGCTTCCATATGTCTTCATGCGTTGTGCCGAAGAACCGTTGTAGGGTCTAAGGACCGGCCAGGTCGAATTCCCACATATGTTGAGTCCGGAGTTGACAAGGGAGAATCCGGCGAAAAAGCATCACCTGGATCACGCTGGCAAGGCTGGTGTTCTTGTTTATCATGCCCTTGACGCGGCTCTCCAGCGTCGTCACCTCATCAGGCGACTCCCAATCTAGGCCCTTATTGAGCCAGGATGTAAGCCTCATCGGGGGCCCGGACTTGAACTCAGGAGCGGCGGCCCATGTGGTATTGCGGGGTTCCGAGATGTAGAACCACCCCTGCTGCCTTCCCTTGACGGATTCCACAAAGGTCCCCTTTGGACAGGTGACGTTGGGGAGTTTTCTCACCATGGAGCCTCCGCACTCCGCGTGTTGGCCTTCGACCACCTTCGATTTCACATTGAAGACCTTGAGCCATAGGACGAAGTGGGGAGGGACGCGAAGGAATGCCTCGCACACGACGATAAACGCCGAGAGGTTGAGGAAGGAATTTGGGGCTAGATCATGAAAGTCTAACCCATAGTAAAACATAAGACGCGGACGAAAGGATGAAGGGGAAACCCTAGTCCGCGAAGGAAATGCGGGATGAACACTACCCTCTCATTAGGCTTCGGAGTGGGAATAATCTGCTTTTTGGCAGGGAGCCGGTGGATTATATCCGCGGCCAGGTACCCAGCTTCCCGGAGCTCCTTCATGTTCTCCTCTGTAACAGAGGAAGCCATCCACTTGCCCTGTGCTCCAGATCCGGACATGGCTGGGCTGTTTGGTGGCAATGGAAAAGATTGGGACTTGGGCGCTGGAGCTTGAATAGCAGATGGGCTGAGGAGGAAGAAGGCCTGGGCTAAAAAGACAGATCCTTATCTTCTTATAGAGGTAGTGGATTCAAGCGCCCCCTCAGAAGCCTTAAATCTTGCCTATTTCCCAAGGGGACGTGTGAACAACACGGTTGGATTACCCACACCCCTATTAATGAGAATCCCGTGATAAGGGGACACGATCTCTGCTTTGACAAGACGTGCCTATCGCCGTGCCACGAAACACAAAGCAAAGGTTGTGAAACGGTTTAGCATAATAACAAGGCCAGAACATAACGCCTCACCGGAAAAATTGCCTATGGACCTGACTTACTTCGTTTCGAATATTTTTTGCCCTTACAGCTTAAAGCTGCAATTATTTAACAGAGCCGTATACAGCTATTTTGTGTGGAGAACTCCATTAGAGTATTCAGAGAAGGAACCTGCCTTGCAATGCCGAAGACAATCTGCGCGCCAAATACATCGCCATTGAAGCCCGGTTCAGCGGCTACTGAGGGAGTCCTGGACTGTGGGGTCCTCGGGGAGCCGGCCTACGTGACATGGGCCGGATTGGTCGGCTGTGAAGGTACGAGATAGAAGGTCTTCTCCCGTGTCCGGATGGGATTCTCCTTTGCATGGATAACAAGCTTGGCGTCCAGATGTGTAGTTTCCTTCCTCTGTAAACCGACTTTGTACAACCCTAGTCCCCTCCGGTGCCTATATAAACCGGAGGGTTTAGTCCTTAGGGGCGATCACAGTCATACAGGCTAGACATCTAGGGTTTAGCCATTACAATCTCGAGGTAGATCAACTCTTGTAACCCCTATACTCATCAAAGTCAATCAAGCAGGAAGTAGGGTATTACCTCCATTAAGAGGGCCCGAACCTGGGTAAACATCATGTCCCCTGCCTCCTTGTTACCTTCGATCCTTAGGAGCAAAGTTCGGGACCCCCTACCTGAGATCTGCCGGTTTTGACACCGACAATTTCACGTGACAGCACGGGCATCGGGAATAAGGGGATATCTCGCATCTCAGGCACTCTCTTCTTCTGCTTGAAAGATGAATCTCCCATTTCGACCACCTCTGCAGCAGTCACAATGGGTGCGCTATCTACCTCAAACGGTTCCTTTCGAATGTCCATCTTAACAAAGACGCTGCAAAAAACACTGCCAGCACTTTGCATGCCCCCCTGTGTTTTGCTGCTGGACGTGTACGGTTGTGATTGCTCCTGATCCTTGGCATGACGCTTTAGCTTCTCCATGATAGTGCTTAGCGGTACCTCATCATCAAAACTGCCTGTGCACCACCCCGGTGTTTCTGCACCTCCATCGTGGCCGCTCCTCCCAGTGGTGTTATCAGCGCTAGCATTGCTTCCCATCCAGTCATCATCCTTATCTTCTTCCCTCCCACACCACCTTCTTCCTCCTCATCCTTATCTTCTTTGTTTTCACCTTCATCCTTTATGAGTTCATCCTTCTCTTGCTTCTCGTCTTCCTTCTTTTTGTCCTCCTGTTTCTCCTCTTTTTCCTAGTGCTCATTTCCCTTATTGTGTTCTTGATTTTTGTCCTCGTCTTCACTATTCGCCTCTTCCTCCTTCCCCTCCTCATTATCCTTGTCTTCCTCCTCCTCGTCGTCCTCCTCTCTCTCCCCCTCAACATCCTCCTCTTCCCCCTCCTCAGCATCTTCTTCTTCCTCCTCCTCATCAACCCCCTCTTCCCACTCCTCATCATCCTCTTCTTCCTGCTCCTCACAACCCCCTCTTCCCCCTCCTCCACAACACCCTCTTCCTTGTTTTCATCCTTGTCTTTATCCCCGCCGACATCCATGCGCTCAATGTCACCAGGTTCTGTTGCTGTTGGCAGGTTGCTCTCTAAACCGTCATTGTTGTCATCATCATCTTCATCATCGTCGTCGTCACCTTCCCCATCGGATGTGTCTTCATCTCCATATTCGTGGTCGAAATCTCGTTCCTCGTCTTCCTCTTCATCCGAAAGTCCCAGTTCCTCGTCCTCCATTTCCTCCTCCTCATCATCAGACAACAAAAGCCTCTCCTCGTCACGAGTTCTGCTGCCCTTTCCTTTCTTTTTCCTTTCAACATTTTTCACTTTAGGAATTGTCGCTGCTCTTCTGTGTCTTTCCTTCAGCAATGGTTGACGTGGATCTGAGTCCCTAGAAGCACTTGTGGCTGGCACATCATCGTCCTCATCAAGCTTGCCAACACCTTGGACAAACTTCCCCACTTGGGAAGATATTTTAGAGCACATGTTGTGTATGAGCACTGTCAACTTCCTCTGTTTCTTCAAAAACAACAAAACAAAAAGCGGTAGAAATGATGAGTACGTAGGAAAACATATATTTCATTATCAACTTCGCATAGAAAAGTGTCGGATACTAGAAAGCAAAAGAAAAGAACATACATTGATGTCGTAATTCTGGGGCAGCTTGGCAGCAACAAACTTCTGGATATGATCCATGCTCCCGAACAGTCTGACTTCAGCACACCTTGAGAACTCAGATTTCAACTGTTTGTGTTGATGGGCACGTGTGAGAAATCACCAGTCAGGAAAAAAGTGGGAAAAAAATTAAAATCAAATAGGCAACAAAAAAATGAAAATTATTGTGAGGTTTAGCAACTGCCTGACTAAAATTAGGGCATCAACATGCATATTGTTGGGAAACTCCGCAGAAACTTGGTACATGGACAAGGACACTAACAAACTAGAAAAACCCATACATAACTCTTTGGACTGAACAACATACAACTCCAAAAAATGTATCTTGCTGATGAGCAACTACAAAAAAGTAGGGCAACTACAACTATGCACATGGGCAACTCCAACTGTAATTAGGGCAAGTCCACCTCTGATTATGGGCAACTACAAAACCTACTGGTGAGCAAGTCCACCTTTGTTATTGGTAACTACGAAACCTACTGGCGAGCAAGTCCACCTCCAAAAGTACATGCCTACTTGATAAACACGAGGCTCTACATGCTGAAAAACCATGAAAAAATGTGCATGAAAAAAAAACAAGGAAAAACTTACTCACAACTTTCCATATACACCCTTTCTGATCCTGTCCTTCTTCATGACTGCCCTGATGAGACCCTCGTACTATGCTTTAACCCTTGGACGAATATTCGGCGTGCTCTCATCCACAAAGTCCTTGGAAATGGACCTGTAGTCCACATCTAGCGAGTCAAGGTAAACGAGCTGTCTCACCGACCAAAACACAAACAAAGAAAAGATAAGACACGGGTTAGTTTCCTGAAAACTATTGAAAAATAAAACAATGAAAAGAAAGACAATGAACCAGAAAAAAAGGGGGATCTAGATCATTTTACCACTAGGTGGAATAGGCAACAACATATGGTATTCTTCATGTCCCCAAACCCCATGAAAGCAATCCTAAGATGGTTAACAATGAACTAGCAAACATCTGAATTCACAATGTCGCGTTGGTTCAACGTAGCTGAATAGGCACGCAGTGACACCTTCAAGCTCGCGGTCGGTGCAAGAAAACAACTGCAATGACAAGCCAGACGCTTAAGAATGTGTCATCATTTGCAACTCCCATCTCCTTTATCATCTCCACCCACTTTTTCACTGTTGGTGCAAGCCCTAAAGGAATGTTGAACATCCTGTTGAAAAACTTTACTATGTCTGGATCGATTTCATATGCAACCTTGTTTCGCCCCCTTGGCAGACCCCATATCCTTTCAACGCTGTCTGCATCAACCGGGATCTTACCCCTCTCAGGTATAACAAGTTGGGACAACTCCGGGTCATAACAGTCCATGACAAAGTTAACGATATCTCCTTTCATTGTTCTCATGCCGATATCAAGTTAGCCGCCAAAACTTATTTCACGAATGGCTCCCCTTTGCAGGTCTTCAAAGGAAGCATTTAGATTGAATATCCTTGAAGGTGATGCCATGTTCCTTGGTGCCGGCGCACTAGTACCAATCTATGGAGAGAAAAATCAGAAGAAATTAAAAAAATTAAAATAAGGCAAGGCTGTTGTGCCTGGAAAACTGAGCAACTACATCTACATTGTAAAGCAACTAGTACTACTATACTAGGCAACTGGCACTACTATACTAGGCAACTAGTAGGATGCGGATTAGGAGCACTCGGCGGTGCTCACCTCCTGAATCTCTGCCGCCCACCTACTCTATTGGGATCCGTGCCGCTTTCGTTGAAATGTTTGTTGGGTGTGAATATGCGGCCTGTGGCGTACGAGCCAACAGTAGGTACCTGTTCTGAGGCATTTATTATATCTTCACAGGACATTAAGGTACAGAATAGTGAGTGAGCAAATTAATTCAGTCCTCCATCCACTCAGGGGCGAAGCTCTAGTATGGACCCTGGGTTCCATTGACCCCAATGCCTTCGAGTATTTGAAGCTAACTAGGTCCATTAAAACTGCGTTTGACCCTAGCCCAAAATATGTGTTGACCCCAGACCAGTAGCAAATGTCCTATTATTCGTAGTCTCGGGCCATAACATTCATAAATTCTAGTAAAAGATAAAGAATATGTGGTGTACAGCTCCACACAGCGTTAGCACACAAGGCCCAATGCATATATAATACGTGGCTTAGGCTTACACACCATAACACACACACGTACATGTTTGACATTTCATGAACAACCTAGGTCACCTCTTTGTCTCTTCCACCATCGTAAATCGCCCCTCCATCCCATTGCCTTCGCCTAATCTTTTCCTCACCTGAACTCTCAATCCCTAATACCCAATTTGCAACAGCGACGAACAACGGCGATCCATAATCTCCAAGGGTGGAGCCGGCGGCCGCCCGCCGTCGTATAATCCTTAATCTCCCGAGTGTTGGTTGCCCACTTGGCACTTATCCTCCTCATAGGCAGTTCTCACGCAGGTATGCCAATCTCTTTCTCAGTTTCTCTTGGTCTCACGCACTAACAACTCAGTCTCTCCCGATGGCTAATTACAAAATTTTCTTTTATGTTTTTTTGCTGCATCTAGGAGTCTAGGGCTAGAAGGATATGGACAGATTTCTGCTGAAACGAATAGCACCAGAGATTGATCTGGCAGGGACTTCAAGGACAGTTAGACTAAGGCAAGATCACACATCAAATATTGGTACTACTACTACAACCGATATTAATTTGGATGAACTTCCTTTTGATCCGGCCATTCGAAAAAGAATATCACAGTACACTAATAATCCAAAGAAGTAAGATGAGATCAGAAAAATATATTTAACTAGAGGACCTTATATGCCAAAAGAATGCTTTGTATATTCCGTGCAAGACCATCAGAGGATTCAAAAGAATATTCAAGCTAGAATGGTTTAAAGATTATCATTGGCTAGAGTACAGTGATAAAGTGCATAAGGTATTTTGCCAATGTTGCTATTTGTTCAAAGATTGCATCGACGGTCAAGGTGGGAATGATGCATTTGTTGTCAATGGTTTCTCTAGTTGGAATAAGAAATACAGATTGGATACTCATGTGGGTGAGGTTAATAGCTATCACAATGTAGCTGCTAAATTGTTAGAAGTCATCTTTTTTGCTTATTTTCCCTAAATATGTAAACAAATGATTTTATGACTTTGCAGAACCAGTACTTGGTATGACAATCTTATTATTACGATACTAGTTTATCATTGGCTCATTGCATATTTTCGCTCTTCATGCCGCCCTTGGATGTTATTTCTATTTATGTTATAGTGGGCATATTTTTGGCTTTTCCTCTTTATATTGCTCTCAGCGTGAGTCACACCATAGCATGTGATGTAGTAAGCATTGGACATTGGTTGACCCCAATGACAATTTTTTTCTAGCTT
Source organism: Aegilops speltoides (assembly GCA_021437245.1). Lineage (NCBI taxonomy): Eukaryota > Viridiplantae > Streptophyta > Magnoliopsida > Poales > Poaceae > Aegilops > Aegilops speltoides. Next base: position 218,929,901 of record CM038145.1, read on the forward strand.
CGTCCCTGTCCATCCTCCGTCACCTACCTTCCTGAGTCTTCTCATAGCTCGCAAATTGTCCATTCCCAATTCTATAAAGGAGGGAACCTCTGGTTGGCTGGAACTGTTCTTCTTCCAAACAATTTCGACAACAGAAAGAAGGATAGCTAGCATGTTACGCATCAGAGGAGTCAACTGATTATAAGATATTTGGGCTGTTGAAAATTTAGCAGCCGAAGATGCTTCCGTCACCAGATCCGCCCATCGAGCTGGTGCACGACCTCCATGGAAGGTATCCTCTCTTTTTTTCAACTGATTTGTCGCTTCCCTTACATTCCCAATGATTTAGTACTTCTCTGGCTGTTCATTCTCCATTTGCTATCTTGATTCACCACGACTACTGCGAAAAAAATGCCTATTATTCCTAATGACATCTTGTCTGCTATACGGGCCAGCTAGGTGGTGAATCTAGGCAACTACAGGATGTTGGGTAGGCAACTTGTAGCAACAAGACAATAAAAGGACAACAAAAATAACTAAATACCCAAAAATAGCAACTAATGTTATATTTCCTTGCAAAAAATGAGTAGTAAAATTGAGCAACTACTGTCATATACATATACAACTACTCCTGCAGATCCAAGCAACCCCAAAAGCAGCCAAAAACTGATAAAACAAGTACTACCGCCTGGCTAGACAATGCCCCCATTAGGTTAGATCCAGGCACTCAAAAACAAAAACAACAACTGCAGTTGCCTAGATTCACCACCTGGTTGTGTGAGAACAAAAAAATATAGCAACTGCTGCGCAATTACTCAATGCCCACATTAGATCCACGCACCAACAGCGCCGATGGTTGAGAGAAAAAATCAGCAACTACTTCACAAAAACTGCGCAACTATGTGACGAAAAACAGGGATCCCCTGATAGATCCACACACTCAAACAGCACCCGAAACTCCCTGGGGAAAACTCGACGAGATCTCAACCCCCAACCTCCTCACCGTATTGATGGGATCTCGACCCCTTCCCCGACGCCCCGACCCCCTACAAAAAATGACTGTTGTAGAAGCAAAAAAGCATAGGCCCTGTGGACGCCATGGACAACCCGTGCTCACCCTCCTCGCCCTCCGTGCTCGCCCCGACACCTAACCCAAACCCTAGCCATCACCCTCACAAGCCAACTCTAGGGGAACAAGCAAGGACAAGATGCGGGATTACCTTCGCCTGTCGCCACAGCCGCCCCGTGCCGACAAACGACCTCCCACGCCGCCGAATCCATGACCGCAGTCCCGCGCACATCATCGTCGTGAGAGGAAGAGGCAGAGGCCGTTCCAAAAATGGAGGAGAGGGTGGAGGATTTCGAATGGAGGATAGGGGGAGGGCGTGCGAGCGGCTTCACCTGAATTAATGGGACGGGGCCCACCACTACCCCCTGGTCCGAACCGTCACAATCTCACGTTTGCGATCTCTCGCATCGCACGGTCGAGCAGCGTGCGCTCGCGCGCGCCAAATCCTGCAGCTGCACGATTAAGCGATTGGGAATATATACACTATGAAACTACATTTCACAATGCATCTAACAATATTGATATCACATTGTGAATGTTGATATTTTTCTTCTAAAAGTTTGATCAAAATAGAGATACTTTGACTTCGGACAATACTTATATGCAGACTAAAAAGGACCGGAGAGAGTACTGTCACATTGGGCTCTAACTGAGTCCTGAGCTCTTTGATAAAAGCTGAACCCTGACCAAGAGTCCATTGTTTGATGTTGCTGCCACGACAGGGGAGCAGGTGATCATGGTCTCTCACGGCGCGGTGATAGTGGAGCTCTGCCAGCAACCAACCCCCCCAACAGCTTGGTTTGCCGGAACGTCCCTAACACTTCGGTCAACGTCTTTCACGTCTCTGGTGTCATCGGGCAGTGGGTCCTCGCAAGGTTAGGCGACATCTGCCACCTTGACGGAAAGGGCGCTCTGGAGGATGCATTCAGCAGCGACGGGGTGTCTGCCTAAAGAAACATGCTAGTACTATTCCCTTTGTTCCTGTTATCAACGTATTCAGCGATTCAAACCAGCAAATGTTAGTCATGAAAGGGAAGCACTGTACTACCGCTACAAAAGAGAAACAAAGTTGTACCCGTTGATTTTCTAGCCGCGTTCTTCATTTGTTCTTCATTGTAGTACGCAGACGATCGTATCACTCTGACCTTGTTGCACAAATATTTTCAGCCGGATGGTCTTTCGCAAGGATTGACTGGGTCCGTACCATTGGATCAGACAATCAAGTGGTCAATGTTGCGGCTCTGCTTGCAATATGGCCAATGTTGCATGGGAGATTTGTAACATTGGAAGTTGCAAATAATGTTGCAACATGACACATGTTACGCTTGTGAATAAAAAATATTTTGCAACTTCACTTGTGTTGTGCTTGGGAGATTTGCAACATGACCCATGTTACACGGATGGTACCGCCTTGTAGCTTGTCTACAATACCAAGCTTTAGCCTTACACCATGGGTGTTTCTGAACTATCCGCGCATGTCGTCTCTCTTCTTCCTCCGGCAATGTCGCTATCCAGTTTGTGTGGTTTTTGTTGGCTCCAAATAACGGTTAGAGTCCTGGTATGTTCCTAGTCACATTGGGCCGCAATATGCTAGGTGGTCTTCCTACATATTAGCATATTGAATTCATGCTTCGGCCACTTACTCCAAAAGTCCAAACTGATGAAGAGAGACGGGCAATATATTTCTACACCCCCTAACATTGTGTTGGCAGGGTCTCTTGGCTCTGATATCATATTGAATTCGTGCTCTAGCCAGTTACTTCAAAAGTCCAAACTAATGAAGAGAGCAGGCAATATATTTCAACAGAGCAGTTGCCACCTGAAGATGGGGAGAGCCCACATCCAATGCCTCTGGTTCTGCACCCTCCTATCAAACAACATGTATGGCAACCGGGGGCATTTGCCTGCTTGATGAATGACCATTTAAATGACATACCATGTGGTGAATTGGCGTACAGTTTGTTTGCCTAAGGATTGTGGTGGCCTTGGGGTGCTTGATCTCCAGACCATGAATCATTAGTTTGCTTTGCAAGTGGCTGTGGAGACTTGATAATACTAAAGGTGTGTGAAAAATTGCTCACAGATAATTATATTCATTCTCAAACCTTGTCAAGCATGGGGCCCGGGTCTGGTGGCTAGGCTATCAATCTGGTTGGGTCTGATGAAAGTCAACATGATGCATCTTCCAATAGTTTGTTGTGAGGTGTAAGGGTGATGTCCAAAAAATATTTTTTGGGAGGATCTTTAGATTGGTGATTCCTCTTTGGCTAACAAGTTCCCCATGTTTAAATAGTTTCTTGGAAGATTGGCAACAAAAAGACCTTTGTTGTCAAAGATCTGTATCTGCAACTCAAAACCTCTGTTGTGGTTGGATATAGAGGGCTTCCAAAGCAAAATGCCTTTGAAGATTAAAATGTTTGTATGGCTAATGATTAGAAGCAGTGTGTTGACCAAAGAATTTAAAAATTATGGAGAGTGACTCTCATCGCTTTTGGTTCGGTCGGGCTTCTAAAGAAATTGATGATCTTGTTGGAGCCTGGCTAAACTTTTTCCCACTTAGTCATAGAAAAATGTTTCTAATTGGTGGAACTGGACTGTGTTGGACGATCTAGAAACATTTTCTTGATAAGATAATACCTGATAATCTTGTAGTTGTTATTTTCATCTTTTGCCATTATCTTACATGTGAGCTCTATTGCAGACAACCCAAGGGCGTGGAAGCATGGATGAATGTGTTCTAAAGATAAAGAAAATATTGTGAAAAAAAATCAACAAAGCTCATATATGGTTGCCTACTGTACTCAGTTTTGTTGGCTTCACCTTCACTGTGGTGAAGGGTGTTGCTTCACCTTCACAGTAAAAAAAGCGAATGGGAGAGGAAGACTATTTACATGGTACATTATCTAGCTGGGACTACATAATTGTAAGTGCATCTAGTGCCCCTTAGTGATTTTGGTGTATTGAAGACTTATAGGTTAAGGGACTAATGTGTTTGTCAGTGTACACAGGTCTAATAAGTCTATGAGGAGTCCGATATTTCTGAAGAAAGTCGACCCCTAAAAATGAATGTCTTCAGTTGAAGACTTTGGTTTTCTTGAAGACTTTGAAAATGAGGAAACTGGTGTGACCTTGAAGATATTGATATTGATGCGAGTACTATGAAGCATGAAGACTTTTGTTTTCGTAGTTTTATTTTCCTTTCTTGAGTCATAGGAAACACCGTACTGTTAAAGGGGGTCGAGGTAATACTAAGGAAAAGTTTCCAAGTGATGCTCATCTCAAAGCCTGCACATACCCAACCCTTCGAGTGAAGCCTTTGGAAATCTCTTGCAGTTCAGTCAATTTCTTCAGTGACATTGCTACCTCTTGAGCTTGCGTTGGTTTTCCCTTGCAGAGGAAAGGGTGATGCAGCAAAGTAGCGTAAGTATTTCCCTCAGTTTTGAGAACCAAGGTATCAATCCAGTAGGAGACGACGCACAAGTCCCCGAATACCTGCACAAACAATCAAAAACTTGCATCCAACGCAATAAAGGGGTTGTCAGGCCCTTCACGGTCACTTGCAAAAGTTAGATCTGATAGAGATAGATAAACAGTAAAGTAAATATTTTTGGTATTTTTGGTTTATAGATTGGAAAGTAAAGATTGCAAAATAGTAGATTGGAAACTAGCAAGATGTAAACGAGATTCAATATAATGGAAAAGAGACCTCGGGGCCATAGGTTTCACTAGTGGCTTCTCCCGAGATAGCAAATATTACGGTGGGTGAACAAATTACTGGCAAACAATTGATGGAAGAGCGCATAGTTATGAAGATATCTAAGGCAATGATCATGAACATAGGCATCACATCTGTATCAAGTAGACCGACTCCTGCCTGTATCTACTACTATTACTCCACACATCGACCGCTATCTAGCATGCATCTAGAGTATTAAGTTCATAAAGAACGGAGTAATCCATTAAGAAAGATGACATGATGTAGACGAATTAACTCAAGCAATATGATGAAAACTCCATCTTTTTATCCTCGATGGCAACAATACAATACGTGCCTTGCTGCCCCTACTCTCACTGGGAAAGGACACCACAAGATTGAACCCAAAGCTAAGCACTTCTCCTATTGCAAGAAAGATCAATCTAGTAGGCCAAACTAAACCGATAATTCGAAGAGACTTGCAAAGATATCAAATCATGCATATAATAATTCAGCGAAGAACCAAATAATATTCATAGATAATCTTGATCATAAATCCACAATTCATCGGATCTCGGCAAACACACCGCAAAAGAGTATTACATCGAATAGATCTCCAAGAACATCGAGGAGAACATGGTATTGAGAATCAAAGAGAGAAAATAAGCCATCTAGCTAATAACTAAGGACCCAAAGGTCTGTGGTAAACTACTCATGCTTCATCAGAGAGGTAATGGTGTTGATGTAGAAGCCCTCTATGATTGAATCCGCCTCCGGCAAGACGCCAGAAAAGGTCCCTAGATGGGATCTCACGGGTACATAAGGTTGCGGTGGTGGAAAAGTGGTTTCGTGGCTCCCCCCCTGATGTTTTTAGGGTATAAGAGTATATATAGGCGAAAGAACTAGGTCAGGGGAGCCACAAGGGGCCCACGAGGCTGGGGGGCGCGCCCTATCCCCTGTGCGAGCCGTCCTGCCTCGTGGTTGCCTCGTTGCGTCTCCGACTTGATCTCCAAGTCTTCTGGTTTGCTTTCGGTCCAAGAAAGATCATCGCAAAGGTTTCATTCCGTTTGGACTCCGTTTAGTATTCCTTTTTTTTTGCAAAACTCTAAAATAGGCAAAAAAACAGAAATTGGCACTCGGCTCTCGGTTAATAGGTTAGTCTCAAAAATAATATAAAATAGCATATAAATGCCTATTGAACATCCAAAACAGATAATATAATAGCATGGAACAATCAAAAGTTATAGATACATTGGAGATGTATCAAGCATCCCCAAGTTTAATTACTGCTCGTCCTCGAGTAGGTAAATGATAAAAATAGATTTTTTTTGATGTGGAATGCTACCTAACATATTTATCCATGTAATTTTCTTTATTGTGGCATGAATGTTCAGATCCGAAAGATTCAATACAAAAGTTTAATATTGACATAAAAACAATAATACTTCAAGCACAGTAACAAAGCAACCATGTCTTCTCAAAATAACATGGCCAAAGAAAGCTATACCTGCAAAATCTTATAGTCTGGCTATGCTCTATCTTCATCACACAAAAAATTTAAATAATGCACAACCCCGATGACAAGCCAAGCAATTGTTTCATACTTTTGATGTTCTCAAACTTTTTCAATCTTCACGCAATACATGAGCGTGAGCCATGGATATAGCACTATTGGTGGAATAGAATGGTGGTTGTGGAGAAGACAAAAAGGATAAGATCGTCTCACATCAACTAGGCGTATCAACGAGCAATGGGGATGCCCATAAATAGATATCAATGTGAGTGAGTAGGGATTGCCATGCAACAGATGCACTATAGGTATAAGTGTATGAAAGCTCAAAAAGAAACTAAGTGTGTGTGCATCCAACTTGCTTGCTCACGAAGACCTAGGGCATTTTGAGGAAGCCCATCATTGGAATATACAAGCCAAGTTCTTATAGTGAAAATTCCCACTAGTATATGAAAGTGACAACATAGGAGACTCTCTATCATGAAGATCATGCGGCTACTTTGAAGCTCAAGTGTGGAAAAAGGATAGTAGCATTGCCCCTTCTCTCTTTTTCTCTCATTTTTTTATTTGGGCCTTTTTTATGGCCTCTATTTTTTTATTTTTTTGCCCGGAGTCTCATCCCGACTTGTGGGGGAATCATAGTCTCCATCATCCCTTCCTCACATGGGACAATGCTCTAATAATGAAGATCATCACAGTTTTATTTACTTACAACTCAAGAATTACAACTCAACACTTAGAACAAAATATGACTCTATGGGATATGCAATGAATCAAGAGTGACATGTATGAAAAATTATGAACAATGACTTTGCCACAAATACGATGTCAACTACATGATCATGCAAAGCAATATGACAATGATGAAGCGTGTCATAATAAACGGAATGGTGGAAAGTTGCATGTCAATATATCTCGGAATGGCTATGGAAATGCCATAATAGGTAGGTATGGTGGCTGTTTTGAGGAAGATATAAGGTGGGTGTGAGGTATCGGTGAAAATTGCGTGTCACAAGAGGGGATAGCAATGGTTGAAAGGCGAGAGTGTGTATAATCCATGGACTCAACATTAGTCATAAAGAACTCACATACTTATTGCAAAAATATATTAGTTATCGAAACGAAGTACTACGCGCATGCTCCTAGGGGGATATAGGAAAAGACCATCACTCGTCCCCGACCGCCACTCATAAGGAAGACAATCAATAAATAAATCATGATCCAACTTCATCACATAACGGTTCACCATACGTGCATACTATGGGAATCACAAACTCTAACACAAGAATCTCTCAAATTCACAACTACTCTACTATCATGACTCTAATATCACCATCTTCGTATCTCAAAACAATCATAAAGAATCAAACTTCCCATAGTATTCAATGCACTTCATATGAAAGTTTTTATTATATCCATCTTGGAGGCCCATCATATTAGGACTAAATTTATAACCAAAGCAAATTACCATGCTGTTCTAAGAGACTCTCAAAATAATATAAGTGAAGCATGAGAGTTCAACAATTTCTATAAAATAAAGCCACCGCCGTGCTCTAAAAAGATATAAGTGAAGCACTAGAGCAAAGATAAAAGTGAAGCACATAGAGTATTCTAATAAATCACGATTCATGCATGTCTCTCCCAAAAGGTGTGTACATCAAGGATGCTTGTGGTAAACTAAAAAGCAAAGACTCCAATCATACAAGACGCTCCAAGCAAAACACATATCATGTGGTGAATAAAAATATAGCCTCAAGTAAAGTTACCGATAGAAGAAGACTAAAGAGGGGATGCCTTCCGGGGCATCCCCAAGCTTAGGCTCTTGCCACTCCTTATTCCAAAATCCATCAAATCCTTACCCAAAACTTGAAAACTTCACGACACAAAACTTCAACAGAAAATTTCATGAGCTCCGTTAGTATAAGAAAATAAATCATCACTTTAAGGTACTGTTTTGAACTCATTCTTTATTTAAATTGGTGTAATATCTATTGTACTCCAACTTCTCCATGGTTCATACCCCCCCCCCCCGATACTACTCATAGATTTATCAAAATAAGCAAACAACACGTGAAAAACAGAATCTGTCAGAAACAGAACAGTCTGTAGTAATCTGTAACTTTCGAATACTTCTGTAACTCCAAAAATTCTGAAATAAATTGGTGGACGTGAGGAATTTGTCTATTAATCTTCTTCAAAATGAATCAACTTAAAAACACTCTTCTGTAAAAAATGACAGCTAATCTTGTGAGCGCAAAGTTTCTGTTTTTTCAGCAACATCAAATTAACTTTCACCCAAGTGTTCCCAAAGGTTCTACTTGGCACAAAACTAACTAAAACATAAAACCACATATAAACAGAGGCTATATGAATTATTTATTAAAAAACAGGAACAAAAAGAAAAGAACAAAAATAAAATTGGGTTGCCTCCCAACAAGCGCTATCGTTCAACGCCCTTAGCTAGGCATAGCGATTTCGATGATGATCAAAGAGAGCATCATCAAACACATGACAAACACATCTAAGTCTAACATACTTCCTATGCATAGGCATCTTATAGGCAAACAAATTATCATCGCAAGCAAGAACTAGCATATGCAAGGAAGTGGAAAGAAACAATAGCAATCTCAACATAACGAGAGGTAATTTAGTAACATGAAAATTTCTACAACCATATTTTCCTCTCTCATAATAATTACATGTGGGATCAAAAGAAAATTCAAAAAAAGAGCTATCACATAAAATATTTTCAACACGATCCACATGCATGCGAAGTTGACATTCTTCCAAAATGGTGGGATTAACATTAACTAAACTCATGACCTCTCCAAACCCACTTTTATCAAAAATTTCATAAGATTGAACATTCTCCAAATATGTGGGATCTAAAGTTGACACTCTCCCAAACCCAATTTACATAATATTGCAAACACTATTATCAATCTCATATTCATCATGGGGCTTAAATAAATTTTCAAGATCCTAAGAAGAATCACCCCAATCATGATCATTGCAACAAATAGTGGACATAGCAAAACTAGCATCCCCAAGCTTAGGGTTTTGCGTATTATTAGCACAATTGACATAAATAGAATTTATAGTAAAATTATTGCAATCATGCTTTTTATTCAAGGACCTATCGTGAATCTCGTCATAATTTCTTCATCACAATTTTCAAATTCATGAATTTCAAGCAAAACTTCATAAAGATAATCTAGTGCACAAAACGCACTAGCAATAGGTTCATCATAATTGGATCTCTTAAAGAGATTAGCAAGTGGGTGAGGATCAATAAACTTTTAGCAAGCAAATATGCAAGCAAAAAGAGGGCACATGGTAACACAAGCGAACAAAAGATCGAACAGAAGAGGGGCGAAGAAAAGGCAGAAGTTTTCAAAAATCGTTTTAGAAGTGGGGGAGAGGAAAACGAGAGGTGAATGGCGAATAATGTAATGCAAGGGAGAAGAGTTTATGATGGGTACTTGGTATGGCTTGACTTGACGTAGATCTCCCCGGCAACGGCGCGAGAAATCCTTCTCGCTACCTCTTGAGCTTGCGTTGGTTTTCCCTTGAGGAGGAAAGGGTGATGCAGCAAAGTAGCGAAAGTATTTCCCTCAGTTTTGAGAACCAAGGTATCAATCCAGTAGGAGACGACGCAAAAGTCACAGAATACATGCACGAACAATCAACAACTTGCACCCAACGCGATAAAGGGGTTGTCAGGCCCTTCACGGTCACTTGCAAAAGTGAGATCCGATAGAGATATATAAACATTAAAGTAAATATTTATGGTATTTTTGGTTTATGGATTGGAAAGTAAAGGTTGCAAAATAGTAGATCGGAAACTAGCAAGATGTAAACAAGATTCAATATAATAGAAAAGAGAGCCGGGGGCCATAGGTTTCACTAGTGGCTTCTCTCGAGATAACAAATATTATGGTGGGTAAACAAAATTACTACCGAGCAATTGATAGAAGAGCTCATAGTTATGAAGATATCTAAGGCAATGATTATGAACATAGGCATCACATCCGTGTCAAGTAGACCGACTCCTGCCTGCATCTACTACTATTACTCCACACATCGACCACTATCCAGCATGCATCTAGAGTATAAGTTCACAAAGAACGGAGTAACGCATTAAGAAAGATGACATGATGTAGAGGAATTAACTCAAGCAATATGATGAAAACCCCATCTTTTTATCCTCGATGGCAACAATACAATACGTGCCTTGCTGCCCCTACTGTCACTGGGAAAGGACACCGCAAGATTGAACCCAAAGCTAAGCACTTCTCCTATTGCAAGAAAGATCAATCTAGTAGGCCAAACTTAACTGATAATTCGAAGAGACTTGCAATGATATCAAATCATGCATACTACCCACGCTTCATTGGAGAGGTAATGGTGTTGATGTAGAAGCCCTCCGTGATCGAATCCCCCTACGGCAAGACGCCGGAAAAGGTCCCTAGATGGGATCTCACGGGTACAGAAGGTTGCGGCGGTGGAAAAGTGGTTTTGTGGCTCCCCTCGATGTTTTTGGGTATAAGAGTATATATAGGCAAAGGAACTAGGTCAGGGGAACCACGAGGGGCCCATGAGGGTGGGGGCGCGCCCTCCTTCCTCGTGGCTGCCTCGTTGCGTCTTCGACTTCATCCCCAAGTCTTCTGGTTTGCTTTCGGTCCAAGAAAGATCATCGCGAACGTTTCATTCCGTTTGGACTCCGTTTGGTATTCCATTTCTGCAAAACTCTAAAATAGGCAAAAAAAACAGAAACTGACACTGGCCCCTCGGTTAATAAGTTAGTCCCAAAAATCTATATTTTGAGAACCTTATATTTTGGATTTTTTTTCAAAAATCTATACACCTTATATCAAGGAATGGAGGGAGTATAAAATAGCATATAAATGCCTATGAAACATCCAAAACAGATAATATAATAGCATGGAACAATCAAAAATTATAGATACATTGGAGACGTATCAGACATAGATGAAGATCTTCTGTTCTCTAAGGAATTTGTTCTAACCGAGGAGTTAGGAATTCTCCAATGTGAATTGCTTATAATGAGGAACATGATAGCCCTGAGGAATTTGAGAGCTCAAATTTCCAATTGTTGTTTTGCTATGCGCCAGCTGTCCCAAATATCTTATCCACCTAACGATCATATCATTAGGGGCATTTATGTCTTACCATGTTGGGCTGCTCCCCGGTTATAACTAGCCGCCCCCTTCAACCACTAGCTGGTTGGCTGCTCCGAGAGAAACTGACCCTTGTCATTTAGAGCATCCCATCCTCCAAGGACTTTGAGCGAAAATCGTCAGTGAGGAAAAACCGAAAACCCCAACACCTAAAACCCAAAGTGATTGAGCATCACTAAAGGGATTGTGCCTATGTGGAACCGATGCTTGTTTCCTTTGAAGACTATGCATCTTCCAGACCGTTAGGCGTCAAGGTCTAGAGCATCCAAGAGGAATTGTGGATCGCCAGGTGACCTAGTATGTGAAGGTTTGTAAGTCACCTTGAAGACTTACCACGAGTGATTGGGTGAGGTCTGTGTGACCTTAGCTCAAGGAGAATACGGTAAGGACTGTGTGTCCTTTGGTTTAAATACCAAGCCGCTACAACCAGACGTACAACTGTCACAACAGTTCGAACTGGTCTACCAATCACTGTCTTCACCGAGCTACTGGTTCTATTTCCTCAAACCTTTTATTTCCTCGCTTATGTGTTGATGAAATTGATCGTTATTGTTTGAAGACTTTGACTGAAGACTTTCTCAATTTCCTCAATCCTATTTCTTCAGTCATCTTGTCTTCTGCCTGCTTATCCTGTTTACACGCTACCTGTGCTCTGTGTATGTTTCATTTCATCGTGATGACTATGCTACTGCCTTGTTATGCATGTACCTGAGTACTTATTCCGTTGCTTGTTTTTCGTCACTTAGCAAAAATTTCTCAAGTGGAAATTCATCAGTGACGAATTTGTAAAAATCGCCTATTCACCCCACTCTAGTCGATATAACGCACTTTCAATAATGCCATCATGCTCCAGGTTGTGAAGACCATCCATCCTCCACTCTTCCACGTCCTGAATCGCCAGGTCACAAATGTGTTGAACATCAGACGTCTTTAACCTGAAGATTCTCTCATTTCTTTCCTTCCATAATGTCACCGAATCAACATAATCAAAGCAGGAAAATCTTTCCCTGTGATGCAGTTGGATCCTTTGAAGACACTCAATCATCCTTCAGAGATTATTAGTCATTATAGAAGGAGCAAGATTGTGCGGGAATTTGTAACCGCATAGAGCCACCTCCAAACAGTCCTTGCTGATTCACACGAGATTCCACATGCCCCATGCTACTCGGGTCAGAGCGTAAGCTAGTGATACTTTCGGCTACTGGACTTTAGCCATCTAGGGTATGGTATGTGGCGACCGGACCTCGATCGATCTCGTGCATCGATGTCATCCACGGATCGAGAATCTTGACACGCATACGATGCTTGAAGGATTTATAACAGAGTAGCAATCACACACTTATTACATCTAATGTCTCAAAAGAGAACTAATTACAATAAATATGGCTTAAGGCCATCTAATAATGATAACATCGGAAGGCTTGGAAGACAAGTGAGTCCATCAACTCCAACGGCATCACTGAGTATAGAACCACGACCTAAAGGCACCTTACTCGTCGTTTGAAAAGTCTGCAACATGAATGTTGCAGCCCGAAACGGGTCAGCACATGGAATATGCTGGCAATGTAACACATAGAGAGTAATGAAAGAATAAACTACAGGCATATATGGCTGGTGGAAAGCTCTATGGTTACAGTTTTTGCGTAAAGCCAATTTTTCCCTACTACAAAGGAATAAATTTTATTTAACTATCATGGTGGTTGTTAAACATTGAGAGTGTAGACACCCTCTCAATCCCAATTAAACATCATCATTAAAACCCCAACAATATTAATTAAGAGTAACATGATGAGATTCACATGATAATCCAAATACTAGATACTCAAAACGTCCATAATCGGGGACACGGCTAACCATGATTAGTTTATACACTCTGTAGAGGTTCGCGCACTTTTCCCCACAAGACTCGATCTCCTCCGTTGGGATTCTCGCACTACATGGTGTTTGAGAATCGGATGACCGAGACATAGTCTTTCAGAAGCGCTAGCACCTTACGATCGGGTAGACCGTTACACCTACTTTCCCCTACATCTGCTAGTCTACCACTATAAGAGTTCACACGACTTAATCAACTATGCTAGAGCCCATAGTAGCTTGTGGGTGCACATGGAAGTTTCTAGCATGAATAATCTCATGATCCCTTTGAGCCTGGGTGGCGGTCCATAAAGAAAAACAGGCAATCGCTGGAATACCCAGGTGCCTCAATCCACCCAGATGTGTGTTAAAGTTGCCACCTTAAATAAACCATTACTTAAACAAACTAACATCTGTCATGGATACACTCACCCAATCCACATCTACTGGCATAGCATAGCATAATAAGCAAACGTAGAGGTAACACCCAAGGGTTTGATAATAAAACAGGTTATAGGTACTACCTCATCTACTTCCCAAACCCACATATTAATCAGATCCTAATCATGCAATTGTTTGAGGATTGATCTAATGCAATAAAACTGGGTAGTAAAGAGGTATGATCAAAGTGTTACTTGCCTTGCTGATGATCCGTGAAACCTAGAGATTCGAAGTAGCAAGCGGCGCACTCCGGGTACTCTATCGCAAACAAACAAGCATACAATAAGTACTCATCTAATGAATGTGTAAAACTCAAATAAGAGATCTAACCAGAAAGTTCAACTTAAGAACTCCGGTTTGCAAAAAGAATCAAATCAAACGAAGCAACGAAGTCAAACGGCGAAAGAAACAAGCTTCGTTTACTAATCTGGATCTAAGTAAAATTTTACAGTAGCAAAAACTTGTTTGAGTTGGCTAAATGAAAAGAGGGTTTCGAGACGAAACTCTAGGCGCTTGAATCGCCAGATTCCGATAAACGAGCGAAAAGATAAACTAAAACGAAAAACAGATCGGAAATCGCGATCAAAAATAATCACGGAAAATCCGAGAAAAAGAAAAACTGACGAACAGGCTAACGAACGAACGTTCGCTGTCTGCGGCTAAACGACGTAAACCGTTCGTTAAAATGAATGTAAGGACGAACGTCCGCTTAATAAACTAAATCGAAAAAACGGATCTAGGTTTTTTTAAAAAAACGAACGAAAAAGCGGCGGAAAAACCAAACGGTTTTCTCGAGGAAAACCGCCGGCGGCGAGGCGGCGGCTACCTTCGGCGAGGGGCGGCGGGTCCGCGGGCGGCGACGGGTCCGGCGAGGTGGCGCGGGCGGCGGCGGCAGCGGCGGTGCATGAGATCCGGAGGCGGCGGCTTAGGGTTTGGGCGCAAGCGGGCTGGTGGCTCGGTGGGCTCGGGCGGCGCATTATAAAGGCCCGGCCAGGCGGAGTCCTGGCCGAACACGGCCCAAGGTCGGTTTCTTTTTTTAAAACATTACGCGCAGAAAAACAAATAAAAGAAATACTAAACGGACTCCAAAATCCCGAAATAAATTTTCCCCGACTTCTAAAATCAAGCCGGTTTAGATGAACATTTATTTGGGGCCTAAATGCAATTTTGAAAAACACGCATTTTTCCTAAATTCAAATGAAATAGCAATAAACTCCAAAATAAAATCTTATTTGATTTTATTATCAACTCCTCAATATTTCTTTATTTTGGGAAAGTCATTTTATTCCCTCTCTCATATTTTCATAGTTGAAATAATTGAAGATAAAATAAATAAAATCAAATGATCCTATTTTCAAAATTTGAGAAAACTCAAATATGAAAATAACGAAATTCCCAACTCTCTCCGTGGGTCCTTGAGTTGCGTGAAATTTCTAGGATCAAGCCAAAATGCAATAAAATATGATATGCAATGATGATCTATGTATAACATTCCAAATTGAAAATTTGGGATGCTACAAACCTACCCCCTTAAGATTAATCTCGCCCTCGAGATTCGGGTTGGCTAGAAAATAGGTGAGGGTGGTCCTTCAGCAGATCTTCCTCTCGCTCCCAGGTGGCTTCATCCTCGGTGTGGTGGCTCCACAGAACTTTGCAGAACTTGATAACCTTGCTGCGGGTGACTCGGCTGGCATACTCAAGAATCTTGACTGGTTTCTCCTCATAGGTCAAATCACTACCCAACTGAATCGCTTCCAGCGGCACTGTATCTCTCAGCGGTATATCTGGCATCTCTATGTGGCACTTCTTCAATTGGGAAACGTGGAACACATCGTGAACTCCTGACAAACCTTCGCGAAATTCCAATTTGTAAGCAACTTCTCCCATTCGCTCCAGAACTTTGTAAGGTCCCACAAAACATCGCGCTAACTTTTCCTTAACTCCAAAGCGCTTAACTCCCCGAAGTGGAGATACATGAAGATAAACTATGTCTCCGATTTCATAAACAGTCTCCTTACGTTCGGAATCTGCGTAGCTCTTCTGCCTGGATTGGGCTACCTTGAGCCTATCGCGAATCAACTTCACCTTCTGTTCAGACTCCTTAATCAAATCCGGTCCAAACAATTGGCGGTCTCCAACTTCATCCCACGACAATGGGGTCCTGCACCTCCTTCTGTACAAAGCTTCGAAAGGGGCAATCTTTAAACTGGATTGATAACTGTTGTTGTAGGAGAACTCTGCATATGGCAAATTATCATCCCAACTAGATCCATAATCTAGCGCACAAGCTCTCAGCATATCCTCCAAAATCTGATTGACTCTCTCGGTGTGTCCATCTGTCTGCGGGTGAAAAGTTGTACTGAACTCTAGCCTGGTACCCAAAGTTTCGTGCAACTGATTCCAGAACTTTGAGGTAAACTAGGTTCCTCTATCTGATACAATACTCCTCGGAACTCCATGCAGACATACGATCTTGGTCATGTAGATCTTAGCCAACTTAGCACTGGTGTAAGTGGTCTTCACCGGGATGAAATGAGCTACCTTCGTCAAATGATCGACTACAACCCAAATCGAGTCGTAACCTAAACGAGTCCTGGGCAATCCCATGATAAAATCCATGCCTAACTTATCCCACTTCAATTCGGGTATTGGCAATGGCTGTAGCAATCCTGCCGGCTTCTGATGCTCTGCCTTCACTCTCTGGCATACATCACATACTGCTACATACTCTGCTATATCCTTCTTCATTCCGGTCCACCAGAAAGTATCCTTCAAATCCAAATACATCTTGGTATTTCCTGGGTGAATCGAATATGGTGAATCATGGGCCTCCTGTAGAATCAACTTCCTGATCTCCGGGTCATTGGGCACATACACACGGTCCTCAAACCATAAGGTATCATGCTCATCCTCACGAAATCCTTTAGCTTTTCCTTTGCTCATCTTCACTTTTATAGAGGCAATCTCCTTGTCGGTCTTCTGAGCTTCTCTGATCTTATCCATCAGGGTTGACTGAATCTCCAATGCTGCTACATAACCTCTCAGAACTATCTCCAAACATAGTTCGCGAAGGTCCTCGGCAAACTCCTTTGGTAAATCTCCGGTCATGAGTGTGTTGACATGGCTCTTACGGCTCAATGCATCGGCTACTACGTTAGCCTTTCCGGGGTGATAATGTCGTCTCATATCATAATCCTTGATGAGTTCCAACCATCTCCTTTGCCTGAGATTCAATTCCTTCTGTGTGAAAATGTACTTCAAACTCTTGTGATCCGTGTACACCTCACAATGGTTTCCGATGAGAAAGTGTCTCCATGTCTTCAATGCATGCACTACGGCTGCTAACTCCAAATCATGTGTGGTATAATTCAGCTCATGAGGCTTAAGTTGTTGAGAAGCATACGAAACAACTCTTCACTCCTGCATAAGCACGACTCCAAGTCCTCGACGTGAAGCGTCGCAATACACCTCATAATCCTTGCGCTGATCCGGCAAAATCAACATTGGCGATGTAACCAAACGTTTATTCAACTCCTGGAAACTGGCCTCACATTCCTCAGTCCATTTGAACTTGGTATCCTTCTTTAACAACTCCGTCATAGGCTTCGCAATCTTCGAGAAATTCTCAATGAATATCCGGTAGTATCCTGCCAGCCTAAGAAAACTCCGGATCTCTCCAACTGTTGTTGGTGCTACCCAATTTGTCACAGTGACAACCTTGGTGGGATCCACTACTATTCCTTCTCCGGATATAACATGTCCGAGGAATCCAACTTCTTTCAATCAAAACTCACATTTGCTGAACTTGGCATATAACTGATGTTCTCTGAGCTTCTCCAGTACCAAACGTAAATGCTCCTTATGCTCTTCCTCATTCTACGAGTAAACCAAAATATCATCAATGAACACCACGACAAACTTATCCAAAAACTCCATAAACACCTTGTTCATCATGTTCATGAAATACGCAGGTGCGTTAGTCAGACCAAATGACATAACGGCATACTCATATAGCCCATACCTGGTGGTAAAAGCTGTCTTAGGTATATCCTGCTCTCGAATCTTCAACTGATGGTATCCTGATCGCAGATCGATCTTGGAAAATACCTTAGCTCCTTGCAATTGGTCAAACAAATCATTGATCATCAGCATTGGGTACTTGTTCTTGATGGTCACTTCATTTAGTCCTTGATAATCAACAACCATCCTCAAAGATCCATCCTTCTTCTCCACTAGAAGCACCGGTGATCCCCAAGGTGAAGAACTTGGGAGAATATAGCCTTTATCCAATAACTCCTTAATTTGCTTCTTAATTTCCTCCAAATCTTGTG
Source organism: Aegilops speltoides (assembly GCA_021437245.1). Lineage (NCBI taxonomy): Eukaryota > Viridiplantae > Streptophyta > Magnoliopsida > Poales > Poaceae > Aegilops > Aegilops speltoides. The sequence goes on from CM038145.1 coordinate 218,947,980, forward strand.
CGGGCATCCAGTACGATCTCTTAGATATCGGCCTTGTGCCTGGCAAAAGCTCAATCAAAAACTCAATGTCTCTATCCGATGGCATGCCTGGCAACTCTTCAGGAAATACATCAGGGAAATCCTTCACCACTGGTACTTCCTCCTGCAAAACTCCTAATAAGGAATTTACTTGTGTCCTATTCGGCTCATGCCGTGATACATACTTGATCCTCCTTCCTTCTGGGGTGGTAAGCAAAATCGACTTAGTGGCGCAATCGATGTTTCCTCCATACATCGACAACCAATCCATACCCAGAATTACATCCAAACCTTGGGATTCCAAAATGATTAAATCCGAGGGGAAAACATGCCTACCTATACTCAATGGCACTTGAAAACATCCTCGACTGGCCATATACTCCGCTCCTGGTGAGCTTACTAACATAGGTGTTCTAAGAACCTTGGTGGGCAGTTTATACTTATCCACAAATCCCCTTGATATGTATGAATTCGATGCACCAGTATCAAAAAGAACGATTGCAGTAAATGACTTAACCAAAAACTTACCTATTAATGCATCTGGCTGGGCTTCAACCTCCTCCACATTAACGTGGTTCACCTGTCCCCTGTTGAAAGGGTTCGGCTTCTTTCCTGAGCTTCCATTTCCAATTCCATTCTGGGCTTCAGGACATTCATTGGCATAATGTCCAGTCTTCTGGCACTTAAAGCAAGTGACTTGGCTCAGGTCTCTCTTGGCTGGGGTTGACGGGTTGGTACGGTTCTGGCCGTTGCTTCCTCCATTCCCGTTACCATTCTTGGGACCATTATGGTTGTGCGAGCTACCTCCTCCATGGGTATGCTGGAAATGTCCTCCCAATTTCGGGGTAAAACGTGGCTTCTGCTGAGCTCCAGAATTGTACTTCCCTTGTCCATACTTCCTCTTGCGGTTTTCAATGTGCTGCTGCTTCCCTTCAATCATAAGAGCACTATCTACCAACTCCTGATAATTGTTGAAAGTGGCTACCATCAACTGCATGCTCAGCTCATCATTCAGTCCTTTCAGAAACTTCTCCTTCTTAGCTGCATCCGTAGCAACATCATCTGGGGCATAACATGCTAGCTTACTAAAGTCATCCACATACTGGCCAACTGTCCGTCCTCCTTGGCGCAAGTTGCAAAACTCACGCTTCTTCATGGCCATAGCTCCTGCTGAAACATGGGCAGTACGGAAAGCCTGTTGAAACTGATCCCATGTGATAGTGTTGATAGGATAAGTGGCTGTGAAATTTTCCCACCATGATGCTGCGGGTCCTTCCAGCTGATGTGCGGCAAAATGCACCCTCTTCGCATCTGTGCATCCTGCAGTGGTTAACTCCCTTGCTGTCTTGTGGAGCCAATCATCTGCAACTATCAGCTCGGTGCTACTGGAGAACACCAGCGGATTCAGTCTAAGGAAACGGTTTGGTGATCAACAGGTGGTGGTGGGTTGTTGTTGTTGTTGTTCCCCTGATTCTGATTCTGGACTAGCAACTGCATCAACGCATTCTGCTGCTGGATCAACTGAGTGAGCTCCGGTGGGAAAGCAAATCCATTGTCACGTCTCGGAGGCATCTGAGGGTTTAGAAAAGATGAGAAAATAGAAAAGAATGAGGTCTAGAGAGAAAACACTACCCATATGCACATGAGACAATTGCAAACAAAATCACTTCATTCAATCAAACAAGGGCATACAACGGTCTAACTATCATTACAAAAAGTGCTCGGACTATACTAGATACATGGGGGAATACTACTACTGTTATGGTGGTCGACTAGAAAAACTGCTCCGATGAAGATTCCATGATATCTGCTCCAGCTTCATCAACGTAGTCATCATCACTATCGTCTAGGTCCGAGTCGGTGTCGTCGATGATGATGTAGTTCTCTGGACAAGTGCAATCATCTTCTCCTCCAGTTGCGGGAAATCCCATGAACACTCTTAGCTTCTTCTTCAGATCATCATTCTTCTCCACTAGTGTTGCTATTTCCTCCTCATATCCATCGCATGTAGACCTGAGTTCTTCCTCCAGCTCCGTGATCTTGGTCATGGCCTTCTTCAGGTCTAACATGCCTGCGCACATCTGGTTCTCCTGGCGTCGAATGTGCTAGTTTAACTCCTGGATGAAAGCTGCGATTGATCTATCCTTCCTGGTGCTGATCATCTCCCATTGCTCATCTCGGTGCCCACAAATCTGGTAGATAGTATCCTTGAGATCCTTTTGGTAAACTTCTCCAATGCGTCCCATTGTGATGTGGGCTGCCATGCTCTTTCCTAGACTCCAGGTTGGTGCATCAAAGGAAAACTCTATGGGCTCAGTGACTAGCATGAACGTTCTTCCTAGAACTTGAACTTGAACCGTCCAGCGCTCCTCTTCAGGTAAAGTGGCGTTGTAGGTCCCGGTGAAGCTTGGTAATCCGATGTTCATGTATGTAGTGACTTCCTTCAAGTGGCGTCCAAAGGGTGTATCTTCATCCGGTTGCGTGAACTTGTTCCTTCCATCTGCCATCCTAAAAGAGTAGAAAAGATGAGGAGTCAGAAATGAGAAGAGAGAGTAGTGATCTAGGGCTTTTAGCTTAGTGGTCGTGTCCTACAGTCAGCGTGTGCTCTGATACCATCTTGTAGCGACCGGACCTCAAGCAATCGATCTCGTGCATCGGTGGCATCCTGGATCGAGAATCTTGACACGCACGAAGACTTGAAGGATTTATAACGAGTAGCAATCACACACTTATTACATCGAATGTCTCAAAAGAGAACTTATTACAATAAATATGGCTTAAGGCCATCTAATAACGACAACAGCGAAAGGCTTGGAAGATAAGTGAGTCCATCAACTCCAACGGCATCATCGAGTATAGAACCACGACCTAAAGGCACCTTACTGTTGTTCGAAAAGTCTCGCAACATGAGCGTTGCAGCACTGAAATGGGTCGACACATGGAATATCTTGGCAATGTAACACATAGAGAGTAATGAAAGAATAAAGCTATACTACATGCATATATGGCTGGTGGAAAGCTCTATGGTTCTGATTTTTGCGTAAAGCCAATTTTTCCCTACTACAAAGGAATAAATTTTATTTAACTATCATGGTGGTTGTTAAACATTGAGAGTGTAGACACCCTCTCAATCCCAATTAAACATCATCATTAAAACCCCAACAATATTAATTAAGAGTAACATGATGAGATTCACATGATAATCCAAATACTAGATACTCAAAACGTCCATAACTAGGTACACGGCTAACCATGATTAGTTTATACACTTTGTAGAGGTTTGCGCACTTTTCCCCACAAGACTCGATCTCCTCCGTTGGGATTCTCGCACTACATGGTGTTTGAGAAACGGATGATCGAGACATAGTCTTTCAGAAGCGCTAGCACCTTACGATCGGGTAGACCGTTACACCTACTTTCCCCTACATCTGCTAGTCTACCACTGTAAGAGTTCGCACGACTTAATCAACTAAGCTAGAGCCCATAGTAGCTTGTGGTTGCAAACGGTAGTTTCTAGCATGAATAATCTCATGATCCCTTTGAGCCTGGGTGGCGGTCCATAAAGAAAAATAGGCAATCGCTGGAATACCCAGGTGCCTCAATCCACCCAGATGTGTGTTAAAGTTGCCACCTTAAATAAACCATTAATTAAACAAACTAACATCTGCCATGGATACACTCACCCAATCCACGTCTACTGGCATAGCATAGCATAATAAGCAAACGTAGAGGTAACACCCAAGGGTTTGATAATAAAACAGGTAATAGGTACTACCTCATCTACTTCCCAAACCCACATATTAATCAGATCCTAATCATGCAATTGTTTGAGGATTGATCTAATGCAATAAAACTGGGTAGTAAAGAGGTATGATCAAAGTGTTACTTGCCTTGCTGATGATCCGTGAAACCTAGAGATTCGAAGTAGCAAGCGGCGCACTCCGGGTACTCTATTGCAAACAAACAAGCATACAATAAGTACTCATCTAATGCACGGGTAAAACTCAAATAAGAGATCTAACCAGAAAGTTCAACTTAAGAACTCCGGTTTGCGAAAAGAATCAAATCAAACGAAGCAACGAAAGTCAAACGACGAAAGAAACAAGTTTCCTTTACTAATATGGACCTAAGTCAAATTTTACAGTAGCAAAAACTTATTTGAGTTGGTTAAACGGAAAGAGGGTTTCAAGACGAAACTCTAGGCGCTTGAATCGCCTGATTCCGATAAACGAGCAAAAAGATAAACTAAAACGAAAAACAGATCGGAAATCGCGATCAGAAATAATCACGGAAAATCCGAGAAAAAGAAAAAACTGACAAACAAGCTAATGAACGAATGTTCGCTGTCTGCGGCTAAACAACGTAAACCGTTTGTTAAAACGAACGTACGGACGAACGTCCGCTAAATAAACTAAACCCAAAAAACGGATCTAGGGTTTTTAAAAAAACGAACGAAAAACCGGCGGAAAAACCGAACGGTTTTCTCGAGGAAAACCGCCGGCGGCGAGGTGGCGGCTACTTCCGGCGAGGGGGCGGCGGGGTCCGACGGGGCGGCGACGGTTCCGCGGGTGGCGGTGGGCGGCGGCGGCGTCTTGGCGTCGTGGCGGCGGGCGGTGAGATCCGGCGGCGGCAATGGGCGGCGGCAAGGTTAGGGTTTGGGCGCGGGGCGGGCTGGTGGCTCGGTGGGCTTGGGCGGCGCATTATAAAGGCCCGGCCAGGCGGAGTCCTGGCCGAACACGGCCCAAGGTCGGTTTCGTTTTTTTAAACATTACACGAAGAAAAACAAATAAAAGAAATACTAAACGGACTCCAAAAATCCCGAAATAAATTTTCCCCGACTTCTAAAATCAAGCCGGGGGACTCCAAAAATCCCCAAATAAATTTTCCCGACTTCTAAAATCAAGCAGGTATAGATGAACATTTATTTGGGGCCTAAATGCAGTTTTGAAAAAAACGCGCATTTTCCTAAATTCAAATAAAATAGCAATAAACTCCAAAATAAAATCTTTTTTGATTTTATTATCAAATCCTCAATATTTCTTTATTTTGGGAAAGTCATTTTATCCCCTCTCTCATATTTTCATAGTAGAAATAATTGAAGATAAAATAAATAAAATCAAATGATCCTTTTCTCAAAATTTGAGAAAACTCAAATATGAAAATAACGAAATTCCCAACTCTCTCTGTGGGTCCTTGAGTTGCGTGAAATTTCTAGGATCAAGCCAAAATGCAATAAAATATGATATGCAATGATGATCTATGTATAACATTCCAAATTGAAAATTTGGGATGTTACAGGTACCCAACTGCTTCGCCTAGCAGCACAACACTTGTATTGCTCTCCCTCAACCCCGTTTTCACGGTTTAGGCTGCTCCCATTTCGCTCGCCGCTACTATGGGAATCACTTTTGCCTTATTTTCCTCTGGCTACTAAGATGTTTCCATTCACGAGGTTGTCTCTTGCCTGCTCATGGATTCAATAAGCAGTTTAAAAGGATGACCTATTCGGGAATCTTCGGATCTATGCTTATTTTCAACTCCCCGAAGCATTTCATCGCTTGCTACACCCTTCCTTGTCTCTGGTGCCTAGGTATCCACCGCAAGCCTTTCCTCTTTTGAACCTCGCCATTAACGTAAGGCTATGCCATCCACAGGTGCTACTGAATGGAAGGATCTTATCAACGTCCATGAATGTAAAATCATAGATCAAACTGCCGAACTGGCAAAATTTGGTGCTACCGCTATCATAGTATCCTCTAAGTTCACAGGCTGGATATAAGAGGACTCGAACCGCTGACATCTGCCATAGGGTAAACCACCGCCTCTCAGGCCTCCTCGACGGGTTCTACCATAAAGGCCAACGATAGACAATAACTCCCCCACCCCCCCGAACACAACTTACAACTTTCATCGTACTATGCTCTCCAAAGAGCAACTCTTTTCAAAATCTCAAAACAAAAGGTGTTGAGTTGGAATCCCACTCTAAGGATTCTTGTGGTTCCGAGGAATCCAATTACTGGAAAACCGGGAACGGGGAGCTCTCCCCTTTTTCCGCCCGACTCTTTGATCTTAAACTTAAGAATGGTGGTTTTAAGAACAAGTGATTGCCCATGTGTGTCTAGGGAACATCTAGATGTGCCCTAGTTATTGCACATCTAAGTGGCTCAATCAAACTAGAAGGAAAAGAAAATGTTTGCACGAATCTCCACGTAAAATCAATGATATGGGACTTAGATATGCAATACTTAGGACACATCTAGATGTGCTTTAGCAAGACTGAATAACATATGTCACTGAGCAATGGGCGATTATATAAGGCATTGTCTTCAGATGTATGCGACACATGGCACATATGAGGTTATGTGGCCATCCCTCTTTGCCAAGGTAAGGGTGTTGCTTTCGGAAGTCCAATTCGGCTCTTGGAGCATACACCCCTACGCACCAAAAATATTATTTTACAAATGTCAGTTCTTTTAAAAAATGTTTACTGTCACAAAAAAATGGTGCATGCAACTTTTAGGAAGATTAAACATTTGTGAAAAAAACAAGTCAAACAACAATGTTAACTTCAAATGTAATACTTAATTATTATTCTCACTGATGAAGCACTCCTATCCCATTTCGCATGAAAATTATCAAGCACACTTGTACACTATCAAGAACATCTTAAAAAAATCAAAATATCAAAATCTACTTACTATTTATTTTGAATGTACTGTTCATCCGGGAGTATATGCACCTCAAAGACAAATCAGCCATCCCACTTTCGGAAATCCAATTTGGCTCTCGAGACAAAACGACCATCCCTGTTGCTTTTTCTTTTTATGCTTTTGGTTGGTCCGTAATAAGGACATCTCCAACACCGACACTCAAACCGTCCGGACCGCGTGGTCCGGACATGTTTTGCCATCCAATGCGAGGCTGTATCGGTCCACCGATCGGTTCAGACGCGCTTTTTGCCGCAAACCGGAAACAAATTAGGGGGAGGCTTTGTGGGCGTCCGGACCGCTGCCACACCCGCTCCTGATAGCCGTGGCCCACCCAGAACGCATCTCCCGCCTCTCCCGTGCTTTCCATACAATGTCCGAGCCGCTTGCCGCGCAACATTCATGCCGGCCCAAAGCATGCACTGGCCGACATTGATGTCGAGCAACGTGAACGGATGGGAGGGCAGCATTGACGGACGCGACCTCTTAGTGGCGCCGACATTCAAGCGACTCGTCGACCGAGAACGCCGCCCACTGCGCATGCCTTCTCTCCGCATTGAAAGGGCATCCCCGCCTACCTCCATTAAACCAGTGCTTGTGCTCAGGAACCTACTTCGGCGTCCCGAGCGTCACACGTCTGTTTCTCTGCCGACAGGCATTAAATACCTCTCCGATTGATGCCTTGCATCTATCCGCTATTTAAGTGTGGTCAAGCACTGGGCAAAAACCACAGCACACCTCCGCCATCCGTCTCCTCCTCCCACTAGACCTTCCATGGCTGCCACACTCCTCTTGGATAGCCTCTTGTCCGAGCAGAAAAAGGAGATCGCCGGCATTGCAGCCGACTGAGTTGCCCGGCAAGCAAGCCGGATATAGGCTAGCTGGTCGGCAAGCCCTCTGGAGCAAGCGCCACCGTCATCACCATCGCCCGGCCGTCCTTGCTCGTCCAGGCTGGCCAACAACAGTTCGATGAGTGGGTTGTCGTACATAGGAAAGACATGTCGTGGGAATGAAGATCCACTGCAGCCGGCATTAGACTAGTTTTAGCCTAGTCCAGTATAATTTAGTTAAAATATGTCCGAAATGTAAATACTTTCTGTCCACTTTGTATGAAAATCATCTGGTTAGCATGTCATTTATCTAGTTAGTTTAAATCCAACTTGAAATGTATGCGCCTAGGTTTGGATGACCGGCTCACGCATCCATGTCCGTGGACTGATCTCGTCCGATCCACGGACGAATGCGGTGTCCGATTTGTGGGTCTTGACTGAAAATCAATCGAGGTGTTCTCGTTGTTTCTATTTTAAAGATCACACATGATGACACCAAAAGAAGGTCAGCTTGTCGCCGGAGAAAAGGACGCCGGCCGGCAAGAGGAGCTGATATCTCGTGCATTGTTGTCCCGTCAAGATTCATCACACTAATTAAGGCGTGTGCGTTGTCTCATCCATTGTTGTTGTGCTCATCGAGTTGGAGAGTATCTTCATTAGATGAGCTGAGAGCAGCTTCCATTAAAATAAGAGCACGCGTGTCCGGCAAGATTTACACTAAAAAATGGTGATAAAGAAGAACAGAGCAACGCTTTCCTGGAAGCTGCAAGCCAGTCCGCAACGAACCCGGGAGATACCACTCTCCTTCTACTCGTCTCTCTGCTGCATGTAAGAGAGAGTACGCCACCAACCATGGCCGGTCGAGCACGAGCAGCAACGTCACCTCCTGCTTCGCCACCGCCGGGCAAGCAGTTCGCGGAGGTGGTGGTGGTGCGACACGGCGAGACGTCGTGGAACGCCACCCGCACCATCCAGGTATGTCCACTTACCTCCTCCACCTCCACCTCCACCATCGATCTTCTCCGGCTGACACAGCCCTTTCCCCAAATCTCGTGTTCGCAGGGGCAGATGGATCCGGAGCTGAACGAGACCGGCAGACGACAGGCTCTCGTGGTACGTACGCTCTCGAGTCTCGACAAAGATACTCCGATAGCTAAATACTTATGAGGACCCCTCTCTGAATTCGGATCCCAAGGTTGCCCGTCGGCTGTCGAGGGAAGCCAAGCCAGCTGCCGTGTACTCCTCCGACCTCAAGCGCGCCGCCGAGACCGCGCAAACCATAGCCACAGCCTGCGGCGTATCCTCTGTACGTATGTGGCTGGCGTTCCATCTCGGCTCGTTGCTGCTTGCTGAGTCCATAGATGCGTTTCTTGATCGGCTCATGACATGAGCTGCTTGTTTTCAGCTGGTGCTGGATCCAGCGCTGAGGGAGAGGCACATGGGAGATCTCCACGGCTTGGTGTTTGACGACGCCGTCAGAAGGAGCCCTGAGATCTTCTCTTCTTACTCGAGGACCCAAGAAATCCCGGTAACTTCCATGCTTCCGTCTGAATTTTCTCAGCTGTTCTGCTCTGTTCTGCGACTTCTGGCATGGAAATGATCTTGGCATCGCCGCGAAATGTCTGTTGCATCGCATTCTCCATCTTTGTAGGGTGGTGGGGAGAGCCTCGATCAGCTATCCAAGAGGTGTGTCTCGTACCTGAACACGGTAGCTGAGAAGCACAAGGGTAAGCATCAATCCTCACCCTGACACCACAGATTTTGTCCATGGGCATCGGAACAGTAGCCGCTGAGCAGGAAATATATATATATATATCTGATTTTTGTTTTACTTGTGCTGGCATTGACAGGGGAGCGGGTGATCGTGGTCACCCATGGCGCCAGCACGGAGGAGCTGTGCATACACGCCGACCCGACCAGCCCGGTGCGCGGGAAGCTCTACAACACTTCGATCTGCGTCTTCCGTATCGGCGGCGGCGAATGGATCCTCGAGAAGGCCGGCGACGTCGGCCATCTCGATCAAGGTGAATTCCTCGAGGACGCATTTGGCGGCGATGGCGTATCTGCGTGACGACGTGGTACAGCTGTTTCCCTTTCGCCGACGCATTCATCAGCAATCTACAGTTCAGCCAACATTATTGCACTGCCGTGTTATTTATTCCACCTCGATGGAACCATAAACGATGATAACGCTCACAGGTACGACGTATTTACACTTTGTCCACACGCATTGATCCACGTTGATTCTGTTCTGCATCAATCCTAAAGGAATATGTTGAAAATTTAGTGCCACGTAGGCATAGCCGGTTGTGTGGGCTAGAGCGCTCGCCCACACGACCCGCAGTGCGCGGTTGCCGGCTAGCTGCGCCGTGTGGGCAAACCAGTTCCCTTTCACACAGTCACCACCTAGTTCGTTCGCGTGTGGGTGAACTGCTCTTCGTCCACACGACACTCGTACGGGGATAGATGGCAACTGCAGTTGCGCGTACGTGGCAACCAGGTAAATAAACATGGCAACTATGATTGAACCACATGTGGCAACTGCAGCTGTGCGTACGTGACAACCAGGTAAACACACATGACAAATATGATTAACCATACATGGCAACTATGGTTGAACCACACATGGCTACTAGTTAAACGCACATGGCAACAATTGTTTGACCACCATATGGCAAATAGTTACTCACACACGGCAACTATGGTTTGATTACAAGCGGCAACTACCATAAATTAGACGTGGCAACTATAGTTAACGAAAACAGAGAGAGTTGCCATGCTTTTACAACCACATTTGCCATCCCGGATAACTAAAGTTGCCATTCCCCAGGGCAACTAAAGCGTTATCTCGCGGGTAACTAATGTAGCTACGCCATGACGTGTGGGCATATTTGCTTCGCGCCACACGCGCGGGATGAGGATGAGTAGTACCTGTTTGGCGTGTGGCACGAAGTAGCTGCGCCCACACATGTGGGCAGTTCTAATGTTCGCCATACATGGCCCGTGTGGGCTGCCTCTTGATTATGCCACATACAATGTGTGGGCGGATATCTACCATGTAACGCCCCGGATGTAGCTTTCCATATTCGTAACTCCAACTCCTACCTTTTCCGGAGATGTGTTATTTTATTTTCTTCGTGGTTGGGTTTTTGTCTGGTGTTTTGCATTTTGTTTTTGTTTTGCATCTCGTCTCATAGCATCATCCGCATTGCATCCGCATGTTTTCATAAAACTTGCATCCGTCCCGGTCTCTTAGTTTCTCTCCGTTGTCCGTTCTGAGACCAACCACTCTTGCACGCGCCCGTGGCACGTCCGATTTATTATTTTATAAGTGGCATAAAAATGTTCTCGGAATGGGTTGCAACTTGGCGTGCGATCTTATTATAGTGTAGACAGAGCGCCTGCCAAGTTTCGTCGCATTCGGAGCTCGTTTGATAGCCCAACCATCGATCATAGCAGATCATTGCATTGCGGTACCTTCGTCGGACGTTCGGTCTCCAAACCGCCACGGGCTGCATTCTCTCCTCTCCTCAGCCCAAACCTCTCTCTCACAGCCCACTAATCCTCTTAGGCCCAGCCTGCCTCTCCTCGCGTCCGAACCGCCCGATCGCGTCGGAGGGTCCAAACGACAAAACCCCAACCCTAGCCTCCCGCCTTATATAAACACCCCCATGTCAATTTTGGCCTCCTCCACCTCCCACTGGGTTCTCGCGCCCCAATCATCGGCCGCCGCCGCCCATCGCCGTTTTCCGGCGCGGCCACCACCTCCGCCACTTGGCGCACCCGATTGGTCCGGCCACCACCATCCGGCGCCAGCCACTCCTAGGCCTCCACGTCGCCTCGGCCTCCTCGCGCCGGCCATGGGCCTGTGAAGCCCATCCGCGGCCCCGCCCGGCCGATCTGGGCTGAGGCGCTGCGTCGCGCCGCCGCCCGCCCTGCACTCGCCTCCTTCCCGACCTCTGACGCTCCGCCGCCGCTCCGTCGCCCTGCCTCGCCGCCCGCCCGCCGGCGTCGATCGCCGTCTCCGACCCTCCAGCGATCGCCTCGCCTTCTCTCTCTTCTCTCTCTCCCCATCGCTAACCACCCTGCAGCCTCTTCCTTCGCAGGTCGCCCGCCGCCCGCTTTTCTCGTCGGCCCTCCTCCCACGGATCTGCCGGAATGGATCCGCCATGGCCGGATCCGTCGATCCCCACTGTTCCGTCCGGATCGGCTCCTCTCCGGTCTCCTCGCCTTCCTCGCCTCGCCGGAGGTATGCGGTAGCACCGCCGGCCTTCTTCGACCTACAGGCGGCGCGAGCACACACACACGTGCCTCAGACGTGGGCCCGTCTGGGCCACATCGGCCGCCAAGCCCGGCCAGCCGAACGCCTTGACCTCCTCTGCCTCCCCGAACCGGCCAAGGCCCGATGTGAGCAGCTTCCCCCGCGCCCTGGGCCAGATCTGTTTCGGCCCATGTCATGTTTTTTTTCCCCTGGACGAATTTGCTAAATATCCTGTGCATGCATATTTACAGAAAAATGCCATCATATTAAAGTGTTAATAAGTAATTATCCATGCATCCAAATTAAACATGTCTTATATGTAAAATGATTATAATTTCATCTAGTTTCACAATATGCCACTTTCATCTCATGTTAATATGTTTAAAATGCTGTTTGTTTAAATTTGCTCAAATGCCATGTTAAAATGATTTATTTCATAACTTAATAACCGTAACTCCGAATTTAATAAACTTTATATGTAAATGGGGTGGAAAAATGCCTAGATTAACATGGTACACCTTATTTTCCTGTTTAACAACATTAAAATTGTGTTTAGGGCAGAACAGTACCGAATCTAAAATATGCACATGGGGATTTTCCGGAGTTGTTGTTTTGTTGTTCCGGCCTCATTTAAACTTGCCTAAATAGATAGATTTATTATGCTTCACCTCTTGCCATGTTTAACAACATTTAATATTGTTGGGTACATAACCGAGATCAAACTAAATAATGGATGTGGTGTTTCGTCAATATGCAACTCGTTGCATATTGAGCTCCACTTAACTTGTAGTTTTGTGTGTTGCAGTTTGCCATGCCATGCCTCATTAAACCGGACATGCATCATACTTGGTTGTGCATCATGCCATGATTATGCGATGGTTGTTTACCATGTTGTTTGCTTCTTTCCGGTTTGCTTCTCTCGTTAGCCGGTTCCGTTAGGAGTTGTGAGGATTCGTTAAATCTGCGTCCGTTTGTCTTCTTCATGGACTCGTTCTTCTTCCTTGCGGGATTTCGAGCAAGATGACCGCTACCTCGGATCTCACTACTATCATTGCTATGCTAGTTGCCTCGTTCTTTTCGCTATCTTTGCGCTACCTACTACATGTTTGTCCAGCCATCCCAAATTGCCATGAACCTCTAACCTTTGACACCATTCCTAGCAAACCGTTGTTTGGCTATGTTACCGCTTTGCTCAGCCCCTCTTATAGCGTTGCTAGCTGCAGTGAAGTTGAAGATTTCTCCATGGTGGGCAGGATTTTGGTTGGGATATCATAATATCTCTTATATTATTAATGCATCTATATACTTGGTAAAGGGTGGAAGGCTCGGCCTTATGCCTGGTGTTTTGTTCCACTCTTGCCGCCCTAGTTTCCGTCATACCGGTGTTATGTTCCCGGATTTTGCGTCCCTTACGCGGTCGGGTGATTTATGGGACCCCCGACGGTTCGCTTTGAATAAAACTTGTCCAAAGAAGGCCCAACATTGCCTTTTACCATTTGCCTCACCACCACCTACTTTTCCCTTGGGAGTAATTAACCCAAGGGTCATCTTTATTCAGCCCCGGGCGGTGCTTGTCTAAGTGTTGGTCCGAACAGGGCAGATCAGGGGCCACCTCGGGCAACTCGAGGGCTGGTTTTACTCGAGGGTGACCTATCCGGTGTTGCCTCGAGAACGAGATATGTGCAGCTCCTATCGGGATTGTCGGCAAGATCGGGCGGCTTTTTGGTCTTGTTTTACCATTGTCGAAATGTCTTGATGTAGGGATACCGAGTCCGATCGGAGTGTCTCGGGTGAAGGTCTATTCTTCGATGATCGCGAGAGCTTGTTATGGGCTAAGTTGGGACACCCTGCAGGTATAAACTTTCGAGAGCCGTGCCCGCGGTTATGTGGCGAGATGGGAATTTGTTAATGTCCGGTTGTAGATAACTTGACACTTGATCCGAATTAAAACGCATCAACCGAGTGTGTAGCCGTGATGGTCTCTTCTCGCGGAGTCCGGAAGTGAACACGGTTTCGTGTTATGTTTGGCGTAAGTAGGTGTTCGGGATCACCTCTTGATCATTGCTAGCTTCACGACCGTTCCGCTTGTTCTCTTCTCGCTCTTATTTGCGTTAGCCACCATACTTGCTTAGTCGCTGCCGCAACCTCACCACCTTACCCCTTCCTTTCCCTTTAAGCTTTGTTAGTCTTGATACCCATGGTAATGGGATTCTTTGAGTCCTCGTGGCTCACGGATACTTCAAAACCAGTTTGCGGTGCCTATGTTACCGGCAGGTGATGCAACCAAGCTCAAGGAGGAGCTCGATGCGGATCTTGCCCTTTGTGTTGTTTTGTTCTAGTTGATCAGTAGTGGAGTCCAGTTGGGGTCGATCGGGGACCTTTTGTCGCATTTGGTGTTCTTCTTTTATTTTGGTTCCGTAGTCGGACCTTGATTGTATTTGGATGATGTAATGCTTTATTCATGTATTTGTGTGAAGTGGCGATTGTAAGCCAACTATGTATCTCTTTCCCTTATGTATTACTTGGGTTGTGTGAAGATTACCTCACTTGCGACATTGCTTTCAATGCGGTTATGCCTCTAAGTCGTGCTTCGACACGTGGGAGATATAGCCGCATCGAGGGCGTTATATACCATGCCACATGTGTGGACATTATCAGCGTCCTAAATGATGTACCAAGACAGCGACACCATTATCCAGATTTATAAGTTGGGACACCTATTTTTAGGTCGTCGATTTGATTAGTAAAACACACTCACCCTATAAACATACTTCCTAGACATTTTAGCGCATTTCTAACCGATCCCCTATCTGTGTGTTAGAGGAGTAAAAGGTCGATTTTACTCCTCTAGCGCGCACCTAACAGATCCGAAAAAAGGTTAGTGGAGTAAAAAATATCCTTCGGCGCTTACCTTTCCCTAAATATACTCCGTCTAGAGGCGGTCGAGGATAATTTTTCTTCACGCAAACGCCTCCTTGGGGTCCGCCGTCGACTCACATGAACCTCCCTTGGCCTCGTCGGTGACCCCTGCCTGTACTACTACTGGTACGGCCACTGCATACTGCTACTGCTGCTCGCCACCGATCGGTGCTGCTGATGCCACTGCTCCTCCCCATTGCGTGCTTCTACTGTTGTTGCTCGTTGCCGGCATGGTCACCATGGTCACCACTCGCCGCGGAGGTGCATAACAAGTGTTCAACAAAATGTATGAGCCAAATTTAAGTTTACTCTATTAGAGCATCTCTAGCAAACCCCTTAAAAGGGAGCGTCCCGTAAAATTCCGGTGACTATACGGGCCTGGCCCTTTTTTGGGCCAGACTAGAGCCCGTATAGTCACCCGACACGTAAATATTTATAGTGGCCCGCAAACCACGCCCCCCCACGCAGTATATGTACAAGTTTGCGGTTGGAATACAAGTCGAAACCCTATCGGCGCGTCGCTGCATCCCAATCCCCCTTCTCGTTTTCTCACTGCCGACGACTTCAATTCCCCCTCTCCCCTCTCGATGTGGCGTGGAATGTGGTCGGCGGGCTACGGCGCTGGCGGTGGCAACGACCCCAAGCGGAGGCGGTGCTCACCGCCGACGACGCGAGGAAACGGGCTTCCTGTAGGTATACCAACCATGGGTTATAAAAACCTTCGGTCACCAAAACACAAAACTCATATAATACATATCGTCATCGAACGTTAAGCGTGCGGACACTACGGGTTCGAGAACTATGTAGACATGACCGAGAGGGCACAGAGATACCTCTCCGATACTCGGAGTGACAAATCCTAATCTTGATCTATGCCAACCCAACAAACATCTTCGGAGATGGCCGTAGAGCATCTTTATAACCACCCAGTTACGTTATGACGTTTGATAGCACAAAAGGCATTCCTCCGGTGTCTGGGAGTTGCATAATCTCATAGTCGGAGGAATATGTATTTGACATGAAGAAAGCAGTAGCAATAAAATTGAACGATCATTATGCTAAGCTAACAGATGGGTCATGTCTATCACATCATTTTTCCAATGATGTGATCCCATTCATCAAATGACAACACATGTCCATGGCTAGGAAAGTTAACCATCTTTGATCAACGAGCTAGTCAAGTAGAGGCATACTAGGGACACGTTGTTTTGTCTATATATTCACACATGTATCAAGTTTCTAGTTAATACAATTCTAGCATGAATAATAAACATTTATCATGAATAAGGAAATATAAAATGGCAACTTTATTATTGCCTCTAGGGCATATTTCCTTCATGTCGTACCCTTCATAGGGGTCTGATTCGAGCATGTGTGGTTGTGGATTGCACACCGGGGTGGCCATTCGGAGGATCCTGTCGGCAGATCTGCAAGGTGGAGGCATCTTTGGTTTGATCCGGTCATAATGCTACATATGGTGTCCCTCTCTCCATCATCCATGGTGGCGCGACAGTGTCCAGAAGTGGCGCAACATTGTCCTCTTCTTGTTTTCAAGTGTTTTCTTGACCAACCATCGACAATTAATGTTATGTGGTTGGGGGGTTTATATATCAATATTGTACACTATGGCATATGTGCAACATGCATAAAATGTGGGGAAACATAAGAAACCCGTTTATACGCCCAAGTCGATGAACACACGTGACATGGTGGTTTTACCTAGGTTCAGGCCCCCGAGATGGGTTATCTACGTCCTGTTATGGGTATGTTGATATATGAGGTTACATCTTACAATTATAGGGAAGGGTCTCCTGGGCTTTATATAGGCAGCCCCGATTGCCCCCCCCCCCCACACACACACACATGTTGTGACCTTGTATGGTTACCAACAAGCATATCTCTCCTAACAACCAATATTGAATATGAAAAGTCTATCATCATTTCCTCCGAGTGTCTTTTTCAATGTGTCATGGTGTGGCCCGAGGGTTCGGACACTCGCTAGTCAACCAGCGCTTTCCCTGCTGCTGACTCAAACCCAATGACGATGTGGAGTTCGAGTCATGGTACCGAGCATGGCTCATGACACACCGCCGCCGCGGTGTTTGCTTCTTTAAAAGGTCGTTTGTAATTTTTATTTTCTTTCGAGATTATCTTATAAAAAATTGACACTTATAATATATGATATTTGACCTTTCACATGAAGAAGAATAAAGCTAATAGATTATCCATAATAGAGTTATAATGGATATCTGGAAGCTTCGAGTTCAAGGCCCATTCTTTTGAGCAGTTGTGAAGAATCTCGTCTGGAAAATCTGGCGAAAAGAACTCGATTTGCCTTCCAAAATCTTGAGTGGATTCTGCAGAATCCTAGTGCAACTCAAAATCCTCGAAAAACATAGATTTTCGCAAAATCCTGTGATTCAGTAAGTCCCACCAAAGAAAGCGTTTGAGATATGAGAGTACCCCTATTGGAGGGATAATTTACAGCCAAACGCGCCTTTTGCACGACCGAACGGCCCAAAGAACCGCCGATCCCCACGGCGCTAGCCGCCGCTCCCGCGACGCCGCCAGACGGAGCTCCACCAGCCCGCCACGGCCACCCCATGGCTGCCCAGCCTATACGCCGGTTCTCGCCTCGGGGCGGCCCCTCTCCTCACGACGGCCCGCCTCGCCGCCGCCGGACGGGAACTCCGCTAGCGCCCCTTCTCACGACGCCGCCGGACGGGAGCTTCGTCAGCCTCGCTCCTCGCGACCCCGCTGGACAGGCAGCCCGCCGCCTCTGGTCGCCTCTGGCCGCCCTGCCTAGACGCCCGACGGGAACTCTTCTTCTCTGTCTCGTCTCTCTTCTACCTCTTTATTCTTCCCTGTTTCTCTGTCAACATCTAGGTGAATAGATGGATGGATAGATGCATGTATTGATGAAAAAATGATACTGCTGATGTATTGATGTATGTTTAAATTTGTATCTGTCGCTTGACAATTTCAATTTGGTACTGCTACTTGGTGCTTGGTAATTTTGGTATGGGTTGATGAATAGATGCGCTGATGGTTGTATGTTTTAGATGGAGAAAGTCGGTGGAGCTAAAGCTAAAGTATTAATTCATTAAACATTTTCTGTCTAAGGGCACTACAGACATTTCGCCACACAACTAAATACACAATCTCAAACTAATATTGAATATGAAAAGTCTATCATCATTTCCTCCGAGTGTCTTTTTCAATGTGTCATGGTGTGGCCCGAGGGTTCGGACACTCGCTAGTCAACCAGCGCTTTCCCTGCTGCTGACTCAAACCCAATGACGATGTGGAGTTCGAGTCATGGTACCGAGCATGGCTCATGACACACCGCCGCCGCGGTGTTTGCTTCTTTAAAAGGTCGTTTGTAATTTTTATTTTCTTTCGAGATTATCTTATAAAAAATTGACACTTATAATATATGATATTTGACCTTTCACATGAAGAAGAATAAAGCTAATAGATTATCCATAATAGAGTTATAATGGATATCTGGAAGCTTCGAGTTCAAGGCCCAGTTCTTTTGAACAGATTGTGAAGAATCTCGTCCTGGAAAATCCTGAGCGAAAAGAACTCGATTTGCCTTCCAAAATCTTGAGTGGATTCTGCAGAATCCTAGTGCAACTCAAAATCCTCGAAAAACATAGATTTTCGCAAAATCCCAGGATTCTGGTAAGTCCCACCAAAGAAAATGTTTCAGATATGAGAGTACCCCTATTGGAGGGATAATTTACAGCCAAACTGCCCCTTTTGCACGACCGAACGGCCCAGCAACCGCTCGATCCCCACGAGCGCTAGCCGCCGCTCCGCCCGACGCCGCCAGACGGGAGCTCCACTAGCCCGCCACCGGCCACCCCCTGGCTGCCCAGCCTATACGCCGGTTCTCGCCTCGGGGCGGCCCCTCTCCTCACGACGGCCCGCCTCGCCGCCGCACGGACGGAACTCGCTTAGCGCCCTTCTCACGACGCCGCCACGGACGGAGCTTCGTCGACCTCGCTCCTCGCAACCCAGCTGGACAGCAGCCGCCGCCCTGGTCGCCTCGCCGCCTGCCTAGACGCCCGACGGGAACTCTTCTTCTCTGTCTCGTCTCTCTTCTACCTCTTTATTCTTCCCTGTTTCTCTGTCAACATCTAGGTGAATAGATGGATGGATAGATGCATGTATTGATGAATAAATGGTACTGCTGATGTATTGATGTATGTTTAAATTTGTATCTGTCGCTTGACAATTTCAATTTGGTACTGCTACTTGGTGCTTGGTAATTTTGGTATGGGTTGATGAATAGATGCGCTGATGGTTGTATGTTTTAGATGGAGAAAGTCGGTGGAGCTAAAGCTAAAGTATTAATTCATTAAACATTTTCTGTCTAAGGGCACTACAGACATTTCGCCACACAACTAAATACACAATCTCAAACTAATATTGAATATGAAAAGTCTATCATCATTTCCTCCGAGTGTCTTTTTCAATGTGTCATGGTGTGGCCCGAGGTTGGGACACTCGCTAGTCAACCAGCGCTTTCCTGCTGCGACTCAAACCCAATGACGATGTGGAGTTCGAGTCATGGTACCGAGCATGGCTCATGACACACACCGCCATGGTGTTTGCTTCTTTAAAAGGTCGTTTGTAATTTTTATTTTCTTTCGAGATTATCTTATAAAAAATTGACACTTATAATATATGATATTTGACCTTTCACATGAAGAAGAATAAAGCTAATAGATTATCCATAATAGAGTTATAATGGATATCTGGAAGCTTCGAGTTCAAGGCCAGTTCTTTTGAGCAGTTGTGAAGAATCTCGTCTGGAAAATCTGGCGAAAAGAACTCGATTTGCCTTCCAAAATCTTGAGTGGATTCTGCAGAATCCTAGTGCAACTCAAAATCCTCGAAAAACATAGATTTTCGCAAAATCCCAGGATTCTGGTAAGTCCCACCAAAGAAAACGTTTCAGATATGAGAGTACCCCTATTGGAGGGATAATTTACAGCCAAACTGCCCCTTTTGCACGACCGAACGGCCCAAAGAACTTTCGATCCCCACGAAGCGCTAGCCGCCGCCGACGCCGCCAGACGGAGCTCCACCAGCCCGCCACCGCCACCCCTCGCTGCCCAGCCTATCGCGGTTCTCGCCTCGGCGGCCCTCTCCTCGACGCCCGCCTCGCCGCCGCCGGACGGGAACTCCGCTAGCGCCCCTTCTCACGACGCCGCCGGACGGGAGCTTCGTCAGCCTCGCTCCTCGCGACCCCGCTGGACAGGCAGCCCGCCGCCTCTGGTCGCCTCTGGCCGCCCTGCCTAGACGCCCGACGGGAACTCTTCTTCTCTGTCTCGTCTCTCTTCTACCTCTTTATTCTTCCCTGTTTCTCTGTCAACATCTAGGTGAATAGATGGATGGATAGATGCATGTATTGATGAATAAATGATACTGCTGATGTATTGATGTATGTTTAAATTTGTATCTGTCGCTTGACAATTTCAATTTGGTACTGCTACTTGGTGCTTGGTAATTTTGGTATGGGTTGATGAATAGATGCGCTGATGGTTGTATGTTTTAGATGGAGAAAGTCGGTGGAGCTAAAGCTAAAGTATTAATTCATTAAACATTTTCTGTCTAAGGGCACTACAGACATTTCGCCACACAACTAAATCCACAATCTCAAACTACAATATCAGAAAAGAACTGGGCGGCAAATTCTGTGGGAAGCAGATTCTGTGAGAAATTCTAGAATCTTGATTCTGCAGAATCCACCACGAAAAGAACTGGGCCCAAGTACTCCACTACTCATAATTTGACCATGATTTTATTGTAGCCTTTAGAGCATCTCTAACAGCAGACAAAAAAATAAAGACAATATCTAGGGCTAAAAATTTAGGGCTTTGAGCCGAAAAACAGCTCCAACGGCAGACAAAAAACTGCATGGGACTATTTTTAAATTGTAAGCTAAATTACTACCCTAGACCAAAACATAGGTCCTCTGTACCACAATACCAATACAAAAAATGCAGCCGCCTGAACACCAACTGACCTAAAATACACTCTGGAACCTCGTCCCACTCCGCCTCGGTGCCGACTGATTCTTGCCATCGAACACTCGTCAACGTAGTTGAAGCGGCTCGCGTGCGGTAAGCTTTGCAGTAGCCAAACACAACTAAGAAGATCAAATACGAACAAAATAAATCAACAATAAATAGTTTAATTTTATTATTACAACTCAAACAAATAGTTTATCTTGCAATAGAACAAATAGTTCAACAATACAATATCAAACATACAAATCATGATGCTCTCTAACGGCCATTCCATGTCCACCACTCCTCGATGAGATCCTTCTGAAAATCATCATGTGTTTCAGCACGTCGAATGGCATGATAGGAGGCAACAAAACGGACAACCCTCGCAGCCCTCCGCCGCACTCGCACGGGATGTCCCAAGAGCTCATACTGAGAATAGTCTAAATGTTGGCCACGCTCATTCTCGATGATCATGTTGTGCATGATCACACAAGCGTGTATGATGTACCAAAGTATTTTTTGATCCCAAAATGTAGCCAGTCCTCTCACAATGGCAAATTGGGCTTGTAAAATCCCAAAAATTCTCTCCACATCTTTCCTAGCCGCCGCCTGAGCATTGTGAAAATCAAGATTTTTCTTACCTTCCAATTTTTTCAACGGCTTCACAAATGTTTGCCGCTTTGGGTAGATGCTATCCGCAAGATAGTAGCCATAGTTGTATGTATGGCCATTTGCTACAAACTGCACCGGTGGAAGTTCACCATTTGCAATCTTATTCATCAATGGTGACCGATTAACAACGTTGATGTCATTCAAAGATCCAGGCATTCCAAAAAGAGCATGCCAAATCCAAACCTCTTGATCAGTCACCGCTTCAAGGATTATAGTGGAACCCTTTTTTTGGTCGTGGACTTACCCATGCCATGCCTTAGGACAGTTCTTCCAACTCCAATGCATGCAATCTATTAAGACAAGCATACCTGGGAACCCGTGAGCTTTGTTCACCTCCAAAAGCCTTGCACAGTCTTCAACATTGGGAGATTGCAAATACTCCGGGCCAAACGCTTGCACAGTTCCGACTACGAAGCGCTTGACACACATGATGGCTTGACTCTCACCTATGGCCAAGTGGTCATCAACTAGATCAGCCGGAATACCCTACGCCAACATACGCAAAGCGACTGTCACCTTTTGAAAGGTGCTATACCAGAGCTCTCCGATGGCATTCCTCCTTTGCTGAAAAAACCGATCATGACTCACTAGTTTCTCTGCAATGCGCCTGAACAACTCGGTGCTCGTCCTAAACCGGCGCCGGAAGTACGACTCGGGTTCACGGGATTATCCACAAAATAGTGCCTCATCAATCTGTTGTCGGCATCGATCTTATCCCTCCAAATTTTCTGCCGACCCATAATCGGACCACCGTGCTTCGGTTTTCTATTGATGTGCATAGCTAGGATCATTGCAAGGTCCTGCTCCTCTTCAATATCAAATTCTTCTTCAGAAGAATCATATGACAAACTCATCTACAATGTCGAATTTAAACTGGTCTATAAAACTACAAACAACATGCACCAAATTCATGTAAAAAATGTGAAGTTGAAGCAATACATACCTTGCAAGCCTTTTATCAAACACCTTGTGGGCGCCGAGCGGCAGTGGACGGCCGGGCGCTGTTCGTCGGAGGAGTGTCGCGCGCGAGGGGCGGCGGCGATTAGGGGAGACGAAGGAAGCAGCGGCGGTGCGGGGATAGGCCGGGGAAGCGCCGGAATGGTCACCGGAATGGTGCGGACGGCGGCGTCAGCGCTTGGATTGGGGTAGGTGGAAGTCGCGAGTGGGGCGCTTGAGCATGCAGTGCACGAGAGCGGGCGCAGCAAATAAACGGCGCACAATGGCGTTTCAGGCCGCGCGCGCGGTTATTGAGTCTCCGCTGGAGCTCCCGGAGCGGTTGCGTGCGCGTAAAATACCAAAATTTTCAGTGCGGCGCTTATATAGTGCGGCTGAGATGCTCTTAGGTAGTCCAGCTCAACAAAACCTTTCGGTAAACCTCCAAGCTTTTTTTTGCATGGTAGTACATGTCTCATTCAAATCATAAAGAACAAAGTACAAGTCACGTAAAGACTGACATGACAAAACTGAAAAGATAACAGAACATCCCTGAACTTGACACCAACACCCGTCACCTGCCTCCGGCACCACCACAGCAGCCACCGAAGAAAAGAATGACGAATCACCTCCTCACCCGAGCTCGACGCGGCTCCATCGTTGATATGCAGCTTTACGGACCTTCAAGGTGGCTCACCGAAAGTGAAACCCTTACCGTTGAACGAGTAAGACCGGGGCAACACCCCGGACACGCCATCGAACTCCAAATCTAGCAACCCACCACGACTAAAACGCCGAAGGAGGAAACCATATCTGCCATCCACCAACCACGAGCCCAGCACATGCTCCGTCTTCCAGATGTCGTCGATGCAGATCACAATCTGCATCCGCTCCTGGACTACCTCCCAAGCTCCGCGCCGACGCTGGAGCAAACGTCGTCGCAACGACGGAGCCCGAGGACACAGGTCCACCACGAGGATGCCGCCGCCGCCACGCCATCCTTGCTTGAACAGACTGGTTTCCAAATCCATCCCCAACCATAGGGCCGATGGCCTCGTCAGGGAAGGACCCGAAGAATCTTTATTCAGCGTTGTCATCGTCGCCGCCGAAGTAAAGACGATGAACAACCTAAAAACCTAGACTACGAGAGCGTAAAAACGATCCACACGCGTGGATCCGGCGACCCCCTCACCACCGACGACCGAGGTCGCCGGCGGAGGGGAGCCGCCGGAGAGCGGCGTTGAAAGATCGGCCTCCCCCTTGCGGCGGCTAGGGTTCCAGCCGCCAGGGACGAGAGGAAAACGTATATTTTTAACCTCCAAGCTGTTACGGTAAACGAGGCAGCTGCCAGGCAAATTCAGCGGACGGTTGGATGCAGTCTAGGGAGCATACGACCTCGCCTTTCAACGGCTGAGATGCAGCAGAAAATAGCCGGTGGTCTCTGGAGTTTAAGGCGGCCTCCTGTTCGTCCCGCGCCGCCGCACTGCCTACCTCCTTCGTCCACCCTTCCGGCCTCCTCCTCCCACTGCAGCGGCGGCCGCCGCCTCACCGTTTCATGTCCACGCTCCTCCCCCGCATCACCGCGCTCCCAAGCCGTCGCCGCAGCCACAACCCGATCCCGCCCGCCCTCGCGGAGTCGCTCGCGCGGGTCCTCGCCACCCGCTCCACCAACCCGGCCTGGGCCCGCTCCCTCGCCGCGCTCCTCCCTTCCCCGCTCTCAGACGGCGGCCTCGCCGACGCCGTCGTCTCCCTGCGCGACCCCGACCTCGCCCTCGCGCTCCTCTCCTGGTCCCGCTCCCACTCCGGCAGCCGCCACCATGACGCCGACAAACTCCCGCCGCCCACGCCTATCGCGCATTCCGCCCTCCTCCGCCTCCTCGCCCGCTCCGGCCGCTTCGACGCCGTCGACTCCACGCTCCAGGACATGTCTCTCGCGGGCGTCGCGCCCACGTATGCTTGCCTCGGCGAGCTTGTGGCTGCCTACGCCGACGCCGGGATCGAAACGAAGGCCACCGAGATGTGCGAGCGCGTCAGGGGGCAATATGGAATGCTCCCTGCGGCGATCCACAGCAACTGCCTGCTCAGACTCCTTGTGGAGCGGCGGCAGTGGGACGACGCCCACAAGCTGTATGACGAAATGCTTGCTAAGGAAGGTGGCGCGGATGATTACAGCACATGTGTGATGGTCCGGGGCCTTTGCTTGGAAGGGCGGGTCGAGAAGGGCGTGAGGTTGATTGAGGCGAGGTGGGGAGCAGGGTGCGTGCCAAATGCTGTGTTCTATAATGTCTTGATGGATGGGTATTGTCGACGCGGTGACATGGGCAGGGGACTGTTGCTCTTGGGTGAGATGGAGATGAAGGGGTTATTGCCAACTGTGGTAACATATGGAA
Organism: Aegilops speltoides; assembly: GCA_021437245.1. Lineage (NCBI taxonomy): Eukaryota > Viridiplantae > Streptophyta > Magnoliopsida > Poales > Poaceae > Aegilops > Aegilops speltoides. The sequence continues at coordinate 218,972,736 of CM038145.1, forward strand.
CTCTTATGAGCTGGCTCGGGAGGAAGGGTGATCTTGAGAAGGTTACCTATTTGCTGTCAGAGATGCGGGAAAGGAGACTGTCCCCCAACATCGAGATTTATAACAGTGTCATCGATGCTCTGTGCAAATGCCGGTCTGCACCACAGGCAATGGTAGTCTTGAAGCAGATTTTTGCAACTGGCTGTGACCCTGATGTCATCACTTTTAGTACTTTGATATCTGGGTTCTGCCGGGAAGGGCGTGTTCAAGAGGCTGAGCGTCTGTTGAGGGAGGCCATTAGGAGGGAGGTAAACCCAAATCTATCCAGTTATACTTCATTGATTCATGGCTTATGCATTAGAGGACAAGTGATGGATGCATCCAATTTGCTTATGGAGATGATGGAAAGAGGGTATACTCCTGATGTGGTCACATTTGGAGCCCTGATTCACGGTCTTGTTGTTGCCGGGCAAGTCAGTGAGGCATTACTTGTCCGGGAGAAGATGACAGCGAGACAGCTTCTCCCTGATGCTAACATATATAATGTACTGATTAGCGGCCTATGCAAGAAACATATGCTCCCTGCAGCTAGAAACCTTCTAGCAGAGATGCTCGAGCAAAATGTCCACCCTGATAAATTTGTTTACACCACATTGATTGATGGGTTCATTAGGAACGAGAGTCTTGACGAGGCAAGGAAAGTATTCGAATTCATGGAACAAAAGGGTGTCCACATAGATGTTGTTGGCTATAATGCTATGATAAAAGGATACTGTCAGTTTGGAATGCTGAATGAGGCAATTGTATGCATGAACAACATGAGAAAGGTGAGGTGTATCCCTGATGAGTTTACATATTCCACTCTTATCACTGGCTATGTTAAACAAGGCAATATGGGTGGAGCTCTAAGGTTACTGTGTGAAATGACTAAAAGGAGATGCCAACCAAATGTTGTTACATACTCATCGTTAATAAATGGATACTGCAAGCTAGGTGATACAGATACTGCAGAAGATATATTCGCAAACATGCAACTTGAAGGTCTATTCCCCAATGTGATAACTTATACCATTTTAATTGGTAGCCTGTTTAAAAAAGATAAAGCGATGAAAGCTGCTGCATATTTCGAACACATGCTGATTAATCATTGTGCTCCTAGTGATATTACGTTGCATTGTTTAGTTACTGGTCTCACTAACTGTATGGCTTGTATCGTCAGTTCAAACTGCAGCGGTACTGTTAATATGCATGACAAGGGTGCTCTTTTAGACATATTCAGGGGTTTGGTTAATGGCAAATGGGATCCAGGGAATGCAGCATACAATGCTATTATCTTCAGCCTATGCAGACACAATATGCTTTATAACGCATTGGACATAACAAATAAGATGGCTAACAAAGGCTACTCACCAGACTCTGTCACTTTCATTGCACTTCTTTATGGATTTTGTTCTGTTGGCAAATCAAGGGATTGGAGGAGCATCCTACCTAATGACTTTCGGCCAGATCAACTTGAGATAGCCTCTGGGTACAAAATACTGTTAGATCAATATGTAGCAAAGTCAGTTGGTTGTGAAGTCTCTAGTGCTGTGCGGTTGTATCTTGAAGAATGTAGATCCTTAAAATAAATGGAGCATAAATTTACTTGTTCCTGATATTGTTCCTGGTACTTGCAAATGAGGGATACCACTTATTTGATTTTCAACCTCAGCAAGTGAAGACCAAGAGTAGAATGGTTTGTAAATACCATACCTACAGGACATTTCTGCCAGCACTGGTTATGCATGACTAGGTCTCCAGTAGAAATGGTCTCCCTGAAGGTAATAATCTTGATATCATATTAATATATGACAATAGACCTTGCTTGAATATCCTGTAACAAATTCTTTCTAGGCTGGCATTCCATGAGACCAGGACAATATAGGTTTAGAATTTTAATATTGGACATGCAAAACTGCAAAAATACCACCCTCAGAACACATTGTTAATTTGCAAAAAACTGGCTTTGCATACGTTCTAGTGTACTAATCTTGGGATCACATTTTGCATTTTGGTCAGGTCAGGACAGGAAGATGCCGATTTCACATTCACATCCAAAAGGGATTGTATCTCCTTATAAATATCACCGGGTGATTGCTCTTGATCAAGAAAAAAAACTCAAATTGGCATCTGATGTGACTTTAATTTTCTGGTAAGGTGGATTCTCAAGAAGTGCTCCTGCAGTTAAGCAGGCGAATGGACTGCAAATCAATCGGTAGATCCCACACTTGGGGTTTACAGGGCAGTTGTTCCTGATATCTATTGATATTGGAAGGAGCTCTATGGAACTGCTTTGTCTGTTGGAATTTGGTGTGCACAAACACTTAGCAGTAACAGCAGTAGAATGCTGACTGGTCTTCCATGAGCCTACTGAGTTGCAAGGCAGAACTTGAATTTCTTCCACTGAGCAAATGGAGGTTGCTGAAAGCAACATTTTTTTTTTTGAAACGGAGGCAAAAGCTTTGCCTCATCCTTTAAATAAGAGAGAATAGAGTTTGTTACAAATCACCCACGACACCACATGGATTATTACTCTCGCCATATGAAAGCAACATTTCTCACTAGACCAATACTAGAAATGAACAGAAAACCAGGACAGCTAATTTAACTGAAAGTTTACAGGTAAAAAAATAACTGAAAGTTGCAAGGGTGTCAGGTGTGTTCCTGATCTGGTGAGGCCTGGTGCTCTTTCTCAGAAAATTTCTGATTGGTTCCTGAAAAACTATTGAGTGATGACAATTCTATGAGACATCTAGGTTGGTCATTTCAAGGATTTGTAGCACTTTCGAGTTCACAGCATAGTAATGGCCGGAATAACAGTTAACAGTTAGCGCTATGTCTGGTAACTGTGAATAATATCAACTGATCCAATGCTGTATCATCACTAGCGACTAGTGAAAGCCCAATACATGTAAAAAAAATATTGTAGACACATACAATCACTGCTGCTCAGTATTCATCTGAAATTAATGACCAGTTAAAACATGTATCATCTTTACTGTGGGTATAGGAGTACTATGGTTGAGTTGTTTTATTGTTAATTTTGTAAAAATTTATTGGACACTGATTTGATTGATCAGCTATATGACACAGCCAAACTGGAGCATCCCTTTATTCTGAATAGGAAAATGTACAACAGAATCAAATTACAGACATTTTTTTGAAGTAAAATTACAGACATTATTGTTATAGCCCACTGGCCATTGCCACTGCTCTGAAGATCCAGCACCAACTTGCTCGTCCTACGCTTTCACCCTCCTCCTTATTTGCACAGGGAAGCCGCCCTTCATCCTGAGCGTCACCGAAAGCACGTGCTCTGGCACGCCGCTGCCGGCGTTCTTGCGGACAACGTCGACCGCGAATTCTTCGAGCACACTGGCAGCGATCGACTTCATCTGCACGTAGGCCATCTCCTTCCCGAGGCACGTCCTCGGCCCGGCATGGAACACCGTGTACCGGAACGGGCTCTCCGGCCGGAACGCACCATCATCGCCGAGCCACCGCTCCGGCTTGAACTCGGCGCAGTCCTTGCCCCATATGGCCGCGAGCCGCCCCATGGCGTACGCGCTGTACGTGATGTTCCAGCCGGCCCCAATGTGGGTGCCGTCGGGGAGCGTGTCGTCCGCCGCGCTGGACTGGGAGTCGATCGGCACCGGCGGGTAGAGCCGCATCGACTCGGTGAGCGCGGCGTGCAGGTACTGCATGTCCCGGAGCGCGTCGAACGTGAACGGATCGCCGGGGCGAGTGCCTGTCATGGACCGGACCGAGCGGACCTCGTCGGCGATGCGCGCCACGACGTCCGGCCGGGAGGACACGAGCCAGAAGAACCACGTGAGCGCCGAGGACGTGGTCTCGCGGCCGGCGATCAGGAAGCTGAGGACGATGTCTCGGAGCGCCTCGTCGCCGTGCTCGTCGCTCGCCACGAACCTTGACAGGACGTCGTCTCTGTTTTCTTCCCCAGACGCGCTTTGACGGCGGGAGCGGACGATTTCCATGGCGAACCCATGGACGTCGGCGATGGCCTTCTTCAGGCGGCGCTCTTTGCCGACGTTGAGCCATTTCTTGACCTTCCAGGAGGCCGCGACGGGGTCGAGGAACCGGCTGACGATGAGGTCCTGCGCCTCGCCGAACGCGTGCATGAAGTCCGACTTCCCCTCCGTCAGGGCCCCGCCGTCGGCGAGGCAGCACGGGTCGTGCCCGAACGAGACCATGCAGATGGTGTCGAACGCGAACCGCTCCAGCACGTCCTGCATGTCGAGCACCACGCCGCCGGCCGCGGCGCGTCGCAGCAGCGGGAGCAGCCTGTTCCCGACCTCGGCCTGCACGGAGTCGATGAGGAAGCCGCGGAGCGAGCGCGTGGTGAACTCGAGGCTGGCGTTCTTGCGCTGCCACAGCCACTGCTCCCCGTCGGAGTTGAAGAGGCCGTGGCCGAGGAAGTCGACCAGCATGGAGATGGCGCGCTCGCCCTTGGGGTAGTTGGCGAAGTTGGTACGCAGGATGTGCTCGACGTCGGCCGGGTTGCCGGTGACGATGCCGGTGGTCATCCCGGGAATCCAGAAGCCCATCCTGAGGTCGGGGCTGGCGACGATGAGCTCGGTGGACCACTCGAGGAAGCGGTCGCGGTTCTTGAGGAACGCCGGGAGGTGGCCGAGCAGCGGGTGCCTCCTGAGGCCGTGGGTGGTGGGCTTCTTCTTGGCGAGGCTCCTCGCGATGTGGTAGGAGATGTACAGTACGGGAGGAAGCAGGATGAGTAACAGGGAAGAAGAAGAGGGGAACTCCATTGATTCTGACTTTGATCTTGGCTTTGCTGTTGAACTGTGAATATTTTGATGGAGTGTCCTCTTGGTTTATATATACGCGCCTTGCAGGCAGATTCAAGTTGCACTGTCCAACCCATACTCTATACGTGAAGAGTTCTTTCGCTTTTAAATATGGTTCCAAAGATGAGTCTGGCCATGCCCCATCATCACACATGGCAAGTTGTGATGTGCTTGTCGTCCAAGTCAGGACCTTGCGATGGAGGCAAATGAGGTCAACTGTGACTCCGGATTAGAATAACAAATGTGTCCTGAACGGATGGGCTAATCCATAGCCGTGCTGTTTTTAATTGCGCACCCTCACTTTCAGCAGCAGCTTCCTCCTCTGTCCTGCTCTGTTTCTTCCTCACGAAGAACTGTTGCCTTTGTTGTTCTTTTTTTTGAAAAAGGCGCTTTATTACTTAAAAGGTTTAAGCATTACACCCGGCCTAAAATGCACACAGCCAAACAAAGTTCTCTCGTATGAACAAAAAATAAAAAGGCGGAATACAAAGATAGTGTGTGTATAATGCCTAAAGCGGAGGTGGGCCAATCCTAAGATCATGTTGCCACCCATGTTGGATAAAAGTATCCCTCGCCGTATCCTTCAATCGTGTACACATCTCCGTAAATAGGTTTCGATTCTCCACGCGTTGTAGAGAGGACCATAAACGAAGAGTCCCGGTACATACATAGATAACCTGCATTAGAGAAGTACTTTTATCGTTAAAAACCTTATCATTTCTACATATCCAAAGCGACCAAATAACGGTAAGCGCTCCCACCCTAAGAAGAGTTCTAAACATGTGATCAATCCCATGTAACCAGTTGCCAAATACATTAGCAACACTACGAGGATATAAGCAAGAAGCTATCTGGATGACTGACCATATAGACCGAACCAATTTGCATTGGAAGAATAAGTGTTTTATTGTCTCATCATGATGACAAAAAACACATCACGGACTTCCATGCCAATTCCTCTTGCTAAGGTTATCTTTAGTAAGAATGACTCGGCGACGAAGATACCATGCAAATATTTTATTCTTAAGAGGTATCTTCATCTTCCAGATCTTCTTATTATTATCAACTGGCACATTAGACTGGATTAATGCTCTATACATAGACTTCACTCAGAATTTTCCATTCCCATGTAGGTTCCATCGAAATACATCAAACCCATGTGACAATTGCACCGTGGACACCCGTTGAAGCAGGATGTAGTCTGGGTCCAATTAAATCTCTTCTGAACGTCACATTTGGCGGAAATGATTTCATTACAGTGGCAATAGTATCGCCCTTATGACGCACAATGTTGTATAGAGCCGGATATTGTTCCCAGAGTGTGGCATTTCCTAGCCACTTGTCCTCCTAGAATCTAATTTTTGAGCCGTCCTGAATCGAGAAGGATCCATACGAGAAGAAATATTTCTTCATAGCCATTAGACCCCCCCAAAAGTGAGAATCCCCAGGCTTCCAGTATACTTGGGATACAGCCTTGGAGCCCACATATTTCCTCCTCAGGAGGGTTTGCCATACACCATTTTCGGTCAGTAATTCAAACAACCATTTGCCAAGGAGGGCCCTATTCTTAACCTCAAGGTCATGAATGCCCAACCCGCCTTGGTCTTTGGGATGGCAAACCACACTCCATTTAGCCAGTCGATATTTCTTTCGCTTGCTATCTCCTTGCCAAAAGAATCTTGATCGGAAATAATCCAATCTATGTAAAACTCCATTTGGCAACTGGAAGAAGGAAATCATATATAGTACCATATTACTTAGTACTGAGTTTATGAGGACCAATCTTTGACCCAGAGACAGCAGTTTACCTTTTCAACTGCTAAGTCTTTTTTGCAGCCTCTCCTCGACATGTTTCCATTCAGCATTTGTGAGTCTCCGATAATGTATCGGTATCCCCAAATATGTGATCGAAAACTAGCCCAACCCACATCCGAACAATTCAACGTACAGGTGGGCCTCGTCTTGAGCCTCGCCAAAACAAAACAATTCACTTTTATGAAAGTTGATCTTCAGACCTAAGAGTTGCTCAAATGCTGATAAAATTAATTTCAGATTTTTCGCTTTCTCGAGGTCATGATCCATGAAGAGAATCGTATCGTCGGCATATTGAAGTATAGAGAGACCACCATCAACTAGATGACTTACTACCCCATCAATTTGGCCACCAACCTTGGCCTGCTCACTCATGGCCGCTAGCATATCCGCCACTATATTGAATAGCATGGGTGATATCGAGTCACCTTGTCACAATCCCTTCTTTGTTTGGAAATAGTGTCCATCGTCATCATTGGCCTTAATGGCAACACTACCTCCAGAAACGAAGCTATGGACCATAGCGCACCACTCTGCAGAAAATCCTTTCATTCTGAGAGTCTGTTGAAGAAATGGCCATTTGACTTTGTCATACGCTTTTTCAAAGTCTATTTTGAGTACCACCCCATTCAACTTTTTTTGATGTAATTCATGGACCATTTCATGTAGGATAACAAATCAATCTAGGATGTTTCTTCCTTGCATAAAAGCAGTCTGTGAAGGACGAATCACATGTTCAGCAACCGAATTTAGCCTAATAGTCGCAATGTTTGTGAATATTTTAAAACTAACATTAAGGAGGCAAATAGGTCTATATTGTTGTATCCTTTCAGCCTCATAAGCCTTAGGTAATAAAATAATCTCACCGAAGTTTAAGCGAAACAATTCCAGATGGCCAGCATGTAGGTCGCTAAACAAAAGTAGGAGATCCGACTTGATGACTTCCCAGAAGTTCTGATATAACTCAGCCGGAAGACCATCAGGACCCGGGGCTTTGATGCGGCCTTTGTTGTTCTTGGGATCTATTGGGTTTTCTTGCCATGGGTCGCCGTTGCCAAGGCTATGGTGTCTCTTTTTAGGTTAATCATTTTAGCTACTTTGTAAGTTGACTGGAAATAATATTTGGATCACTCCATTTTCACATGAAGGAAGCAGCCACCAGCTTGCCGGAGAAAAAAAATTGTTCATCATCAGAGTTAGAGAGATGGCCGGGGGAGGCGGCAGCACGGCGGTGGGCAGCGGTTAAGGGGAAAACGGGGCGGCGACACAAGCGCGAGAGCGCTGCCAGCCACTAGTTGTGATGGCTGGCAATTCATGGGGCGGTTGGGGGAGAAGATGAACAGAAGGGTGGATGTTGAAGAAGCCGGTCTTACCATTTATCTTGCATCCAACTGCTCCTAACTAATCCACTGACCTAAATTGTATTTTCAGGCATTTTTGTTTTGGTTCTGCTTTATTTGGTCCCTTCTTGATTATTTTCACATATGTACACTATTTTTTAGTTTTGTTCGCTTGACGGACGTATGTGCAAAGAAAGGAATCCGAAATCGAAGAAAACAGAGACGTAGGTGTAAAGGAAACTTGAAACTAAGCAAAGCAGCCGGCCGGCCGACCCATATATATTTTTCAGTTGCCAAACGAAACAAAGCTGCCGGAGCATATATCTATTTTATTTACAGTTGCCAGCCCATATCGAGAGGTCGCACGGAAAATTAAGGTTCTCTTGAGCGATCAGGAAACAACATACGACAATGCGAAACCTCAAGTGACCTGAATGCCAGTAACTTCTCAATCGGCGCAGACGACGGCAATGAGGGAAACTTTCAAAAGATACAAGCAGGTCACTTGAGGTTTTGCATGGACTTTACACACAATTGACCGTGAACTTTACACACAATTGTGATATCAAATAGTTACATATTAAGTGGTCACGGTCAATGAAATTGCTTAAACATGATTGTTATATGATAAATTTTGTGTGTAAAGTTCATTCCGGAATCACTGGTTGATCAATGAAATTATGATGTCAAATAGTTATTCAGAATCTGGTCGGTGAAATTGCTTAAACATGATTATCAAACCATACATCTATGTTCTGAAGGTTTTAGTTGTACCATCTATATATATTGTTCTTACGCTCACCAAGATCAATCTAGGAGATGAACATCTATGAGAGGAGAGATTGCATCTATATACCCTTGTAGATCGCTAAGCGGAAGCGTTAAGAAATGCAGTTGATGTAGTCGAACGTCTTCGCGATCGAATCACGATCTGTCCCGCGAACTCCCGATCCAAGTGCCGCACGGACGACACCTCCAAGTTCAACGCACGTACGGCTTGATGACGCCTTCACCTCCTCGATCCAGTGAGCGATGGTGAAGTAGTAGCTCGAGTACTCCGGCAACACGACGGTGTGGTGGTGGTGGAATCTCAACAGAGCTTCGCTAAGCACTACCGAGAGAAAAAGAGCTACGAGGGAGAGGGAGGGCAGCGCCGTGGCATAGATGGGTGTGGCTGCCCTCCCTTTACCCCTCTATATATAGGTGGAAGGGGGGAGGAGGAGGCGCCCTAGGGTTTCCCTAGGGGGGCGGCGGCCATAAGACGCTCTCTAGTTGGTCGCTTCCCTGTCTCTTTCTAGCCTTCACTTGTACTAAGCGGGAATACTGCTTGTGCATCCACTTCCATAAACCTCAAAGTTATTCCATATGAGTCCACCATACCTACCTATATGTGGTATTTACCTGTCGTTCTAAGTAAATTTGTATGTTCCAAACTCTAAACCTTCAAATAAAATTCTGTTTTGTATGCTTGAATAGCTCATGTATCAACTAGGGCTGTCTATATCTTCCATGCTAGGTGGGTTACTCTCACGATGAGTGGACTCCGCTCATCATTCACGAGAAAATGGCTGGTAACCGGGATGCCTAGTCCCACATGTTGGGGAACGCAGTAATTTCAAAAAAAAATCCTACGAACACGCAAGATCTATCTAGGTGATGCATAGCAACGTGAGGGGAGAGTGTGTCCACGTACCCTCATAGACCGAAAGCGGAAGCGTTTCAATAAAGAGGTCGATGTAGTCGAACTTCTTCGCGATCCAACCGATCAAGTACCGAACGCACGACACCTCCGCAATCTGCACACGTTCAGCTCGGTGACGTCCCTTGAACTCTAGATCCAGCTGAGGCCGAGGGAGAGTTCTATCAGCACGACGGCGTGGTGACGGTTATGATGAAGTTATCGACGCAGGGCTTCGCCTAAGCACTACGACGATATGACCGAGGTGGAAAACTGTGGAGGGGGGCACCGCACACGGCTAAAGATCAACTTGTGTGTCCTTGGGGTGCTCCCCTCCCCCGTATATAAAGGAGGAAGGGAGGAGGCGGCCGGCCTAGGGGGCGCGCCAAGCATAGGGAGAAGGAGAGAAGGATTCCCTTTCCTATTCGGAGTAGGAGAGAAGGAAAGAGAGGGGGAGGGAGAAGAAAAGGGGGGCTGCGCCCCCACCCCTTGTCCAATTCATTTTGGGCAGGGGGAGGCGCGCGCCACCTCTTGGCCCTTCTCCCCTCTCTCCACTAAAGCCCAATAAGGCCCATTACTTCTCCCGGTGAATTCCCGTAACTCGCCGGTACTCCAAAAAATACCCGAATCACTCGGAACCTTTCCGATGTCCAAATATAGCCTTCCAATATATCGAACTTTACGTCCCGACCATTTCAAGACTCCTCGTCACATCCGTTATCTCATCCGGGACTCCGAACAAACTTCGGTCATCAAATCACGTAACTCATAATACAAATCGTCATCGAACGTTAAGCGTGCGGACCCTACGGGTTCGAGAACTATGCAGACATGACCAAGACACATCTCCGGTCAATAACCAATAGCGAAACCTGGATGCTCATATTGGCTCATACATATTCTACGAAGATCTTTATCGATCAAACCGCATAACAACATACGTTCTTCCCTTTGTCATCGGTATGTTACTTGCCCGAGATTCGATCGGCGGGATCGTCATATCTAGTTCAATATCGTTACCGACAAGTCTCTTTACTCATTCCATAATGCTTCATCCTGCAACTAACTCATTAGTCACATTGCTTGCAAGGCTTATAGTGATGAGCATTACCGAGAGGGCCCAGAGATACCTTTCCGAAACACGGAGTGACAAATCCTAATCTCGATCTATGCCAACCCAACAAACACCTTCGGAGACACCTGTACAACATCTTTATAACCACACATTTACGTTGTGACGTTTAATAGCACACAAGGTGTTCCTACGGTATTCGGCAGTTGCATAATCTCATAGTCTGAGGAACATGTATAAGTCATGAAGAAAGCAGTAGCAATGAAACTGTAATGATCATTATGCTAAGCTAAAGAATGGGTCATGTCAATCACATCATTCTCCTAATGATGTGATCCCGTTCATCAAATGACAACACATGTCTATGGTCAGGAAACATAACCATCTTTGATTAACGAGCTAGTCAAGTAGAGGCATACTAGGGACACTATGTTTTGTCTATGTATTCACACATGTACTAAGTTTCCGGTTAATACAATTCTAGCATGAATAATAAACATTTATCATGAAATAAGGGAATAAATAATAACTTTATTATTGTTTCTTGGGCATATTTCCTTCAGTCCCCCAGTTGCACTAGAGTCAATAATCTAGTTCACACCGCCATGTGATTTAATACTAATAGTTCACATCTGTATGTGATTAACACCCATAGTTCACATCGCCATGTGACCAACACCCAAAGGGTTTAATAGAGTCAATAATCTAGTTCACATTGCTATGTGATTAACACCCAAAGAGTACTAAGGTGTGATCATGTTTTGCTCATGAGAGAAGTTTAGTCAATGGGTCTGACACATTCAGAGCCGTATGTATTTTGCAAATATTCTATGTCTACAATGCACTGCATGGAGCTACTCTAGCTAATTGCTCCCACTTTCAATATGTATCCAGATTGAGACTTAGAGTCATCTGGATCGGTGTAAAAGCTTGCATCGACGTAACTCTTTACGCTGAACTCTTTATCACCTCCATAACCGAGAAATATTTCCTTAGTCCTCACTAAGGATAATTTTGACCGCTGTCTAGTGATCTACTCTTAGATCACTATTGTACCCCCTTGCCAAACTCATGGTAAGGTGCACAATAGGTCTGGTACACAGCACACCATACTTTATAGAACCTATGACTGTGGCGTAGGGAATGAGTTTCATTCTCTTTCTATCTTCTGCCGTGGTCGGGCTTTGAGTCTTACTCAACTTTACACCTTGTAATACAAGCAAGAACTTCTTCTTTGACTGGTCCATTATGAACTCTTTCAAAAAACTTGTCAAGGATGTATTCATTGAAAAATCTTATCAAGCGTCTTGATCTATCTCTATAGATCTTGATGCCCAATATATAAGCAACTTCACTGATATCTTTCTTTGAAAGTCTCCTTTATGCTTTCTAGAAAATTCTACGTCATTTACGATCAACAATATGTCATTCACATATACTTATCAAAAAGGTTGTAGTGCTCCCACTCACTTTCTTGTAAACACAGGCTTCATCGCAAGTCTATATAAAATTATATGCTTTGATCAACTCATCAAAGGGCTTGCACCAGTCCATAGATGGATCGCTGGAGCTTGCACACTTTGTTAGCACCCTTTGGATCGACAAAACCTTCTGGTTGCATCATATACAACTCTTCTTCTAGAAATCCATTCAGGAATGCAGTTTTGACATCCATCTGCCAAATTTCATAATCATGAAATGCGGCAATTGCTAACATGATTCGGACAAACTTAAGCATCGCTACGGGTGAGAAAGTCTCATCGTAGTCAACTCCTTGAACTTGTCGGAAACCTTTTATGACAAGTCGAGCTTTGTAGATAGTAACACTACTATCAGCGTCCGTCTTCCTCTTGAATATCCATTTATTCTTAATGGCTTGCCGATCATCGGGCAAGTCCATCAAAGTCCACACTTTGTCCTCATACATGGATCCCGTCTCAGATTTCATGGCCTCAAGCCATTTCGTGGAATCTGGGCTCATCATCACTTCCTAATAGTTCGTAGGTTCATCATGGTCTAGTAACATGTCTTCCAGAATTGGATTTCTGTACCACTCTGGTGTGGATCGTACTCTGGTTGACCTACGAGGTTCGGTAGTAACTTGATTTGAAGTTTCATGATCATTATCATTAGCTTCCTCACTAATTAGTGCAGGAATCACTGGAACTGATTTATGTGATGAACTACTTTCCAATTGGGGAGAAGGTACAATTACCTCATCAAATTCTACTTTCCTCTCACTCACTTCTTTCGAGGGAAAACTCCTTCTCTAGAAAGTATCCATTTTTAGCAACGAATATCTTGCCTTCGGATCTGTGATAGAAGGTGTACCCAACAGTTTCTTTTGGGTATCCTATGAAGACGCACTTCTCCTATTTTGGGTTCGAGCTTATCAGGTTGAATCTTTTTCACATAAGCATTGCAGCCCCAAACTTTAAGAAACGACAACTTTGGTTTCTTGCCAAACCACAGTTCATAAGGCGTTGTCTCAACGGATTTCGATGGTGTCCTGTTTAACGTGAATGCAGCTGTCTCTAATGCCTAACACCAAAACGATAGTGGTAAATCGGTAAGAGACATCATAGATCACACCATATCCAATAAAGTGCGGTTATGACATTCAGACACACCATTACGCTGTGGTGTTCCAGGTGGTGTGAGCTGTGAAACTATTCCACACTATTTAAAATGAAAGTCAAACTCGTAAATCAAATATTCTCCTCCACGATCAGATCGTAGAAACTTTATTTTCTTGTTATGATGATTCTCCACTTCACTCTGAAATTCTTTGAACTTTTCAAATGTTTCAGACTTGTGTTTCATTAAGTAGATATACCCATACCTGCTCAAATCATCTGTGAAGGTCAAAAAATAACGATACCCGCCACGAGCATCAACACTCATTGGACCGTATACATCGGTATGTATTATTTCCAATAAGTCACTAGCTCGTTCCATTGTTCCGGATAACGGAGTTTTAGTCATCTTGCCCATAAGGCACGGTTCACAAGCATCAAATGATTCATAATCAAGTGATTCCAAAAGTCCATCTTTATGAAGTTTCTTTATGCGCTTTACACCGATATGACCCAAACGGCAGTGCCACAAATAAGTTGCACTATCATTATCAACTTTGCATCTTTTGGCATCAATACTATGAATATGTGTATTACCACGACCGAGATTCAATAAACCATCGACATTGGGTGTATGACCATAGAAGGTTTTATTCATGTAAACAGAATAGCAATTATTCTCTGTCTTAAATGAATAATCATACTGCAATTAACAGGATCTAATCATATTCATGCTCAACGCAAACACCAAATAACATTTATTTAGGTTCAACACTAATCCCGAAAGTATAGGGAGTGTGCGATGATGATCATATCAATCTTGGAACCACTTCCAACACACATCATCACTTCATCCTCAACTAGTCTCTATTTATTCTGCAACTCCTGTTTTGAGTTACTAATCCTAGAAACCGAACAAGTATCAAATACCCAGGGAGTACTACGAGCACTAGTAAGGTACACATCAATAATATGTATAACAAATATACCTTTTTCACTTTGCCATCCTTCTTATCCGCCAAATATTTGGGTCAGTTCCACTTCCAGTGACCATTTCCTTTGCCGTAGAAGCACTCAGTTTCAGGCTTAGGTCTAGCTTTGGGCTTCTTCATGGGAGTGACAACTTGCTTGCCATTCTTCTTGAAGTTCCCTTTCTTTCCCTTTGCCCTTTTCTTGAAACTAGAGGTCTTATTTAATCATCAACACTTGATGCTCTTTCTTGATTTCTACCTTCGTCGATTTCAGCATCACGAAGAGCTCGGGAATCGTTTTCTTCATCCCTTGCATACTATACTTCATCACGAAGTTCCAGTAACTTGGTGATGGTGACTAGAGAACTCTGTCAATCACTATCTTATGTGGAAGATTAACTCGCACTTGATTCAAGTGATTGTAGTACCCCAGACATTCTGAGCACATGCTCACTAGTTAAGAAATTCTCCTTCATCTTTTAGGCAAAGTACTTGTTAGAGGTATCATAACTCTTGACATGGGCATGAGTCTGAAATACCAATTTCAGCTCTTGGAACATCTCATATGCTCCGTGACGTTTCAAAAACGTTTTTGAAGTCCCGGTTCTAAGTCATATAACATGGTGCACTAAACTATCAAGTAGTCATCATACTGAGCTAGCCAAACGTTCATAACGTCTGCATCTGCTCCTGCAATAGGTCTGTCACCAAGCGGTGCATCAAGGACATAATTCTTCTGTGTAGCAATGAGGATACACCTCAGATCATGGACCCAGTCCGCATCATTGCTACTATCATCTTTCAACTTAGTTTTCTCTAGGAACACATATAAAAACATAGGGAAGCTATAATGCGAGCTATTGATCTACAACATAATTTGCAAAATACTATCAGGATTCATGATAAATTAAAGTTCAATTAATCATATTACTTAAGAACTCCCACTTAGATAGACATCCCTCTTGTCATCTAAATGATCACATGATCCAAATCAACTAAACCATGTCCGATCATCACGTGAGATGTAGTAGTTTTCAATGGTGAACATCACTTATGTTGATCATATCTACTATATGATTCACGCTCGACCTTTCGGTCTCCAGTGTTTTGAGGTCATATCTGCTTATGCTAGGCTCGTCAAGTTTAACCCGAGTATTCCGTGTGTGCAAAACTGGCTTGCACCCGTTGTATGTGAATGTAGAGCTTATCACACCCGATCATCACGTGGTGTTTCGGCACGACGAACTGTAGCAAAGGTGCATACTCAGGGAGAACAGTTATACCTTGAAATTTAGTAAGGGATGCTACCGTCGTACTAAGCAAAATAAGATGCATAAAAGATAAACATCACATGCAATCAAAATATGTGACATGATATGGCCATCATCATCTTGTGCTCATGATCTCCATCACCGAAGCATTGTCATGACCTCCATCATCACCGGCGCGACACCTTGATCTCCATCGTAGCATCGTTCTTGTCTCGCCAACTATCTTTACTATGACTAAAGTAAAACAATTACATGGCGATTGTATTGCATACAATAAAGCGACAACCATATGGCTCCTGCCAATTGCCGATAACTTCGTTACAAAACATGACCAGCTCATACAACAATTTATATCACATCATGCCTTGACCACATCACATCACAGCAAGCCCTGCAAAAACAAGTTAGACATCCTCTACTTTGTTGTTGCAAGTTTTATGTGGCTGCTATAGGATTCTAGCAAGAACCGTTCTTACTACACATCAAAACCACAACGATTTTTCGTCAAGTGTCACTACTAGGGAAAAGCCTATACACAGAATCTTACCAGCAACGCTCCTCAAAATACCACGCTACTGCTATTTAGCAGCAGTGCGTGTTATCAAAAAACGCTGCCGACGGGGAAAATAGCGATGGCGTGTCCACCGCAAACCGCGCCATCGCTATAATTGCCATGACCTCGCCCCCCTCTAGTTATAGCGATGGCGCACTATCTTGAACAGCGCTACTGCTATAGAAGTTAGCAAGCAGCAGCGCTTCTAGGAAAACCGCCATCGCTAAGGTCAGCCCACAAGTTTAGTCCCACCTCGCTCCGTGAGCAGGTGTTTACCACCTTAAATATGTTATTTCAAACTACCACAACCAGTTGGTCTTCTTGAACTCTATGTGTAAAATTTGTGGCATAATATGAGTCCTCTCCGGTTCCTACCGGAGGGGACTCATATTGACAATTCAGATTGTACACAAAAAGATCATTGATGGCCAATGTATTTTGCATTGATGTATTTTTGTATAGTTACACTTAGCAAGAGCGGTTTATATGCAAAGCGCCATCGCTATTCAGATAGCTATAGCGCATTTTGGCAAACGCGCTACAACTATCCCTACCTTATCCCCACGCCGCACGACCGCCCTCACTCACACTCTCACTCTCGCCCACAGAATCGCTAAATGCGTCAGGCGTCGCCGCCGCCGCTGCCTTCGTCCGTCCGCCAAGGTAATCCCTCCTTCCGTCCCTCCTCCTCCTCCTCGCACATCCTCCTCCTCCTGCGCCACCCTCCTCCTCCGCCCGCCCTCCTCCTCCTCTCTGGCCGCCTCCTCCTCCTCCGTCAGCCCTCCTCCCACCGCCCTCGACCTCGCCGCCCCTAGCTACCTCTCCGTCGCCCCCCACCCCCTGCCACTAGTTAGTACTAGATTTAGTAGTAGTAGATGTTAATTTAGGGTTCATAGCTAGTACTAGATGTTGCTTAGTTAGTACTAGATTTTTAGTAGTAGTAGTTGTAGTTGAACTACTTTAGTTGTAGTTGAACTAGTTTAGTAGGTAAATTAATAAACTAGTTGAATTAATAGAACTAATGTATTTTTAGTAAGATAATTAATATAACTAGTTGAACTACTTTATTTTTAGAAAGAACTAGTTTTTTTCTATTTATAGTAAGTTTATATTTAGTAAGAACTAGTTGAATTAATAAAACTAGTTGAACATGTCATATTTGTTGTTATTTTTAGTTTAAGCAATTATTCGTGATGTATTAGTGATAACTTATATGGTTTGGTGACCACCGTCGTCCCGTCACCAACCCCTCCGACATCCCGTCGTCGTCCGACCACCGACCCCTCCGACATCGAGGTGAGACCAGCCAAATATCCTTGTATATCTTGTGTTGTTGCTCAAATAGGATATGTGGTTGCCCAAGTGGCCGTTCATGTTCAGTTTACATCTCCGAGTGGCCTATGTTTTGTTGGAGTGTTGATTAATTTTTGTTCTGGCAAATTTTCAGGCGCTCGATATGTCCTTTTTTAGCAAAGGTCATGCCGGATTTTTTCGTGAATTCTGGCATGACTTGTGCTAGAATATGTACAAGTTTAATCTTTGAATTATGATTGTAGGAAATGTCGTACTCGGACGACGACAGTCTCCCGGGGGAGTGTAGTTGGTGCCACGACGATCGAGGTATATGCGACAGGTTCGTTCGGCTGGACGAAGATCGGCGCTTCAGCATTAAGCTCGAGGAGACCTTTGATTGTGAAACGGTACGCAACAACGACAAGTGTTTTTTTCGTAATTAAGCATGACTTCAACTATTTCAACATCTAATTTTCATATTTTACAATTCGACTAGCTTATCCCATGCCATGCAAGACGCTATGTCTTGGAGAGGATGGGTTTTGAAGACCATGAAAATTTTGAAACAAAGAAAATACACCTAAGGACCCATCATGATATGGATTTTGAAGTAAATCTGTGCAATGCTCAGAGCGTAACCCATTTTGGTTGCCAAAATTGGGAAGCACTTTGCAAAATGTATGGTCTTTATGAGGGTATGATTGTCACCATGGATCTTGGTGATCCTGACATCGAGCAAGACAATATGGACATTTGGGTCCTTGTTGATACGCTTCCGATTGTACCGCTATGTGAGTTTCTCAAACATAGTTATTAACTAATTTATATTGTTTATTTCAAAATAGTTGATAGCTTATTTCCATTGACAGCTTATTTTTATTCTTCAAAGACTGTGCGGAAGATGGTAGATAAAACCCACTACACCGATGGCACCGAATTAACGATAAGGAGAAAAATCATCGATCGCATTTTGTACTCTTCTTGAGAATTACAATGACTATTATCGAACTCCTCCAAATTATGGTGAATACGTGCCACTAGTGCATGTGTTGAGCCATGGTAACTTCTCTGGAGATACCACGTAAGATATTTTACTATTACGACATCATGCATCTTTTGCATACTTCTAAAACTAGTACATCATTGCTAACTACGGTTATTATTATGTTTTTCAATGTAAACTCCCGATGGATTGTGTGCCTCATCCGATGTCTCTACATGGTCGCCTCTCGATTCGAACATACCGCCTGTAAATCCACTGAGCTCACTGTGCATATCGGATTTCTAAAACCCGTGAACACATGTTCATCAAAGAATGGAAGAAATGTATGGACATTCGCAAGGAGGTTCTTGGAAGTAACATTCAGCTAAAGGCAAGAATTGGAGACAGGCTAATCTCCATTCTCCATAATGGAGAGTCGGGGCTATCTTGTTTTTGCTATTTTACCTTAGAAAATGTAGTAGGTCTTAATCGAATGTAATAGGTCCTATGAGGTACAATATGTTTATTATGTGGTAATGTGTTAGAGTTGATAATGAGGAGTACTTGTGATTACGACTAGTGACCAATTTGCTATGTGATGTCATTGATGAAAACGATGATCTTGAGGAGGTGTTATATGACAATGATGTATTATGATGATAAGTTGTTAATGATATGATGATGATGATGATGATATTATTATATCATTGGGTGAAAGAATCATGATTAGTTTCAAGTGTATGGACATCCACTTGAAACTAGTCCATTCTTTCACCCCATGATGTAATAACTCATTATGATGTAAAACAATCTCTAAATTCCTGTTGTATGAAAACTTGTGTAAAGGTGTATGAATACAACATGAAATAAAAAAGAAATAAAATACTAAATAATAGTAGTAGCGCGGACTATGTAGACATGACCGAGACACATCTTCGGTTAATAACCAATAGCGGAACCTGGATGCTCATGTTGGCTCCTACATATTCTATGAAGATATTTATCGGTTAAACCGCATAACAACATACGTTGTTCCCTTTGTCATCGGTATGTTACTTGCCTGAGATTCGATCGTCGGTACCATCATACCTAGTTCAATCTCGTTACCGGCAAGTCTCTTTACTCATCCCGTAATGCTTCATCCTGCAACTAAATCATTAGTCACATTGCTTGCGAGACTTATAGTGATGAGCATTACCGAGAGGGCCCAGAGATACCTCTCCGGAACACGGAGTGACAAATCCTAATCTCGATCTATGACAACCCAACAAACACCTACGGAGACACATGTAGAGCATCTTTATAATCACTCATTTACATTGTGACATTTGATAGCACACAAGGTGTTCCTCCGGTATTCGGGAGTTGCATAATCTCATAGTCTGAGGAACATGTATAAGTCATGAAGAAAGCAGTAGCAATGAAACGGTAACAATCATAATGCTAAGCTAATGAATGGGTCATGGCAATCACATCATTCTCCTAATGATGTGATCCCGTTCATCAAATGACAGCATATGTCTATGGTCAGGAAACATAACCATCTTTGATTAACGAGCTAGTTAAGTAGAGGCATACTAGGGACACTATGTTTTGTCTATGTATTCACACATGTACTAAGTTTCCGGTTAATACAATTCTAGCATGAATAATAAACATTTATCATGAAATAAGGAAATAAATAATAACTTTATTATTGCTTCTAGGGCATATTTCCTTCACCATGCTCAAATCAAATCAAAATAATTGCAAACAAAACTCCCCTAGGATTGTTGTTAGTTGGACGGTACCCTTTGTTTCGGACCAGCCGTGGAATGTGCTTGTTGGTGGTGGTGGGGGGGGGTATAACTTTACCATTCTGTTTGGGAACCACCTATAATATATGTAGCGTGGAAGATATCGAGATCTCTTGGTTGTTATGTTGACAATGAAAGTATGCCACTCAAAATATTATTTATCTCTGTTTAAAAAACTCGAGCTTTGGCACCTCTGCAAATCCCTGCTTCCCTCTGCGAAGGGCCTATCTATTTACTTTTATACTGAGTCATCATCCTCTTATAAAAAGCACCAGTTGGAGAGCACCACTTTCATTTGTATGCATTGTTATTAATTGATATTGAGTATGACTGTGACTGGATCTCTTCACCATGAATTACAATGTCTAGTCAATCCTTGATCTTCTGCTCTGCATTTATGTTTTGCGGTCTCAGAGAGGGCTAGCGAGATACCATCTTGTTATAGCATATCATGATATTTTTGAGAAAGTGTTGTCATCCGGGATATATTATCATTACTCGCTAGTTGATTATGCCATTGATATGAGTAAACGTGAGACCTAAATGTTATTTTGAATATGGTTAGTTCATACTTTGATGAAAACTTGAATGCTGGCTTTACATATTTGCAATGACAAGATCAAACAGAATTTGTCCAAGTTTTTCTTTATCACTTTCAGTTTGTCAACTGAATTTCTTGAGGACAAGCAAAGGTTTAAGCTTGGTGGAGTTGATACGTCTCCAACGTATCTACTTTTCCAAACTCTTTTGCCCTTGTTTTGGACTCTAATTTGCATGATTTGAATGGAACTAACCCGGACTGACGCTGTTTTCAGCAGAATTGCCGTGGTGTTATTTTTGTGCAGAAATAAAAGTTATCGGAATGACCTGAAACTTCATGGAGTCACTTTTTGGAATTAATAAAAAATATTGGCGAAAGAATCAGCAGAAGGGGGCCCACACCCTAGCCACCTGGGTGGGGGCGCGCCCTCCTGCCTCGTGGGCCCCCTGGACCTCCACTGACCTCAACTCCAACTCCATATATTCACATCCGGCGAGAAAAAATATCAGAGACAAGGATTCATTGCATTTTACGATTCGGAGCCGCCACCAAGCCCTGTTCTTCCTCGGGAGGGCTGATCTGGAGGTTGGGGCTCTGGAGAGGGGAATCCGTCGCCATCGTCATCATCAACCATCCTCCATCACCAATTTCATGATGCTCACCGCCGTGGGTGTGTAATCCCATCGTAGGCTTGCTGGGCGGTGATGGGTTGGATGAGATTTACCATGTAATCGAGTTAGTTTTGTTAGGGTTTGACCCCTATTATCCATTATGTTCTAAGATTGATGTTGTTATGACTTTGCCATGCTTAATGCTTCTCACTAGGGCCCGAGTTCCATGATTTCAGATCTGAACCTATTATGTTTTCATGAATATATGAGTGTTCTTGATCCTATCTTGCAACTTATAGTCACCTACTACGTGTTATGATCCGACAACCCCGGAGTGACAATAGTCGGGACACTTCCCAGTGATGACCGTAGTTTGAGGAGTTCATGTATTCACTAAGTGCTAATGCTTTGGTCAAGTACTCTATTAAAAGGAGGCCTTAATATCCCTTAGTTTCCATTAGGACCCCGCTGCCACGGGAGGGTAGGACAAAAGATGTCATGCAAGTTCTTTTCCATAAGCACGTATGACTATATTTGGAATACATGCCTACATTATATTGATGAACTGGAGCTAGTTCCGTGTCATCCATGTTATAACTGTTGCATAATGAATGCCATTCGACATAATTATCCATCACTGATCCATTGCCTACGAGCTTTTCACATATTGATCTTTGCTAAGTTACTTCTCCGTTGCCATTGTTACGATTGCTACAAAACTGCTATTGTTACCTTTGCCACCGTTACCGTTACTTCCATACTACTTTGCTACTAAATACTTTGCTGCAGATATTAAGTCTTTCAGGTGTGGTTGAATTGACAACTCAGCTGCTAATGCTTGAGAATATTCTTTGGACCCCCTCGTGTCGAATCAATAAATTTGGGTTGAATACTCTACCCTCGAAAACTATTGCAACCCCCTATACTTGTGGGTTATCAAGACCTTTTTCTGGCGCCGTTGCCGGGGAGCATAGCTCTATTCTCTGAGTCACTTGGGATTTATATCTGTTGATCACTATGAGGAATCTGAAAGACAACAAAACCAAGATCTATCCCTCAACTACGAGGGGAAGTAAGGAACTGCCATCTAGCTCTGCACTTGATTCACCTTCTGTTTTGAGTAAACTTGCGACACCTACACCTCCTATTGATTCTGATATGTTGCATGTTATTGATGATGCCACTTCTGCTATGCATGATGCTTATGATGATACTACTTCTCTGCTTGATAATAATGTGCCACTAGGTGAATTTCTTAATGAACAACTTGCTAGGGTTAGAGAGAATGAAATTACTGAAACTGATGATATTAATGAAAGTGATGATGAAGATTCTCCCCCTAGATATGAATTGCCTATTGTACCTGAAGGTTATGTTATTGATAAGGAAACTGCTAGAGACTTCTTTGCTTGCAATGATAGATATGATCTTAAGAAACTTTTAGCTAAGCTGAAAGAAAAGTCTTTTAGTGCTAGAATGAAATATGATCCTACTTTTGCTACTTCACTTATCTGTGTTACTAATAAGGATTATGAATTCTCTATCAAACCTGAGTTAATTACTTTGGTTGATCTGATCCTTTCTATGGCTATGAATCTGAAACTGTTATGGCACATCTTACTAAATTAAATGATATAGCCACCCTATTTACTAATGAGGGAAAAAAAAATCTCTATTACTATATTCTTAAATTTTTTCCTTTCTTGTTAAAGGGTGATGCTAAGATATGGTTTAATTCTCTTGCTCCTGGTTGTGTGCGTAGTCCCCGGGATATGATTTATTACTTCTCTGCAAAATATTTTCCCGCTCATAAGAAACAAGCTGCGTTGCGGGAAATATTTAACTTTGTGCAAACTGAGGAAGAGAGTCTCCCACAAGCTTGGGGGAGGCTTCTCCAATTATTTAATGCTTTTCCTGACCATCCTCTCAAGAAAAATGAAATACTTGATATCTTTTATAATGGACTAACCGATGCTTCCAGAGACCACCTGGAAAGTAGTGCGGGTTGTGTTTTCAGGGAAAGAACTGTTGAGCAAGCTGAATTGCTATTGAATAATATATTGAGTAATGATAATGATTGGATGCTCCCTGAACCAATTCCTAAGCCAACTCCGAAGAAAAGGGGTATTCTATTTCTCTGTCCTGAAGATATGCAAGAGGCAAAGAAATCTATGAAAGAAAAAGGTATTAAGGCTGAAGATGTTAAGAATTTACCGCCTATTGAAGAGATACATGGTCTTGATAACCCGACATAGGTAGTAAAGGTAAATTCTCTCTATAGATTTTATAAGGGTGATATCCCATATACTAAGTTTGCTAGTCAATCCTTGGACGAGTTTGATAATTTTATTGTTAAACAAGAAAACTTCAATGCTTATGTTGGTAGACAATTGAAATGTAATGCTTATATGGTTGAACACTTGAGTGACTATATGCCTAGAGTTAAAAGTGATCTTAAGCTTATTAGTAAACATGCTTCCATGGTTACGACTCAAGTAGAGCAAGTACTTAAGGCACAAGATGATTTTCTCAATGATTTGAATAATAAGAATAATGATAATGTTGTTAGAGTTATGACTAGAGGTGGCAAAATGAGCCAGGAACCTTTGTATCCTGAGGGCCATCCTAGGAGAGTTGAGCAAGATTCTCAGAGAATTAATACTGATGTACCTAGTCCTACTAATAAAAAGAAAAGAATACCGATAGGACTTTGCATGCTTCTAGTGAACCTGTTATGCACACACCTGAGAATCCTAATGATATTTCTATTTCTGATGCTGAAACACAATCTGATGATGAACAGGAACCTAGTGATAATGTTAATGATGATGTTCATGTTGCTGCTCAACCTAGTAATGATAATGATGTAGAGATTGAACCTGCTGTTGATCTTGATAACCCACAATCAAAGAATCAATGTTATGATAAGAGAGACTTGTTGCTAGGAAGCATGATGAGGATTTTGAGCGCTTTGCTGAAATGATTAGACCTATCTTTTTGCGTATGTGTTTGACTGATATGCTTAAAATGCATCCTTATGCTAAGTATATGATAGATATTGTTACAAATAAAAGAAAGATACCGAAAGCTGAAATTTCCACCATGCTTGCTAATTATAACTTCAAGGGTGGAATAGCAAAGAAACTAGGAGACCCAGGAGTACCAACTATACCATGCTCCATTAAAAGAAACTATGTTAAAACTGCTTTATGTGATCTTGGAGCCGTTGTTCATGTTATGCCTTTCTCTTTATATCGTAGACTTGATTTGAATAAGTTGACACCTACTGAAATCTTTTTGCAAATGGCTGATAATCAACTGCTATACCCATCGGTATTTGTGAGGATGTGTCTGTTGTGGTTGCAAACGTTACTATTTTGACGAACTTTGTTATTCCTGATATTCCCGAGGACGACAGTATGTCGATCATCCTTGGTAGACCCTTTTTTAATACTGCAGGGGCTGTTATTGGTTTCAACAAAGACAATGTCACTTTTCATGTTAATGGTAATGAGCATAAGGTACACTTTCTGAAGAAACAACCCCAAGTTCATAGTATCAATTCTATTGGAAAATTTTCAACTATTACTATTGAAGGTTTTGAATTACCTCTTCCTACTGTCAAAAAGAAATATGATATTCTTATTGTTGGGGACATGCATGTCCATGTTGAGGTAACTTAGTGCTATTCGAAAATTCTTCGGTTTCATGTTATTCGAAAGAGGTTTGTTAACAAGACATGATCAACCTTGTTAGTGGATTCCTTTTTATGAGCATGAGATGGATGAATTTAGAAGGCACAACTTTCTGTACTCTCTTTTTACTTTCTGTTATTTAGAATAAATAAAGCAAAAATAGTATTTCCTGTCTGTTTTCTGAATTATCCATGCAATAAAAAATACCCCGAAAATAAAAGTTCTCCAAATGCCCTGAAAATTTAGTATGATTTTTTGTAGTATATTTGAGAATTTCTGGCACTTAGAACACACCAGGGGGCCACACCATCTAGCCGCGAGGGTGGAGGGCGCGCCCTACCCCCTGGGCGCGCCCCCTAACTCATGGGCCCCATGTGACCCCCTCCACTTATTCCAGCACCCACACACTTCTTCCTCCAGAAAAAATCATCCCATAGCTCAAATTCGTGTTCTTGCTCGTTTTGCTGCCATTTTCGATCTCCTTGCTCAAAGCTCCATTCACAAAACTGCTTTGGGGGATTGTTCTTCAGTATGTGACTCCTCCAATGGTCCAATTAGTTTTTATTCTAGTGCTTTTTTATTAAAATTTTTTGCTGCTGAGGTGACCCTGTTCTTGAGCTTGCATGTCAAATTTATATGGTCAAAAGTAGTTTTAATGCATGATATAGTCTCTAGGCACTTGTGGGAGTAGTTGCTATCAATCTTGTTGAGTTTGGTTCACTTTTATTTTGAGTCACTAAAAATTTCAGAAATTTTTCAGAGGAAGAACAATGTTTAGGAAAATGTACCAAGGTGGTTCTTCAAGGAAGCAAGCATCGAGGCTCGCGATACGTGAGCCGGACCTCGAACCATGGAGGGAAGCTCAAGTGCGGCCTTGTGAATGGCCGTTAGGTGAATTTATGATCCAAGCGGGCTTCAAGGATGAATTTGATGCGTATGTGCGCAATGCTGATCTTGAGGACTTCGTATCAGATAAGTGCCGCCAATACCATTACCTCACTTATTCCTTTGTGCGAAGGTTTAACTTTTCATCTAAGCACAACACCCACACTATTATATTTGACCTCTATGATAAGTCATATACCATGGACCTTGAAGATTTTAATACTGCTTGTAAAATCTCACAGTGGGGCATCTTTAGTGAACCTCACAAATTTGAATATAATAATTTCCTTGCTAGCATCACTGTGGGAGAAACTAGAAATATCACACAAGGTACCATAGGAAGCATTCATTTCCCTGCCATACATTAGTTTGCTCTCTTTATAGGTAGATGCAATAATGGTAAGCACGATCATTGCCACATTTGCGTCCCAGATCTTAGTGTCCTCAAGAGTGCGGAATTAGGTGATAACGATATAACTTGGGGGCCATTGTTGCACAGAGGTTACATCTTAATGCTAAATGTGGAGATTTATTTGGTGGGATTTATGCAACTCGTTTAGCTGATTATCTTGGGGTATCCATAAGATAAAATGATATTGAGTTGCCACCTGCTTTTCTAGATTAGAATGCTATGGTTCGCTACCAGTTTCTTGAGAGGAATGATCAGTCCCACAAGTACCAACTAATTGATAGACGGCGTGCTGTCATTATTACCTTGCGTGCTCCTTCCTTCTTTAACTTTCAGGCAAATGAGAGATACGTTATAACCAGAGAGGAGGAAAACGAGTATGAGAGATCAGCAGAGGCCGCTCGTCTTCAGGAAGCAGCTCGTCAGGCGGTAGCTGCCGCAGCACAGTAGGACCCCAACTATGATGTCGGATATCATTCGGGCCAGTGGTGGCCTTAGACCAACTTAGGCTAAAAACCTAAGCTTGGGGGAGTACGCATTTCTCACCAACATTACATTCATGTTCACACACTCACTCTAGTTGTCGGTGTTCATACTGTTGGGTTGAATACTCTACCCTCGAAAACTGTTGCGATCCCCTATACTTGTGGGTTATCACTCGTCATGTCCGGGATTTCATCCGGGACTCTGAACAACCTTCGGTTACCACCAAAACAGCTCAACTGTACTTATATCGTCACCAAACATTAAGTGTGTAGACCCTGCGGGTTTGAGAACTATGCAGACATGATCGAGACACCTCTACGGTGAATAACCAATAGCAGGAACTGGATGCCCATATTGGTTCCTACATATTCTGTGAAGTTCTTTATCGGTCGAACCTCGATGTCAAGGATTCAGCTAATCCCATATGTAGTTCCCTTTGTCTATCGGTATGTTACTTGCCCGAGATTCGATCGTCGGTATCATCAAGAGTATATCCAATAGTGGCACGGTGCTTCTTCAGAGTTTTCAATAATTTCATTTCTTCATGCTCTGAAAGGTGAGCACTAATAATAAGAGTATATATCTTCCTTTCATAAAGATAAGCATATTTCAAAGTATCAGTCAATTGTTAAACTCAAACATGGGATCACCCTTGGGTGGAGGGGGATCTCCAAGGATTTCAACAAGCAAATTGTGTTTCAAAACAGGCATTTGGTTAAAGAATATTTCATCTAATTCCTTTCTTTCATTCATAAACATATCATTATCATGGTCTAGCAAATATTGTTCTAAAGGATCGATAGGAGGCACGACAATAGAAGCAAGACCAATAATTTCATCCTTACTAGGCAATTCTTTATCATGGATTGTCTACGGAATTTAGAGAAATTAAAATCATGAGACACATCCCCAAATACTTACAGTAACAATTTCTTTCTCACACTCTATCTTAGCATTAACAGTGTTCAAGAAAGGTCTACCAAATATAATCTGACAAAAATCATCTTGTGGGGAACCAAGAACAAGAAAATCAGTATGATATTTTATTTTTGCACACAAGACTTCAACATCTCTAACAATCCCAATTGGTGATATAGTATCTCTATTGGCAAGCTTAATAGTAACATCAATATCTTCCATATCAGCAAGTGCAATATCATTTATAATTTCTTAATATAAAGTAAAAGGAATTGCACTCACACTAGCACCCATATCACATAAGCCATGATAACCATGATCTTTTATTTTAACAGAAACAATAGGCATGCCAACAATAGGTTTATGTTTATCTTTAATATCGGGTCTAGTAATTCTAGCAACTTCATCACAAAAATAAATAACATTCCCATCAATATTTTCAACCAAGAGATCTTTAACCATAGCAATACTAGGTTCAACTTTAATTTATTTAGGGGGTGTAGGTGTTCTAGTGTAACTCTTACGAACCACAGCTGAACCTTTAACATAATCCTTTATCCTAACAGGAAAAGGTGGTTTCTCAATATAAGCAGTAGGAACAATAGGATCAACAATATAAGTAGCAGTTTGTTCTTCAACTCTAATAGGTTCCGCTACTTTTACTTCAATGGGAGGATGATATTTAAACCACTTCTCCTTAGGGAGATCAACATGAGTAGCAAAAGATTCATAGAAAGAAGCTACTATCTTAGAGTCAAGTCCATATTTACTGCTAAGTTCATGAAAAGCATCGGTATCCATGAAAGATTTAACACAATCATACTTAAGGTTTATACCTGACTCATTACCTTCGTCGAGTTTCGAATCTTCAGAGTTGTGTTTAATTCTTTCCAATAAATCCCATTTGAATTCAATAGTCTTCTTCATAAAAGAACCAGTACAAGAAGTATCGAGCATGGATTGATCATTACAAGAAAGTTGAGCATAAAAATTATGAATAATAATTTCTCTTGAGAGCTCATGATTGGGGCATGAATATAACATTGACTTAAGCCTCCCCCAAACTTGAACGATACTTTCTCCTTCACGAGGCCAAAAATTATATATATAATTCCAATCACGATGAAGCAGATGCATAGGATAAAACTTCTGATGAAATTCCAATTTCAATCGGTTGTAATTCCAAGATCCAATATCGTCACATAGCCTATACCATGTCAATGCCTTTCGCTTCAAATATAAAGGGAAGACCTTCTTCTTGACTTCATCCTCGGGCAAACCTGCAAACTTAAATAATCCAAAAACTTCATCCACATAGATTAGATGCATATACGGATGCAATGTTCCATCTCCTGCATAAGGATTAGCTAGCAGTTTCTCTATCATACCCGAAGGAATTTCATAATAAATATTTTCAGTAGGTTAAGGATCAACTCTTTGCTCTACCGATCAAGGCGAAGATACCCCGAACAAGCCCCTCAAAGGATTATTTTCCATAATGACAAGTGATAGTAAATTTTAGCACGTAATATAAATGTTTCCTTACCAAATTCCACTCACCAAAGGCGCTTCACTCCCCGACAATGACACGAGAAAATAGTCTTGATGATTGAGGGAGTCTTGGATTAGGGGGTATCCGGACAGCCGGACTATATACATCGTCCGGACTATTGGAGCGTGAAGATACAAGACTCAAGACTCCGTCCCGTGTCCGGATGGGACTCTCCTTTGCGTGGAAGACAAGCTTGGCGATCCGGATATTGTATTTCCTTCCTTGTAACCGACTCCGTATAAACCCTAGCCCTCTCCGGTGTCTATATAAACCGGAGAAGCTAGTCCTTAGAAGGCCGATCACAACTACAATCATAATCATCATAGGCTAGCTTCTAGGGTTTAGCCTCTACGATCTCGTGGTAGATCTACTCTTGTACTACTCATATCGTCAATATTAATCAAGCAGGAAGTAGGGTTTTACCTCCATCGAGAGGGCCCGAACCTGGGTAAACATTGTGTCCCTTGCTTCCTGTTACCATCAGCCTAAGACGCATAGATCGGGACCCCCTACCCGATATCCGCTGGTTTTGACACCGACATTGGTGCTTTCATTGAGAGTTCCTCTGTGTCGTCGCTGCAAGGCTCGATGGCTCCTTCAATCATCGTCAACAACATGGTCTAGGGTGAAACTTTTCTCCCTGGATAGATCTTTGTGTTCGGGCGGCTTCGCACTGCGGGCTAATTCGCTTGGCCAGCTGGAGCAGATCGACAGCTACGCCCCTGGCCACCAGATCAGGTTCGGGAACCTGAACTACACGGCGGACATTCGTGGAGACTTGATCTACGATGCATTCGGGCCCGTGCCAGGAGCACTAGACAGTCACGATGAGCACGGCTTGGACCTGCTGTCAGACAATGCTCGGGGCATCACCCCTGCAGTAGCCATGGACCTAAATCTGGAGCAGGCTGCGTTGCCTAAGGACGGAGGGATGGACCCCGCCCCGCAGGCCGCACACTCATCGGCAGTGGAGCCGAACACAGGTCTCACCTCTATGGAAGCCTGTGACTCCGGACCCCCGGACGTGTATCCGGTTGCTGGTTCCAGTCCGCGCGCTCCCGAGCCAGCCGAGCCAGGTTGGGCCCCGGTAATGGAGTTTACCGCTGCGGATATCTTCCAGCACTCGCCCTTTGGCGACATGCTGAACTCGTTAAAATCTCTCTCTTTGATAGGATACTCTTGGCCGAACTATGTCCGGCTCGAGTGGGAAGCAGGCGACGAAGGAATTCGTTGCCCACCCACCACCCACTTCATTGCCACGGTTGATGATTTAACCGACACGCTTGACTTCGACTCCTAAGGCATCGACGGTATGGACGACGATGCAGGAGAAGATTCAGAATCTCTGGGGCGCTGGACTACTACCTCGTCACACGATATATACATGGTGATTACGCACAAGGAGCACAACGGCGACAATCCAGAAGATAAAACCCCCGGGAAAAAGCCAAAACGATAGCGCAGACGCCGCTCAAAGTCCAGCAACAGTAAAAATAGCGACAAGAGCGCCAGAAAGATCGTTATACCAGTCAACTCCGAAGACAACAACGACCACATGGACCCAGCAATGGAGCAGGACGAGCCAGTTCACGCCGAAACCAGTTCAGAGCAGACGCCCGATCACAATGATCCCGAGGGACGAGTTCATCGAACCGCCCCAGGACAAGAACAAAGTCCGGACGATGATGCATTCATCATCCCGAAAAAATGCGTGGAGCGAGATAACCTCCACAGAAGGCTTATGGCCACAGCGAGAAGTCTAAAGAAGCAGAAGCAACGACTAAAAGCCGCACAGGAAATGCTCAATCGCAGATGGAATAAAGTGCTAGACACTGAAGAAAGATACGGCGACGATCGCCATACAAAGAGCTATCCAAAACGCAAGCTACTGCCAGAATTCGACGACGAGGCCGTTCCACCAAAGAATAACACGACCAGGAGGCCAGACGTACCGCTTCACAACCGCAACAGAGCGGCTACCGACGCCGCGCATGATCTACGTGAGCACCTGGATAAGAAAGCCGGTGCGACCAAGTCCATCTATGGATCTAAAGGACGCACCCCGGCGAGGGACTATGGTCACCAAAACGATCATACCAACCAAATACCAGTTCGGAATAAACACCACACACAACAACAGCCGACGGCGTGCCACAGCATGTCCAGATACAGAGGGGCTGCTCACCCCCTGTGCTTCACCGAAGAAGTAATGGACCATGAATTTCCACAAGGTTTTAAACCTGTGAACATAGAGGCATACGACGGAACGACAGACCAAGGGGTATGGATCAAGGATTTTATCCTACATATTCACATGGCTCGTGGGGACGGCCTCCACGCCATCAAATACCTTCCCCTCAAGTTGAAGGGACTAGCTCGACACTGGTTGAAGAGCCTCCCCGAAAATTCAATTGGGAGTTGGGAGGAACTCGAGGATGCTTTTAGGGCCAATTTTCAAGGGACTTATGTTCGGCATACGGATGCGGACGATTTAAGTCACATAATCCAACAGCCCGGAGAGTCTGCCCATAATCTTTGGAACAGATTCCTCACTAAGAAGAATCAAATTGTCAATTGTCCGGACACCGAAGCATTAGCGACATTCAAACACAGCATCCGCGACGAGTGGCTCGCCAGACACCTCGGCCACGAAAAGCCAAGGACAATGGCAGCCTTAACAAGCCTTATGACCCGCTTTTGCGCGGGTGTGGTTGGCCCGTAAAGGCACCAGCGACCCAAGCACATCCGAAATAAGGGACGACAACAGGAAGCCACGGCGTAACAAAAACAAACGCCAAAACAAGGAAGAGAGCCTGAACAACACAACGGTCAACGCTGGATTCAGGGTCTCCCGACCCGATCAGCAAAAGAAGCCATTTAAAGGCAGTAGAGAGGGACCGTCCGGTCTGAACCGAGTCCTGGACAGACTATGCCAGATTCATGGTACTTCGACAAACTGCTAAACACACACACGAGAGTCTTTGGGTCTTTAAGCAGGCCGGCAAATTAAATGCCAAACACAAGGGAAGGGAAACACCAAGTGAAGACGAGGATGAACCTCGCTAGCCGAACACTGGGGGACCGAAAAAATTCCCACCAGAGGTTAAAACAGTAAACATGATCCACGCGACTCACAAATCCACGAGAAGGCACGAACGCACGCTTAGAGATGCGTACGATATAGAGCCCATCGCACCCACACCTAACTACTGGATGGCTTGTCCGATCACCTTCGATCACACAGACCGCCTAACTAGTATTCGGCGCGGAGGATCAGAGGCCTTGGTTCTTGACCCAATAATCAATGGATACCATCTCACCCACGTCCTCATGAACGGCGGCAGCAGTCTCAATTTAATATACGAGGACACTGTTCGCAGGATGGGGATAGACCCATCCAGAATTAGCCAAAGGAACACCACCTTTTAAGGGGTGATACCAAGCATTGAAGCCTATGGCAGGGGCTCCGTCGTACTGGAGGTAACATTCGGCTTCTCAGGCCACTCCGGAAGCGAAGAACTACTCTTCACCATCGCACCCTTCCAAAGCGGCTATCATGCATTGCTTGGAAGAACGGCCTTCGCCCGCTTTAACGAATTACCGCACTATGCCACCTTACACTCAAGATGCCCGGTCCACGTGGCGTCATCACCGTTAACGGAAACACAGAGCGCCCTTCACGCGCAGAGGAACACGCGACGGCCCTAGCGGCCGGAATATAAGCGGCCTCCAATATCAGAAAGCATGACTGGTCATTAAGACCACAAACACGGTTAGACGAGTCCGGCAGCCCGGATAAAACTGAACCAGGGCACCGTGTATGTAATCCCATAGAGGACACCAGGTGCTATAAATATTTAATATAGCCCCACACTTGGCTCAACCTTATTGGCAGGCCAACGTCTTACACTTTTACTATCCATCGCATACTTACGTTGTACTCTCCTACACGTGTTTTCTTTTTTACAGACAACATTCACGCAATACCCTTCCAAGATACGGCAAAACGGAGACAGAGGCGCAGACGTGCAGCAGGGTCCCGCTCAAAAGGTTTCTCTTTAGATTAAGCCCCTGTGTAAACCTTTTCTATTGCCTCTTGTTGTTTAAACATCCCATGGGTTCCATACCCACAGAGGATACTGCCGTTATTGGCATTTCGCCACGACAGACCAATGCACGTACCTGGAAATACAGGGTTTATAATGAGTGGGCATTCTTCAGCCCATCTTCTGTTATAAAGTCCGAATACCTTCGGGAGTGTTCGGCGTCACGAGTTTGGCCTTATATGCATCATCTCTGAATCATGTCTTTCGTCAAATGTTGGGTTTGCCGCCTTACATTCCATTCTTATTGGCTAAGGCGGCCAAAGGAGAACTACTGCGATTGTGCCCTGGTTATTCCGAATGAGCACCTCATTAGAGAAAGCCGAAAACTGACTGTCAGGATACAACACGAGACTGTTCAACCACTCGAAGACTTACCGGAATCTTTAGGATTCCTCCGCATTAACGAAGGGTCGTTTCCCGGCCATGTACATATGCGCCCGTATTCGGATGCACACAAAAGTACTAGGGGCTACATAGTAGCCCCACTATCAAACTCCTATGGCTAAGTGAAAGTGTTATAGCTATATAGTACGGTTGCCTAGTTCGACGTGTGATCACCTCCTTAATGGACCAAGACGTTGGAACAAGTGTGATTATGCATATTTTTCATTTAACACCCCGCATTATATGCGTAAATGAAGCCAACGACTGCTAACTTTCAGAATTACACATAGACATAAAAACGGCCGCACAGGAGGCACAAATAATACCTTCGGGCATAAAGTATAAATATAGCCTCATAATAAAAATAACATTGTTTTTACAATGATTCGATTTGTCACTTGAACAATACATTCTTCGAGCACTGCGCCCCTATTAAGCGGGCACCTTCTGTTACCTGCTCCAAGTAGTGCTCGGCCGGATACTGGCCTCCCGCCGGATTCTGGGTCGCTACAATGGTGGCCTCCATATCTGTCCAATAGGCTTTAACGCAGGCAAGAGCCATTCGTGCAGCCTCTATGCACGCCGACCTTCTCATGGCGTCGATCTGAGGCACGACCCCAAGGAATTGTTGCACCAAACCAAAGTAACTGTCCGGCTTAGGCCCCTTCGGCCAAAGATGGTCTATTACAGACCGCATTGCAAGCCCGGACAACCTATGAAGCTCCGCTAGAGCAGCCATCTTCTCACTTAACGGCAGCGGGCGCGCGGGAGCATTGAATTGCGACTAGAAAAGCTTCTCCACTTCTTTATCACCTTGATCCTTGAAAAATTTGGCTGCATCAACTATACTCTTTGCCAAGTCTGCATACGCATCTGTAGGACTCCAGCGTCCATCCAGGGGAGCATACTTCGGATCCAAAAACTTTGTCCGCAGTAAGTAGGAGCCCCCAACCGCGATCTTACCGGCCTGTTGAAGCTCCTCCCGCACACCCCTGACCTCGGTCCGCATCTCCTTGGTGGCATTAAGTGCCTTGCTCAGGTCGACCGAACTAGCCTTATTCTCGTTTTCAAGGAGTTAATACCGGTCGGCGGCATTTTTCAACTCCACAGCCATTTCGGCTATCTTTTCCTCGCTTCGGCGACGGGCAACCTGTTCGGCTCTCAATTCTTCGACCGCCTTTAGGGCAGCCGCATTGCTAACCCGAGCTTGTTCCTTGGCCTGGGCAAGTTCCGCCCTCAGGGCTTCCACGGTAGCAACACCATCTACAGTACAAACACATGGCATTAATATTATGCCCCTCCCATATTTTCCTATACAACATAATAAGGAAAGCAGATCACATACCTTGTGACTCGTTCAGCCGCTCGTCCACCAGCGTGATATCGGCATCAATAGATCCGATCTGCCTCCTTAGCTCGGCAATTTCAACGGACTGGTCGGTTGCCGGACCCTTCGATACCTGCGCATGTGTACAGCGCAATCATTACTATATGATCCCGCGTTTGCCGCCTAGGGCGGGCAACCAGAGTCTCAGGGGCTACTATCCATATGGAGCACACCTAGCGCGTGCCTCACAGCCAAAAATAGTGTATTTTTCACTACATACCTCAAAGCCTCGAGCAGGCTCAGAATGTTTATTCAAACCGCTTGTAGCGGATGAAATCTTCTTGAGCACCGTGCGCATTAATGAGCGGTGCTCCTCCGAGAGCGCAGCTCGCTCCAGAAGGCCTGTCAGTATGTCCGGCCAGACATCAAATAGTGCCAGACCCTTCTCATCGCCCCCCATGGGAGCCAAATGCTCCGGGCTCAGGGCGGCTGATGTATTAGCTTCTGGCTTCGGCAAATCTAGACTGCTCCATGACAATACCTCGGTGTCGCCCGCTTCATGAGGCGGAGAGGTGGTGGGGTCTCTCTCTCCATCATCTCCGGAGGAAGATCCTCCGAAGACGAACTCTGTTGAGAAGAGCTGCTAGCCGGACTGCAAAAGATGAATCCTGGTTATTGGTCTTGGAGAAACGCAGTACCTTCAACTTAACGATTAACTTATGGCTCGGTCGAGGGCTGGCCCGTTGGCGGGCATGACATGGTGAGGACGCCCGTCGGGGCAGAGCCCCCCAGCGACACTTTCTTTCCCTGTTTGGGCATCTCCGTCTCCAAGTCTTCGGAGGCGGCCCTTTTCTTCCCGCGCGGGGAGGTGGCCTCGGATTCCCCTCCCCGACTATCCTCCCTTGGGGAGGAAGCAATTTCCCCTGTCCGGATGCACAGTGTGTGAAGTTCGGCTTCACTATCCTTTCATTCGTCTTTCCCTGAGGGCATTTTGCTGAGCACCCGGCCAAGCATCTTGGCAACGGTTGGACCAGGCGAGCCTTCGGGAAGTGGTGCCGGACACCCGATTCTCTCCACCTTGCTGAGCCATTCCTGGCCATGGAGGGTTTTCAGAATAATGACTATGAAAAATACAAACAAAAGTGTCCAGTTTAAGGTTACTTACTTGGGCATCTAGGCAATTGCAGCTTAGGCCCGCATCCTCGATGGTGTCCAGACACCTTACTTGTGGTCCGAAGAATAATTTACACATCCCTTCGAGCTTCAGACCGAAGAAGTGCTTAATAGTCCGCGGACCCTCTGGATTGAACTCCCACATCCGGAGAGGCCGGCGTTTGCACGGCAACATTCGTCGGATTAGCATTACTTGAATTATGCTGACAAGGTTAATGTCCTCCTCAAGAAGCTCCCGGATATGTCTCTGCAGTATTTGAACATCACTGGCAGGCCCCCAATTCCATCCCATGTCGGTCCTTGATGCCAATTGTGGCGGAGGGCCCGAGCGGAACTCGGGGGAGGCCACCCACTTTGTGCCTCTAGAGCCGTGACATAAAACCACCTCCGTTGCCATACATCGGATACTTCTAGGAAAGAACCCTCTGGCCATGGGGCATCGGCGTTCCTACTTATTATGGCACCTCCGCACTCCGCATGTCGCCGCTCGATCATCTTCGGCTTCACATTGAAGGTCTTGAGCCATAAGCCGAAGTGTGGAGTGACATGGAGAAAAGCCTCGCACACAATGATGAACAACAAGATATGGAGGATAGCGTCCGGAGCTAGATCATGAAAATACAACCTGTAATAGAACATGAACCCCCTCACAAAGGGATCAAGGGTGAGACCCAAGCCGCGGAGGAAGTGAGGAACAAACACGACGCTCTCATTGGGCTCCGGTGTAGGGATGACCTGCCCTGGAGTAGGAAGCCCGTGTTGGATGTCGGCGGTCAGATATCCGACCTCCCTAAGCCTCGCAATATCCTCCTCCTGGATCGAGGAGGCCACCCACCGGCCTTGAGGGTTGGATCCGGACATATTGGAGGATCTGGGGTATTGGAGCTTAGGTCTCGGGTGTTAGAACTCAAGGTGCGAGAAGGTGCAAGGGAGGTGGAAAAGAGGCATAGGCCTCGGCCCGTTTATAAAGGGGGTGAATATCAAGAGTCCTCAGCGTGACCGCTTGAGGCTTATCTAAAAACACACGGAGTCATGCCAACAATCGTTGTGGGGTTACGCACGTCCATATTAATGGAAGATCCCGTAATAAGAGGAACATGATCTCTGCTTTGGCAGGGCGTGCCAATAAAACCGCCTCGCAATGCGAGTCGGGGTGGGCGAGGAACACCGGTTCGTGTTGGACTGGGCCACGATGCAAGGGCACGACGTACGAAGATTGCCAGCAGATCAGATTTATGCTATGTTCCCTACAATAGTATGTGAGGATCATCTCACAGATCCGGACACGGTCTAAGTGTTCGATAACTACTTTGGAGTATTCGGAGATGGAACCCTCCTTGCAATGCCGAAGAAAAGACTGCGCGCCGGACTCATCGTCATTGAAGCCTGGTTCAGGGGCTACTGAGGGAGTCCTGGATTAGGGGGTATGTAACGCCCTCGATGCGGCTATATCTCCCACGTGTCGAAGCACGACTTAGAGACATAACCGCATTGAAAGCAATGTCGCAAGTGAGGTAATCTTCACACAACCCATGTAATACATAAGGGAAAGAGATACATAGTTGGCTTACAATCGCCACTTCACACAATTACATGAATAAAACATTACATCATCCAGATACAATCAAGGTCCGACTACGGAACCAAAATAAAAGAAGAACCCCAAATGCGACATAAGGACCACGATCGACCCCAACTGGGCTCCACTATCGATCAACTCAAACGAAACAACACAAAGGGCAAGATCTTCATCAAGCTCCTCCTTGAGCTTGGTTGCGCCACCGCCGGAAACATAGGCACCGCAAAACTGGTTTTGAAGTATCCGTGAGCCACGGGACTCAGCAATCTCGCACCCGCGAGATCAAGACTATTTAAGCTTATGGGCAAGGTAAAGGCATGAGGTGGAGCTGCAGCAAGCGACTAGCATATATGGAGACTAACATACACAAATGAGAGCGAGAAGAGAAGGCAAAGCACGGGCGACAAAAGTATGATCAAGAAGTGATCCTATAGCAACCTACGTCAAGCATAACTCCAACACCGTGTTCACTTCCCGAACTCCGCCGGAAAGAGACCATCACGGTAACACACGCGGTTGATGTATTTTAATTAAGGTCAACTTCAGGTTTTCTACAACCGACATTAACAAATTCCCATCGCCACATAACGCGGGCACGGCTCTCGAAAGTTTATACCTGCAGGGTGTCCCAACTTAGCCCATGACAAGCTCTCGCGATCATCGAAGGAATAAACCTTCACCCAAGACACTCGATCGACTCGGTATCCGGTACATCAAGACATTTCGACAATGGTAAAACAAGACCAGCAAAGCCACCCGCTGTGCCGACAAATCCCGATAGGAGCTGCACATATCTCGTTCTCGTGGCACACCGGATGAGCAAGACGTCGGGTTGGCATAGACCTGGTTGCCTGTGGGGCGCCGGACATCGCCAAAGTTGGACCAACACTGAAGGAGCACCGCCCGGGGCTAAATAAAGATGACCCTCGGGCTCCGAAACCCAAGGGAAGAAAAGGGCTAGGTGAGGCAAATGGTAAAAGTCAATGTTGGGCCTTGCTGGACAAGTTTTATTCAAAGCGAACTGTCAGGGGGGTCCCATAAATCACCCGATCGCGTAAGGAACGCAAAATCCGGGAACATAACACCGTATGACGGAAACTAGGGCGGCAAGTGGAACAAAACACTGCATAAGGCCGAGCCTTCCACCCTTTACCAAGTATATAGATGCATTAATAATATAAGATATATTGTGATATCCCAACAAGTAAACATGTTCCAACAAGGAACAACATCTCCATGTTCCAACGAGGAACAAACTTCAATCTTCACCTGCAACTAACAACGCTATAAGAGGGGCTGAGCAAAGCGGTAACATAGCCAATCAACGGTTTGCTAGGAGTAGTGTCAAAGGTTAGAGGTTCATGGCAATTAGGGAGGCTGACAAGCAAATGGTAGGCATCGTAGCATTGGCATAGCACAAGAGCGAGCAAACTAGCATAGCAAAGATAGTAGTGATTTCGAGGGTATGATCATCTTGCCTGAAATCCCGCAAGGAAGAAGAACGATTCCATGAAGAAGACAAACGGACGAAGTCGAACGGATCCTCACAACTCCGGAACGGAACCGAGGCTAACGAGAGAAACAACCCGGAAAGAAACAAACAACATAGTAAACAACCATCACATAAACGTGGCATGATGCGCAAACAAGTATGATGCATGTCCGGTTTAATGAGGCATGGCATGGCATGGCAAAGTGCACAAGCAATCCTACAAATTAAGTGGAGCTCAATATGCAACGGTGCATATTGATGAAACACCACGACAAGTTATTTAGTTTGATCCCGTTTAGGTACCCAACAATATTAAATGTTGATTAACATGGCAAGGGGTGAAGCACAACAAAACTACCTATCTAGGCAAGTTTAAATGAGGCCGGAAACAACGAACAACAAGTCCGGAAAATCCCCATGTGCATATTTTAAGGTTTGGTACTGTTCTGCCCTAAAACATATTTTAAATTTGTTAAACAGGAAAATAAAGTGGACCATGATAAACTAGGCATTTTTCCACCCCTTTTACATATAAAGTTTATTAAAATCGGAGTTACGGTTATTTAGTTATGAAATAAAACATTTTAGCATGGCATTTGAGCAAATTTAAACAAACAACACTTTAAACATTTTAAACATGGATGAAAGTTGGATATTATGAAACTAGATGAAAAACTAAGCATTTTACATATATAAATTATTTTAATCCGATGCACGGTTGTGGAGTTATTATATGCATGAACATTAGGGGCCAATCTGTAAAACTGTAATTAACTGGATAAATGCAAAAATGGCAGCAACGGAAAAAAAAACACTACGGGCCGAATCTCACGATTGGGCCAACAGAGGGAGGGCTGGAGGGGCGCTCACCCATGGGCCTGGCCCGGTTCGGTGGAGGAGGCCGGGCAGGCCGGCTGGCTGGGGAGAGGGAGCTGGGCTGGGGCGCGCTGCTGGGCCTCGGGA
This sequence comes from Aegilops speltoides, assembly GCA_021437245.1. Taxonomy (NCBI): domain Eukaryota; kingdom Viridiplantae; phylum Streptophyta; class Magnoliopsida; order Poales; family Poaceae; genus Aegilops; species Aegilops speltoides. The sequence continues at coordinate 219,013,039 of CM038145.1, forward strand.
GGAAGTGGCCCACGCGGGAATGGAGCTGGGCCGGGGAGTGGGCCGACTTGCGGGGCCCACGGCGGCGCCTCGCTCTCCTTCCGATCCCTCCTGGATCGGGGGAAGGAAGGGCCGGCGACGATGGCGGGCGGGGCGGCGGGAAGAACGCCCGTGGGCGGCGGGGTCGGCGGCGGTCAGGGCGGCGCGGCCGGAGGCTCAGGCGCGTGAGGCACCGGCAGGGAGGCGGAGGCGCGCTGGTCGGCGGTGGTGGCGCGCTGGGCGCAGGAGGCGAGAGCGGCAGAGGCGGTCGCCGGGCGGCGGAGCGGAGGTTGCCGGGCGGGCGGGAAGAAGGGCGGGGCGGGCACGGGCGCTTCGGGCGGCCATGGCTCGGGGCGGGCCGACCCGGCCTCGCGGCGGGCGGGCGGCAGCTGCGCTGAGGAGGCTACGCGCGCTCTCCGGTTAGGCGTGGCGGCGGAGGCTGACGTGGCGGCCTCTGATTGGCTGGGGTGACGCGTCCGGTGGACGTGTCCGGCGCGGACGGACACGTCCGGCGGCGGAGGGGGAATTTTAGGGTTAGGGGCGAAATCATCCGGGATTTGGAATGGGGGGTGTATATATAGGCATAGAGGGAGCTAGGAGAGTCCAAATGAGGAGCGGTTTTCGCCCACACGATCGTGATCGAACGACCGAGAGCATGGAGGGGAGTTTGGTGGGTTTTGGGCCACTTTGGAAGGGGTGTTGGGCTGGAAACAAAAGAGGACATTACGGTTACCCGGTTAACCGTTGGAGTATCAAACGACCTCCAAATGGCACGAAACTTGACAGCGGTTCACGGTGCTATACCAAGGCCGCTTGGCAAACCTCGGGCCATTCCGAGAAAGTTTAATACCCGCACACGAAAAGAGAGACGAGGGGACGCCGGGGAACATAGAAGCGCCGGATTGCAAAACGGACAACGGGGAAAAGGCTCGGATGCATGAGGCTAACATGTATGCAAAATGAAATGCACATGATGACATGATAAAATGCAAATGATGACATGGAAAAGTGCAACACGCAGGCAAATGACATGGCAATGACGGCGAATAACTGGCGGACACCTGGCGCAACGGATCCGGGGCGTCACAACACTCCACCACTATGAGAGGATCTCGTCCCGAGATCTAGGATGGCACCGGAGGGAAAACGGAAGAGAAAGAGAAGAAGTAAAACTAAGTTGCTTCTTCGACAAAAGAGTGAAAACCATGAACCTTGAGAGGTTGAGCAATTTAAAAGAAAGAGTACAACAGAGATGAACGAGATTGCCAATAATCCATTAGAAAAAAAAAAGAACAAGGAACATTATGGGAACTTGAAGATTGCAAAGACACGAACCAAGAGTTTAATGGACAAGATAGAATTCGAAACCACGCCGGTTAAACAAGATGAGAGAGGAAGAATGATATAATTTGGCAGCACTCCGACTCTAAATGGAAGGAATTGAACATGAACTTGACAAGATGAGAGTATACTTGATGAAATCAACAACACACTACAATGGGTAAGAGGGATTTCAGACAACACTCCGGTTGAAAAGAGAAGAAAACTTGATAAGATTAAAAGATATTGAAGAGATGATACAACACTCCGGTTAAATGGATAAGCAAGAAAAGAACACGATCTCCAAAATGATATAATGGGTCAAAGAAAACAACACAATGCCTCCGGAAGAAAGAATAGAAGATAGATCATTGGAATAGAAGAATGGAGAAGAAAATGACAACTTCTACCACAATAGAATTTGGAAGGCATTCTTGCAAGAAGGTTAGAATAGAGTTGTTGGAAAACCAACAACGAAAAGAATAAGTTTGTAGTGGGCTTATGGAAACATCTCAACACTATGAGGTGACAACCGGCCACTAACGGAAACAATTGCTTGCTTGAGATTAACGAAGAGATGAAAGCTTGTTCCATCAAGATGGAAAAGGGATAACTTGGGTCATTAATAAGCACCACAAATAGCAACATTCACAACGGAAGGCTTTAGGTGAAATCTATACCAAGATAACTCCAATGAAGAGATTGACGGTTGAAAAGATCTCTTGAACAAAGAGAAAAAGATGGATTTAAAATACCTCATTCTTGACAACATGTGAATCATGGAACATGAACTCAAATTATCAAGAATGACATAATACCACCTTCAAAATATGGTAGAAAGAATTGCACTTTGAAATGCAAGATGAAGAATGCTTGAACTCCTCCAAACAAGACATGTGTTGAACACCATGTTTAATTTTTGAGTATAGCTTGGCGGGTCATAACTTCGAGAGAAATCTTGAAGAACAATTGAAGAATGAAAAGAATCCTTGATGACCCACCATTTAGAGCCTCAATGAAGAACTTCGGTAATAAAAGGATGATACAAAGAAAGAGAAGTTGAAAACACAAGGTGAATCCTTGCAATGATTTAGATGGAGCTTCGCGACGAGATAAAGCGTAAAACTTAGAACTCCGGAAAAGAAGGATGAGCAATTGAAACCAAGAATTTTTAAGGGCCTCCGGAATAAAGAATTAATCACTTGGATGAAACAAGAACAAGAATTATGTTATGCTTATCCTTCACCAATTAAATTGATGACAAGCAACGGATTTGGCATACTACTTATTCTCGTAGAAAGGATTAAAAGAGATATATCAAAACTTGAGAAGGTCTTCAACGAACCACCGGTAGGATTGGAAAGAACGAATGAATTAAATGATAAAGAAAGAGGTGAAATCTTGAACGAACCGTCGTAAGAATTGAAAATGAAAGAAGTAAAGGCACAATTCACCGGGAAGAATTGGAAAACGAATGAAGATACTTGAGGGAATTTAAATACAAATGAACGAATAGATCACTAGCTGATAAGAGAAAACTTGAATGATGCACCGGTATGATTTGGAGAATGAGAGCTGAAAGCTGAGAATGAGGAATTATGACATGATGGCCTACGGAGGAAAGAAATGGAAACAACTCATGAAATGCTCCGGATGGGTAAAAAGAATTCTCACAATCGAAAACAATTATGAGAGGATGGCATCAGGCTAGAACCATGAATCTTGAAGAGAATAGAGCAAGATTAAAGAGAAAATCTTCTTCGGTCTTCAAATGATGAGAATGACAACGAGAAACACCACCAAGAATTATTGAGGCACACCGGAAGAATCAAAAGCGAAGAGGTTGAGCCAACTATGAAAAGAATTTGAAAGATCTTAGAGAGAAGCATTTGACTGATGAAAATTCATTCTTACGTCAAACTTGGAGAAGAATTTAGGATAGCTCGGGAAAATAGAAGAGTCGTAAGATCCTCGAAAAGACCCGTGGGTTAGGGCCCACTCAAAAGAACACCGTTGAAAAGATTTAAAAGAGATGTTGCACCGGTTGAATAAAATGGCTTGAATGAGATAACAACCTCGAAATAGCTTGAACGGGTTAAGAATGGAAACACAAATCTTCAAGATATCTTGAGCACTCCGAAATAACAAATAGCGAGAAGTAGAGTGATAATGAGGTGCACCGGTATGAGAAGACATTGAAATGAGGAAAAAGGTATGATCAACAAAACTTGACTTGAATCCACCGGAGAAGGGAAAAGAATGAGGAATGACGAATTAGAAGAACATCTTCTTGAGAACCACTGGGTAAGAACATTGATTGAAAAGAGTGAAGAGACTTCACATGAATAAATGGATACTTGATTAACAAAATCTGAGTCCTTGAAGAAAAAGGGTGGGAGGGCGGGAAAACAAAGGCAACTTGGGATGGATGAAACAAACACCGTTGAGAACACTTAGAATTGATCTTGCGGATGGGAAAAATGATGGGATCCACTTGAAGAGAAACACGCCGGTAGGAAAAGAATTAACATGACAACCTCAATGATCAAAAAGGATTAGTATTCACATAGCAATATGAGAACACCGTTTAGGAAAGGTATGGATTCAACATTTGACTTCGAAGCAACTCGAATACCACAATTAACACAAAACAAAGGATTTGGCTTGCAGAATAAGCCGGAACAAACATATGATAGAGATTTCGTCCGAAGTTTTCGTGGTGGGGCCTACACGGGCTCAATCGTACAGCACCATCATGTACAAGGCAAGGCACATGACATACGAAGCGCCCCAGTCGGCATAGCCAAGGACTCTTTAAGACACAACGAGACCATCAGAAACCAACCGTGAATAGGCGGACCACTAGACGCCGAACCCCAATTTCATATCATACATCCGTCGGAAAGATATCCTAAGAGCTACTTGAATTCCCACCTATGAAACTCCCAAACTTTACGGTTATGCAACTGTGTTGGGGATACAGGAGCAATATATCTCACACAAACTAACAATCCCTACATCCAATTGTATCCATCCGTCAACACATAACCAAGAAACCTTCGAAATCGTGTACCTCAACCTTCAAAAGCATCCGTTATACAAGTCATGGCAATACTCCGTACTCACCTCAAGATTGGGTTAGCGGGGTTATCTCACCAACAACTGCATAAAAGAGATTTTCGATGTCGGCGATTAAACTCAGTATTCAGAATCGCAACGATAGAATTATGACGACAACACCTCGGAGCTCAACTCCCGGGACACCGCCACAACCCCTAAATGACAGGAGGCACCAAGACAATGTTGTCATCATAAAACCATCGGAACGATTCCAAGATACCCGCGTGATCCTAAAATTTTTTTTTAGTGAAATTGAGAAGAGAAGAGTCAAAACTCTACGTCAGATACCTCACCGTAAGGTCAAGGACTGGGAGTAAAAAGAATTCCTAAACTCTCCGATATATATAATCCTAAATGACTCAAAACATTTTTCTAGACACAACTCGCCACTAAAAACGATCAAGCGTTGGGGGCTCCTAAGGTCGGGATGGCTCTGATTACCAACTTGTAACGCCCTCGATGCGGCTATATCTCCCACGTGTCGAAGCACGACTTAGAGACATAACCGCATTGAAAGCAATGTCGCAAGTGAGGTAATCTTCACACAACCCATGTAATACATAAGGGAAAGAGATACATAGTTGGCTTACAATCGCCACTTCACACAATTACATGAATAAAACATTACATCATCCAGATACAATCAAGGTCCGACTACGGAACCAAAATAAAAGAAGAACCCCAAATGCGACATAAGGACCACGATCGACCCCAACTGGGCTCCACTACTGATCAACTGAAACGAAACAACACAAAGGGCAAGATCTTCATCAAGCTCCTCCTTGAGCTTGGTTGCGTCACCTGCTCGGAAACATAGGCACCTGCAAAACTGGTTTTGGAAGTATCTCGTGAGCCACGGGATTCAAAGAATCTCGCACCCGCGAGATCAAGACTATTTAAGCTTATGGGCAAGGTAAAGGCATGAGGTGGAGCTGCAGCAAGCGACTAGCATATATGGAGACTAACATACGCAAATGAGAGCGAGAAGAGAAGGCAAAGCACGGGCGACAAAAGTATGATCAAGAAGTGATCCTATAGCAACCTACGTCAAGCATAACTCCAACATCGTGTTCACTTCCTTGACCACGGAAAGAGACCATCACGGTAACACACGCGGTTGATGTATTTTAATTAAGGTCAACTTCGGTTTTCTACAACCGACATTAACAAATTCCCATCTGCCACATAACCGCGGGCACGGCTCTCGAAAGTTTATACCCGCAGGGTGTCCCAACTTAGCCCATGACAAGCTCTCGCGATCATCGAAGGAATAAACCTTCACCCAAGACACTCCGATCGACTCGGTATCCCAGACATCAAGACATTTCGACAATGGTAAAACAAGACCAGCAAAGCCACCCGCCGTGCCGACAAATCCCGATAGGAGCTGCACATATCTCGTTCTCGTGGCACACCGGATGAGCAAGACGTCGGGTTGGCATAGACCCTGGTTGCCAGGGCGCCGGACATCGCCAGTTGGACCAACACTGAAGGAGCACCGCCCGGGGCTAAAATAAAGATGACCCTCGGGCTCCGAAACCCAAGGGAAGAAAAGGGCTAGGTGAGGCAAATGGTAAAAGTCAATGTTGGGCCTTGTTGGACAAGTTTTATTCAAAGAGAACTGTCGGGGGTCCTATAAATCACCCGATCGCGAAGGAACGCAAAATCCGGGAACATAACACCGGTATGACGGAAACTAGGGCGGCAAGAGTGGAACAAAACACTGCATAAGGCCGAGCCTTCCACCCTTTACCAAGTATATAGATGCATTAATAATATAAGATATATTGTGATATCCCAACAAGTAAACATGTTCCAACAAGGAACAACATCTCCATGTTCCAACGAGGAACAAACTTCAATCTTCACCGCAACTAACAACGCTATAAGAGGGCTGAGCAAAGCGGTAACATAGCCAATCAACGGTTTGCTAGGAGTAGTGTCAAAGGTTAGAGGTTCATGGCAATTAGGGAGGCTGACAAGCAAATGGTAGGCATCGTAGCATTGGCATAGCACAAGAGCGAGCAAACTAGCATAGCAAAGATAGTAGTGATTTCGAGGGTATGATCATCTTGCCTAAAATCCCGCAAGGAAGAAGAACGATTCCATGAAGAAGACAAACGGACGAAGTCGAACGGATCCTCACAACTCCGGAACGGAACCGAGGCTAACGAGAGAAACAACCCGGAAAGAAACAAACAACATAGTAAACAACCATCACATAAACGTGGCATGATGCGCAAACAAGTATGATGCATGTCCGGTTTAATGAGGCATGGCATGGCATGGCAAAGTGCACAAGCAATCCTACAAATTAAGTGGAGCTCAATATGCAACGGTGCATATTGATGAAACACCACGACAAGTTATTTAGTTTGATCCCGTTTAGGTACCCAACAATATTAAATGTTGATTAACATGGCAAGGGGTGAAGCACAACAAAACTACCTATCTAGGCAAGTTTAAATGAGGCCGGAAACAACGAACAACAAGTCCGGAAAATCCCCATGTGCATATTTTAAGGTTTGGTACTGTTCTGCCCTAAAACATATTTTAAAGTTGTTAAACAGGAAAATAAAGTGGACCATGATAAACTAGGCATTTTTCCACCCCTTTTACATATAAAGTTTATTAAAATCGGAGTTACGGTTATTTAGTTATGAAATAAAACATTTTAGCATGGCATTTGAGCAAATTTAAACAAACAGCACTTTAAACATTTTAAACATGGATGAAAGTTTGATATTATGAAACTAGATGAAAAACTAAGCATTTTACATATATAAATTATTTTAATCCGATGCACGGTTGTGGAGTTATTATATGCATGAACATTAGGGGCCAATCTGTAAAACTGTAATTAACTGGATAAATGCAAAAATGGCAGCAGCGGAAAAAAAAACACTACGGGCCGAATCTACGCATGCCGGGCCAACAGAGGGAGGGCTGGAGGGCGCCACCCATGGGCCTGGCCGGTTCGGTGGAGGAGGCCGGGCAGCTACTGGCCGGGAGAGGGAGGGAGCTGGGGGCGCTGGCTGGGCCTCGGGAGGAAGTGGCCCACGCGGGGATGGAGCTGGGCCGGGGAGTGGGCCGACTTGCGGGGCCCACGGCGGCGCCTCGCTCTCCTTCCGATCCCTCCTGGATCGGGGGAAGGAAGGGCCGGCGACGATGGCGGGCGGCGCTGGCGGGGAAGAACGCCGGCGGGCGGCGAGGGGTCGGCGGCGTCGGGCGGCGCCGGCCGGAGGCTCAGGCGCGCTGGAGGCACCGCAGGGAGGCGCGGAGCGGGCGCTGGTCGGCGGTGGTGGCGCGCGGCGAGCGAGGAGGCGAGGAGCGGCAGAGGCGGTCGCCGGGCGGCGAGCGGAGGCTCGGCGGGCGGCGGGCGCAGCGGCGGCGGGCACGGGCGCGGGCGGCCTGCTGCTGGCTCGGGCGGGCTCGACCTGGCTCGGGTGCATGGGCGGCGGCAGCTGGCAGGCGAGGCTACGCGCGCTCTCCGGTTGGGCGTGGGCGGCGGCCGGCGACGGGCGGTCTCGATTGGCTGGGGTGACGCGTCCGGTGGGCGTGTCCGCGCGGACGGACACGTCCGGCGCGGAGGGGAATTTTAGGTTAGGGGCGAAATCATCCGGATTTGGAATGGGGGTGTATATATAGGCATAGAGGAGCTAGGAGAGTCCAAATGAGGAGCGGTTACCACACGATCGTGATCGAACGCATCGAGAGCATGGAGGGAGTTTGGTGGGTTTTGGGCCACTTTGGAAGGGTGTTGGGCTGGAAACAAAGAGGACATTACGGTTTCTTGCTAACTGTTGAGTATCAAACGACCTCCAAATGGCACGAAACTTGACAGCGGTTCACGGTGCTATACCAAGGCCGCATGGCAAACCTCGGGCCATTCCGAGAAAGTTTAATACCCGCACACGAAAAGAGAGACGAGGGGACGCCGGGGAACATAGAAGCGCCGGATTTCAAAACGGACAACGGGGAAAAGGCTCGGATGCATGAGGCGAACATGTATGCAAAATGAAATGCACATGATGACATGATAAAATGCAAATGATGACATGGAAAAGTGCAACACGCAGGCAAATGACATGGCAATGACGGCGAATAACTGGCGGACACCTGGCGCAACGGATCCGGGGCGTCACAGGGTATCCGGACAGCCGGACTATATACATCGTCCGGACTATTGGAGCGTGAAGATACAAGACTCAAGACTCCGTCCCGTGTCCGGATGGGACTCTCCTTTGCATGGAAGACAAGCTTGGCGATCCGGATATTCTATTTCCTTCCTTGTAACCGACTCCATGTAAACCCTAGCCCTCTCCGGTGTCTATATAAATCGGAGAGGCTGGTCCTTAGAAGGCCGATCACAACTACAATCATAATCATCATAGGCTAGCTTCTAGGGTTTAGCCTCTACGATCTCATGGTAGATCTACTCTTGTACTCATATCGTCAATATTCATCAAGCAGGAAGTAGGGTTTTACCTCCATCGAGAGGGCCCGAACCTGGGTAAACATTGTGTCCGTTGCTTCCTGTTACCATCAGCCTAAGACGCACAGATCGGGACCCCCTATCCGAGATCCGCCGGTTTTGACACCGACAATGACCCACAAGTATAGGGGATCTATCATAGTCCTTTCAATAAGTAAAAGTGTCGAACCCAACGAGGAGCATAAGGAAATGACGAGCGGTTTTCAGCAAGGTATTCTCTACAAGCACTGAAATTTCGGTAACAGATAGTTGTGTGATAAGATAATTCATAACAGGTAGAAAGTAACAAAAGTAACTAAGGTGCAGTATGGTGGCCCAATCCTTTTTGTAGCAAAGGACAAGCCTGGACGAACCCTTATATAATGCAAAGTGCTCCCAAGAACACATGGGAATTACTGCCAAGTTAGTTTTTAGTGGGCCATTCTAGCTGCTTCTATCTCGATCTCACTTACTTTTGTTTTCATTTTAGGTTGAAATTTTTGCTTCAAGGACTTGTTTTTTGTTGTCATCGTCAAAATTTGATTTTGTGGATCAAATTCAAAAATTTGTGAGCTCGACATTGAGCAACGAAATCATAATTTTATGATGTGAACAGTAAATTGAAGAATAGAAAATTAAAATATGAATACTTAGGTGCACAAGATGTGCACATTTTGCTGTGTTTGGACATCGAGAGCTCAGAGGAGCTCGAGGAGCTAAACTTTGTTTTTTTCTCCGCGAGCTCCTACGATGTCCAAACACAACAAAAATGTGCACACATTTTGTGCACCTAAGTATCTTTAGTCCCACAAAATCTCATATTTTTTTTGATTTTTTCTATTTTTTTGAATTTACTGTTCACATGCGTACAAAATTTATGGTTTCCTTTGCCACGAGCTCCCAGGATGTCCGAACGACACACAAATTTGCACGCGCCTTGCAGACATGACTATCTTCGATCCCACAAAATTGCAGATTTTTTTGATTTTTTTTGCTATTTTTTTCTGGGTGGTCAAAGTCCTTTGACCAGACGGTAACGACGCAAAAGGGCATTTCTATAAGTGACACTAACGGCGGAGGGGCAAAACTGAGCATACCTAAAAATTAGGGGCAAAACTGAGTAGTGGGTTCGAGTTAAGGGCATAGATGTAAATGTCCCTAGTTTTTATCATGCTCATATGATCCGCGTTCGTTACTTTGATAATTTGATATGTGGGTGGACCGGTGCTTGGGTGTTGTCCTTATGCCTCCCACTTATGATTAACCCCTCTCACAAGCATCCGCAACTACAAAATAAGAATTAAGATAAATCTAACCATAAAATGAAACATGTGGATCCAAATGAGCCCCTTACAAAGCAACGCATAAACTAGGGTTTAAGCTTCTGTTACTCTAGCAACCCATCATCTTCTATTACTTCCCAATGCCTTCCCCTAGGCCCAAATCATGCTGAAGTGTCATGTAGTCCACTTTCACATAACACCACTAGAGGAGAGGCAACATACATCTCATCAAAATATCGAACGAATACCAAATTCACATGATTACTTATAACAAGACTTCTCCCATGTCTGCAGGAACAAACATAACTACTCACAAATCATATTCATGTTCATAATCAGAGGAGTAATAATTATCATTAAGGATCTTAACATATGATCTTCCACCGAATAAACCAACTAGCATCAACTACAAGGAGTAATCAACACTACTAGCAACCTACAGGTACCAATCTGACGTTTTGAGACAAAGATCAGATACAAGAGACAAATTAGGGTTTGAGAGGAGATGGTGCCGTTGAAGATGGTGATGGAGATTGACCCCCTCTCAATGACAGGATCGTTGGTGATGACGATGGCTTTGATTTTCCCTCCGCAGGGAAGTTTCTCGCGTAACAGCTCCGCCGAGCCCTAGATTGGTTCTCGCCTGTGTTCCGCCGAGACGGCGGCGCTTCATCCCGAAAGCTTCGTATTTACTTTTTCCAGGTCAAAACCCTTCATATAGCAGAAGATGGGCACCGGAGGCCTGCCAAGTGGCCCACAAGGCAGGGGGCGTGCCCTCACCCTTGTGGCTGCCTGGTGGGTCCCCTCTGGTGCTTTCTTCGCCCAATATTTTTTTATATATTCCAAAATAATTCTCTGTAAATGTTTAGGACTTTTGGAGTTATGCAGAATAGGTCTCTCAGATTTGCTCCTTTTCCAGTCCAGAATTCCAACTGCCGGCATTCTCCCTCTTGATGTAATCCTTGTGAAATAAGAGAGAAAAGGCATAAGTATTGTGCTATAATGTGTAATAACAGCCCATAATACAATAAATATCAATATAAAGCATGATGCAAAATGGACGTATCACATCTCTACGGTCAATAACCAATAGTGGGACCTGGGTGCCCATATAGGTTCCTACATATTCTACGAAGATCTTTATTGGTCGAACCTCGATGTCAAGGATTCAGCTAATCCCGTATGTAGTTCCCTTTGTCTATCGGTATGTTACTTGCCCAAGATTCAATCGTCACTATCACCATACCTAGTTCAATGTCGTTACCGCCCAGTCTCTTTACTCATTCTGTAATACAAGATAATGTGGCTAACCCATTAGTCACATTGTGATGTTGTATTACCAAGAGGGTCTAGAGATACCTCTCTATCATATGGAGTGACAAATACCAGTCTTGATCCATGCCAACTCAACAGACACCCTCGGAGATACCTATAGAGCACCTGTATAGTCACCCAGTTATGTTGCGACCTTTGGTACACACAAGGTATTCCTCCGGTGTTAGTGAGTTGCATGATCTCATGGTCATAGGAACATATACTTGACATGCAGAAAATGGTAGCAATAAACTTGATATGATCATATGCTACGTTAATAGTTTGGGTCTTATCCATCACATCATTCTCCTAATGAGGTGATCCCGTAATCAAATGAAAACTCATGTCCATGACTAGGAAACCATAGCCATCTTTGATCAACGAGCTAGTCCGGTAGAGGCTTACTAGGGACATGTTGATGTCTATGTATCGACACATGCATTTGAGTCTCCGATCAATATAATTATAGCATAGATAATAAATGATTATCATGAACAAGGAAATATAAAAATAACCACTTTATTATTGCCTCTAGGGCATATTTCCAACAGCCTCCCACTTGCACTAGAGTCAATAATCTAGTATTGCATGGTAATGAATCTAACACCCATAGAGTTTTGGTGTTGATCATGTTTTGCCCGTGGAAGAGGTTTAGTCAACGGATCTGCAACATTTAGATCTGTATGTACTTTACAAATGTTGATGTCCTCCTCCTTGACTGCATCGCAGATGGAATTGAAGTGTCGCTTTATGTGTCTGGTCCTCTTGTCAAACCTTGGTTCCTTGACTAGAGCAATGGCACCAGTGTTATCACAGAACAGAGTCATTGGGTTCAGTACACTCACTACAAAAAAAAGACACATCCATGAAATTTTGGGCCCAATGAATTTTTTCTGTCATACTTATGACACTTCTATGACGATAATTGTGACAAAACCCGGTATCATCATAGATGTGGTGGGCTCCTACTTCTATGACAAAAATCATGACAGAAAATGGGCTTTTCGTCCTGGGCGGGCCGGAGACACAGCTGCATGACATTCTTTGGGCCGTCCATGACGGAAAAACCGTGGTAGAAGCGAGGGCGAGGAAAATTTCGGTGAGTTCCCGGTTACGGTGGGAGGTCGGGGGCCGAGCGATGCGCGCTTCTCTCGTACACGTACGCGCATGTGTGTGAGGTGTTGGCTCTAACTGAACCCGAGCGAGGCATAGGGCTCTTACTGAACCCGAGCGATTGCACTACAGGCTACGCATTACTGAACCCGAGCGACCGATTGATGGCTGAACCCGATCAAGCGATTCTTCGCCATCGCCGCTAATCAAGCCGATCGATGCCGCCTGGATGAACAAAGTGAGCGCTGGGGGGGGGTGGATGAACAAAGGAGCGTGGGGGTGGATGAACAGGACCCCATGGCGTTGCCTCTGGATGAACAGGACCTCGATCAATCGAGCCGGTTGGGGCTGGATGAACCGGACCCCGTGGAGGGCTAGATGAACAGGACGCCCCCGTGGAGGGCTGGATGAACAGTATACGGTAGAGGGGTTGATGAACAGTAGCCCGTGGAGGGGTGGTTTAACAGGAGCCCGTGGAGAGGGGTGGTTGAACAGTAGCCGGTGGAGTAGCGCGCGGTGGAGGCTGGATGAACAGGAGCCTGTGGATGAATAGTCGCACGTGGAGGCTGGAGGAGGTCGACGGTGGATGAACAGTAGCCCGTGGAGGATGGAGGAGGTCGACGGTGGAGATGAACAGTATCCCGTGGAGTCCCGTTTTGTGGTACGCCACACCCCTCCCGATGAACAGGACCCCGGTTCTGACCGTAGCGCTCCAACACAAGTCTGCTTCATCCGTTTTGCGGTACGCCACACCCCTCCCGATCAATAGGACCCCGTTTCGACCGTAGGAGGTCCAACACAAGTCCGCTTCTCCGCTTTGCAATACGCGCACTTCTCCCGGCGAACAAGATCCCATTTCAACGGGCCGATCAAACACAAGGGCGTTTCTTCCGCTTCGCGCAGACGCCAGCCTCGCTTCATCGCTTATTCCGCCCAAGACGGTTGGCTCCCACGCGCTCCGCCGCTTCCCGATGAACATGGCGCATTCCGCTGCTCTCCCAATGAACACGACGCATTCCGCTGCTCGCCCATGAACACAACGATGATGCGCCCGCTCCGACCCAACCATGTACACGAGCCCCGCCGCGTGAGTAGGCGCTCGAGACCCGCCAGATGTACGTGACGCGGGTCAGATTTTCTTTCTTGCACACCGCCACAGACATATGTGTAGATGCTACGCGGCGCGCTCTACTAATACGCGGCGCGCTCTACATCCACCAAGATGTACGCACATGTTCGCGACTGCACGACAACGCCACGCACGCTTCGACCATGTGGGTCCCGACCGCCGTGCACTTCCTTGCGGTGAATATGTAGCTGGTGGGTCCTAGCAATGTGGGGCTAATCGCTTTTTGCCCGGACGCACTTCCTTGCGTGCGAAGATGTAGCTGGTGGGTCCCAGCTGTCAGGGGGAAACGTTTTTTTGTGAAATATGGTGGCCCGTCTTGTGGGTCCCCGCTGTTAGGTGGAGGAATAATTATTTTGCGCGTAATAAGGAGGCACTTCCTTGCGGCTGCCGTGGACCCAGCTGTCAGCCTCTCCACGTACAATACTCTTCCCATGGAAGTCGGTCGTTGACCACATTGACCAGGCCGCGCCGAGAGCACCACGGCGGTGGACAACGGCGAGGCCTGGGAAGGGGATGACGCGGAGCCAGGGAAGACGCGGCAATGGATGCCCACGCGGAGAGGAGTATGAGGGTTCACTGGTTCGGCTGCGGTGTGAGGCTGCCATCGCCGCAGAATAACAGGGGTGTGGGTGAGTAGAGTGATGGCCTGGCCAGCGGTAGGAGTAGTAGGAGGCGGTGAGGCCTCCGCGGCATCACAGCCGACCACGGGAGGCAGGGGCATGCGGCACGACCGGCGCTGCTTTGGGCGGCTGGAGCAAGAAGACCAGAGGTTGAAGAAACACTACAACCGTTGGATGGACATCGTATGGTCACTGGAGCTAGAATCGTTCATATTGACTAAAGTTGACAAAGGCCTCCGTCCCAGTCAACTTAGTAGGCCCACAAGTCCGCCTCCCACCAAGGTTGGTCCCAGCTAGCAGGGGGGTATTCATTTTATTTGTACGTAATAAGGAGGCACTTCCGATGGGTCCGAGCTGACAGCGGGGGGAACGTTTTTTTGCAAAATACGGTGGCCCATCCGGTGGGTCCCAGCAGTCAGGGGGAACCATTTTTTTCGCGAAATACTGGTGGCATGTCCAATGGGTCCCTGCTGTCAAGTGGAGGAATAATTATTTTCCGCGTAATAAGGAGGCACTTCCTTGCGGCTGCCGTGGACCCAGATGTCAGCCTCTCCACGTACAGTACTCTTCCGATGGAAGTCGGTCGTTGACCACATTGACCACATCGCGCCGAGAGGACCACGGCGGTGGACGACGGCGAGGCCTAGGAAGGGGACGACGCGGCAGTGGATGCCCATGCGGAGAGGAGTACGAGGGTTCACTGGTTCGGCTGCGCTGCGGTTGCCACAGAATAACAGGGGGTGTGGGTGAGTGGAGTGGAGGGCTGGCCTGGCCAGCGGTGGGAGTAGTATGGGGGTGGTGAGGCTCATGGTAGCACAGCCGGCCACGGGAGGCAGGAGCAGGCGGCACGACCGGCGCTGCTTTGGGCGGCTAGAGCAAGAAGACCAGAGGTTGAAGAAGCACTACGGCTGTTGGATGTACATCGTACAGTCACTCGATCTAGATTCGTGCATATTGACTAAGTTGACAAAGCCCTCCGTCCCCGTCAACTTAGTAGGCCCACTATACTGGGTCCCAGCTAGCAGGGGGGTATTCATTTTTTTGTGCCTAATAAGGAGGCACTTCATTGCATGCGAAGATATAGCTGGTGGGTCCGAGCTGTTAGCGGCGGTAACATTTTTTCGTGAAATACAGAGGCCCTTTCGGTGGGTCCCAGATGTCAGGTGGAGGAATCATTATTTTGCGCTTAATAAGGAGGCATTTCTTGCGCGGCGTCAGGACCCACCTGTCACCTCTCCACGCTGACCCAGCCAGATGCATGTCGGTCGTTGACCACGTTGACCACGCCACACTGAGAGCACCAGGGCGGTGGACGACGGCGAGGCCTAGGAAGGGAATGACACGGAGCCAGGGAAGACTCGGCAGTTGTTTCCCACGCGGAGGAGAGTACGACTGTCCGAGGGTTTATTGGTTCGTCTGCCATCACCGGAGAATAACAGCAGGTGTGGGTGAGTAGAGGGATGGCTAGGCCAGCGATGGGAGTACGATGGGGCGGTGAGGCTTGCAAAAGGCAAAGACAGCCGTCATGGGAGGAGGGAGCAGGCAGTCCCGCCGACGCTTGTTTGAGCGCCTGGAGCAGGAAGAACAGAGATTGAAGAAGCACGACGGCCGTTGGATGGACATCCAACAGTCACTGCTTGTGCATCAACCTTTTTTTAGGAAAGCCTCGAATCTGTGGAAAACAGCATACAGGCCATCTGCCATTATTTCTAATAATTTACAGCCCATTTGCTAACTCTTACAATTTTTTTGGAGGCCATATTCTTTTTGTTAGCATTACAGCCCATATTGTGGCCACGGTTAAAAAATTATACGAAATTTTGCATATGTCGGTGCGGTCTGAACTGCTTTTAATCCTGAAATTTTGAGTCACATTCAGACTAATTTTAAAAATAAATGTATATCAATATAAAATCCAATAAATTGTCCACGCATAAAAATCACTGCAATTTAAAATCTCAAAATTAAAAAAGATATTTGAAACTAATTGCCGGTTTGATGTGTTTTAAAAATGTACAACCCATTTCTCATTACTGATAGGCCATTTTCTCGCCAAATTAATGAAGCTCTCCTCGTTTTGAAAGATTTGCAGCCCAATAGGCCCGATAAAGCAACTTACTTGACAAATCACAAAAACTGGGCTAGCCATTTTCAGAAAGAAAAAAACTACTGGGCCGGTCTGTGGTAAACATAAAAGAAAAGGCTGTCTAGATAGGCCAGAGTGTCCCGCATAGCCCAGTTGACACCCTGCTTCTATCTCAAAAACAAATTAGATAAATGCCACTCCAATTACGGCGATTCATAAAAATGCCACTGCAATTTCCAAACTTTGAAAAATGCCACTGCAATTTTTGCAAACTTTGAAAAACGCCGCTGAAGTTTGCAAACTTTGAAAAACGCCACTCCAGACTTCGAAAAATGCCACTAGAAATGGCATGAAATGGCATTTTTCAAAGTTTGGAAATTGCAATGGCATTTCTCGGAAACACCAGATTTGGAGTGGCATTTATCAAATTAACCCAAAACAAAAATAATCGGGCGAGCTGTCGGGTCCCTCGTGTCACCGCCACAGTAATCCTCTCGCTTATTGACTACGCTGACAATGGCATGGGACCCAGATGTCGAATCCATTAGGAGGAGCCATTTTTTATTGGCTTGAAATAAGGAGGCACTTGCTTATGCATCGCCATGACCTTGGCGGGTCCTCGCTGTCATCCTCTCCACGAGAATCATCTCCCGATTGTGTACGCACAACTTGGTAGGCCCACAAGTCAGCCTCTAAACCCATAGAGGACAAATACAACCCATTTAAAAAATAACAGCCCATTCCATACGCTCAAATGGAAAGTTCAACATTTGAGCAAAGTAATGTGTCCGACCCACATATAGAGTAATCGAACTTCCACGCTGACAACCATCATAGCCAAGTTAACTATCTACTCCCACTAATACTCTAGTAGCGCATAAGTACTAACTTACTCTTAGCTAACTAGACGATGCCGGGCGCCATCTGCAGTACATGCTAAACGCCGCACCGACGCCCCCGCCTACGTGACTTCTGCCAGAGGTGCGATAGAGAAGCGTTGTTCGCGCTGCGATTGGCCCTTTCCATGTCGGCGTGGTCCACCGAAGCTTCGGCTTCAAAGCGGGAAACCCACTTGATGAGCTGGTAGTAAAAATCAGCATCGCAAACGCGTGCGTGCCCGACAGCCTCCAGGGCTATTTGCTGGGCGCCGGCCTCCACGTAGTCGGCCCAGATTCTAAAGCGCTCGCTTTCGTGACTCAGAGCGTCGGTGCGTTGCTGCTCCATGTCCCGCTGGCGGCGCAAATCGGCGATACGCTGCTCTGAAAGTGCGTTATATCGACTAGAGGGCGGGTGAATAGGAGATTTTTATGAAATTCTTCACTGAGGAATTTGCCGGTGAGGAAATTCCTTAGCGAAGAACTATTTGCAGCGGAATATGTACTCAGAGGTAAACATAACAGATTACACACATAGTCAGCATGATGAAATGAAGACTAGAACAGAGTACGGAAAGCGTAAACACAGGATAACAAGATGAAGACAAACAGATCAAGAAATTGAACTGAGGAATTTGTGAAAGTCTTCACCAAAGTCTTCAAGCACGATCTGAACAACATACAACATGTAATGAGGAAATGAATGAGTTGAGGAAATAGAACGGTCGGTTGGTGAAGACAATGATTTGGTAAACCAGTTCCAACTCGCTGTCTCGCCAGTACGTCTGTTGGAGCGGCCGAGTATTTAAACTCGAGGACACACAGTCCCGACACCCCGCCTCGAGCCGCAACTCAGACACCCATCCTCACCGTATTCTCCTTGAACTAAGACCACGCAGCCTCGCCCAATCACTCGTGGTAAGTCTTCAGTGACTTCCAAACCTTCACAGACTTAGTCACTCGGCGATCCACAATTCCTCTTGATGTTTCTAGACCTTGACGCCTAACCGTCTGGAAGAAGCACAGCCTTCAAAGGTAATAAGCGCCGGATCCACGCAGATCAATTTCTTGATGATGCTCAATCACTTGGGGTTTTGTGGGTTTGGTTTTGGATTTTCCTCACTTGATGATTTTCGCCAAAGTCCCTGAGGATGGGTTGCTCTCAAATGACAAGTGTCAAGTTCTTCGAGCAGCCAACCAACTAGTGGTTGTAGGGGCGGCTATTTATAGCCTAGGAGCAGCCCGACATGATAAGACATAAATGCCCTTCAATGATATGACCGTTAGGTGGATAAGATATTTTGTCCGCCGGTAGGCAGCAAGCAAAGAACGGTCGGAAATTTGACTCTCAAAGTCCTCGTGGCTATCATGTTCTCATCGTAGGCAATTCAGACTGGCGAATTCCTAACTCCTCGATCAGAAAGAAGTCATCAATGACTGTAAGAACTGCGCTCTCACATCAAGAACTTGACTGAATCTGTATGAGATTTCCAATGGCTTCACTCAAGGGATTGGTAGGTGTAGGATTTTGAGTTGAGCATCACATGGAAATTTTTCCTTAGTATTTCCTCTACCCCTTTAACAAGACGGTGTTTCCTATGACTCAAGAAAGAGAAAATGAAACTACAAAAACAAAAGTCTTCACGCTTCATATTCCTCGAATGAATATCAAGTCTTCATGGTCACACCAATTTCTTCACTTTCAAAGTCTTCGTAAAGTCTTCGAATATCAAAGTCTTCAATCAAGAACTTCATTTTAGGGTCGACTTTCTCAGTAAATATCAAACTCCTCATAGACTTATAGACCTGTGTACACTCACAAACGATCAGTTACTTAACCTATAAGTCTTCAATACACCAAAATCACTAAGGGCACTAGATGCACTTACAATCTCCCCTTTTGGTGATTGATGACAACATAGGTTAAGTTTTCAACGGGATAAACATATGAAGTGTAAATACTGATATTGAGGAATTTGATTGCAAGATATAGAAGAACTCCCCTAAATATGTGCATAATGAGGAATTTGCTTTTGAGGCAATGCACATTTGAAGAATTGAATCATGGAGATCTCCCCTATATCTTGTAATTCATACACGATTTGATATATATACTATGAAGAATTTGAAATGCATGATGAAATATGGTGCCGATGAGATTCAAAGATGCGTGCAATAGTATTGACTAGGAATAAGTATGCGAATATCACATCAAAAGTTTCAGAGCTCAAATATCACATTCAGAGCTTAGTGCTTCAAAAGCATCGAGCATAACACGATCAAAATCGAGCATCGAAGCACGATCAAAGTATCGAGCACGGTGCAAGTCAAGACAATGCAACGCTCAAAAGTATCGAGGCACCATCGATTTAAGATTACAACTCGATCCAATAAAAGTTTCGAAGAACGAGACTTGTAACTTAATAAAACGCCCATAGTATAAACCCGCTTGAAGACTAACTCAGATTTCTCCCCTTTGTCATCAAATGACCAAAAGGATCAAACCGAGGACTAACGCTCAAGATATTCAAGTTGATGGAGGAGCGCCCAAGATTGTCGGGTTGTTTGTTGAAGTAGGGCCCGCCGCAGTTGTCGCCTAAATCTTCATATTCATCGGCCAGCGATGAAGAATAAGAACTGGCCACCAGATCAGGAACTTTGACTCTTTTGAATTTCTTCGGAGGTGGTGCAGACTAGTCATAAGCTTCCTGAAGACCCATAGTCTTCAATTCTTCCACGGAGTAGACATGATTAAGAACAGCCCAGGTGCGGTTGAGGGTTTCATGAAGGTAGTATTGGTTTTTCTTCACTGCATTATGCGTTGAGGTCATGTTGTGAAGAATTGCAGCAAATTGGCGCTTCACCCATTTCGATTATGCTCAACCTTCCGATGAAGACCGAGGAGTAACTCACGATCATCATCACCCCGGTGCGCTTGCTTGAGGCTGTAGCTTGGTTGAGGTATTTGCGGCAAGTGTCATGCATTGCGTAATCGCCATTGGTGGAGTAAGATGCAGCCTTGCTAAACCGACCATCCAATGGACGAGTGCCTTCATCAATTACATACCGCTGCCTTGCCCTTGTCATCGATGATGAAATTGGTCGCTTGAGGACTTCAATGGGCGGCAGGAAGCTGCCATGATTCAGAGTGTCAGCCTTGTAGTTCAGTGAAGATCTTGCCCTTATGAATCTCATGATCCAAGGTGCATATGGCTTTAGCTCAAAAGGTGACATTGCAACATGGCCAGAGTCCTCATGAAGAAACCATGGAAGTTCACAGGAACGCCATGAATGATATTGAAAAGCATGTTCTTCATGATGCCAACGACATCTTCTTCGTTTGAGTCATGGCCTTTGATTGGACTCATTGTCTTCGTCAAGATTCTATAGACAGTCCGAGGCACATACAACAATTCCTTGACGAGGAATTTGGTTCGAGGGGCTGGTCCTGGCTTCAGCGGCTTCATAAGCACTTGCATAAAGTGATCAGACAGTTCACGGTCATTGTAGAGGCAACGAGCAGATTCATGGGGAGGATCAAGAGGAAGGACACGAAGCAATTCAGTTGCTGGTGCCTTGTAGTGAGTATTTTCAGTCATCCAATCCAGAACCCATGAATGAAGAATGAGTTCTTCATTCCAGTCACATATATCAGTGCAGAAATTCAGCAGCCCTGCATCATGAAGAACACGGAGTACTGGCTCGAAGCACGGCAGTGATTCCATATCCACATGAGGAATATGCTCATGGTCGAAGATCTTGTCCTTGTCAAATAGCACTGAGGAATAGAAATTTGCTTGTGTTGGAGTCCAGAAGCGTCTTTTCCTCATTCGAGCAGAGTCATAGGGATTATAAGCAGTGAAGAACACATGCTCAGAAAAGAAGTCTTCAGCCTTGAATTTTTGCTTGCTTGAGAACGGATTCTTGGCTTGGGCAGAGGAATATCGTGA
Organism: Aegilops speltoides; assembly: GCA_021437245.1. Lineage (NCBI taxonomy): Eukaryota > Viridiplantae > Streptophyta > Magnoliopsida > Poales > Poaceae > Aegilops > Aegilops speltoides. The sequence continues at coordinate 219,034,341 of CM038145.1, forward strand.
TTTGAAGCACAACCTTAGGAATCGCGATCTCGTGTTCTTCAGTCGAGGAATTTCTGGTTCCTCTCCTTGTGCAATTTGAGGATCAGCAGTGGGTTCTTGGCGCTAGTGGCTGGAATCTCTTCATTGATGATGATGTGGGATGAGTTTCTTCAGAGCCCATTTGAACAGTTGTAGCCGGGGACGAGGAACTTGTTGAAGTGGAGTGAAGAGAGGAGTATTGGGATGCCGACTTTCCCAAAAGTCATCATTCATCACCGTGTAGTGCACCCAATATCCACGTCTTCATCTTCTTTTTCAATTTCTCAACACCGCCTCTTGATTTGTGAACCGAGGCACGGGTGAGGAAACAACTGGGGTTGAAGGGAAAGCTTCCACTTCAATTTCTTCATCAAGCTGTTCTAAAGTAGCAACAGATTGATTTTCTTCATCTGATCCGCTTGGGATCGTGTATTCTTCTCCATAAGGAACAATTTCCTTAGATGACATGGAGGAAATGGGAATGGCATCAATAGGATTTTCAATCGAGCTGGTCATTGGCTTCATTTTCTTCGCAGCCGAAGAATTTGACGCAACTGATGCCTTCCTTTTCTTCACTGCAGCTCGTTCTGCAGCCTTTGTCTTCTTCACTTCATAGGCAGAAGGAAGAATTGGAGATGGTGTTGGCACAGGAGGAGCTGAGGAATGTGGTACAGTTTCTTCAGGCACAACTGGTGCAGTTGCCCTGTTTCCTTCAGATTCTTCAGGCGCACCACTAGTGGATGCCCCGGAAATTTCTTCAAGAATGGAATGGAGTCATCAGCCCCGAACTTGTGTTCTCATCAAGACGCTGAAAGTCATCGCTAGATCTTGGCATGTTCTTCAAGCAGCTGAGCAGATTCTTCACCGAGGATTTTCTTGTTGCGATGGAGCTGCAATAGTTGACATTTTCTTCGTCGAGTGACGAATCTCACCTTGGCTCCTTGCCGGTCAAGATTGTAAGCATCAAAATCCTTGCCTGAGTGCTTGGATTTCTGATTGAGCTTTAAGAAGTTCTTCAGGAGTCAAGTTGATGATGTTCTTCCTCAGAAGCTTCTCCTTTCTGACTTTTGCTCTCTTCAATTCACGAGCCTTTTCAAATTTCCATTTCTCTTCAGAGATGAAATGGTTCAAGATATGACTTTGACCAGAGTCGATGGCAGATCCGAATAGGAGTGTTTGGATCCCGATGCCACAGTCAATGAAGTCAAGGATCTTCTTGGATCCAAAAGCAGAGGCACACTTGTTCTTTTGGCTCTAGCGGCCTTGGTCGATCTGTCTCGATGATTTCTTCAAGTTCTTCATCGAGGCTTCATCATCGAGGGAACGTTGAATGCAACCTATTTCTTCTTTGGACTTGGCCGAGGACCGCGCCCAAAGCAGCTTGCTTTTGTCTTCAGCGGTGTGGGGCCTGTTGAGGACATTGGTGCAGTGAGGAACTTGCCGAGACACGAAGCAATGGAGAAACCCCGAGTCCTTTGACAAGTAGCAAGATGCAGTGTTGAGGACTTGGAGGAGCTCGAGGATTTTGAATGAGTAGCAAAGATCGAGGAATTTGCCGTGAGGGCGCGATCGAGGAACTGGGCCGTGAGGGCACCGACGGTGAAGCACTTGGCTTGCGTGCAGAGCTTCTTTGGCATTGATTTCCTCGGCTTGACCGAGGGCTCAGGCAGCAGCAGCAGCAGAATCCTCATTGAATTTCCTCACCGCCTCCTTGGCCTATCTTGCCAATTTGGCTTGGCGCTGGACCATTCTTCAGAAAGTCTTCACCACTCTTGATGCTAGTGGGATCACGACTTGGCCAGTGCCGAGGAGCTCTTGGGCATGGAGGATTTAAAGCTAATTTCCTCATGTACTTGGGAGTGACATAGCGGTATTCCTCCATTCTCGTGCCCATCTTCTTTCTATCCTCTCAGACAAGACTTTGCGCTGGTTCTTGGTCTCCTTGCCAAACTTGGATTCATCGGTGTGCGATAGTCTTTGTATATTTCCTCAGAATTTCAAAAGCAGTCATGAGTTCGGTTTCTTTCCTCCCTTGCGGTCTCTTGCCTTTCGCCATTTTCTTGGTGAGGAATTTGAACAATAGAGCACTCAAGAAGTATGCAGTTTTTCTTCGAGGAACGCTGCAAATGAGTTAAGTTGATGAGAACCTAGTGATTCAAAGCGGACATGAGTACCGTGAGCAGAGTGTAGGTGCGAGGAATTTGGAGAGGTCATATCGTTCTCGTAAGATTTTTCAAAAGAACAAGTTTTGAGGAATTTGACCAGTTGAGCCTTGAGGAATTTCACTAAGCGCTTTGTCTCGAGGTTCGAGAGTTGCATGATTGAAAATCCGCACAATTGAGGAATCTTGAAGAATGAATGCTTAGAGAGATAAATCAAGAACATACAGTGTGTGAGGTGTTCATATGTGAAGATTTTGAAGAACAAAAACACCTTTGAAGATTTTCAAAAAGATTTGAGAATCAACGCGAGTAATAAAAGTGACTTTTAATTACCCGAACTGAAGAACATGACGAACAGAGATGAACTGTAGTGAAGTTCGTCACGTTAGATCTTCCACGCCCTAACTTGGCAGAGGAAGACGGCTACGGCGGTGGCGGAGTGAAGATTTCCGCGGCCGGCGCGAGTACGACGGCGATGAGGTCGAGGCAGTGAAGCTTTTCCTCACCGGCGGCGATGGAGTAGCGGCAGCGCTAGGGTTTGAGGAGAGCTCGAGCAAGAGACAACGATCGAGCGGAGTAAATGAAGTGAGGAGGGTAGAGGGGTATTTATAGCCACGGTGAAAAACTGTTCGCCCAAAGATTTTGGACGAACATGTCCCTGCCCTTTCTCCTTCACGCGACGTGTGTCACCCACGTACTGTGTAGATGAGATCGTGTAAGATCATGGGTGATTAAACTAATACATCGTGGGATGCGGAACGGTTTGATCGGTAAAACCGAAAACTTGGATAAGATTTGTTTAAAAGTTTCGTTCGCAATTTCTTCAGCTGTCAAGGACCAGTGAAGACTTTGAACGAGTTACAATCAGAACGCACATGAAGAATTTGTGAATAGATTGGATTGAGTATAGCATAGAGGGAAGGGTCGATCACATTCACTTAGCGTAAATCGCAACTTGAAGAAATAGCAATAAGTGAATGTTGTAGAGGACATAAAATCATATATATATATATATATATATATATATATATATATATATATATATAGCCAATGAAGAAAGACGACGGAAACATGAAGATTTTGCAAAGTTGAAGAATTTGAAAACTGAGGAATTTCAAAAATGAGAAAACTCAAATTGAAGATTTTCAACTTTTGTGGTGGCGTAGCTCATCAGATAAGAATGATGATTTCGCATACATCGCATACAATTGTCGAGGGTTTCGAGAATCAAATTCTTCATTAATTTCTTCACACTTAGAGTGTTATTCTTCATTGATTGAGGAACAACGTTTCTTCATGTGTTGCACATCTAAGTCATCAATTATGCATAAGGGTTAGGATGTGTGTCCTTTTCAAAGAACATTCAAGATTCTAAGATATTTAGCTCACACCGCAACTTGCTAAATCTCTTCTCATCCAAGGGCTTAGTGAAGATATCAGCTAGCTGTTCTTGATCTTCACATGCTCGATGGAGATATCTCCTTTGACACATGATCACGAAGAAAATGATGACGAATCTGGATGTGCTTATTCTTCGAGTCTGAACGGGTTGTGAGCAATCTTGATGGCACTCTCATTGTCGCAGAGGAGAGGCACATTCTTCATGTTGACGCCATAGTCCTTGAGGGTTTGCTTCATCCAAAGCAGTTGAGCACAAAGATGAGCCAGCAGCAATGTATTCAGCTTCAGCGAGAGATAGAGATACGCAGATTCTGCTTTCTTCGAGGACCAATGCACCAAAGATCGTCCGAGGAAATGACAAGTGCCGATGTTGACTTGCGGTCCACACGATCACCAAAGATAGTCGAGTCAAAATATCCAATGAGATCAAAAGCAGAGCCCTTGGGGTACCATAATCCTAGTGTTGGTGTGTGAGCTAGATATCAAGAATATGCTTCTGACCTTATGGTGTGATTCCTTGGTGCACCTTGAAATCGGGCACACATGCAAACACTAAGCATTATATCCGCCTAGATGCACATAAGTACAATAAAGAACCAATCATGGAGCGGTATACCTTGTGATCAAGTCAATACCATTTTCATCAATTGCATAGATGGCCATTTGTGAGCATAGGAATTTTGACGCCTTTGCAATCTTGCATGCCGAATTTCCTCAAGACATCTTTGAGGTATTTCTCTGAGATATGAATATGCCATTGCGCTGTCGATTTAATTTGAAGACCTAAGAAGAATTTCAACTCTCCCATCATAGACATTTGATATTCTTCACTCATCATATAGGCAAATTCATCACTATATCGCTGGTTAGTACAGCCAAAGATAATATCATCAACATATATTTGGCACACAAATAGTTCACCATCATATGATTTAGTAAATAGAGTAGGATCAAGTGAACTGGTGTGAAGCCATTCTTCACGAAGAATTCCTTGATTGTGTCATACCACGCCCGAGGGGCTTGCTTGAGGCCATAGAGGGCCTTATTGAGTCTCAAGACTTTGTCGATTCTTGGGATCTTCAAAACACGGGGTTGAGCAACATATACTTCTTCCTCAAGCTTACCATTGAGGAATGCACTTTTCACATCCATTTGATATAAGATGATATCATGATGGTTAGCATAGGCAAGTAAAATGCGAATAGCTTCAAGTCTAGCAACAGTGCAAAAGTTTCATCGAAATCAATTCCTTCAACTTGTGTGTAGCCTTGAGCTACTAGTCGTGCCTTATTCCTCACCACAAGGCCATTTTCATCTTGCTTGTTGCGGTAGATCCACTTTGTGCCAATGATATTATGCTTGCGAGGATGCAGGCGATTGACCAATTCCTGACATTGTTCACTCGAATCGATGTAATTCTTCTTGCATAGCCTGAATCCACTCGGCCCGTAAATGCTTCATCTACCTTAGTGGGCTCTGAGATAGAGACAAAAGCATAGTGCCCACAAAAGTTAGATAAGTGTGAGGCTTTTGAGCGGGTGAGAGGACTGGTGCGCTGATGTCATCGATGATCTTCTCCACTTGCACTTCTTTTTGCAACGCGTGGATGAGTTGGTTGTCGCTGAGGATTTTGATCAGCATTTTCTTCAAAGACCATTTTCCTCATCATGTTCTTCAGTGCATCACTCGACGTTCTTCATGAACAGGAATGAATTCTTCAGCAGATTCTTCAAGAGGAATGACATCCTCGGTTGCCTTGTGCTTGATAGCATCCTTAGGTGCTGGTTCATCTAACATGAAGGTAGGTGCTCTCTTTGCGAGCCATTAGTTTCATCGAACCGCACATCTACAAATGTCAACAATCTTGTGAAGAACAATGTTGAAGACTCAGAGGTGTGAGTCCTTCCATAACCAAGCATAAAACCTTCATGTGCTTTCGGTGCAAATTTAGAGTTGTGGTGAGGATCTCTAATCCAACATTTAGCAATCAAGACTTTGAAATAACTCACATTGGGTTTCTTGTCGGTGAGGAGTTCATAAGCGTCTTCTTGAAGAATTTGTGAAGATATACTCTGTTGATGATGTGGCGGCAAGATCAATTGCATCAATCCAAAACGCCGAGGCGTTTTGTATTCATCAAGCATAGTGCGAGCCATCTCAACAAGAGTTCGTTCTTGCGCTCCACGACGCCATTCTCACGAGGAGTATAAGGAGCAGATAATTCATGAGTAATACCAAGTTCATCAAGATAGGCATCAAGACCAGAATTCTTGAACTCGGCCCATTGTCACTTCGATATGCTTGATCTTCACACCAAAGTTGGTTGAAGCCCTCGAGGAAAATCGTTTGAAGACTTCCGCACTTCATGTTTGTAAGTAACAATGTGTACCCATGTATATCGAGAATAATCATCAACAATGACAAAACCATATAGAGATGCATCATTAGTATTTGCTGAATAATGATTAGGTCGAAGAGGTCCATGTGAAGCAATTCAATGGACGAGTAGTGGTCATGATAGTCTTTATTTGGATGCTTGGCCTTGGTCATTTTTCCGCTTCACATGCTCCGCATAAGTGATCCTTGAGGAATTTGACATTCTCAATGCCAATGACATGCTTCTTCTTCGCAAGCGTGTTCAAATTCCTCATGCCTGCATGACCAAGTCATCGATGCCATAGCCAGCCTTCTGAAGCTTTTGCAAGTAGACACATGGCTGGTTGTGGTCCCAGAGAGAAATCAACAATATACAGATCTCCTCTCCTAAAGCCTTCAAGACTTTGGAATTGTCACTTCCATAATCACAACACAGCGATATTTGCCAAAGACAACAACCATATCAAGATCACAAAGCATTGAGATCGACATGAGATTGTATCCTAAGGACTCAACAAGCATGACTTTGTCCATGTGCTTATCCTTAGAGATAGCAACCTTACAAGACCCAATACGACTTTTTCCTTTGTCAACCAAATATGATATGCTTCAGAGGTGACGGTGATAAAGGAGCATCCATCAATAGATTCTTGTCACGGTCATGTGATTTGTACATCCACTATCGAGGACCCATTCGGTGGTTTTGGGTTGATCATCCTGCAGATGAATTAGTGTAACTTACAATCTCATATGCTTCATCGATGAAGAATATGATATCAAGTTCATCGATGAATTTCATCAAGCGAAGAACAGATATATCAAGATGAGGACGTGTGAAATGAGAGTTCATTTCATCATGATTCGCTGCGCCCTTTCAGCATTTTGTCGTGTCCAAAGAAATTCTTGAGACGTTAGAGCACGCCCGAGACCTGACCTGCGGAAGAGATTAGTTCTTTTCTTCACCACCCACATCCGGAGGGGTGGCAAAGAGTTCATCATCCTGCGAGCACCATGTGAGAAAGGTGGCAAAGATGCCAAACCATTTCGCTTAGCATAGGAGGGTTAGGGTAAGCATATGAATAAGCAGAGTAATTCTTCGAGGACTTATGAACATAATGGTTTGAAGAATAATGCACATATTCATAGCCCTTAGCTTTACCTCATGAGACAGATTTGTTAGCACGATGATAATCATATGAGGACTTTGATCCAGCTTGAGGAATTTGATCCTCGTGAAGAATTTGGTCCATATGAGGATTTGGATCCATATGAAGAGTTTGGTCCATATGAAGAATTTGATCTGGGGTTCTGTTCTTCACGGTGGTGTCATGAGGACATTCACCAAGACTTTCAACACAGCTTTTGGGAACCCAGATTTTCTTCATAGGGGAACCGTTCCTGCAGTTAGTGCCAACGTATCTAGCAAATACTTCACCATTCTGATTTTTGAACAATTTCTAGTTGGAGTCAAATGACTCATCAGAAGAATGAGGAGATTCACATGTAAAACCAGATAAGTTAGATGGATCAACTGGAGGTCCCTTGGCAGCAACCCATGAGGTTTTAGGATACTGCTCAGGCTTCCAATATGTTCCATCGGCATTGAGTTTCCTCTCAAAGGCAATACCCTCTTTCCTAGGGTTTCTGTTGAGGATCTGCTTTTTGAGCACATCACAAAGTGTCTCGATGCCCTTTGAGGCTTTTGTACATGCTGTCATGTACAATTCCTTCAACCTGCATTGTCAAGTGATACTAGCAAAGTCCTCGATGAGGAATTAGTGATAGCAGAGGCAGATGAAGAATTTGTAACATTTGAAGCATTTGAACATTCAGGTGAAGAATTAGCAGATTCACGTTCAATGCACTTTAAGCATGGAGGAACAAATTCTTCCTGAGAAGCGCTGATTGTTGAGCTAGTAATGAATCACGCTCCTTCTGAAGATCTTTATAACATACTCTTAGCTTTTCAAGATCTGCCTTTCTTTGAATAGCTTCAAGAGAAAGCTTCTCATTGTCTTGCTTTTCTTGAAGAAATTCATAAGAAAGTTTCTCATGATCAGACAAGAGAGAGTTATGATGACCTTGAAGGTTATCATACTTAGACCAAGTCTCTCAAGATTTTCATCGGGGCTTTAGTGCGATCCATTTCTTCACCCAACATATCATCACTTTTATCTAGCATGTTTTGAACCTTTTCAAGAGCCCGTTGTTGTTTCACAGCAATTTTAGCAAGTTTAGAGTAGCTAGGCTTAAGATCCTCATCGATTCATTTTCACTAGAATCGAGGAGTTGTATTTGAGTACCTTAGCTGCTTTTGCCATGAAGCAATAGGTGGGAGCGTAGCCATCATTATCTTCATCGGACTTGTCGGTGGAATCAGTTTCTTGATGTTGAAGATGGACTTGTCGATTAAAGCAAAGAGCAACGCCGACTCGCCACACGCACTCAGATTCTTCAGACTCCTCCTCTTCATCATTTTCCTCGATTCAGCTTGAGTCCATTTCCTTGCCAATGAATGCCCGAGCTTTCTTGGAGCTGCCCTTCTTGTGAGATGAAGACTTTGATGGTTTTGAAGACGAAGATTTTGATGATTTCTTCTTCTTCTTCATTTCATCGTAAGCTGTAGTCCTTGTATTTCTTCTTCTTCATTTCCTTTTCCCATTGAGGACAATCTTGAATATAGTGACCAGGTTTCTTGCATTTGTGGCAAAGTCTTCTCTTGTAGTCACTGGATGAAGAATCATTTCCTCTTGAGGGTTTTCCAAAGCGACCACGCCTTGTGAACTTCGGAATTTCTTCACAAGCGAGCTAGATCCTGGCTCGATTCTTCAAGATCACCAAGGCTACTACCGTAATCCTCACATTCGAGAGTCGACACAACCTTAGCCTTCAGGCACGTGGTTTGCCATAGTTTGAGCCATAGAGATCTCTCTTTTCAGCAAGTCGAACTCGTGAGTGTTAAGCCTTTCGAGGATATCGGCAGGATCAAGTGACTTGTAGTCAAGACGCTCTTGTATCATCGCCCCAGAGTATCAAATGAGGAATCAAGCGATCTTAGCGTTTCTTCACTACTTCATGGTCAATGATGTCGATGGCACCGAGAGCTTGAAGCTCATTTGAGATGTCGATGAGGCGATCAAGGTTTGTTGGACATTTTCGTTGTCGAGTCTTTTGAAGCGGTTGAAGAGATTCCGAAGAACATCAACTCGAGAGTCACGCTGAGTTGAGACTCCTTCATTTACTTTGGACAGCCTATCCCAGATAAGCTTGGCAGTTTCCAAAGCACTCACTCTTCCATACTGTCCTTTACTCAGATGACCACAGATGATATTCTTCACTTGAGAATCGAGTTGTTTGAATCTCTTCACATCGGTAGCGGTCAGTGTTTCAGGGACAGAGGGGACACCATTTTCCACAACATACCAGAGATCATTGTCAATTGCCTCAAGATGGATTCGATCTTGTTCTTCCAAAGAGGGGTAGTCCGCTCCATCAAAGGTAGGACACCCAGCCGAGACCTTGATCATACTGCGGTCGACATAACTAGAACTCCGGTGGTTAAACCAAAATCACACGTAACAAGGGAGTACCTCGCTCGATAACAATTGAAAGTCGTTATATCGACTAGAGGGGGTGAATAGGCGATTTTATGAAATTTTCACCGAGGAATTTGCTGGTGAGGAAATTCCTTAGTGAAGAACTATTTGCAGCGGAATATGTACTCAGAGGTAAACATAACAGATTACACACATAGTCAGCATGATGAAATGAAGACTAGAACAGAGTACGGAAAGCGTAAACACAGGATAACAAGATGAAGACAAACAAACTGAAGAAATTGAACTGAGGAATTTGTGAAAGTCTTCATCAAAGTCTTCAAGCACGATATGAACAACATACAACATGTAATGAGGAAATGAATGAGTTGAGGAAATAGAACCGGTCAGTTGGTGAAGACAATGATTTGGTAAACCAGTTCAACTGATGTCTCGGTTATACGTCTGGTTGGAGCGGCCGAGTATTTAAACTCGAGGACACATAGTCCCGGACACCCAGCCTCGAGCCGCAACTCAGACACCCATCCTCACCGTATTCTCCTTGAACTAAGACCACGCAGCCTCGCCCAATCACTCATGGTAAGTCTTGGTGACTTCCAAACCTTCACAGACTTGGTCACTCGGCGATCCATAATTCCTCTTGATGTTCTAGACCTTGACGCCTAACCGTCTGGAAGAAGCACAGCCTTCAAAGGTAACAAGCGCCGGATCCATGCAGATCAATTTCTTGATGATGCTCAATCACTTGGGGTTTTTGTGGGTTTGGTTTTGGATTTTCCTCACTTGATGATTTTCGCCAAAGTCCTCGGAGGATGGGTTGCTCTCAAATGACAAGTGTCAAGTTCTCTCGAGCAGCCAACCAACTAGTGGTTGTAGGGGCGGCTATTTATAGCCTAGGAGCAGCCCGACATGATAAGACATAAATGCCCTTCAATGATATGACCGTTAGGTGGATAAGATATTTTGGTCGCCGCCAAGATCACAAAGAACGGTCGGAAATTTGACTCTCAAAGTCCTCGTGGCTATCATGTTCCTCATGTGTAGGCAATTCAGACTGGCGAATTCCTAACTCCTCGTCGAAAGAAGTCATCAATGACGTAAGAACTGCGTCTCACATCAAGAACTTGGTGAACTATATGAGATTTCCAATGGCTTCACTCGAAGGGATTGGTAGGTGTAGGATTTTGAGTTGAGCATCACATGGAAATTTTTCCTTAGTATTTCCTCGACCCCCTTTAACACTACGGTGTTTCCTATGACTCAAGAAAGAGAAAATGAAACTACGAAAACAAAAGTCTTCACGCTTCATACTCCTCGAATGAATATCAAGTCTTCATGGTCACACCAATTTCTTCACTTTCAAAGTCTTCAGAAAGTCTTCAGAATATCAAAGTCTTCAGTCGAAGAACTTCATTTTTAAGGGTCGACTTTCTCTTAAATATCAAACTCCTCATAGACTTATAGACCTGTGTACACTCACAAACGCATCAGTTACTTAACCTATAAGTCTTCAATACACCAAAATCACTAAGGGGCACTAGATGCACTTACATGCTCCTCCGCCAGGTGGTCGTGCTCCAACAACTCCTGCTCCTCCGCCAGGCGGTTGCGCTCCAACAAGTCCTCGATCTCTGCATTGCCATCTACAGACAGATAGAATGCCTCCTCCCTCCATCTGCCTTCCGGTGAAAAACCGAACACTAGTTCCGGCCGTGACCGCCTCCGGCCTTGCCTACCGTAGACAGGCGTGGGCATGAAGGACGTGGTGAGCGACGTCGGGCCGGTGGGGGCTTATGAGGATATGGCGAGTTGGGTCACGGTGCCACCGGAGAAGGCCGGGAAACAGTACTTATAGGTGGAAGGTAGCGCGACGGTCATCGGAATTCAATGCATAAGCAGGCATGGCTTAGCGTGCCAGCTTGCCGTGGAAAACTAGAGAAACTGAAATTATGACTGTGTTGTCCTGTCCCGTCTGGGTCACACACCGGCATGACGGTCAAATGAGTGCACTCGAATCATCTCCCTCCTTGTCAATAATGATTCCACGGATTTAAAAAGCCCGCAACAATTAAAGCGCATCTTTTTCGCATCAGTTAGCTGCCTTAATTACGGCCGGCTTCTTGCAGGCACTCAGAATCGCTCGCAGCCAGTACGCGAAGCAGCATGCAACGAGTCGCAGCCAAGGTCACGCTTGCATCCACTTAAATCGCTGGAATTAATTAGGCTTAAACTTCTGCATGCCGTTAATTATTGCCATGCCTTGGTCTTGCTGCTTTGCTCATGGGACTAATAAACCCGGACGGAGGGAGTACCTTGGTTGGTGAGAGGTTTGAATTAAGCCCTGCAAACCGGAAAGGAGGTATTAGTACGTCCATGATCCGCTATTTATTCGTGTAGGATCGAGTAGGTCGTTTCTTGAATTGAGCCCTGCAAACCGGAAAGGAGGTAGTACGTGTGTGATCTGCTATTTATCCGTGTAGGATCGAGTAGGTAGGATAGTGTAGCTTGTCAGTTTCTTCAAAGGTAGGCATTTTTATTCAAAAAACTGCCACTTCGGATCTTGCATCACAAATAAAACTGTTAGGAGCGCATTAGTAGGCTAGCTAGTGATCGATCAGTAACTTGTGAACACTGAGCGAACAGAAATAAGTAACTGTTAATGCATCTCAATGATTCACAGATCATATACAAATATGTTGCTCCAAAAGCAAAGATCAGCCATTTCGGATCTTGCGTTGCAACTAAAACCAACTAGTATGATTCCCATACATAAGATCAACGTGTTAATGCATCTCAATGATTCACAGATCATATACAAATATGTAGCTCCAAAAGCAAAGATCTAGAAAAAACATCTGTTCTTCCTATTAACATGGATGCTTCTCTTGGCCAACATTCAGTACATACTGAAAGACAAATATGTTTGTGAAGTCTACAATTCCTCTTGCAAACGTAAGTGGTTTCACCAACAGCTGGAGCCATGAGAATGAACCACACATGATGGAGGAACATCCACTGCAATATGATTTGGTCTTCTCTCGATCACAAGGCGAGACTATTTTCGGAATACAAACTTTAAATTAGGCAAAATGATGCCCATTGTATAATCAGACCAAAGCAATGAGAACCTAGTGTTGGCCAATAAATAGTATAGTACTACTTTTCTGCAGTCCATGAAGTGACAATCCAATCTTTCTGTGTCTATTTCAAATGGCACTGCATGCAGTGACTATACTATTCTCTTGTGCAGTTCAACCAAAATTGCGGTCACTTTGTTTGTTTGCCAAATAGCAACGGGCAGACATCTCTGTCTGCACAAATATCAAGCAGCTAGTAAACATATACCACACCTTGTATTTTCGGTTTAAACATGTCTCTTCCGCTTAGCATCCGTCATGTTCGCAGACCGCCAATTTGATACTGCTTATGTTTTGCCTCGACAATTTCATCTTGAATTGATTTGCTGGTTCAGAGCAGAAATATAGCGCCTATTCTTCATCAGACCAAGGATATCCATGTTCGCAGTGATGGAAGAGGTGAATCGATACAACCGAAATTGAGTATCCAATCATTGAATCATGTCCTGCACCTCCAATGTAGGTCCACCCTGCCAATAAATTCACATGCAAACCACTAGTATTACTATCTAATGACAGTACAAAAAGAGTAGCAAGATAGTAGCAAACCATGTACCTTTGTAATGAACAGCTCATAGTGCCACCAATTGGATATAAAGGTTTGGAAGAAAACATGCTCCTAATGTTGAACCAGTTGGACTTTTTGTGCAGTTCCACTAAAATCGAGTACCCCTGTTTGCATAGATATTGAAAGTGTGATTACTGTAAAAACGACACTAGTTGAAGGATAGACTCACAAATATAAGCATTCCAATTCCTTAATGGAAAAGGTAGCAAGACTGTTTCTAACCACCTGTTTGAACGAATAAATAAGGCAACAACGGCTGATGTCAGAAAGGCATATATAGTTCTTTTTGAAAGAATGATCGACTCCTGACCTTTCCTGTTCTTTCAAGCATAGTTTGTGCAGTTCAACTAAAATAAAATGCCATCACCGCCTTGACAATTCAGTGACACTGTACAAAAGTAAATGACTTAATATTACATCATGATGTCAGGTATGTAGTCGACAAGCATTAGAGACAAACATACAGACCTCCTCCGATAACATAATGAACATTAATTTTAACAAAGGTGTGACTAGATTTACCCGGGATAATTTGAGTGAACTCTACACCCTTTGTTCCTTAATATAAGACATTTTCGCAGTTCAATTTAAAGTACCCAAACGTCTAGTATTTAGAAAAACAGGTAGTAGTTTTCTTGAGCACATATCTGGGAAAGCTTGCCACACTTTATTTATGTCCATACGCTAATGCAACACCATTGAATACTACAAATATACACTAATCCAAAGGGCTAGTGCAACAAAGAGAGTAGTTAGTTTATTACAGGTACAAGACAATGGTTTTCTTGAATGATTTCAATAAACTCTAGCATCGAAGATTTCTATAAGAATTAACAATACAAAATGTAAAGGTAACAAGTTTCAAAGATTGGTATACTAGCTGTGCATGAGCATTAAACCAAATACAAAAGTCTGAAGGTAACTTGCATTATTAACTAATGACAGTATAAAAAAATTGCAAACCATGTACCTACAAGGTAAATATCATTTCAAACTCGTGGGGACCTTAAAAATTGCTATCCCAATCTTGATAATCGATCAAACATAAAAACTTCATCGAACGAATCAAGAGATTAGCCGGAGGAGGATGTGCCCACTCTTGAACTTTCCTCTTGCCTTCATAATTTTTTGTGCAGTTTAACCAAAATAAAATGACATCAATGCCTTGGCATTTTGGTGACACTGTACAAAAAAATTAACTTATCTCGTGAAAGTGAGGTATGTAATCTATAAGCATTAACAGTGCAAAAATCTGAAGGTAGTAACAAGTTTCATCGTTGGTATCTCGGTCAGGCAATGTAATTAGAATGCCTTAGCTGAAAAATCTTTAATACATCCACAATCAACAGCTAACCTGAAATAATCCATTGACATTAAATGGCATTGCTTAAATTTATCGGTGGCATTAGGTGAAAGTACATTAGTTAAATGTGGCATCACTTTAGCGAGAGCATTTCTTGACTTGACTCTGGCGTTATACTAACAGCAAAAAAGTGGCAATAAGAGCATGGGAGGCCCATTGGACAATTAGGACCAAGACGTTGTACCTCCACGAACGCAGAGTGGTGAGGGAGGTATGGTTGCCCAGAGCAACAAATATCCAGGCATCATATGTGGATTACGTCCCATTTTTGTTCTCTTTAGCCACCTTTTTCCTATGTGAGGACAACAAACCGATCGACCTGGTCATTCTTTATTGCGTTGTCATGCCTTTCTACTCTTCTCCAACCAAGAGACACGAGACTCGTTCCTTAGCTACTGATTTTCCCCTTTTCAACCTAGATGCGGGTTCAATGCCTACTCTCTTGGACAGTACAGTCTCCCTTCCTTTCCTTATTCAACCCAGACATGGATTAGTCTGCATGAAGTAGGGTTTCCTTTAATAGTGCAAATTAAGGTTTTCGTCCGCATGGCCAGCAGAGTAGAGGATAGCAAATTGGGAAGATGGTGGAGTGGAAAAAGATCCACATGCAACAACGTGGTAGATGGGGCAATAGAACAAGGGTATGGTTCGAAAAGAGGTAGCATACCTGAGGGTCGGCGGGAAGTGTCTTCACTTGTGGTCGTCTTCCTCCGCACACACTACGGCAGCGAGCTTGGGGACGGAGGCCATCCCGCGCGGGCGCTAGGTCTGAGAGCACGACCTTGTCGTCAGTGCGTGACCTCGCTCGCCGACGATGAGTGCGTCAATGCTGCACGTCCTTTTCTTCCCTGGCGGATCTGTGACCACCGCTGAGGAGGGAGAGAGAGGCCGTCTTTTTTTAGATATGGAGAGAGGGTGATAGTGTGAGAAGCAAGTGGGCAGCCCTTAGCAAGAAAGCGCTGAAGCTCCGACCTATATATCTTTTTTATTCTACTAGTACTGGAGGTGGAGTAGTGGTAGAGTAGTTTATATTTTCTCTGCGTACAGTACGAGTTAGTTGTGCTTCAAAACTAAACGGCATGCCATTAGAAAAAATAAAGGTCGATAACTAATGCGGCACCTCGGGCCAACGCGGCCAGATCGCATTTTGCACGAGAAATTACACACCATGTTTCGTTGACATGTGGTCCCGTTCCAACATATCAGTGAGACGACAGCGAGTCCTTTTCTACTAGTATTTCCGAACAGACGTGTAGGCCGGGGCGACTCTTCGTGTACCGTGGCAAACTGGCAACCGTCCACCGACTCTTCGCCTTTCCCTCTCGATTTGGAACTGCTGTCGCACGCTCTTCCTCCCTCCTCCATTTGCCTTCACCCTTCCTTCTGCCATTGTTCGATCGTCTTCTCCATGGAGGGAACATGCCGGAAACGACCCCGTTATTCTTGCCTCGATCTGAAAGATGACGTGGTGGAGGAACTCATTGATCGGTGCAACGTCATCACCTCGGCTAGCATGGCAGGTTCATTCAAGACCATTCTCGACTCAACTAATAACATCATTACAAGGAACCCAAGGGTCAAGGAGCGGCTTGATCTCCCCTATCTTCTTTGCCATGACCCCGATGACTGGCGCGGGGACGACGGAGGCCTCGCCTTGTGCAAGTTGATGCCGCTTGATAATGATACGCATGATGTTAAGATGCCATCTCTTGAGGGTAAGGCTTGGGCAGGCGCAAATGGAGATTGGGTTGTTTATATTGGGTCCAACTACGAGTGGGAACTTGTGAATGTGTACACTCGTCACCGGGTTCCACTTCTAGAAATCTCAGCAGACTACCCAGAGGTTGAGCACACCGGTATTCTACGCACGTTCAAATACGATCATGGTGACTGCCTTCTACGGAAGATAGCAATTTTTCGAGTTCCCAACTGCTCTTGGAATTACAAGAACTATGTAGTTGTTTCTGTCTTCACCAAGCTTGTTGCCGTCCTTTGTGGTTCAGCTAGATGGATATTGCTAAAAAATCAGTTTATGTACATGGATGAGTATTGTGATGCAATTCAATACGAGGGCCTTGTGTTTGCTTCCACCACTCATGGCATTTTTTTGCATGGGATCCTCGTAGTTTTGGTACGTTTGTCTTCCACACAATTATAATTGTTTCATCCACATGCATGCGGGTTAGCAAGTTCCCCTTTACTAATTAACCTTCGTCTTGTGTTTGCAAGGTCCTATGAACATTCCACCACCTATACTTGAAAAAAAATTATAACCAAGGGGAGATGATGATGGTGATGATCACGAGCATGAGGACAAGCAGCGGCCATATACTCAGTGGCGCGTGGCAACTAATTCCGATGGATCACCTCTTCTTGTGTGTATACAACCCATTGCTAATGTTACTACTAAGGAAGCAGGTGTAGTCTCCCATGGTCGCACTCTCTGGACCTATTCTAACACCCGTTGCATGGTATTGTGGGATGGATACTAGTGTGCTAGCGCCAACACCTTCTCCCTGGTACAGAATTGATAGTCCTGGAGAAAACTCGCTCTTCCTTGGACAAAATATCTAATGATGGTGAAAGGTGATCCAACTGCTGTTGACACAATGTTACTACCATTTATGAGAAGCAACTGTATCTATACCTCGGACATTTTGGTGGTTCCCTACCCTGGAACTGATATAGTAGGCCGCTTCAGCCTAGATGATCAGTCCTGCGTTGGTCTCGAGATCGACAATGGATGGCCCTTCCCAGAGAATCACTTGTGGTTCAAAGCAAGCGTTTCCAACGCCGAGGATTGGTTGAGTTGAAGTTCATTTCGTTGCTTGTTATTTGTTGTGTGATGAAAACTTTAGTATTTATAATGTATCCTCGTTGTCGTTGTGGGTTGATGACCTGTTGTTGTAATAAAATGATATGCCTGTGATAAACTTACTAAATTTATGAATGGCTTTCAAGTGAGTGGTGCAACGAGGCAAAAAAATATTTTCCGAATACATAATTGTACGTGCATTGCAACAGGTTATCGGATGAGGCCAATCAACAATAGTAGTACACTATTTGTACTAGCTTCACATGCTTCGCGTGTCGGGCGGGTGTTTTTACTATAGCCATATTTAATGTGTTCGTTGTACGTAACCAGCACCTCGAATCCTTGATACTACTATATATAAGTAGTAGGAGGAGTAGGGTGGCATGGGCCAGAACAAGCATTCACGTCCAGGAGTATGGCACACGCCACCAGCACGACATCCATCTGACACCTTATTTCTTGGAGTCCATGCTAGAGCAATCTCTTCAACCTCGTCGTTTCTCTAACTTCAGCCATCGCGCGGCGGGCGAGGTGGGGGTTTGCCGATAGTCGATTTCCTCAACTGTGGTCCCACTTGTGAGGCCAACTCCAACGTACGACCCCAACCGAACCTCCGTTTTGCACGAACTCCAACGGTAATTTTGACTAGACAAGCAAGACCAAAGAAAACAAGAACCACAAGAATACATTTTAGAAGATATCCAACTTCCATAACTGCTCCTGTAAGTTGGATTAGTGCCTTCTCGATGCATTCATTGTTGATCTGCGGAGGCTCAATCTTGCGTGCTTCTTTCTTCTTCGAGTGTAAAGTAGACGTTGCTTCCTCGCATCTAGTCTCATGTGTAGCCTCTATTCCAGTAGGAGTATCAACAAGTGCACTAGTCTCATCTCTATCCTCTATGCTAGCTAAAAGTCCTAAAACATCTACTAAATTGCGCTCTATCAATATATCGATGTACTCTTCTTCCCAATACCAAAACTTGCATCCATTCTACACAATAGAAACTTTAATTTAGCACAACTAGTATAATCCGAGAGCACAACCAAAGATTCGGTCAGGTTCTTCCTCCTTTTGCCGACACGTGGGACATCCAGCATCTAGGTCATGTCATGCAAGAAAATAGAGTGGTAGTTGAAGCCACGTGATGTGCATCTTGGGTTAAACTGTAAATAGAATCTTACTACTCTTGAGCAACTCCAAAAGCGGCCACCGAAGATCTTTATTGGATTTGTTTTTCATCACCAGCACGTCGAGGTGAAAGATGTGCAGGTTCAGTGGGTCCTCTTGTGTTTTCACTGACATGTGGGACCGCATATGAGCAAATATACGATGGGCTCCACGCGTCCGTTGGCTGGCTGAGAAGAGATAGAGGAGGGCTGAGCACGGACTCCAGGAAATTTGTTCTATGTAACCAGCACCTCGATATAGGCTCGATATAGTGGGGTGGCATGGGCCATAACTAGCATTCACGTCTAGCAGTATGGCACACGCCACCCACACAAGTCCCATCCGACACCAATTTTCTTGGAGTCCGTGCTACAGGCATCTCTTCTCCCTCCTGTTTTCTCAGCCATCACACGGTGCGCGGGGCGGGGGTTTGCTGATAGTTGGTTTGCTCAACTGGCCCACTTGTAAGTGAAAATGCAACACCGCACACATTCCCCCTTGAGCGGCGTGCCGGACCAACCGTGTGGGGGTGCGACGCGAACACGGCAGGCTTTTCCTTTTGAACTTGTAACTTGTAAAATTTGGTTCTGGCACGACCGATAGATAGAAAATAACGATTTTCCCTAGAGTAATGAGAAGTTTGGTTCTGGCACCGTTCATGCATGGAGTACGCACGAAAATTATGAAGTTGATGCGAAAGGTAAGATAATTACTAGTAGTACCATATACTACTACATGGATTGACGGAAAGATAAAAATACATACAGATCGATCAACGAGATCCTCACGCCCTAGTGCGCAGGGTCACCAACCGACGTGTGAGGAGCAGCGGCGTTGGCGGCGAGCTCAACGTGCTTCTGAACAATGCCGTCCAAGGTTTACTGCGGTCCAAGAAGGCCAGCGTCCTATCGTCCTCCTCTTGCATGTAGTAGTCCTTGTGGACGATTTGCGTGTAGACATGGGTGATTATGTCGATGGTGTCTTGCTGCGCCAGGCGCTGCGCGACGAGCGCGACCTCGAGGTGGACATTCTCCGGCACTACGGCGGGCAGTCGCATGGCCACCAGTGTGTCGAAGAGGTTGTCACCATGGTGGCTGTTGAGGTGGCGGGCATCGCAGAGCTTGGGCGCGTCGGCTAGAGGCATATGTCAAAGTCGTCCACGAGCTTCTTGACGATGGTGAACTTGTCGAGGAAACCGACGAGGACCTCGTCGAACAAGGAGACGAAGTTGTCGTCCAAGCGGCCCCTCGCCTGGCAGCCTCAAGCAATACCTGGAGACATTCCTCGGTGTCAGGCTGTAGGCCAGCGTCGTGGACCATCTGGCACAACCGGCTGATGCTCGCGCTCCTTGCCTCCATGGGTCTAGCTTAGCTTCTAGTAAACTGATCTTGTGATTCGAGTGATCACTCTTGCCCTTGGTTAGTGTGTGTAGGTGCGTAGGATTTCGTACTACTCCTCGGCCCTCTACTGCACCTACCTTTGACTGTATGATAGGTGGGCCATCCACCCGTTGGGACCACGTGTCATTCACCCAAAGGCAGTTGTAGTAAGTCAATGAAGCTGCGTCCCCCTCCATGCCGATGCAGTATAGTCATCTCACCGAACCTCTAGTTGGGACCAAACGAGAGAAGTTTGATGTTTACTAGTTTATTGGTCCCCTTTGCATTTTGCGCCAAGATTTGACCTTTGATTTAACTAATAAAATGTTAATGCATGTAAACAAGAATGTTGTGTAAGTCACCTTACGAAAACCAAATAATACCAAAACACTTAGGCACGGTACATTAACTCCCTCCTTATTTCTTATTTCATGACTATAGGACCTTGAAGTATGTCTAGAGGGGGGGGGGTGATTAGACTACTTGACCAATAAAAACTTAACCTTTTCCCAATTTTAGAGTTTGGCAGATTTTAGCTACTTTAGGACAAGTCAAGCAATCATCACACAATTCAAGCAAGCATGCAAAGAGTATATAGGCAGCGGAAATTAAAGCATGCAACTTGCAAGAAAGTAAAGGGAAGGGTTTGGAGGATTCAAACGCAATTGGAGACACGGATGTTTTTGGCGTGGTTCCGATAGGTGGTGCTATCGCACATCCACGCTGATGGAGACTTCAACCCACGAAGGGTAACGGCCTGTGAGTCCACGGAGGGCTCCACCCACGGGGTCCACGAAGTAGCAACCTTGTCTATCCCACCATGGCCGTCGCCCACGAAGGACTTGCCTCACTAGCGGTAGATCTTCACGAAGTAGGCGATCTCCTTTCCCTTACAAACTCCTTGGTTCAACTCCACAATCTTGTCGGAGGCTCCCAAGTGACACCTAGCCAATCTAGGAGACACCACTCTCCAAGAAGTAACAAATTGTGCATTGATGATGAACTCCTTGCTCTTGTGCTTCAAATGATAGTCTCCCCAACACTCAACTCTCTCTCATAGGTTTTGGATCTGGTGGAAAGAAGATTTGAGTGGAAAGCAACTTGGGGAAGGCTAGAGATCAAGATTCATATGGTAGGAATGGAATATCTTGGCCTCAACACATGAGTAGGTGGTTCTCTCTCAGAAATGGTAAGTTGGAAGTGTAGGTTCGTTCTGATGGCTCTCTCCATGAATGAAGAGGAGGTGGAGGGGTATATATAGCCTCCACACAAAATCTAACCGTTACACACAATTTACCAAACTCGGTGGGACCGAATCGTTAAACTCGGTCGGACCGATTTAGTAAACCTAGTGACCGTTAGTGATTTTCAGTGGGACTGACATGCATCTCGGTGAGACCGATTCGGTTAGGATTAGGGCATAACGTAATCTCGGTAAGACCGGTTACAAAAACTCGGTGAGATCGACGGTAATAAGCTTTCGAGAGAGTTGGTCGTAAACTCGGTGGGACCGATTTGTTCTTTTCGTGAGACCGAAATGTTACAAAAAGGAAACAGAGAGTTTACATTGCAATCTTGGTGGGACCGATCGCTCACTTCGGTTAGACCGAAACGTTACGAAGGGAAACAGAGAGATTACAACCCCATCTCGGTGAGACCGAGATCCCTATCGGTAAGACCGATTTGCTTAGGGTTTGTGGCAGTGGCTATGACTTTTGGAATCGATGGCGCCAGATAGGAAGAATCGGTGTGACCGATTTTGGCTTTGGGTTTAGGTCATTTGTGGATGTGGGAAAGTAGTTGAGGGTTTTGGAGCATATCACTAAGCACATGAAGCAAGAGGCTCATTAAGCAAGACCTCATCCCTCCTTGATAGTATTGGCTTTTCCTATAGACTCAATGTGATCTTGGATCACTAAAATGTAAAATGAAGAGTCTTGAACTTTTGAGCTTGAGCCAATCCTTTGTCCTTAGTATTCTGAGGGATCCACTTTCATCATCCATGCCATGCCATTCATTGAGCTTTCCTGAAATAATAGTCTTGTAATAGCATTAGCTCAATGAGCTATATGTTGTTATGAATTACCAAAACCACCTAGGGATAGTTGCACTTTCAGTGACATATCAACCAATGAGAGATGTGGGCCGTGCATGCTTTCATTGACTTGAGACTACCAAACATGACATGCAGTGTTTAGTTCATTGCATGTAATCCTATTAATTAGCAAAAAAGACATTAAGTTCTCTCGGCGATAGGAATAAAACAATACACCATGTATTTATTTACACAGGGAGTAATACATTTTTTGTGACATGCATTACTAGATATTGCTAGTTAAACACTAAAATCGAGATGGATGTGGTAGTATTCCTAAATCTAGACGGTGGTGCTACTAGTACTAGTAGTAGTACTACCAATGTAGTACTAGCATTGTACTACCCGTTGGTTAAATTATTACGTGTTGCTCCTCATAGTGAAGTGACAAGACCCTGCGCCGGAGATGACACCTGAGTATAGGCGCCGTGTTCGGCATACCATAGTCAGCCTCACCGTCTGCAGTCACTATCATCATGGCTGTAGAGCTATCCTGCTTACAACTAGCCCCATTCAACATAATTTCCCGTGCGTAGATGCTCGTGCATTGCACGGAATACCAAGATTGGGGGTGGACGGCGCCAGCAGTGGCCATCGCGCCAGATTTTTCCACGGCCTTCTAGATGTGATGGGAGGAGATAAGGCTCATTGTGGGAGACAAGGAGTTGTTTGTAAATAGGGAACAAGTGTGGGCATCTTTTTGCAAAAATGGAGAAGTTTGGTTTGTATGTGTCAGATCTAGATCCGACGGCTATTGGTGAAAGATGCGAGGCACAATATCATCACCAACTCAGGACCTCTTTGATTCGCAGGATTTTGAAAGCACAGGAATATGACACGGCAATATTACAAGTTTCAAACTGATATTATAAATGTTAGGAGTAATGTTGCACCTACGAAGAGGGAATTACTAGGAAGTTTACGTAAGAACTTCCGTTACTTTAGGTGGATGCAACATTATCGTACAAACTAAAATCCACCGCCCTGACAAGTCACTAATGGGCAAATAAGATTTCGAGTCTCTGGCCACTTGATGTTTCAAAAACAAATTCAGCTTCTGCGGAGACTTTGTCATTTAGGCTTAGATGCTTGCGGTGATCAGCACGCCATTCGTTCTTGCGCTAGAGAATGCGAAACCTCATTACCTTGAGCACACTTGCCTCTAGAACAAAGAACCTGGCCAATTTAATCTCAGATGTGCTGCCTCGGTATTCGATCAAATCAATTTCTGTAAGATGGAGATCAGGCATTCGATGAGATTGTTATAGTGCATAACATTTTTCACTTTCGAGTCTTTTTTTATCTGCAAAAGAAGAGAACATATTAGAGCAGCTGGTTGTATAAGATTGCCGTGTCATCAAGAGGTACGAATATCATTCGCTCATACGATAGGGTTGGCTGGCTAGTGATATTTTTTCACTCTCTCTCTCTCTCTCTCTCTCTCTCTCTCTCTCTTTCTGTTTCCTCTCATTTAACTCGGAGCATGTGAAGAGCTTGGGCATTTGTTGCCTTCCACTATGTGGCCGATGCCATATTTCGCAAAAGTATGCCACATAATACGCATCGATGTCAAATCAAAAGATTTTGGCACCGCTCTCGCGATGTGATAGAGTTGGCACTGCTGTGCACACAGACCCACATGTATAAACAAATCAATCAAACCAACTACACCAGCCTCTCACTCTCCCAAACAAGTGTTTTTATTGCCTTAGTCCTCTCTCTCTATCTCCCACGCAATGTTTTTTCATTACATGAGTTAATTTGGCACCGGAGCAAAGTAGGTGATCCAGATTGGGGCACCAGGTGAGCAATGGAGGGGGCATCGATGCCAAATGCATCACAAGTGAATTTGGCACGTGCTTTGGCCTACATAGCCCACTTTTGTACTCCCTCCGTCCCAAAATTCTTGTCTTAAATTTGTCTAAATACGGATGTATCTAGTTACATTTTAGTGTTAGATACATCCGTATCTAAACAAATGTTAGACTAGAATTTTGGGACGGGAGGAATACTACCTTGTATTTAGTATAAAATTTTGACCATAGATTTACCTAAGAAAATGCCAATGCATGTCACTAAAAATTACACCATTTGAAATTGTGTTCAAATACGAATCTAACGATATAGTTCTTAGTGACATGCATTAACATTTTGTCAGTTAAATCTATGGTCAAATTTTGATACTAGAAAATTGGAAGAGTAAACCAGGACGGAGGTAGTACTTGCTCTTAGGGTAACCATAGAGTTACTGGAGTAGTCTAAGTTACTTTCCACTGTGACTAGCCTAGGCTACTATAGTAGTACATCATAAAAACGATGTAGGTGATCGCGTGAGAAAAAAATACTAAAAACATTTCTTTCGGTGCAGTGCGTAGATGCAATTTTGAACACTACACTTGTCATCGTAATTTGGGAAAATTACAAAAAAAATTGAGCAATGTTGTGATTACCGTTTACTAATAGGAAAGAAGTTTCACCTCGATGAGTAGCTTCTCCGTGCACGGAAAGCATGTAAGGAATCCAACAACTTGATCCAGGTTGGGGCCGATAGATTTTAGTGCCAAGATCTTCACTGTGCGCATGGATTGGGTCAAGCTTGTGGGAATCATTTTCTGGAAGACGGTCGTAAATACATCTAGAAGAAATTTAAAAATGTGAATTTCAAGAAGACGGAGAAGAAGATGAGTGCTGTACCTGAACGATTACGGATCCAATTAAGAGTTCGGAGAATTTGGCAAACGAGTACACAAACGCTGTCAATTTCGGCGTGTCAATGACCCTGATTTTTGTTGGACCTTCTAGATCCGATACAAGCAATCTCTCAAGGAAAGGCGCATTCTCAATGACCATAACGTGGAACAGCTGGAGTGATCTCTTCCCAATTGATGTCTTGTTGTGGGGCCATCAAGACACATAAATCCATCGGAGATTCGTCGAGGCGATGTGGAGGCTAATGAACCCATGGATCTGCTCAAGACGAAGGTACTCGAGAGCAGTACAGCTGCGGAGCAGGTGCTCCATAGCCTTCTTCGAGATGACAACGTCGAAGAGGTCGAGCTGCTTGAGTTGAGGAGAAGAAGGGCGAGCGCGGCATTAATCTGGGGAAGATAGGAGGAGCTGAAGCTGGCGCGGCGCAGCGTTGGCGTGAGGCGGAGCGCGGACAGCGGCAGAGAGCGACATCATCCAGCTTCAAAGCTGAGCTCCTCGAGCTGATCTAGGGTGGGGGATAAGAACCACTTGTCAAATTTGGGTTGGACCTTGTAGTTGGTACTGAACATGCGGATGTCAAGGCGTCTGGCTGGCCCAGGGTGTGATGAAAGGATCTTGGAGCTGCGCCCATGCATTTGCAATCCCGTGCCGCAGAGCATTTGTGCCGACGGTGAGGTTGAGGGGCGGGCGCAGAGGGGCGCCACCGCCGGGGGAGCAGGGCGGTCCGCACGACAGATTTGGTGGGGAGGAGGCCGATGATGACGAGCAGCATGTCATCGGGGAGGCTGCTGATGAAGTCCAGGTTCACCGGATGCGGTTTTGGCTCGAGCCGCCTCCGCTTGTTGGCTGCCTCGCCGTCCATCTCAACCAGCGGCGACGCCGGTGTACACGTGTGCTGGTGTGTGTTGTGTGTTGGGTGTGCGCGAGTGCGTTCTTCTGTGCATGCCGCCACGCAGTGGTGAATTGTGCGCGAGTGCATCCTTCACACGCAAGAAGTGTGTCCTCAATGCGCCCTCAATTTACTAGCGTGCGGGGTGCTACCCTGAGTGGTTTCAACTTTGTTTACTTCACCGCGTATCAGATGGGCCTCTAGTTTACTTATTTTCACCCACTGCCACATGGGCCAGCACACGAAGATACAAAACACAAGCTGACAAGGCAGCATGTGGACTGGTTGACCGGTCAACTAAACAATATACGGAGCTATACGCTGACACAGTGAGCATATAATTCGTCGGTGTAGAGAGTTCGAGTGAGAGGGGAGGCCCGTGAGAGATAGCAGAGAGAGAGAGAAAGAGCTACTCCCTCCGTTCGATAATGTAGTTCCAACAATTTTTTTAAAGTCAAACTTTTGAAACTTTGACTAAGTTTATAAAAAATTACTTATATCTACAATACCAAAGATAAATGATAGTATGAAGTAAGTACATGTTGTGATGAATCTAATGATCATTCCAGATTTAAATGTTTTTCTCCACATATACCTGGTCAAACTTTTCTGAGGTTTGACTTTTCAAAACATCCATATGCTTATGGACGTGACAGAGTCCCTAACTAGAGAGAGAGAGAGAGAGAGAGAGAAATAGAAGGAGTGAGTGAAAAAAGTGTGTGTGCGTGTGTGAAAGAGACATGGACAACACACAATAAAAGTAGAGTGAAAGCGTGTGTGTCTTATGCAAACATATCACACATGCATCTTTGACAACGGAGGCAAGGTGAGGAGATAGTGTGTGGTTGTTTGGAACCGAGAGAGCAAGACCCCTAGCACGTGGCCAAGAGGGGTCTGACAAACAAGGGAGAGTAGTCGAGAGAGACGTATGGAGAGTGCAGACATGGGGAGGAGAGAGTGTATGTTTGTCATAGAGAGATCCCCTGGAGATCGTGATGGGACTACATGGGTGGGAGATCGAGTGACAAGGTGTGTGTGCGATAGAAGATGCCCCGAGAGATATCGAGATAGACGTATGGATGGAAGGAGACAATACGTGTGTTCCTGATGGCTAGTGAGAGATAATCATACTTAGGAGGGGGGAGTGCTTGCGCCTATGATGGAGTGAGGGATTATGGTACTTAGGGGGGTGCATGTCACGTGGAGACAGAATAAGAGGGCGGAGAGTGTTGGATGTGTCTATATGTATAGCTCTAGCGAGACATGTGTAAGTGTGAACAAGGGAGATATAAAGTCAGTTTGGCTTGCGTCCTGAGCATCTTTTGCCTGGCCTGGGGTTGTGCCTGGATTTCATGCTCACTTGTTTGGTTGCTACCCTGTGAAAAAGAAAGCCCGCCTGGCCTGGATTCCCTTGCACTTTAATTAGCCTGGCTGGAATCCAGACACTGCTAGTAGCCTGGCCCAGGCGACCGGTTTTGAACGCCTAGTCGTGCCTGGTCGTGCGGCCACAAGGCTAACAGCAGCATGGATGGATATTAGCATTAAATAATTGCTGCATGGACTGATTGATGGGACATTGATGCTTTGCCTGGCCCAGGCATGAACCAAACGTTTTAGCACCACACAAGCCTGGCCAGGCAGAAATATTTTACATCTCACGACCACACCAGGCAGTACTGGCCATCAAGGCTTGAGGGTCAGGTCATGAACCAAACTGACCAATAAAGTTTGAGAGAGATTGAGGAGCCCCGATAAGGCTGAGTGGTGCGTCAGATAGCTGAGAGGGGGAAAGAGATATTCCATCCGCTCGATAATGCAGTGCATGTAAATCTTTTAGAAGTCAAACTTTGGAAACTTTGATCAGGTTTACGCAAATGTTATTTATATCTACAATACCAAAGATACATCATACAAAACTACATCTCATGGTGAATCTAATGGTATATGTTTGTCGTTCTAGATGTAATTGTTTTTCTCCATGTACATGGTCAAACTTTGTGATGTTTAACTTTTCAATAAATCTATATGCTATGGACCGAGGAGAGTGCCTAAGTTGAGACAGATCAAGTGCGTGTGAAGGAGAATGAGTAAGCGTGCAAAAAGAGTATGTGTGTGAAAGAGAAAGTGACAGCAAACGATAAATTAGAGAGAGTGTGTGTTTTTTCGTTTCTTATGCGAACATATCACGCATGCATCTCCGAGATAGAAAAGTGAGGCGAGGAGATACACGAAGATAGCTAGTGTGTAATTGTTTGCAACGGAGAGAGACACCCCTATAGCACATGTCCAATAGAGGTTTGGCCAACAAGGAACAAAGGTCGAGAAGGACACATGGAGGACATGGACGCATGGGGAGGGAGAGAGGGTGTGTTTGTGATAGAGAGATCCCCTCTTGATCGTGAGGGGACTATATGGGTGGGAGATCGAGGGAGGTGCGTGCGTGATAGAAAGATGCCCTGAGAGAAATCGAGATAGACCATGCACATGTTTTTGATGAAGACAAAGATTAGCTAGTCATATACATATAGGGGGACTGCCTGTGCCTACAATTGAGTGAGAGACCATCATACTTGGCTAGCTAGGCATGAGATTGTGTGTGTGTGCGTGTGAGATGGAGAGAGAACCACGGAGAGAGATAGAGTTTTAGATGGGCCTATCAAGTGCGAGTGAGATATGTATGTGTATGTGTGAGCCAGGTAGAGAGGGGGAAGAGCTCCGAGACGAAAGAGTGGTGCGTGAGAGAGTTATGGGCAACGAGCCAAGGAATTTGTGTGTGTACGATGAGTGCACCAAGGATATCTAGCTTGGACTAGCTAGAGTATCATACATAGTGTGCGAGAGAGACCTATAGATGGAGTATATATGCATGCAAACTAGAAAGACCCCCCCACACACACAAAAGAGAGAGAGAGAGATATGGAGAGAAAGGGAGAGGGACCAACAAGGTTTCTGTGTCGGATGCGTGTGACAAAATTGAAGATTGTTGGAGAGAGAGAGAGAGAGAGAGAGAGAGAGAGAGAGAGAGAGAGAGAGAGAGAGAGAGAGAGAGAGAGAGAGAGAGAGAGAGAGAGAGAGAGAGAGAGAGAGAGAGAGAGATGAGAGAGAGAGGGAGAGAGGGAGGGAGGGAGAGAGGGAGGGAGGGAGGTGGAGGGAGAGGGAGGGAGGGGAGGAGAGAGAGAGGGAGGGAGGGAGGGGGAGGGAGAGGGAGGGAGGGAGGGAGGGAGGGAGGGGGAGAGGGAGAGAGAGAGAGAGAGAGAGAGAGAGAGAGAGAGAGAGAGAGAGAGAGAGAGAGAGAGAGAGAGAGAGAGAGAGCAGGAGTCCGGGAGAGGGGGAGGTCGCGTTTTATGCATCAAAGACTGATATAAACCATGTTTTGATATAAACTTGCATTCAAACATTTAAATTGGAGAACATTTTGTCTGCAATCCACACATGAACGGATATATGCGTATATCAAACAAGTTCATTAATTTGACTTTCAACATGTTCATGGAGCACTATAATACTATACAACATGCTACTCGATTGAGGTGTTCAATTTTGGATTTAGTTCACTATTTTGACCTAGTGAACGAGCTATTTCATTGAATCGAGATATTTCATTTTGGGTTTGATTCGCGTTTTTGAGTGGGTCAACTATTTGTCATATAGTAAAACGCTAGCAACGAGCATGTAAAAACACATTACTCCCGAGCATCATCTCTTCATCTAAAAAAGAAGTGGCAAGCTAATATTTCAAAATTTGATTCAAATCGACTTGGTAAGGTAGACGTGGATGCTTGTTCTCCCAAAATTCGAACGAACCGTTAAACATCCTCTACTCTGTGGAATTCGCAAGAGCAAATAAATGGGAGACGCGAAATTACCGTCCTATGTGGGACACACATCAATTGGCCCGTTGTACATCGAGGGTAGGTTCGTGACTTCATCCAAGCACGCCTTCTCCTCGGTCGAAATGACATGTGCCGAATAATTCATAAACCATGGTCGGAAAAACACGCTCTCCTCGCCCGAAATAGCTCGCACACACTATTTCAAAACACGCTCTCCTCACCCGAAATCGCTCGCGCCCACTATATTTCAAAACACGTTGATGTCTACTACACAACCTTCTTCTTGTAGACGTTGTTGGGCCTCCAAGTGCAGAGGTTTGTAGGACATTAGCAAATTTCCTCAAGTGGATGACCTAAGGTTTATCAATCCATGGGAGGCGTAGAATGAAGATGGTCTCTCTCAAACAACCCTGCAACCAAATAACAAAGAGTCTCTTGTGTCCCCAACACACCCAATACAATGGTAAATTGTATAGGTGCACTAGTTCGGCGAAGAGATGGTGATACAAGTGCAATATGGATAGTAGATATGGATATTTGTAATATGATAAAAGCAACAAGGTAACTAATGATAAAAGTGGTCACAAACGGTATTGCAATGGTAGGAAACAAGGCCTAAGGTTCATACTTTCACTAGTGCAAGTTCTCTCAACAATAATAACATAATTGAATAATATAACTATCCCTCAACATGCAAAAAAGAGTCACTCCAAAGCCACTAATAGCGGAGAACAAACAAAGAGATTATGGTAGGGTATGAAACCACCTCAAAGTTATCCTTTCTTCTCGATCTATTGAAGAGTCCGTAGTAAAATAACACGAAGCTATTCTTTCCATTCAATCTATCATAGAGTTCATACTAGAATAACACCTTAAGACACAAATCAACCAAAACCCTAATGTCACCTAGATACACCATTGTCGCCTCAAGTATCCGTGGGCATGATTATACGATATGCATCACACAATCTCAGATTCATCTATTCAACCAACACAAAGTACTTCAAACAGTGCCCCAAAGTTTCTACCGGAGAGTCAAGACGAAAACGTGTGCCAACCCCTATGCATAGGTTCATGGGCGGAACCCGCAAGTTGATCACCAAAACTTACATCAAGTGGATCACGTGATATCCCATTGTCACCACAGATAAGCACGACAAGACATACATCAAGTGTTCTCAAATACTTAAAGACTCAATCCAACAAGATAACTTCAAAGGGAAAACTCAATTCATCACAAGAGAGTAGAGGGGGAGAAACATCATAAGATCAAACTATAATAGCAAAGCTCGCGATACATCAAGATGGTGCCATAGAGAGAACAAGAGAGAGAGAGAGAGAGAGAGAGAGAGAGAGAGAGAGAGAGAGACCAAACACATAGCTACTGGTACATACCCTCAGCCCCGAGGGTGAACTACTCCCTCCTCGTCATGGAGAGCGCGGGGATGATGAAGATGGCCACCGGTGAGGGATCCCCCCTCCGGCAGGGTGCCAGAACGGGCTCCCGAGAGGTTTTTGGTGGCTACAGAGGCTTGCTGCAGCGGAACTTCCGATCTATTGTGCTCGATGTTTTTAGGGTATATGGGAATATATAGGCGAAAGAACTCAGTCGGGGGAGCCTCGAGGGGCCCATGAGACAGGGGGCGCGCCCAGTAGGGGGGGCGTGCCCGCCACCCTCGTGGCCACCTCAAAGCTTCCTTTACTTCAACTCCAAGTCTCCTGGATCGCTTCCGTTCCAAAAATAACGCTCCCGAAGGTTTCATTCCATTTGGACTCCGTTTGATATTCCTTTTCTTCGAAACACTGAAATACGCAAGAAAACAACAATATGGGCTGGGCCTCTGGTTAATAGGTTAGTCCCAGAAATAATATAAAAGTGTATAATAAAGCCCATAAACATTCAAAACAGATAATAAAATAGCATGAATGCTTCATAAATTATAGATACGTTGGAGACGTATCAGCATCCCCAAGCTTAATTCCTGCTCGTCCTCGAGTAAATGATAAAAGAAAGAACTTATGAAGTGTGAATGCTAGCAAGTGTACAAGTTTGATCAATGATAATTTCAATCACCTTTTCTAGCATGATTATATGTCATAACAGTAGTTCATCTCATAAAACTTCTCAAGATCAAGTAACAAGCTATTCACATGTTAAAGCATAGACCATAAACTTTCTAGAAAACTAGAAAACTTTATTCTTAGTCATCAAACAATTACAATTCATCTTATTTTCAGGAAGGGTCTATGTCAGAGCTTTGATTTAGCAAACTTCACATACTCAACTATCATATAGTCTTCTACAATTGCTAACACTCATGCAATACTTATGGTTATGGAGTTTTAATCGGACACTGAGAAAGAGAGGGGCTTATAATTTCGCCTCCCAACGTATTCACCTTTGGGTGATGTCAACAATAATAGTTCATGCTAACTTACATCCAATTGGATATATATATCGGGATCTTTCCAACACGAGGTGCTTGCGAAAGGATAAAATGAAAAAGGGAAAGGTGAAAATCACCTTGACTCTTGCATAAAGTAAAAGATAGGCCCTTCGCAGAGGGAAACAGGGATTTGCAGAGGTGACAGAGCTCGATTTTGAAATAGAGATAAATAATTTTGAGAGGTATGATCTCATCGTCAACATAACAACCAGGAGTTCCCAATATCTTCCACGCTACATACATTATAGGCGGTTCCCAAACAGAATGGTAAAGTTTTTACTCCCCCTCCACCAACAATCACACTCCACGGCCATCCGAAAAAACGGAGTACCATCCATACCAACAACAGTCCTGGGGGAGTTATGTTTGCAATTATTTTTTATTTGATTTTGATCTTTTGATCATGGGACTGGGCATCCCGGTTACCAGCCATTTTTCTCGTGAATGATGCGCAGAGTCCACTCATCTTGAAAATAACCCACCTAGCATGGAAGATACTGACAGCCCCTAGTCGCTAAATGAGCGATTCGGGCATACAAAACAGATTATTATTTGAAGGTTTAGAGTTTGGCACATGCAAATTTACTTGGAACGACAGGTAAATACCACACATAGGTAGGTATGGTGGACACTCATGGCAAAAACTGGGTTTAAGGATATTTGGAAGCACAAGTAGTATCTCTACTTGGTGCAAGGAATTTTGGCTAGCATGAGGGGGAAACGCAAGCTCGACATGTTTGAATGATCCATGACAATATACTTTAACTGAGATGTGAGAAAACATAACCCATTATGTTGTCTTCCTTGTCCAACATCAACTCTTTAGCATGTCATACTTAATGAGTTCTCACAATTATAAAATATGTCCAAGATAGTATATTTATATGTGAAAGCTCTCTTCCTTCAATATTCTTTCATGAATTGTTCAAATGACCAATACAATGCTTGCTAACCTTCAATAAATTTACAACCTCTACTTCTTAGATGTGAAGTCGTTACTCCCCATGGGATAAGAAAATTAAACATATATAATTTCAGATTTATGACATTCAACTCATTCAACCATTTACTCATGGGATATAAGTGAAGCACACGAGTAAATGACAAACTACTCCAAAAAGATATAAGTGAAGATCAAGGAGTAGCTAAATAATTATGTAACTATGTGAAGACTCTCTCTCATTTAAGAATTTCAGATCTAATGTTTTTATTCATACATCAAGCAAAGCAAAATCAAATAGGATTGCAAGGATAGCACAACTCATGTGAAGAAGCAAAAACTTAGGTTCAACCGATACTAACC
The DNA here is from genome assembly GCA_021437245.1 of Aegilops speltoides. Taxonomy (NCBI): domain Eukaryota; kingdom Viridiplantae; phylum Streptophyta; class Magnoliopsida; order Poales; family Poaceae; genus Aegilops; species Aegilops speltoides. The sequence continues at coordinate 219,067,561 of CM038145.1, forward strand.
GATAGTTGTTGAAGAAGAAAGGTGGGATGCCTACCGGGGCATCCCCTAGCTTAGATGCTTGAGACTTCTTGGAAAATTATCTTGGGGTGACTTGGGCATCCCCAAGCTTGAGCTTTTGTGTCTCCTTAATTCCTCTCATATCATGGTTTCTCTGTTTCTCAAAAGCTTCATCCACACCAAACTCAACAAGAATCGTGAGATAAGTAAGTATAAACCAATGCAAAAACCTTATCATTTTCTACTGTAACAAATCACTAAAATTATTATTCAACATTTCATACTAAATGCCTCTGCATATTTAACACTCCTATCCTCAAATAGAATCATTAAACAAGCAAACATATGCAAACAATGCAAACATAACAGCAATCTGCCAAAACAGTACAGTCTGAAAGAATGCAAGATTCATCATACTTCCCTAACTCAAAAAATTATGATAAAAATACTAAGCTGTAGAAGATTTATCAGAGCTCAATATTCAAAAAGTTTCAACATTATATCGTGCTCTGACTTTTCTAGGGAATTTTTGCAACAGTGGCAAACTTTCTGTTTTCAAACAGCAACATGTATACTAGCAAAATAAGCATGGCAAAGGCTATCCTTGACATTTTTTATTGAAAATAAATATGCAAAACATTATTCTAAATAACAGAAAGCAAATAGTAACAAAATAAAATGACGCTCCAAGCAAAACACATATCATGTGGTGAATAAAAATATAGCTCCACGTAAAGTTATCGATGAACGAAGACGAAAGAGGGGATGCCTTCCGGGGCATCCCCAAACTTAGGCTCTTGGTTGTCCTTGAATATTACCTTGGGGTGCCTTGGCATCCCCAAGCTTAGGCTCTTGCCACTCCTTATTCCATAATCCATCCAATCTTTACCCAAAACTTGAAAACTTCACAACACAAAACTCAACAGAAAACTTGTAAGCTCCGTTAGTATAAGAAAATAAAACCACCACTTAGGTACTGTAATGAACTCATTCTAAATTCATATTGGTGTAATATCTACTGTATTTCAACTTCTCTATGGTTCATACCCTCCGATACTACTCATAGATTCATCAAAATAAGCAAACAACACATAGAAAACAGAATCTGTCAAAAACAGAACAGTCTGTAGTAATCTGTATCAAACGTATACTTCTGGAACTCCAAAATTCCTACCAAATTAGGAAGTCCTAAGAAATTTATTTACCAATCCAGATAAAAAAGAATAAGAACAAAATCACGTTTATGTGAATCATAAAAACTAATTTACTGGGTGCAAAAGTTTCTGATTTTCAGCAGGATCAACACAACTATCACCGTAAGCTATCCTAAAGGTCTTACTTGGCACTTATTGAAACAAAAGCTATAAAACATGATTACTACAGTAGCATAATCATGTGGACACACAAAAACAGTAAGGGTAAATATTGGGTTGTCTCCCAACAAGCGCTTTTCTTTAATACCTTTCTAGCTAGGCATAATGATGACAATGATGCTCACATAAAAGATAATAATTGAAACATAACGGGAGCATCATGAAGCATATGACTAACACATTTAAGCCTAAACCACTTCCTATGCATAAGGATTTTGTGAGCAAACAACTTATGGGAACAATAATCGACTAGCATAGGAAGGTAAAGCAAGCATAGCTTCAAGATTTTCAACACATAGAGAGGAAACTTGATATTATTTCAATTCCTACAAGCATATGTTCCTCCCTCATAATAATTTTCAGTTGTGTCATGAATGCATTCAAAAATATAACCAGCACCTAAGGAATTCTTTTCATGATCTACAAGCATAGAAAATTTACTACTCTCCACATAAGCAAAATCCTTCTTATTCGGAATAGTGGGAGTATCATAAGAGACTTGAATACTATAAATTGTTTCCACATTAAAAGAGTAATGTTCAAAAAAAAGGGTAATCATAATCATGACAAGTTTTATAAGAATAATCATCACTACTTTTTATAGCATAAGTTTCATCACAACAACCATCATAAGTAGCAACTTCGTTCTCATCATAATCGATTGAAACCTCTCCCAAGATAGTGGAATCATCACTAAATAAAGTTGACACTCTTCCAAATCCATTTTCATCAATATAATCATCATAGGTAAGAGGCGTTCTATCATCATAAAAAATTTGCATATCAAAACTTGGGATGCTAAAAATATCATCTTTATTAAACATAGCATCCCCAACCTTGGGACAAACATTAATTTCAGCAAATATATTCTCAAATATGTCATCCTCATCAAACATAGCTTCCCCAAGCTTGGGCCTTTTCATATCATAAGCGTAATCACTCTCATCATTAATAGTATGGATAGCACCAATAGTATAGCAATTATCATCATCACAATGAGTAGTAGGAGCAACTTCATTTGGGAGGGATACCTTTTTACCTTTCTTACTCCTTCTTTTCTTTTTGTTCTTCACATTATGTGTGGGTTCAACCTTCTTCTTTAAGCTCTTTATTGATGAGATTGGTTGAATAGAAAGCTCCTCCTCGTTACCTGATTCATCATAAGAAATAATAGGAGGAGATTGGGAAGTCTCTTCCCTTTCATTAGTATTCTCGTCATCTTCTATTTTCTTTCTTTTCTTTATGTAATTGGCAATATAAGGATTTTCAATGCAATTCACCGCACAATACATATAAATCTCCTCTAGATCAAATCAAGAAATCTATCAAGATTAAATTTTGGAATACCCTCAGTTATACGTTTCATTTCTTCATACCCCAAAGAAGCCTAAGCTCTTTATGATGCTCAAGGGTAATCAAGTTATCACAATTTTTGGACACGATTCGATCATGAAACAGTTTGCATTGGAGATTTAAATGACCATGTTCATTGCAAAGTTCACAAGGATCGCGAAAAATATTGAATTTTTCAGCACAAACATCAAGATTTTCTTGCGACAATTTAGTTTCTAAATGCTTATGCCTCTTGCAATATCTATCTGCCCTATTTGGTGCGTACTTGCAAATCCTATTCTCTCCACAATAATCGACATGCTTATAGGAGACATTTTCATCATAACTAGTGCAATTATCGTTAGTACTATGAATATTCAAAGAGTTCATACTAACAACAATGCAATCATGCATATCATTCAAAGATTTAGTACCAAGCATTTTAATGCGCAACTTAGCACAATTTTCCTTTCCATCATACTCAAGAAAGATATTAAAAAGATGAAGCGTATGAGACAAACTCAAATCCATTTTTTTGTAGTTTTTCTTTTATAGACTAAACTAGTGATAGAACAAGAAACAAAAAGATTCGATTGCAAGATATAAAGATATAACTTCAAGCACTCACCTTCACGGCAACGGCGCCAGAAAAGAGCTTAGTTGACGGGGTGTGAGTGCCGCTAACCTAGCCTCCCCGGCAACGGCGCCAGAAAAGAGCTTGATGTCTACTACACAACCTTCTTCTTGTAGACGTTGTTGGGCCTCCAAGTGCAGAGGTTTGTAGGACAGTAGCAAATTTCCCTCAAGTGGATGACCTAAGGTTTATCAATCGGTGGGAGGCGTAGGATGAAGATGGTCTCTCTCAAACAACCCTGCAACCAAATAACAAAGAGTCTCTTGTGTCCCCAACACACCCAATACAATGGTAAATTGTATAGGTGCACTAGTTCGGCGAAGAGATGGTGATACAAGTGCAATATGGATAGTAGATATGGGTATTTGTAATCTGAAAATATATAAACAGCAAGGTAACTAATGATAAAAGTGGGCACAAACGGTATTGCAATGGTAGGAAACAAGGCCTAAGGTTCATACTTTCACTAGTGCAAGTTCTCTCAACAATAATAACATAATTGAATCATATAAATATCCCTCAACATGCAACAAATAGTCACTCCAAAGCCACTAATAGCGGAGAACAAACGAAGAGATTATGGTAGGGTACAAAACCACCTCAAAGTTATCCTTCCTGCTCGATCTATTCAAGAGTCCATAGTAAAATAACACGAAGCTATTCTTTCCGTTTAATCTATCATAGAGTTCATACTGGAATAACACCTTAAGACACAAATCAACCAAAACCCTAATGTCACCTAGATACTCCATTGTCACCTCAAGTATCCGTGGGCATAATTATACGATATGCATCACACAATCTCAGATTCATCTATTCAACCAACACAAAGTACTTCAAAGAGTGCCCCAAAGTTTCTACCGGAGAGTCATGACGAAAACATGTGCCAACCCCTATGCATAGGTTCATGGGCGGAACCCTCTAGTTGATCACCAAAACATACATCAAGTGGATCATGTGATATCCCATTGTCACCACGGATAAGCACAACAAGACATACATCAAGTGTTCTCAAATCCTTAAAGACTCAATCCGACAAGATAACTTCAAAGGGAAAACTCAATTCATCACAAGAGAGTAGAGGGGGAGAAACATCATAAGATCCAACTATAATAGCAAAGCTTGCGATACATCAAGATCGTGCCATAGAGAGAACACGAGAGAGAGAGAGAGATCAAACACATAGCTACTAGTACATACCCTCAGCCCCGAGGGTGAACTACTCCCTCCTCGTCATGGAGAGCACCGAGATGATGAAGATGGCCACCGGTGAGGTATCCCCTCCGGCAGGGTGCCGGAACGGGCTCCCGAGAGGTTTTTGGTGGCTACAGAGGCTTGCGGCGGTAAAACTCCTGATCTATTGTGCTCTTCGATGTTTTTAGGGTATATGGGAATATATAGGCGAAAGAAGTCGGTCGTGGGAGCCTCGAGGGGCCCACGAGACAGGGGGCGCGCCCAATAGGGGGGCGCACCCCCCACCCTCGTGGCCACCTCGAAGTTTCCTTGACTTCAACTCCAAGTCGCCTGGATCGCTTCCATTCCAAAAATAACGCTCCCGAAGGTTTCATTCCGTTTGGACTCCGTTTGACATTCCTTTTCTTCGAAACACTGAAATAGGCAAGAAAACAACAATATGGGCTGGGCCTCCGGTTAATAGGTTAGTCCCAAAAATAATATAAAAGTGTATAATAAAGCCCATAAACATTCAAAACAGATAATAAAATAGCATGAATGCTTCATAAGTTATAGATACGTTGGAGACATTTCACACGCCCTCCTTGCCCGAAATCGCTTCCACCCACTATTTGGGGAGAAGCAAAGTTACTCTACTATCCCCGACCCTCAGTACACAGACCCAAGCCGAGAAGCCTAAAGGCAGGGGTAGAACTATAACTCCCCCTCACATTTCAGACAAATGTGTCTGCAAGACATGGTTCCACTCCCCTCCCAATTCCCCCCCCCCATTCATACCTCGTGGGCGCCAAATCACCTTATCCCCGGGAAGCTCCCTTCTCCCGAGCCGCAAAACCTCAGCCCCTCCTCCATGGTGCCCCCACCGCACTAATTTCACCGCTGCCCTCCTCCCTAATGACGAAGATGCTGTCCATTTGTCGTCATGCACTGGGCCGTGTGCCTCTTACTCCGTGCTGCTAGAGCTGCCTCGACGACGGCCACGTGAATCGTACCAGAGCCGATTCACCCCCTCCGTTGTTCACGGCACCGGAGCGGCTCCAACTTTGGATCCGTCCAGAGCCCCGGCGCTGCTTCCCCGTAGTCGTCAACCGTCGCGACATCGTTGTTTTTCGCCGCCGCCGCCGCAGAACCGCAAGGCTTCTCCGACTCGGCAATGGACCTGCCTACTTCACCATCTTTGCCAGATAGGTCGCACCTCATCTCAAATCACTTTATTTCGGCGTTAGTTTTTTGAATTTTTATTCTGGGCCAATCGATTCCCAATGGGAAGCAGCACCCCTCGAGGCGGCGGAGCTCTTAGGCTGCCGGTTGGCTGGTGTCTAACGTAAGGGTGCGGGGCCGCAAGTTCATTGTGAAACTAGCTCTTAGATGACTATCTTAGAGTTGCGCGGGTTGAAGGTACTGCCGCCCCTGGATCTGGATGACGGGGAGTCTTTGTGGATTGGCCCGGGGGCGGCGCAACCACGGCAAAGTCTTGGGGGGCGGAGCGGGGTTTTGGACGGGGCCATGGACGGCGGAGGCAGGCTGCTCTGCCGTTGGTCGCTGGCTCTTCGGAGAAGATTCCAAACAGTGTCAGCCAGGAGGCACAAGACAGCTATCAAGCCATCCGGCGTAGATCGGACAGTACAAAAATAAAATAAAATCATGTGACCCCAATTTAGTCTTCAGTCAACAGACATGTGACCACTCTCATACCTTGTTGTTGATCTCTTAGTGTATTTCTTCAAATTACATTCTTAACATCATGCGTTATCTGCATCTTCAGCCACACCGTCTTCCGACTCACCGCAGCTGCTCCAACAAGGAAATCATACACCAAAAGGGAGCTATAGTCCCCACTCAACAGTTCCCTGCATCGAATGTGCATGCCCAACATGGACAGCCACAACAACTACAGGGCCATCGACAAGTCAGCACATGATGCTCACTCCTATGGATGGCGACCAAATTGGTTGTACCCTCATCTTACTTGTGTGCAACATTTATGGCTTTGTTATTCATATAAGCATGGAAAATAGATTATCTCATTTCACTGTATATTCATGCTGATCTCTTATGGGTCTTGTTCAGGAGTTAAGGATGTTCCATAGTTCAGCTAAGATACTTGTTCTTTAGGTAACGTTGTTCCATAGTTATCATCCATCAGCCAATGCTATCCCACAGGCTGGTGATTATAGTATTATACCACTTCTAGTATTACCTATGTTGTTCTTTAATACTTTTGTGTGCCATCTAGTTAATCTCGAGTATAAACGATACATATTCTCTAGCTTTCATCTATGTTCTCCCTTTAGTTTTTGAGACCTGTTGCTGCTAGTTAACCCTAGTACTACTATTTATGTCGTCTCCTACAGGCACTCATTACATAAATCTAACTACTAGTTGTCTTTCATGCATGTCAGATATAATTGCACACAGTGATATATCCACAAGAATCTCACGGAGCAATGTAAAGGCCAATAAACTTGATGTCAATGATACCCAATATGATGGAAAATGTAAAGGCAATTCTTCAGAAGACCTGCAGAAAGATGATGAATCCTCTTCACCCCACATGGTCCTTGCTCTAACTTGGCCTGTGATATGGGTACAACATGCATATAACGTCCTGGAGTGTATCTACTCTGTTGCAATGCCATGTGCTTAGCATGCTGATCATGCATGTAAATATGTCATGCCTTCCTGTTTTTCAGTACCTATTCCATTCATGATAACATGTTTTCAAATTCAAGCTTGTCATTCTACTCTATTGCAATGCCATCCGCTTAATTTGGACATCATGCTTCAATATCTTATTCATTGTTATTCATCAAGATGTACTTAAATCATCTACCATACCATGTTTTTTACATTGAAGTGATGTTCTAGTGCTCTGTTGCAATGCCATCTTAGTTTCCCAATCATACACGTGTATGTTGCCTTAGTTTTATCTGTACGTATTCCGCTAGCATACAGTTTTACATCCAACTAGCATTTTTTTGCTGTGTTGTCCCGTCGTATCCCTATCTCTTACACCATACTCCCTCCGTCCGGATTACATGTTGCCGAAATGGATAAAAAAAGATGTATCTAGAACTAAAATACGCCTAGGCCCATCCATTTTTTTTCCGGATGGAGGGAATACATGTCAATAGTCATGCCTTTCTATTCTTCAGTACCTATTCCATCTCTCTGCTGTAGCATGTTTTATAATTAAAGCACCATTCTTCTATACAAGGCATGCAAGGGGAAGACAACTATGTTAAAATCTGAAGGGTTACAAACAACGCCTTTGCAAAAGATCCAAACGCCAGAGATAATAAACCAACTCCAATTTTTATAGATCTTGCCCAAAGACAGAGAAACCCAACTCCTACTGATAATAAGCAGATTCCAGTGGCCAAAGAACTAGTCCGCTCAAGTCCAACAAAAATATGTCAACTCCATTCTAAGAAGCGTGTGTGTATCCTTGCATCATGAATTACAGCATGCTGATCATATTTTCTACATGTTTCTTACCCATCTCTGTTTTAGAAAATAAGCTTAACAGATAGAAGAATTTCTGCACTGGTATCGTATGTGAGGAAAGATTCTTGCAGGAATTCTCTGTGCTCCAATGCAGATGTAAGTACCTGTTGTATATCACTATATTTTTACATCAGCATGTATTTTGTTAATTGGCGTGAATCCAACCTTTATCTGATCTAAATTTAGTTGTAGCAAAATGTATGATTAAAGGCCACAATGTTGATTTTTGTAAGGAAAACTACCTGGTAGTTTTGCATCCTAAGCTGCATGAGTGTACTATCTCATATCAGTGGGTTTGAATACTTTGATTCTGTAGTGGGTTTTTAGTGTTTTTTACTGTGTTGTCCCGTCATATCCTTAGCTCTTACATCATACTCCCTCCATCCGGATTACATGTCGCGGAAATGGATAAAACTGGATGTATCTAGAACTGAAATACGCCTAGACCCATCCATTAATTTCTGGATGGAGGGAATACATGTCAATATGTCATGCCTTTCTATTCTTCAGTACATATTCCATCTCTGCTGTAGCATGTTTTATAATTGAAGCACCAATCTTCTATATAAGGCATGCAAGGGGAAGACGGCTATGTTAGAATCTGAAGGGTTACAAACCAGGTCTTTGCAAAAGATCCAAACGCCAGGAGATAATAAACCAACTCCATTTTTCATAGATATCTTGCTCCAAAGATAGAGAAACCCAACTCCCATCGATAATAAGCAGATTCCAGTACAAAGAACTAGTCCGCTCCGATCCAAAGAAAAGAATGTCAACTCCATTCTAAGAAGCGTGTGCGTATCCTCGCATCATGAAATTTATAGCATTCTGATCTTATTCTCTACATGTTTCTTACCCATCTCTCTTTTAGAAAATAATGTTAAACGATAGAAGACTTCCTCCATTGGGATCGTATTCGAGGAAAATATCTTGCGGGAATTCTCTGTGCTTCAATGCTGATGTAAGTACCTGTTGTATATCACTATATTTCTACATCAGCATGTATTTTGTTAATCGGCGTGAATCTAGCCTTTATCTGATCTAAAATTAGTTGTAGCAAAATGTTAAAGGCGCCAATGTTGATTTTTGTAAGGAAAACTGCCTGGTAGTTTTGCATACTGAGCTGCATGAGTGTACTATCTCATATCATGCACATTACTGAATTGTAGTGCTTCTCTGGTTGCCCATTCATTCATTGTGTCAATGTTGCTTTCATATTACCTTACCTGGCTGATGATAGCTCTGCCATATTGTGTCAATTTGGTGTAGGCTAGTTGCCCAAACGTTCGTTGTGTCAATGTTGCTTTCCTATTATTTGACTTGGCCAATGATAGCAATGCTTGTGTGTTAATTTGGTGCAGGCTGCTGAAGATAAGAAGACAAACTCTGAAAACAATAAGGCAAACCCATTGTTTCTTTCCAATAAATCTAGGCCAGGTAATATGGCAATAACTCATGGTTAATTTTTTTGGTTCCCCTCCTAATTTATGTTAAGATGCAGTGGTCGAGACACTCTCCACTATCAATAATACAAGCCTGCCAAAATCGCCATCTGAATCTATTCAGTATCCTCTGTCTCGAATGCAATGGAATAAATGTATGTTTGTGAACCAATTAATGGCTGAAGCAATGATGGAAATGGTGGATGAATCAGAGGTGCAGAGTCGTGCGACACAACAACTGATCAATGTTTTCAGAGACAGTGTAGCAAAGCAGCAAGAACTTGCCCACATGCTTATGGGCATCATCTGTGCTGAGGTTGTAGATCGTTAGGTTCCGCTCATTTATTTGCACTGGCATCAATCTTTGTTTGCCCAGTGGATGTAATTTCTTGTAATATATGCTGGATGTGCAATGTTATTCGCTGTATGCCATACCTTTGCTTGATCGGTTTTGGTCCTGTGCATAATTGCTCATCGTAATGGGCTAAAATTATCTAATTTGCCCTAAGGACATGTACGCACTTTAGTGGGCCCATTAAGTTAATGGACCGTTACTAGGCCGAAAGTTAATGGTTGGCCCTCTTACCTCCCGGGTCGTTAACATGCCGAAATCGAAGCAGGCAATAGGTGGGCCCAATTGATTTCATGGGCCGTTAATAGGCCGTTACTAAGTTTGGGCTACATATGGCCCAACTATACTTGTAGGCCTTTAGCAGGCCGAAAGAGACATCAGACTTGTACTGGACCATGAAGAGCATGGGCCGCTAAGAGGCCGAAAGTCAGGTCGTATTGTAAATGGCCCAACTGTGTTGTGGGCCTTTAGTAGGCCGAAAGAGAATCCGGGCTGGTATTGGACCATGGAAGGCATGGGCCGTTAAAAGGCCAAAACTAAGGTCTGACTACAAGTGGCCCAACTCATTTATGGTCCGTTAACAGGCCGAAAGGCACACAGGGCCGGGAATTGGCCCAACACTTAAATGGGTCGCTAAAAGGCCAAAACTCAGGTCCGACTACAAATGGCCCAACCTATTTATGGGTCGTCAACAGGCTGAAAGGGACACCGGGCTAGAAATTGGCCCAACACTTAAATGGGCCGCTAAAAGGCCGAAACTCAGGTCCGACTACAAATGGCCCATCTGATTTATGGGCCGTCAACAGGCTGAAAGACACACTGGGCCGGAAATTAGCCCAACATTTAAATGGGTCGCTAAAAGGACGAAAGATGTACATCCTAAAAATTGGCCCATCCATTGAATGGGCCGTTAACAGGCCGAAATCTCATCGGGCCGATACTGAGCCCAAATATATAGCGGGCTGTTAACGGGCTTGAACTGACGATGGGCTGCAATGGTGCCAAATCTTTAACGGGCCGTTGTCAGGCCGAATTGGCACATCTCGTACGGGCCGTGGGGTTAAATAGACCTGACACAAGTAGGCCTTATATGGGTCGGCCTGCTAATTTTTACTGGGCCGGCCTTTTTCACTGGAATGGGCCACTGTTGGGCTGTGCCACGTGTCGACCTCTCATAGGCGCCTCCTGTCCAATGAGTGGATGACATCTGTCCCAATGCTGAGGCGACACGTGTTTCCTGCGGCCAATGATGATTTTACACGTGGAAAATCCTCATTGGTCCGGGCTATTAACGGGTTATCGGATCCAAAACCGGACCCGATAGCTTAACGACATTCCGTTACGGTGGATGCCACGTGTCGGTCACCCTTGACGAAAGTACTTATGTGACACACGATTTATCGTCATGGAAGTGGACACTTCCATGATGATAATTTTGGTAATGTCATGGAACACTTCTATGACAGCATAGGTATAACTATCTTGATTATGTCATAAAATCATCATGGATGTACATGCATGACAAAAAATGCGACCTACTATGACAAACACGTATCATCACAGAAGTGTATTCTTTTTGTAGTGACTGGGCACTGTCGGGGAACGTTGCAGAAAATTAAAAATTTTCCTACGGTTTCACCAAGATCCATCTATGAGTTCATCTAAGCAACGAGTATTGGGAGAGAGTTTGCATCTACATACCACTTGTAGATCGCGTGTGGAAGCTTGCAAGGTGATGATGGAGTCGTACTCGACGTGATTCAGATCACCGATGTCCAAGTGCTGAACGGACAGCACCTCAAGATTTAACACACACGACGGACGGAGACGCCTCCTCCTTCTTGATCCAAAGAAGGGGAAGGAGAGGTTGAGAAGCTCGCTCCAACGGCAAAGACGACAGTGGTGGTGTTGGTGCAGCAATATCTCGGCTGTGGCTTCACCCAGCTTATGAGGAGGAGAGGTGTTGGGAGGGAGGGCTGCGCCTTGGAGATGGGTAAAGAGCCCCCTCCTCCCCCTTTATATAGGCCCCTGTGGGGGCGCCTACTGTCGTGGTTCTAAGTCCGACAAGAGAATAAGGGGTAGGTAAGGGAGGCGATGTCCTAGCTATGGAGTAGTTGTGAAGACAAACGATGTAACGAGTTCAGCCCTTCTGAGGAAGTAACAGCCCCACGCCCTCGGAGCCCAGAGGCGGTCGAGTGGATTATGAATACGGATATTACAAGAGTGCAAACCCCTCTATCCGTGGAGGGGGTGGCTTATAGAGTGCGCCAGACCCCAGCCAGCCCACGATTGAGAGGTTAAAGTACATTAAGTCCGGGCGCATCGTAACGCCTCATAAAGTGTCTTAACTATCATTAAGTCTATTCAATAGCAAGCCGTTATGCTGCGGAGTGCCTTCTGACCTTCTGGTGGTCGAGTGAGTCTTCATGGTCGAGTGAGTCTTCCATGGTCGAGTCCTTCTAGCCAGTCGAGTGGGTTCCTCTTTGGTCGACTGGAAGATGATCTCTTCTGAGAGTGTCCTTGGGTAAGACGTTTAGGTCAGGCCTATGACCTACCCTAGGTACATGAATCCATCATTAGCCCCCGAATGGATTGAGGCTTGAGTGAAGGAGGAGTTGACGTTGTTTCCGATTGTCCTTTGCGTACTGGCTACGTGTTGTCTTGGATCAAGATCTTCTCTGTTGATAACAAGCAACTTTTCTTCAGTCGACTTGATCCATTCTTGTTCTTTAGTCGAGTGACCTTCTTTTACTTTGCTATTCGAGCGACGGATCGCAGAAATCTCGCGACTTGACAGATCGATCCGTCCCTCGCGGATCTCGTGGGATACGAAATTTGGGGAAGCGCTGAAGCCGGAACGGATCTGGCGCCGGATGGGACATAACAGGGACGCCTCGATTTCGCGCCGCTTTTTTCGCCACGATCGCGCAAAGGCAACTGTTCGATATGATTAGATTGTTCGGTCCACCGTCATCCACTCGGAAGGGATGCTATAAATGCGACTCGCGGGGGCTTCCTCACAGTACCCCGTTCTTCCTTCTCTGCTCTCTTCGTCTCCGCCCTCCGCAACCGCTGCTGCTCCTGCTACCTCCTCTCTGCGACTACCGGCAGCCATGGGCAAAGAGAAGACGGCGGTGTTGGAGCGTGCGAAGAAGGCGTCGGCGGCGGAGAAGGCGTCGGCGGCCGAGAAGGCGAAGGGGAGATCTACCAGCCGCGGTGGTTCCTCGTCGAGATCCCACTTGCCGAAGGGCTGGGTCCAGGGAGATTGGATCCAGTCGACCATCAGGGAGAAGGATCTCCTCGATATGGCCAACGACGGGTTGATCCCCCACGGCGCCGCGAGGCTTCCTGGCCGAGAGTGGCAGCCTCAGCCAGAAGAGGGTGAGTGCGTGCTCCTGGCCACCCATGTCGACCGAGGATTTTCGCTGCCGCCGAGTGTTTTCTTTCGGGGTTTTCTGAATTTCTTCGGAGCCCAGCTCCACCATTTTACTCCAAACTCCATCGCGTATCTTGCTGCGTTTGTGTCTATGTGCGAAAACTTCCTGGGCTGTCGACCGCCTGACCGGGTTTGTTCAAGTATATCTTCACATGCCGCCTCGATCGTGAAGAAGGCAAGCCCCGTGACGAGAAGACCCAAGTAGTTCAGATGTGCGGTGGCCTCGGGTTCAATTGAGGAATAAGAGCACCTTCCAGCTATGTCTTTTCGAGAAGTCGGGGGTTGGCAATCGACCTGGTTCTACCGCGGGATGAGATGACGCCGACAATCGTGGTCTTCCTGCATTCACCATGAGTCGAGTGAGCAGACCCTCCTCCTCAAGGTGGTTCCAGAGGAGAGAGCTGAGGTGAAGATGTTGATGGATCGTGGTGCGGCTGGTTCGGGATGGCGGATCGGCATGGACCTCTTGGAGGTTTTTCTTGGAGGCGAATCCAGCCTCTCAGATTCGAGCCATCAGATGTGGCTGTATCAAGGCATCAAGACGAGACTCACGCCCACTCGGAGGCGTCGGCGATGCCATAGTGGAAAGATGGATGGCGCGATCATGGGAACAAGGACAACCTCCGATCGCGGAGGATTTCCCCACTTGACCACAACAGCTTCGGAAAAGGTACATTTGCTCTGTTTTCCATTGCATATCCGTCGAATGTGTTTCGTGATTTGGTCGATCGAGCTCGCTTTTGATATTTTCAGGCCCTTCATCGAGCTATACTCAATGCCCAATGGCGCTCGGACTCCGATTGAGGAGGGGGAAGATAGCGGGGCGTAGAGCCGGAAGAGTGGGATTCAGACGCTGCAGCGATGGCGACAACGACGATGATGATGACGAGGATGATGATGACGAGGATGAAGAGGAGGAGGTTGCACCACGCGCTTCGGAAAGGCGGTCAAAACTTGTGCGACGACCCTTCGATCAACGGTGTAGGAGTTGCGATCGCCTCGCAATCGACCAAACGCCTCGGACCGCTTCTCCGGTGCCGATCGAGAAGGCGCCAAGCGATCGAAGGTAGCTCCGTTGAAGCCAACCAAACCTTTGCCAAAAATGAAAGTGACCATCCCCACCATATCGGGGTAAACAAATCACCTAAGTCTTCTTGTTACGTACAAATTTTGTCTCTGGTTGATACTTGAACTGGTCAATCGATTCTTTGGAACTTCAGTCTTTGCGACTTCCAAAACCTCGTGCAAGGCCGAGGACCATGAGATGGAGGATCTGGCGACTTCAAATCCCGATCATCGCAACTTTAAATCTTGTTCTTGGTCGACTGATGCATAATTTCTGACTTTGACTTTTTCCTGAAGCTCCAACCAATGACATTATCACCCTTCCCGACGATGATGATGAGGATGAGGAACCATTGAGGACTAGGAGGAGCAGGAAGGCATCTACTGGCCAAGCAGCCCAAGGTGTGATGGCGCCCGAGACCATTGCGACGGAAGGGGAGGTCGGCACTCGACAAACCGTGTCCTTCGCGGTGCCGTTGACGAGTGCTCGACCCACTTCGTCGAGTGCTGGGCAGCCTTCGATCTTCGCCACGCACCACGTCCCGGAGGACCAGGCTAGTGCTGCTAAGGAGGCGATCCGTCAGCAGGGATCATGATGGAGCGGTGAAGATCGTTCGATGCGAGCCAAGCGACATTTACGCCAGCTCCGCCTTCTTGAGCAATGTTCAGTCGATCGACCACCGCCTGCTCATAGGATATGTTATCAAAACTTTTCTTTCTAGAATTCATAGCAGTCACCCACTGGGTGTGTTGGTAAAAACTCCATGTTAGCGGGGGCACGCTGAGTGCACCCGCTGGGTGTAGTCCCCAAGGCTAAGGTCGACTGCTGGCAGTCGGTCTTAGGCTTTATAAGTAAATACCGATCGTCACCGAATGAAACGAATGGGAGCGAAACCCGGTGAGCACGCTGAGTGCACCCATCGGGTGTAGTCCCGAGGCGTGGTCGATCACCGCGATTGATTACGATCTGAAGAAGTTTGGTCGATTGGTCGACTTTTTTTTTGGTCGATCGTCGACTTCGTTTGAATAAGACCGGTGGGGGCATGCTGAGTGCACCCACCGGTGTAGTCCTCGAGACTACGGTCGAATGCTTGCATTCGATCGTAGTCTTAGAAACGCATCATTTTTCTTTATTCACTCGAAGCGGATCATCTCGACATTTTGTCGATTGACTCTTCAGAGAAATCCTGCGATCTTGCGACGCGCTATCTTGAAGCGGAGCGAAGCATATTCAGCTCGAGTTGGACTTGAAGCTAGTGCGGAGAATCGACGAAGGCAAAGGAGGAGACCAAAGGTATGTTTGGTGAGACTTGACGACTCTTTTCTCCCCTCATTTGCTTCAAACCTGACTTTGCTGTAATTTCTGAGGCAAGGTGAAGGAGGCCCAGAGGAAGAAGGAGCTTGAGCTGTCCGAGAAGATCAAGCTCACGATGAAAAGCTAGCCTCACCACCAAGCTCGAACAGACAACACCAATCAAGGCTGCTCTCGCCATTGCCACCAAGGATGTTGATCGGTGAAAGCTGAGAAGACTACTCGACCGAGAGGATCAACCAGTTGACCGGGAAGAAGAATGACCCGAAGGCTTCTTGGGTGGTCTTGCTAAAAATTGTTCCTTATGCTCGAAGGTAATCTTCTTCACTCGACCAATTCTTCCAACTGTTATGTTCCCAGTCGACTATTTTCTTGATTCGGGGTTTTGTCTTTGCGGAGTTTTGTCGCAACTTTGAAGAAGAAACCAGCCAGCTGGAGACGAACCTTGACCCTGTCAATTCTCCGGTGAATGATGAAACTGCCATGAACATCTTCCGACCGAGTCCCGTTGTTCGCTGTTGTGGATTACCTCGCAAGGCTGAAGGTTGCTACGTCCGCATCGACTCGGACGCCCGCCTGTGGAGACACTCCAAAATGACCTCGAGTCGTTGGTGGCTCGACTGAACGCCGTCCCTGACCGAGTGCAAGAGTGGAAGAAGTCCTCGGCTCGGTGTGGCGCAGATGTCGCCCTGTGTCTGGCACGAGTCCATTGCAAGGATGCCCGAGAAGATAAGCTGGCGGCTCTCCGAGTGGCCAACACCAAAAGACACGACTTCAGGTCCTTCATGGAGACTTTCATCGCCGCTGCTACACGGATTGCAGATGGGATTGACCTCGATGAGTTCGTTGCTCCATCCAGCCCTCCACAGGAGGGGTAAAAAACTTTCCTTGACTTTAAATTTGCCTCGGTATGCCGAGTGGAGTTGTAACCGATAAAACCTTAACAGGCTTAGTGCCTGAGCACTCTCGGTTCTATTAGGTATCGACCTAAATTTGGATTGGATGTTTGGATATGATTGCTTTTGGCTTGAATTGCCCCTTTGCAGGTTAACAGCAAGATGCCCACTGCAGTCGACTTATTCCTTAGGCGAGCACTGGGCTGCAGCTAAGCCCCCGAGTGAGAGGTTTTGCTCTTCACTCGGTAGGATTTCTTTTACCTTAGGGCGAGCACTGGCTGCAGCTAAGCCCCAGTGAGAGATTTGCTCTTCACTCGGTAGGATTTCTTATACCTTAGGCGCAGCACTGGGCTGCAGCTAAGCCCCGAGTGAGAGGTTTGCTCTTACTCGGTAGGATTTCTTATACCTTAGGCGCAGCACTGGCTGCAGCTAAGCCCCGAAAGTCGAGGTTTGCTCGCACTCGGTAGGATTTCTTATACCTTAGGTGAGCACCTGCCTGCAGCTAAGCCCCGAGTGAGAGGTTTGCCTTCACTCGGTAGGATTTCTTATACCTTAGGCGAGCACTGGGCTGCAGCTAAGCCCCCGAGTGAGAGGTTTGCTCTGCACTCGGTAGGATTTCTTATACCTTAGGCGAGCACTGGGCTGCAGCTAAGCCCCCGAGTGAGAGGTTTGCCCTTCACTCGGTAGGATTTCTTATACCTTAGGCGAGCACTGGGCTGCAGCTAAGCCCCCAAGTGAGAGGTTTGCTCTTCACTCGGTAGGATTTCCGTTGTATTTGTAGCGAAGCTCGGAGGAGAGGGTCGCAGTCGACCTGCACCTCGTCTTCCTTGCGAACGCACATCATACTTATGGTGTAGCTCGGAGGAGAGGGTCGCAGTCGACCTGCACCTCGTCCTCCTTGTGGGTACACACGTTACTTATGGTGTAGCTCGGAGGAGAGGGTCGCAGTCGACCTGCGCCTCGTCTTCCTTGCTAGTACACATTATACTTAGGCGAGCACTGGACTGCAGCTAAGCCTCCGAGTGGAAGTCTGGCTTACCACTCGGTAGGATTTTTAATAACTTAGGCGAGCACTGGGCTGCAGCTAAGCCCCCGAGTGGAAGTCTGGCTTGCCACTCGGTAGGATTTCTTATATCTTAGGTGAGTCTTGGATCTGCAGCTAAGCCCCCAGTGGAAGTCGGCTTGCCACTCGGTAGGATTTCTTATATCTTAGGTAGTCTTGGATGTGCAGCTAAGCCTCCGAGTGGAAGTCTGGCTTACCACTCGGTAGGATTTGTTGTTACTTAGGCGAAACGGATTCGCAGCTAAGCCTCCGAGTGGAAGTCTGGCTTACCACTCGGTAGGATTTGTACAAACTTAGGCGAAACGGATTCGCGACTAAGCCACCCACTGGGGGAAAATTTTACTGGACCAAAATAAAAAGTGACAAAAATTATGAAGGAGTTATGACACTATTATTTCAAAGCCCATGAACTACAGAAGTATTTTATTACAATTCTTCCGAGTGAAAAAACTTTAAGTGTAAAACGGGCAGAGCAGATCCGCATTCCAAGCTCGGGGCTCATCGATTTTGTGTTCGTCGCTGTAGAGACGATACGCCCCGTTGTGGAGGACCATTGTGACGATGAAGGGCCCTTCCCAGGAGGGAGCGAGCTTATGTTGTTTCTGCTGATCCACTCGAAGGACTAGATCTCCTTCCTGGAAGGCTCGACCTCTCACATTTCTGGCGTAAAGGCGACGCAAGTCTTGGCGGTAAATGGTCGGCGGATCGAGCCATCTCCTTTCCTCTTCTAGGAGGTCAACTGCATCTTGACGTGCTTGCTCAGCTTCGCTTCATTGTAAAGTTCAATTCGGGAGCATTGTGAAGGAGATCACTTTCGGTAGGACAACTTGCGCTCCATAGACCAGGAAGAAGGGAGTTCTTCCGGTCGACCGATTAGGCGTTGTCCGCAAACCCCAAAGCACGAAGGAAGTTCGTCAACCCAAGCTCGGCCGCATGCTTGAGATCTCGCATCGATCGGGGCTTCGGACCCTTGAGGATTAATCCGTTGGCCCGCTCGCCTGTCCATTCGATTGTGGATGAGCGATCAAGCGTAGTCGACTCGTGTGCCTTGGGCGTTCTGAAATCCTTGAATTCTTCCGAAGTCAAAGTTCGACCCATTATCCGTGATAATCCGTGCGGGACCCCATATCGAACGTCGGCTCTCGATGAAGGAAACAGCGAAGGCGTCAAGACTTTTGATTGGTTTAGCTTCAATCCACTTGGTGAACTTGTCGATCGCTACCGGTACATGCGTGAAACCACTCCGACCTGTTCGCAAGGGACCGACCATGTCCAACCCCCAAACTGCGAAAGGCCAGACGAGTGGAATGGTCTTCAAGGCTGACGCGGGCTTGTGTGACATATTGGAGTAGAACTGGCATCCTTCACACTTGTCCACTATCTCTATCGCCATCTCATTTCCTCTTGGCCAGTAAAATCCGGCTCGGTATGCTTTGGCTACAATGGTCCGAGAGGACGCATGATGGCTACAGGTCCCCGAGTGGATGTCATTGAGTATGACTCGACCTTCTTCTGGTGTTCTGCATTTTTGTCCGACTCCCATCGTGCTTTCTCTATACAACTGCCCTTGGATAACAGTAAAGGCTTTGGATCGACGGACGATCTGTCGAGCCTCTTCCTCATCCTTCGGGAGTTCCTTCCTTAGAATATACGCGATGTATGGGATTGTCCAATCGGGAGTGACCACTGAAACTTCCATGACCAAGTCGACCACTGCCGGGACCTCAACCTCAGTCGAGTCTGTGGCACTCTTGGGTTGTGGAGCTTCCTCTGCGAAAGGATCTTCTTTGACTGACGGAGTGTGTATATGCTCCAAAAATATACCAGTCGGAATGGCTTCTCTTTTGGAGCCTATCTTCGCCAGATCATCTGCTGCTTGATTTTTGATCGGGGATGTGATGGAGTTCCAACCCTCGAACTTCTTTTCCAGCTTCCTCCTGCATTGCAGTATCCAAATCATAGCTGGGCTTCTCACGCCCCACTCCTTCATCACTTGATTGACCACTAGATCTGAGTCGCCATAGACCATCAAAGACGGACGCCGAGTGAGATGGCCATGCTAATCCATATAAGAGGGCCTCGTACTCTGCCTCATTGTTGGAGGAATCAAAGTGAATCTGGAGCACATACCTAAGCTTATCTCCTCCGGGGAAACTAGAACAACCCCTGACACGAACCATTCACATCTTGGAGCCGTCGAAGAACATGGTCCAATGCTCCGAGTGAACTTCATCGGTTGCTATTGTTCAATCCACTCGGCAAGGAAATCCGCTATAGCACGGGACTTAATGGCTTTCTTTGCCTCGAATTTGATATCAAGGGAAGAAGTTCAATCGCCCATTTCGCCACTCGACCGGTTGCGTCTCTCATTGTGCGGGATCTCGATAAAGGGCGTCGCCGACATCGTGATAGAATGATCGGAGAAATAGTGAGCAACCTTCTTTGTGGTCATGTATATAGCATACACAAGCTTCGATAATGAGGATATCTCTGCTTGGATGGAGTCAAGACTTGAACAGATAATACACCGGAACCTTGAACTTTGAAGGCCTTTCCTTCCTCTTCCGCTCGACCAGTAAGCACAAGATCGACAACTTGTCCAAATGGCTGCAATATAAAGCAACAGAGGCTCTTTGCTGATTGGAGCAGCAAGCACCGGCTGGGTGGAGAGCGAGCTTTAGCTCGGCAAACGCTACATCAACTTCGAGTCCACTCGAACTTGTCGGCCTTCTTCATCGATCGGTAAAGAGGCAAGCGCTTTTCACCGAGTCGAGATGAATCGACTTAATGCGGCCAAGCATCCAAAGAAGTTTCGGACGTCGTGCACTCGCGACAGGGCATTTCATTCGGAGAATAGTGCCGATCTTCTCGGATTAGCGTCGATTCCTCGTTCGAAACGAAAACCGAGTAACTTGCCACCGGGGACTCGAATGTGCACTTTGACGGATTGAGCTTGATATCGCACCTTCCGAGGTTGGCAAATGTTTCAGCGAGGTCAGCAAGCAGGTCGGAACCTTTTCGCGACTTAACGACGATATCATCCATATACGCTTCCACATTCCGACTGATTTGAGTGAGAAGACACTTCTGAATCATTTGCATAAATGTGGCTCCGGCATTCTTGAGGCCGAATGGCATGGTGATATAGCAGAAGCACCCGAATGGAGTGATGAAAGCTGTTTTTATTTCATCGGGTCCATACAGACGGATCTGATGATACCCGGAATATGCATCTAGAAAAGATAATCTCTCACATCCCGCGGTCGAGTCAACAATTTGATCTATGCGGGGGAGAGGAAAATGATCCTTCGGGCAGGCCCGATTGATGTGCTTAAAATCAATGCACATGCGGAGTGAGTTGTCCTTCTTGGGAACCATGACGACATTAGCAAGCCACTCGGAGTGATATATCTCTCGGATGAATCCTGCTGCCAACAGTCGAGCCACTTCTTCACCAATAGCTTTTCTCTTCTGGACGGCGGACCGCCGAAGATGCTCTTTGACTGGTTTCGCGGACTTGTCGACTCGGAGGCGATGCTCAGCCAGATTCCCGGGAACACCGCATGTCGGTGGCTTCCATGCGAAATGTCGATTCTCACGGAGGAACTGGATGAGCGCTTCTTCCTATTTTTGGTCGAGTGTTGTGGAGATGTGGGTGGAGCTGCATTGGGATCGGTCGGATGAATATGGGTGACTTCGTCTCACCGACGGATGGAATGCGCACTCTGTGGCTGGCTTCTTGGATCGTAACAAATCACTCGGATCTGCGTTTTGCATGTATTTGTCGAATTCGACCGCTGTCACTTGGGAGTCGGCAATCTTCGAGCCCTTTTGAAAGCACTCTTCTGCCTTCTTCCGATCGCCGTGTGGCGGTGATCACTCCCTTGGGTCTGGCATTTTCAGTTTGAGGTACACGTAGCATGGTCGAGCCATGAATCGTGCGTAGGCGGCCTCCCAAAATGGCGTGGTATGCACTCTGAAAATCCACAACCTCAAAGGTCAACTTTTCTTTGCGAAAATGCTTGAATCACCAAAACCACGCCCAGGCTATTTGGCCGAGTGAGTTGGCCTTCTTCCTGGTATGACTCGTGGAAGCTCATATTGTCGGTGCTCAATCGGGACATCGGAATGCCCATCCCTTTCAATGTATCCACATATAACAAATTCAGCCCACTACCACCATCCATCAGCACTTTTGTCACCGAGTGCCTTCGATAATTGGATCGACCACTAACGCTTGCCGCCCAGAGTGGCAATGTGAGTCGGGTGATCAGATTGGTCGAATGTGATGGGTGTCTGGGACCACTTCACATAATTTGGCATTACTGGGGCAACCATGTTCACCTCCCGGTTGATGACTTTCAGTCGACTTTTGCTTTCTACATCCGCGAAGATCATCGAGTGGAGTTGACATGCGGATATTCTTCCTCCTTGTCCTCTTTGTCTCCGCCTTGTCGGCTCCTTCTCCTTGTCCTTAGATTGTTTTCCTGAACCGCTGGATCGAGAGTCGACATTGGCAGTGGTGTGCCGGGTAAATGATGTTGCCCTCTTCATCTTTCTTCGTGTGAATATGGCATGGCATATCCATCACGTCATTGCCTTCCTTATCTTTTACTTTCTTAGGATTCCAGGATCCTTTGGCTTCCCTTGAACTTCCCCGAAGTTACGGCCGGGGCCTCTCCAGGAGCTGCTGGCTCGGCTTTGCGCTTCGCTTCCGATGGAATTTCCCTTCTCCGATCGACTTGGCTTGTACTTGCCGCTCGAGTCGATCTTCTTCCTCGCCATTGGCGATTTGCTAGCAATCTCCATCATTCGACTCAGGTCATTTCCCGGTTCGACCAAACTTGAGACTCAATTCTCTGTTTTGACGCCATCTTTGAAGGTATAAACCGCTGATGGTCGGACACATTTTCCACAAGATGGTGCAAGGTAATCCACCTCTGAATGTACTCTCGGAGAGTTTCATTGGTCTTACGCACACAAACTTGCAGCTCTGTCAAACCAGCCGGTCGCTTAAACACAAGTCCCTTCAAAAGTCCGACGAACACTTGGGACAAATCTTCCCAAGTATATATCTTTGCTATGAGGTAACCGATTCAGCCATGCTCGCGTAACCTTCCAACATGAGGGGCAAATGCTTCATGGCCACCTCATCATTCCCACCACCAATCTGAACAGCCACTCGGTAATCTTCAAGCCAAGTCTCGTGCTTGGATTCCCCGATGAACTTGCCGACTCCTGCCGCCAATCTGAAATTGGGGAATTATCTGCTGCTCTGAGAGCCCTGCTAAAACATTCGGACCAGAGATGTGCACTCATTGCTGGTGGGTGCATCCTCTCGGTCCGCCTCGATGAGCTCTGTTCGGTCGACCAAGCCTTGCACGATAATGGATCGCGCGTCAAAGCCTGGTTCCACAGGGTCGAATGGAACTCTTCGCCTGCATCGAATCGGCGTCTGTCATCTTGCCGCCGAGGAGCGTCGGACCCTTCCTCGGAGGGAAAGGGCACTCGGCGCTGTCATCCCGGTCTCCATATCGCTCTCGCCGATTGTCGCGCCCCTCGCCGGAGGCGTCTGGGATAATGGGCGATTGGGCCAAGATTCGCAGCGACGGATCGACCGTGAATCCTGTTGCTTGCGATCGCGACACGGCTGAGTTCTGGTCCCCGCTGCTCGGAGTAAATCTCGATCTGCTGCAAGCCTCTCCCAGCTTCCGACCGGGACGGTTGGATAGACTACGCTATCTGAGTTGCGTATTTGCTAAATTCTGAACTGGTGTGCGGTATACCGAGTCGGTGGGAAGAGTCGACGTCGACCGCTTCGGGATTCGTTGCGCAAGACGCTTCTCGTCGAGTGCTCGCTGAAGATTCTCGAGCAGCGCGTTCAGCCACATTGGCCAAACGTGCTTCCTCCAAGGCACGAGCCTCGTGGGTTTCTCCGGCGATAGGAGTATGAAGTGCATCCATGTTCTCGGGCGAAGCTCTTCTCTGCAGAGAGTCGATTGTCTCGGCTGGTACTCTTCGTGCTCTTGCACGGGTCTCCTCCTCCGGCCCCCCACCGTGGGCGGCGGGAGGACTGCGAGGGCCGTCGACCATGAGGATCTCCGCCGCTGGATCACTGCTATCACACTCGGATGCGTCTCTCACGGAGCCGGTCGACGATCGAACAGCCAGAGGGATTCGTCGGGCTCGATGACCGCGACACAGGTGGTGGCTGTCTGGCGAGCCACCGCGTGTTTCACCCATCGCTGGAGCCTCGACCGACCAGAACGCTTGCGCTGGTGGGAGGCCAGGCGGCGACCGATAGGGGAGTCGACCGATCACGGGTCGACGGTTGCCGCAGTGAACGCCGCGAACACATGCGCGAAGTGCATCGCCCGCGGACGGGAGCGCCTCGATGTCAAGTGGAGCCTCACGGAGCCATGCGGAGTCGTCGGCGACAAAGGTGAGAGCACCGAGACGGATCTCGCGCCCCTCAACCAAAACTCCAGCAGTCATCATGATGAAGGTACTCGGAAGTACTGCAACTCCTCCACAAATCGCTAAAACACCGCCCCACGGTGGGCGCCAAGCCGTCGTGGTTCTAAGTCCGACAAGTAGAATAAGGGGTAGGTAAGGGAGGCGATGTCCTAGCTATGGAGTAGTTGTGAAGACAAGCGATGTAACGAGTTCAGGCCCTTCTCGGAGGAAGTAACAGCCCTACGTCTCGGAGCCCAGAGGCGGTCGAGTGGATTATGAATACGGATATTACAAGAGTGCAAACCCCTCTATCCGTGGAGGGGGGTGGCTTATATAGAGTGCGCCAGACCCCAGCCATTACGTATTGGAGAGGTTAAAAGTACATTAAGTGCAGGCGTTCGTAACGCCCTCATAAAGTGTCTTAACTATCATTAAGTCTATTCAATAGCAAGCCGTTATGCTGCGGAGTGCCTTCTGACCTTCTGGTGGTCGAGTGAGTCTTCATGGTCGAGTGAGTCTTCCATGGTCGAGTCCTTCCAGCCAGTCGAGTGGGTTCCTCTTTGGTCGACTGGAAGATGATCTCTTCTGAGAGTGTCCTTGGGTAAGACGTTTAGGTCAGGCCTATGACCCTACCCTAGGTACATGAATCCATCACCGGCCCCTGGAGATCCAATCTCCAAGGGGGGGGGCGGCGGCCAAGGGGGTGGAGTGCCCCCCAAGCCAAGTGGGGCGCCCCCCACCCCTAGGGTTTCAACCCTAGGCGCAGGGGGTGGGCCTAGGGGGGCGCACCAGCCCACTATGGGCTGGTTCCCCTCCCACTTCAGCCCATGGAGCCCTCCGGGATAGGTGGCCCCACCCGGTGGACCCCCCGGGACCCTTCCGGTGGTCCCGGACATTACCGGAGACCCGAAACTTTCTCGATGGTCAAATACCACTTCCTATATATTATTCTTTACCTCCGGACCATTCCGAAACTCCTCGTGACGTCAGGGATCTCATCAGGGACTCGAACAACATTCGTAGTCACATACTAGTCTTCCTAATAACCCTAGCGTCACCGAACCTTAAGTGTGTAGACCCTACGGGTTCGGGAGACATCTGAGACATGACCGAGGCGACTCTCGGGCAATAACCAACAGCGGGTCTGGATACCCATGTTGGTTCCCACATGCTCCTCGATGATTTCATCGGTTGAACCACGATGTCGAGGATTCGATCAAACCCAGTATGCAATTCCTTTGTCAATCGATGCGTTACTTGCCCGAGACTCGATCGTCGGTATCCCAATACCTTGTTCGGTCTCGTTACGGCAAGTCACTTTACTCATCACCGTAATGCATGATCCGTGGCCAACACCTTGGTCACCTTGAGCTCATTATGATGATGCATTACCGAGTGGGCCAGAGATACCTCTCCGTCATACGGAGTGACAAATCCGATCTCGATCCGTGTCAACCCAACAGATACTTTCGGAGATACTGTAATGCACCTTTATAGTCACCCGATTACATTGTGACATTTGATACACCCAAGGCACTCCTACGGTATCCGGAGTTACGATCTCATGGTCGAAGGAAGAGATACTTGACATTGGCAAAGCTCTAGCAAGCGAACTACACGATCTTTTATGCTATGCTTAGGATTGGGTCTTGTCCATCACATCATTCTCCTAATGATGTGATCCCGTTATCAACGACATCCAATGTCCATAGTCAGAAACCATGACTATCTATTGATCACAACAAGCTAGTCAACTAGAGGCTCACTAGGGACATATTGTGGTCTAAGTGTTCACACGTGTATTACGATTTCCGGATAATACGCTTATAGCATGAACAAAAGACAATTATCATGAACATTGAAATATAATAATACTTTTATTATTGCCTCTAGGGCATATTTCCAACAGTCTCCCACTTGCACTAGAGTCACCAATCTAGTTACATTGTGATGAATCGAACACCCATAGAGTTCGGTGTTGATCATGTTTTGCACGCGAGAGAGGTTTAGTCAGCGGATCTGCGACATTCAGATCCGTGTGTACTTTGCAAATCTCTATGTCTCCATCTTGAACATTTTCACGGATGGAGTTGAAGCGGACGCTTGATGTGCTGGTCTTCTTGTGAAACCTGGGCTCCTTGGCAAGGGCAATAGCTCCGGTGTTGTCCGAGAAGAGTTTGATCGGCCCGACGCATTGGGTATGACTCCTAGGTCGGTGATGAACTCCTTCACCCAAATCGCTTCATCGCTGCCTCCGAGGCTGCCATGTACTCCGCTTCACACGTAGATCCCGCCACGACGCTCTCGCTTGCACTGCACCTTCTTGCTCCACCATTCAACATATACACGTATCCGGTTTGTGACTTAGAGTCATCGGATCTGAGTCGAAGCTAGCGTCGGCGTAACCCTTCTGACGAGCTCTTCGTCTCCTCCATAAACGAGAAACATGTCCTTTGTCCTTTTCGGTGCTTCAGGATATTCTTGACCGTTTCCGGTGTTCCTTGCGGGATTACTTTGGTATCTTGCAACCAAACTTACGGCAAGGTTTACATCGGTCAGGTACACAGCATGGCATACATAATAGATCCTATGGCTGAAGCATAGGGATGACACTCATCTCTTCTTTATCTTTTGCCGTGGTGGGTGGTCGAGCCGAGCTCAATCTCACACCTTGTAACATAGGCAAGAACCCTTCTTGGACTGATCCATTTGAACCTCTTCAAAATCTTATCAAGGTATGTGCTTTGTGAAAGACCTATGAGGCGTCTCGATCTATCTCTATAGATCTTGATGCCTAATATATAAGCAGCTTCTCCAAGGTCCTTCATTGAAAACACTTGTTCAAGTAGGCCTTAATGCTGTCGAAGTTTTGTATCATTTCCCATCAAGAGTATGTCATCTACATATAATAGGAGAAATGCTACTGAGCTCCCACTCACTTTCTTGTAAACGCAGGCTTCTCCATAAGTGCATAAACCCAAACGCTTTGATCATCTCATCAAAGCGAATGTTCCAACTCGAGATGCTTGCACCAGTCCATAAATGGATCGCTGGAGCTTGCATACTTTGTTAGCGTTCGAGGATCGACAAAACCTTCGGCTGCATCATATACAACTCTTCCTTAAGATGTCCGTTAAGGAATGCCATTTTGGCGTCCATCGCCATATCTCATAATCATAGTATCGGCAATTGCTAACATGATTGGACGGACTTCAGCTTCGCTCACGGAGAGAATGTCTCGTCGTAGTCAATCCCTTGAACTTGTCGATAACCCTTAGCGACAAGTCGAGCTTTATAGATGGTAACATTACCATCCGCGTCCGTCTTCTTCTTAAAAATCCATTTGTTTTCTATCGCTCGCCGATCATCGGGCAAGTCTGTCAAAGTCCATACTTTGTTTTCATACATGGATTCTATCTCGGATTTCATGGCTTCAAGCCATTTGTTGGAATCTGGGCCCGCCATCGCTTCTTCATAGTTCGAAGGTTCACCGTTGTCTAACAACATGATTTCCAGGACAGGGTTGCCGTACCACTCTGGTGCGGAACGTGTCCTTGTGGACCTCGGTTCAAGAGTAACTTGATCCAAAGTACCTTGATCATCATCATTGTTTTCCTCTTGAGTTGGTGTGGGCATCACAGAACGGTTTCTGTGCTGCACCACTTTCCGCTCGAGAGGTAGTACTTCATCGAGTTCTACTTTCCTCCCACTTACTTCTTTCGAGAGAAACTTTTTCCGTAAAGCATCCGTTCTTGGCAACAAAGATTTTGCCTTCGGATCTTAAGTAGAAGGTATACCCGACAGTTTCCTTAGGGTATCCTATGAATACGCATTTTCCGACTTGGGTTCGAGCTTTTCAGGTTGAAGTTTCTTGACATAAGCATCGCATCCCCAAACTTTTAGAAACGATAGCTTAGGTTTCTTCCCAAACCATAATTCATACGGTGTCGTCTCAACGGATTTAGACGGTGCCCTATTTAAAGTGAATGTAGCTGTCTCTAGGCGTATCCCCAAAATGATAGCGGTAAATCGGTAAGAGACATCATAGACCGCACCATATCCAATAGAGTGCGATTCGACGTTCGGACACACCGTTTATTTGAGGTGTTCCAGGCGGCGTGAGTTGTGAAACGATTCCACATTTCCTTAAGTGTGTACCAAATTCGTGACTTAAGTATTCTCCTCCACGATCTGATCGTAGGAACTTTATCTTTTGGTCACGTTGATTCTCCACCTCATTCTGAAATTCCTTGAACTTTTCAAAGGTCTCAGACTTGTGTTTCATTAAGTAGACATACCCATATCTACTCAAGTCATCAGTGAGAGTGAGAACATAACGATATCCTCCGCGAGCCTCAACGCTCATTGGACCGCTTTTACATCGGTATGTATGATTTCCAACAAGTTGGTTGCTCGCTCCATTGTTCCGGAGAACGGAGTCTTGGTCATTTTGCCCAAGAGGCATGGTTCGCATGTGTCAAATGATTCATAATCAAGAGACTCTAAAAGTCCATCAGCATGGAGCTTCTTCATGCGCTTGACACCAATGTGACCAAGGCGGCAGTGCCACAAGTATGTGGGACTATCGTTATCAACTTTACATCTTTTGGCATCCACACTATGAACATGTGTAATATTACGCCGAGATTCATTAAGAATAAACCATTGACCATCGGAGCATGACCATAAAACATATCTCTCATATAAATCGAACAACCATTATTCTCAGACTTAAATGAGTAGCCATCTCGTATTAAGCGAGATCCGGATACAATGTTCATGCTCAAACTTGGCACTAAATAACAATTATTGAGGTTCAAAACTAATCCCAGAGGTAAATGTAGAGGCAGCGTGCCGACGGCGATCACATCGACTCTGGAACCATTCCGACGCGATCGTCACCTCGCCCTTCGCCGATCTCCGTTTATTCCGCAGCTCCTGCTGTGAGTTACAAATATGAGCAACGGCACGGTATCAAATACCTGGGAGTTACTACGAGTAATGGTAAGGTACACATCAATTACATGTATATCAAATATACCTTTGGTGTTGCGGCCTTCTTATCCGCTAAGTATTTAGGGCAGTTCCGCTTCAATGACCCTTCCCTTGCAATAAAAGCACTCGGTCTCGTGCTTGGGTCCATTCTTTGACTTCTTCCGGCAATTGGCTTCAGGCGCGGCAACATCTTTGCCGTCCTTCTTGAAGTTCTTCTTACCCTTGCCCTTCTTGAACTTAGTGGTCTTATTGACCATCAACACTTGATGTTCTTTCTTGATTTCAGCCTCTGCTGACTTCAAAGATCGAGAACACTTCAGAATGGTCTTTACCATCCCCGCATGTTGTAGTTCATCACAAAGCTCTTGTAGCTTGGTGGGAGCGATGGAGGATTCTGTCAATGACCGCCTCATCCGGGAGGTTAATGTTCATTTGGGTCATACGGTTGTGCAACCTGGACATCTTGAGGATGTGCTCACCGTGTAACTGTTTTCCTCCATCTTACAACTGTAGAACTTGTCGAGACATCATATCTCGACCGGGCATGAGCTTGGAAAACTAGTTTCAGCTCTTCAACATCTCATATGCTCCGTGATGCTCAAAACGCTTTTGGAGCCCCGGTTCTAAGCTGTAAAGCATGCCGCTTGAACGAGGGAGTAATCATCAAGACGAGCTTGCCAAGCGTTCATAACGTCTTGGTTTCTCGGGACGGGGCGTCACCTAGCGGTCCTTCTAGGACATATTGCTTCTGGCAGCTATGAGGATGATCCTCGGGTTAGGACCCGATCCGTATAGTTGCTGCCATCATCTTTCAGCTTGGTTTCTCTAGGAATGCGTTGAAGTTCATGTTGACATTAGCGTTGGCCATTGATCTACAAGACATATTTGCAAAGGTTTTAGACTAAGTTCATGATAATAAAGTTCTAATCAAATTATGAACTCCCACTTAGATTAGACATCCTCTAGTCATCTAAGTGTTACACGATCCGAGTCGACTAGCCCGTGTCCGATCATCACGTGAGACGGACTAGTCATCGTCGGTGAACATCTTCATGTTGATCGTATCTTCCATACGACTCGTGTTCAACCTTTCGGTCTCCGTGTTCGAGGCCATGTCCGCACATGCTAGGCTCGTCAAGTTAACCCTAAGTGTTTTCGCTGTGTAAAACTGTCTTACACCGTTGTATGTGAATGTAAGAATCCATCACACCCGATCATCACGTGGTGCTTAGAAGCGACGAACTGTAGCAACGGTGCACGATTAGGGAGAACACTTCTTGAAATTTTGTAAGGATCATCTTATTTACTACCGTCGTCCTAAGTAAACAAGATGCATAAACATAATAAACATCACATGCAATTATATAGTTGTGACATGATATGGCCAATATCATAAAGCTCCATTGATCTCCATCTTCGGGCTCCATGATCATCTTGTCACCGCTTGACACCATGATCTCCATCATCATGATCTCCATCATCGTGTCTTCATGAAGTTGTCACGCCAACGACTACTTCTACTTCTATGACTAACGTTTAGCAATAAAGTAAAGTAGTTTACATGGC
The DNA here is from genome assembly GCA_021437245.1 of Aegilops speltoides. Lineage (NCBI taxonomy): Eukaryota > Viridiplantae > Streptophyta > Magnoliopsida > Poales > Poaceae > Aegilops > Aegilops speltoides. The sequence continues at coordinate 219,098,181 of CM038145.1, forward strand.
GTTCTTCAATGACACGCAGGTCATACAAAAATAAAGACAACTCCTATGGCTCCTGCGGTTGTCATACTCATCGACATGCAAGTCGTGAATCCTATTACAAGAACATGATCTCATACATCACAATTCATCATTCATCACAACTTCTGGCCATATCACATCACATGATCAATCGCTGCAAAAACAAGTTAGACGTCCTCTAATTGTTGTTGCATCTTTTACGTGGCTGCGATTGGGTTCTAGCAAGAACATTTTCTTACCTCTGAATCACCACAACGTGATTTTGTCAACTTCTATTTACCCTTCATAAGGGCCCTGTTCATCGAATCCGCTCCAACTAAAGTGGGAGACAGACACCCGCCAGCCACATTATGCAACTAGTGCATGTCAATCGGTGGAACCGGTCTCACGTAAGCGTACGTGTAAGGTTGGTCCGGGCCGCTTCATCCCACAATACCGTTGAAGCAAGAAAAGACTAGTAGAGGCAAGTAAGTTGACAAGATCCACGCCCACAACAAATTGTGTTCTACTCGTGCATTAGAGAACTACGCATAGACCTAGCTCATGATGCCCTTTGTTGGGGAACGTTGCAGAAAATTAAAATTTTTCCTACGGTTTCACCAAGATCCATCTATGAGTTCATCTAAGCAACGAGTATTGGGAGAGAGTTTGCATCTACATACCACTTGTAGATCGCGTGCGGAAGCTTGCAAGGTGATGATGGAGTCGTACTCGACGTGATTCAGATCACCGATGTCCAAGTGCTGAACGGACAGCACCTCCGCGTTCAACACACGCGTGCGGGACGGGAGCGTCTCCTCCTTCTTGATCCAGCAAGGGGAAGGAGAGGTTGAGGAAGCTCGCCCAACGGCAAAGACGACGGCGTGGTGGTGTTGGTGCAAGAAGATCTCGGCGAGGCTTCGCCAAGCGCTTGCGGAGGAGGAGAGGTGTTGGGAGGGGAAGGGCTGCGCCTTGGAGATGGGTACAGCAGCCCCCTCCTCCCCCTTTATATAGGCCCCCAGGCGCCGGCCCCTGAGATCCAATCTCCAAGGGGGGCGGCCAAGGGGTGGAGTGCCCCAAGCCAGTGGGCGCCCCACCCCTAGGGTTTCAACCCTAGGCGCAGGGGGTGGGCCTAGGGGGGCGCACCAGCCCACTATGGGCTGGTTCCCCTCCCACTTCAGCCCATGGGGCCCTAAGGGATAGGTGGCCCCACCCGGTGGACCCCCCGGGACCCTTTCGGTGGTCCCGGTACATTACCGGGAGACCCCGAAACTATCCCGATGGCCGAAATACCACTTCCTATATATTATTCTTTACCTCCGGACCATTCCGAAACTCCTCGTGACGTCCGGGATCTCATCCGAAACTCCGAAAAACATTCGGTAGTCACATACTAGTCTTCCTAATAACCCTAGCGTCACCGAACCTTAAGTGTGTAGACCCTACGGGTTCGGGAGACATGCAGACATGACCGAGACGACTCTCGGGCAATAACCAACAGTGGGGTCTAGATACCCATGTTGGCTCCCACATGCTCCTCGATGATTTCATCGGTTGAACCACGATGTCGAGGATTCGATCAAACCACGTATGCAATTCCTTTGTCAATCGATGCGTTACTTGCCCGAGACTCGATCGTCGGTATCCCAATACCTTGTTCGGCCTCGTTATCGCAAGTCACTTTACTCGCACAGTAATGCATGATCCCGGCCAACACCTTGGTCACCTTGAGCTCATTATGATGATGCATTACCGAGTGGGCCCAGAGATACCTCTCCGTCATACGGTGACAAATCCGATCTCGATCCGTGTCAACCCAACAGATACTTTCGGAGATACCGTAATGCACCTTTATAGTCACCCGATACGTTGTGACGTTTGATACACCCAAGGCACTCCTACGGTATCCGGAGTTACACGATCTCATGGTCGAAGGAAGAGATACTTGACATTGGCAAAGCTCTAGCAAACGAACTACACGATCTTTTATGCTATGCTTAGGATTGGGTCTTGTCCATCACATCATTCTCCTAATGATGTGATCCCGTTATCAACGACATCCAATGTCCATAGTCAGGAAACCATGACTATCTGTTGATCACAACGAGCTAGTCAACTAGAGGCTCACTAGGGACATATTGTGGTCTAAGTGTTCACACGTGTATTACGATTTCCGGATAATACAGTTATAGCATGAACAAAAGACAATTATCATGAACATTGAAATATAATAATACTTTTATTATTGCCTCTAGGGCATATTTCCAACAGGCACAACACCAAGATCCGTCATGAACTGGTTCATCCAGACACCTTCCTTCGCTGCCTCCGAGGCAGCTATGTACTCCGCTTCGCATGAAAAATCACCTATCATGCTTTGCTTGGAACAGCACCAGCTTATCACTCCTCCAATCACAATGTATACATATCAGATTTGAGACTTAGAGTCATCTAGATCAGCGTCAAAGCTTGCATCAACATAACCCTTTATGACGAGCTCTTGATCACCTCCATAAACGAGAAACATTTCCTTAGTCCTTTTCAAGTACTTAAGGATATTCTTCACCGTTGTCTAGTGATCCACTCCTGGATTACTTTGAAACCTTCCAGCCATACTTATGGCAAGGTTGACATCCGGTCTTGTGCACAGCATCACATACATGATAGAGCCTATGACAGAAGCATATGGGATGGCACTCATCTTGTCTCTATCCTCTGTAGTCGTTGGGCATTGAGTCTGACTCAACTTCACACCTTGAAAAATAGGCAAGAACCCTTTCTTGGACTGATCCATTTTGAACTTCTTCGAAATCTTATCAAGGTATGTGCTTTGTGAAAGTCCTATTAAGCATCTCTATCTCTATAGATCTTGATGCCGAATATGAAAGCAGCTTCTCCTAGGTCCTTCATTGAAAAACTCTTGTTCAAATATTCCTTCACGGTATCCAAAAGTTCTATATTGTTTCCAATCAACAATATGTCATCCAAATATAATATTATAAATGCTATAGAGCTCCCACTCTCTTTCTTGTACATACAAGATTCTCCAATAACTTGTGTAAACCCAAACACTTTGGTCACCTCATCAAAGCGAAGATTCCAACTCGGAGATGCTTGCACCCGTCCATAAATGGATCGCTTGAGTTTGCACATGTTGTCAGCATTCTCTGGATCGACAAAACCTTCCGGTTGCATCATATACAACTCTTCCTTAAGAAAACCATTAAGGAACGTTGTTTTGACATCCATCTGCCAAATTTCATAATCGAAAAATGCAGCTATTGCTAACATGATTCTGATGGACTTAGGCATTGCTACGGGTAAGGAAGTCTCATTGTATTCAACCCCTTGAACTTGTGAAAACCCCTTTGCCGCAAGTCGAGCTTTATAGACAGTGATATTACCGCCCGCATCCATCTTCTTCTTGAAGATCCATTTATTATAAATGGCCTTTCGCCCTTCAGGTAATACTTCCAAAGTCCATACTTTCTTTTCATACAACCCCATCTTAGATTTCATGGCCTCTAACCATTTTTCAAAATCCGGGCCCACCATCGCTTCTCCATAGCTCGTAGGTTCACCGTTGTCCAACAACATGACATCTAAGACAGGGTTACTGTTGGGGATATAATTATTGGGTATGACCCGCCCAGGAGGGGCGGGTCATGCCACTGGCGACTTAAGATGAAGAGGCCCAAGAAGATATGAAGATGGCGGTTCATAGAGCAAGCTTATTGAAGGCCCAAGACCGGGGGACGACTTGAGGCCCACGGGTGTGAGCCACCATATGCTTAACTTGTATTGTAAGGAGGGTTTAGTTAGTTACCGAGCCGGACACGCTGTGTATGAGCCGGCCAGGACTCTATAAGCCGTCGGGCATCAACCTATATATAAACGGGTGACCCGGCGGCGGGTTAACTCAGAAAACAATTGATCGAGCACTAGGTCAAGCGTACTCGTTCCCTGGTAATGGAAACACAAGCAATACAATCGAAAGCAGGAGTAGGCTTTTACCTCATTGAGAGGGGCCGAACCTGGGTAAAAGCTCTCTGTGTCCTTTGTCCCGTTTAACCTCTTTAAGCTAACCTAGCTGCGATGGCTCCACACCCAAGTCTTTTTCCTATGGCATCTGCCGTGTTAAATCCACGACAGTTGGTGCCCACCATGGGGCCAGAGCATGGTGGTTTCGAGTTCTTGAAGGGCAGCTTCTTAGGAATCAAGGGATACGTCGTGGGTCGGATGACCAAGAGTCGCCGCGGCAAAATCTACATCGACGACGCAGGATGGGGTCCCGAGGCCGATTCAATCGAATATGGGTACCGGGTCCCCTTCGGCAGAATTCATGTCTTCATAGGCAAGATCGGCAAGTCAGAACCTGAGCCGAACACCTGCACCAACATCATCGAGACGGCTCAGCGCGCGCAAACCGCCAAGGTTCAAGCCGCCCCGAAGCATGCTTTTGTTGGCTTTACTCAAGGAGTGGATCTTGAGGGAGAATCTATGTCTGGTGGAGAGACGTTCGTTTATTCAGGCAATGAGTCCTCAGCTAGCAAGACCAATTCCATGTATCAATTGCAAGATGAGAGGCTTGGGGGCTGTTCTGATGGCGATGGAATTCCAGACCCTTGTGAGCCGATGAACCGGGTTGCGATCTTCATTGCTGGCACACAGCCAGTGCATAATTCCTCAACTGCGGCAACAATGATCTCTGGTTCAGCAACTGCTAGGGCAACCGGGGTAGGAGGCCCTATGCGCCTGCCGGCTCAAGTTTAATCTGAACTTTTGGAGGCTCTGGCAACTTTGCTAATGGTGGAGGTAACCCCGGCGAAGCAAGCGCAACATAACATGGACGTTGCGAAGTTACGTGATGAGATAGCTCAGGCTAAGGAGGATCTTAACACTAAGAATACCTGGATGGCAACAGAGCGAGTTGCCTTGGAGATGGAATCATAGCGGATTCAAGCAGAAAATTTTCGCTTGAGCTTGGACCAGAATGCATCAAATGCTGCTTTTAACAGGAGATACCAGAGTCATCTGCCTCATGAGTTCTATGCAAGAAATCTCTTCAACACGCCTGGGGCAGGACCAAGTAACCCGTCCGGTGTGACCCGGGGCCCTGAAGCACCTAGGACCGGAGCGGAGGCTCAACCCCATGTGGCGGATCCGGCTCGTGTTAATTTAAACCCGACTCAATGGGTTTCCACACCTCCGGGTCACTTCTCTAACCCGTGGGACAACATGATCACCGCGGCATCACGATTGGCGGGTCTCCCGGTGATAGGCGAGAGTCTTGAGGCAGTGGAGGCTTGGAAGCCGTGGAACTTCTCCTCAAATGGTGGTAGCGTAGCAGGCGGCTTATTCCTACAATTGCGATCGAATCCATTCAACTCCACATCCCAGTCGAAGCTACAGCCGACACATGGAGTCACCGGCAGTTTCAAGCAATGAGAGGCATCGCAACCAGCCCCGTGGGCATGATGCACCACGGGTTGATAACCATGCTCAGTTGGTGGTAGATCAATCACGGGCTCACTGTGAGGCGGAGCTGGCGGCTCAGTTGGCGGCTCAGCATCCCCAATTACACTCTTTGACGTCCATAGAAGCTGGGGTGACTTCTAGGACGGTGGGTGTGCCATGTTTAGTGCCGACTCTATGTAATGACCGGTTACCCAAGGACTTCAAGGGCCCTCGAAAAGTACCCAATTACACAGCGGATCAACCCCCAGAGGCTTGGATTGAGAGTTATGAGATGGCCATGGAGATTTTGGATGTCAATGATGTTGCGTGCGCCAAGTATTTCACTATGATGCTAGACGGGCCGGCTCGTACCTGGTTGAAGGGATTGGCCCCTAACACTGTCAGGTCATGGGATGAATTGAAGGCGCATTTTATTCAGAATTTCAAGGATACATGCAAGCAGCCCATGTTGATTCTTGATTTAGACACTTGTGTCCAGAGTAAGGGTGAGTCAACCGCCCACTGGGTGCGCCCGATCTCGGCCATAATCCACTCATCGGACAACATCAATGCCGGCTTAGTTGTCCTAATTTTGGAGAAAAATTGTCGTTTCCTTCCCCTCAAGCAGAAGCTGAGGTGGCTTAAGAGCCATTGCAATGACATGGGGGAGCTCATGGCAACTCTTGTCAAATATGTTGACTCTGACAGCACTAAGGACCCCAAGTCTGATGAGGAAAGGGCTGGTAAGGGGAAGAAGAATGGCAATGCAAAGGGGCAGCAGCACAACGTGGCGGGTCAAGGCAATAATGGTAAGCACAAGCAAGCTGACGGCGGTTCAGATTTTGTGGCTAACATGCAGAGTAATAATGGTAAGCGTAAGGGAAAGTCGTCAGCACCCCGGTTTGGTGGGCCAAAATTCAACCTCGAGGCGATGATGAATCAGCCTTGCCCAAAGCATGGTACTCAAGATAAGATGGCCACTCATCTCTGGAAAGATTGCTTCATCATGAGGGAGTATAGAAATTCCAGTTTTTATCAGGGTAACCAGGGCCCGCATGGCGGGTCTGGATCCGGCTCTCACGGATCCGGCTTTGGAGGTGGCGGCTCAAGCTCTGGATTTCAGGGTCAAGGTAATCAAGGTGGTTTTAACCAGCAATCCAATCAGGGTAATCAACGGCAACAACAGCGGTCTGGTTATCAGAGTCATCTGAAGCAGCTGAATAGTGGTCAATATCATGTGTTTACCATGATTTTGTGCAAGTGGGATCAGAAGATTCACAAGCGGGCGGTGTGAAGATCACCCGCCCCGGGTTGATAATCCGGGTCAGCTGGCTTTGGTGGTGGCGCTGGAAGTTGGAGAATACAAGTTCACTAAAGTACTTATGGATGGAGGTAGCAGCATCAATATCCTCTATTATGATACTTTTCGCCATATGAATTTGACTAACAAAGATCTTAAGCAATCCTCTACAGTTTTTCATGGGGTGGTACCCGGTAAGTCGGCATATCCAGTGGGAAAGATAACCATGGAGGTGGTTTTTGGTAATGAATATTACTACAGGGCTGAGAAATTGACTTTTGAAGTGGTCAAGATCAAGAGCCCTTATCACGCCCTGTTTGGACGACCAGCTTATGCTAAATTTATAGCACGACCTTGTTATGTTTATCTGCAGCTCAAGATGCCGGGTTATAAGGGAATCATCATGGTGCATGGAAACAGAAAGATAGCTTTGGAGTGCGAAGAGGGCGATGCTGCCTATGCTGAGTCAGCTTGTGCAACAGAGGAACTGAAGTTCTATAAAGATAATGTTGACCCAGTGGACATGACCCCCTTGAAGAAGCCAACCGTAGAGCAGGACCCATTGTTGAAGTTTAAGTCAGTAGATGACACTAAACCGATTGACTTCATTCCTGGCGACTCATCCAAGCAGTTATCGTCAGTGCCAATATGGATCCGAAATAGGAAAGCTGTGAAATATGCCCTAGAGGCAATAATAAAATGGTTATTATTATATTTCCTTCTTCATGATAATTGTCTATTGTTCATGCTATAATTGTATTAACCGGAAACCGTAATACATGTGTGAATACATAGACCACAACATGTCCCTAGTGAGCCTCTAGTTGACTAGCTCATTGATCAATAGATGGTTATGGTTTCCTGAACATGGGAATTGGATGTCACTAATAACGAGATCACATCATTAGGTGAATGATTTGATGGACAAGACCCAATCCTAAACATAGCACAAGATCATGTAGTTTGTTTCCTAGAGCTTTTCTAATGTCAAGTATCTTTCCTTAGACCATGAGATTGTGCAACTCCAGGATGCCGTAGGAATGCTTTGGGTGTATCAAACGTCACAACGTAACTGGGTGACCATAAAGGTGCACTACAGGTATCTCCGAAAGTATCTATTGGGTTGGCACGAATCGAGACTGTGACTTGTCCCTCCGTATGACGGAGAGGTATCTCTGAGGCCACTCGGTAATGCGTCATCGTAATGAGCTCAGTGCGACTAAGGAGTTAGCCACAGGATCATGCGTTATGGAACGAGTAAAGAGACTTGCCGGTAATGAGATTGAACGAGGTACGGGGATACCGACGATCGAATCTCGGGCAAGTAACATACCGATGGGCATAGGAATTCTATACGGGGTTGATTGAATCCCTGACATCTTGGTTCATCCGACAAGATCATCGTGGAACACGTGGGAGCGAATATGGGTATCCAGATCCTACTATTGGTTATTGGCCGGAGAGATGTCTCGGTCATGTCTGCATGGTTCCTAAACCCGTAGGGTCTACAAACTTAAGATTTGGTGATGCTAGAGTTGTAATGGGAAATTGTATGTGGTTAACGAAAGTTGTTTGGAGTCCTGGATGAGATCCCGGACGTCACGAGGAGTTCTAGAATGGTCCGAAGGTGAATATTTATATATGGGAAGTCCAGTTTCAGTCGCCGGAAAGGTTTCGGGGGTTATCAGTATTGTACCGGTACCATCGAAAGGTGTCCGGGGGTCCACCGGGTGGGGCCACCTACCCCAGGGGACCAAGTGGGCTGAATATTGGTGGGAACCGGCCCCCTACTGGGCTGGTGTGCCCCCCTAAGGGCCCAAGGCACCTAGGGTTGGAAACCCTAGGGGGTGGGGGCGCCTTCCACATGCTTGGGGGCAAGTCTTCCCCCCCCTTGCCCCTCCCTAGATGCATCTTGGTGGGCCGGCCCCCTCTCCCCTTCACCCTATAAATAGAGGGGGGTGGGAGGGCAGCCGCACCTCTTCCGCTAGCGCAACCCTCCCGCCTCATACACCTCCTCCTCCTCCGTTGAGCTTGGTGAAGCTCTATCGGAGAACCACGAGCTCCACCACCATGCCGTCGTGCTGCCGGAGTTCTCCCTCAACTTCTCCTTCCCCCTTGTTGGATCAAGAAGGAGGAGATGTCCCCGGGCTGTACGTGTGTTGAACGCGGAGGCGCCATCCGTTTGGCGCTTGGATTGGATCTTCCGCGATTTGAATCACTGCGAGTACGACTCCATCAACCACATTCTTGTTACGCTTCCGCTTAGCAATCTTCAAGGGTATGAAGATGAACTCCCTCTCTCTCGTTGCTTGCATCTCCTAGATTGATCTTGGTGACACGTAGGAATTTTTTTTAATTATTACTATGTTCCCCAATAGTGGTATCAGAGCTAGGTCTATGTGTAGATTCTATGCACGAGTATAACACAAGTAGTGTGGGCGATGATTTGGTCAACTTGCTTACTGTTACTAGTCCTATCTTGATTCGGCGGCATTGTGGGATGAAGCGGCCCGGACCGACCTTACACGTACGCTTATGTGAGACAGGTTACACCTACTGACATGCACTTATTGCATAAGGTGGCTAACGGGTGTCTGTCTCTCCCACTTTAGTCGGATCAAATTCGATGAAGAGGGTCCTTATGAAGGGTAAATAGGAATTGGCATATCACTGTTGTGGCTTTTGCGTAGGTAAGAAACGTTCTTGCTAGAAACCCATAGCAGCCATGTAAAACATGCAACAACAATTAGAGGAAGTCTAACTTGTTTTTGCAGGGTATGCTATGTGATGTGATATGGCCAAAAGGATGTGATGAATTATATATGTCATGTATGAGATTGATCATGTTCTTGTAATAGGAATCACGACTTGCATGTCGATGAGTATGACAACCGACAGAAGCCATAGGAGTTGTCTTAATTTATTGTATGACCTGCGAGTCAATATAAAATGCCATGTAATTACTTTACTTTATTGCTAACCGTTATCCATAGTGGTAGAAGTAATAGTTGGCGAGACAACTTCATGAAGACAGGATGATGGAGATCATGGTGTCATGCCAGTGCTGATGGTGATCATGCCGCGCCTCGAAGATGGAGATCAAAAGTGCAAGATGGTATTGTCCATATCATGTCACTTTATGAGTTGCATGTGATGTTTGTCATGTTTACATCTTATTTGCTTAGAACGACGGTAGCATAAATAAGATGATCCCTCACTAAAATTTAAATAAATGTGTTCCCCCTAACTGTGCACTGTTGCTAAGGTTCTTTGTTTCAAAGCACCACGTGATGACCGGGTGTGATAGATTGTAACGTTCGCATACAGCGGGTGTAAGCCAGATTTAAACATGTGAAACACTTAGGTTGACTTGATGAGCCTAGCATGTACAGACATGGCCTCGGAACACAAGAGACCGAAAGGTCGAACATGAGTCGTATGGTAGATGCAATCAACATGGAGATGTTCACCGTTGATGACTAGTCTGTCTCACATGATGATCAGATGCGGCCTAGTCGATTTGGATCATGTATCACTTAGATGACTAGAGGGATGTCTATCTGAGTGGGAGTTCATTAAATAATTTGATTAGATGAACTTAATTATCATGAACTTAGTCTAAAATTGTCTTTACAATCTATCATGTAGATCCAATGGCCCATGCTAATGTTGCCCTCAACTTCAATGCATTCCTAGAGAAAATCAAGCTGAAAGACGATGGAAGCAACTATACGGACTCGGTCCATAACTTGAGGATCATCCTCATAGCTGCCAAGAAAGCATATGTCCTTGAAGTACCGCTAGGTGACGCACCCATTTTCCCAGCAACTCAAGACGTTATGAACGCCTGGCAGTCGCGTAGTGATGATTACTCCCTGGTTCAGTGTGGCATGCTTTACAGCTTAGAATCGGGGCTCCAAAAGCGTTTTGAGCAACATGAAGCATATGAGATGTTCCAAGAGCTGAAAATGGTTTTCAAGCTCATGTCCGGGTCGAGAGATATGAAGTCTCCGACAAGTCCTATAGTTGTAAGATGGAGGAAACCAATTCTGTCAGCGAGCATATACTCGATATGTCCAGGTTGCACAACCGCTTCTCTTAGCTGGGATTTAATCTTCGAGATGACTCAGTCATTGACAGAATCCTCCAGTCGCTTCCACCTAGCTACAAGAGGTTGGTGATGAACTACAATATGCAAGGCATGGATAAATCCATTCCTGAGTTATATTCGATGATGAAATCAGCGGAGGTGGAGATAAAAAAGGAACATCAAGTGTTGATAGTGAATAAGACCACTAGTTTCTAGAAAGGCAAGGGAAAGAAGAACTTCAAGAAGGACGGCAAGCAAGTTGCCGCGCCCGGTAAGTCAGTTGCTGGGAAGAAGAGAATGGACCCAAGCCTGAGACTAAGTGCTTTTATTGCTAGGGAAATGGTCACTGGAAGTGGAACTACCCCAAGTACTTAGCGGATAAGAAGGCCGGCAACACCAAAGGTATATATGATATACATGTTATTGATGTGTAACCAGCGCTCGTAGTAACTCCTGGGTATTTGATACCGGTGCGGTTGCTCACATCTGTAACTCAAAACAGGAGTTACGGAATAAGCGGAGACTGGCGAAGGACGAGGTGACGATGCACGTTGGGAATGGTTCCAAGGTCGATGTGATCACCGTCGGCACGCTACCTCTACATATACCTTTGAGATTAGTTCTCAACCTCAATAATTGTTATTTAGTACCAGCTTTGAGCATGAACATTGTATCTGGATCTCGTTTGATGCAAGATGGCTACTCATTTAAATCCGACAATAATGATTGTTCTATTTATATGAGAGATATGTTTTATGGTCATGCCCTGCTGGTCAATGGTTTATTTTTATTAAATCTCGAACGTGATGTTACACATATTCATAGTGTGAATGCCAAAAGATGTAAGGTTGATAATGATAGTCCCACATACTTGTGGCACTGCCGCCTTGGTCACATTGGTGTCAAACACATGAAGAAACTACATGCAGATGGACTTTTGGAGTCTCTAGATTATGAATCATTTGACACGTGCGAACCATGCCTCATGGGCAAAATTACCAAGGCTCCGTTCTCTAGAACAGTGGAGCGAGCAACCAACTTGTTGGAAATAATACATACTGATGTATGCGGTCCAATGAGCGTTGAGGCTCGCCGTGGCTATCGTTATGTTCTCACCCTCACTAATGACTTAAGTAGATATGGGTATGTCTACTTAATGAAACACAAGTCTGAGACCTTTGAAAAGTTCAAGGAATTTCAAAGCGAGGTAGAGAATCAACGTGACAGGAAAATAAAGTTCTTACGATCAGATCATGGAGGAGAGTATTTGAGTCATGAGTTTGGCATGCACTTAAGGAAGTGTGGAATTGTTTCACAACTCACGCTGCCTGGAACACCACAACAAAATGGTGTGTCCGAACATCGTAATCGCACTCTATTGGATATGGTGTGATCTATGATGTCTCTTACCGATCTACCGCTATCATTTTGGGGTTATGCTTTAGAGACTACCTCATTCACTTTAAATAGGGACCATCTAAATCCATTGAGACGACACCGTATGAATTATGGTTTGGGAATAAACCTAAGCTATCGTTTCTAAAAGTTTGGGGATGCGATGCTTATGTCAAGAAACTTCAACCTGAAAAGCTCGGACTCAAATCGAAAAAATGCGTCTTCATAGGATACCCTAAGGAAACTATTGGGTATACCTTCTACATGAGATCTAAGGGAGAGATCTTTGTTGCCAAGAATGGATCCTTTCTGGAGAAAGAGTTTCTCTCGAAAGAAGTAAGTGGGAGGAAAGTAGAACTTGATGAGGTAACCCCTCTTGAACCGGAAAGTAGCGTAGCTCAGGAAGATGTTTCTATGGTGCGTGCACCGACTAGAGAGGAAGTTAATGATGATGATCATGAAACTTCAGATCAAATTGCTACTGAACTTCGTAGGTCCACGAGGACACGTTCCACACCAGAATGGTATGGCAACCCTATCCTGGAAATCATATTGTTTGACGATGGTGAACTTTCGAACTATGAAGAAGCGATGGCGGGCCCAGATTCCAACAAATGGCTTGAAGCCATGAAATCCGAGATACTATCCATGTATGAGAACAAAGTATGGACTTTGGTGGACTTGCCCAATGATCAGCGAGCCATAGAAAATAAGTGGATCTTTAAGAACAAGACTGACGTGGATGGTAATGTGACCGTCTATAAGGCTCGGCTTGTCGCTAAGGGTTATCAACAAGTTCAAGGAGTTGACTATGATGAGACCTTCTCACCTGTAGCGAAGCTGAAGTCCATCCGAATCATGTTAGCAATTGTCGCATTCTATGATTACGAGCTCTGGCAAATGGACGTCAAAACGGCATTCCTTAACGGTTTCCTTAAGCAAGAATTGTATATGATGCAACCAGAAGGTTTTGTCGATCCTATGAATACTGACATGGTATTCAAGCTCCAGCGCTCCATCTATGGGCTGGTGCAAGCATCTCGGAGTTGGAACATTCGCTTTGATGAAATGATCAAAGCGTTTGGGTTTATACAGATTTGTGGAGAAGCATGTATTTACAAGAAAGTGAGTGGGAGCTCTGTAGCTTTTCTCATATTATATGTGGATGACATACTATTGATGGGAAATGATATAGAACTTTTGGAAAGCATAAAGGCCTACTTGAATAAGTGTTTTTCTATGAAGGACCTTGGAGAAGTTGCTTACATATTAGGCATCAAGATCTATAGAGATAAATCGAGACGACTCATTGATCTTGCACAGAGCACATACCTTGACAAGATATTGAAGAAGTTCAATATGGATCAGTCCAAGAAGGGGTTCTTGCCTGTATTGCAAGGTGTGAGATTGAGCACAGCTCAACGCCCGACCTCAGCAGCAGAAAGAGAAAAGATGAGTGTCATCCCCTATGCCTCAGCCATAGGCTCTATTATGTATGCCATGCTATGTACCAGACCTGATGTGAACCTTGCCATAAGTTTGGTAGGGAGGTAACAAAGTGATCCCGGTATGGAACACTGGACATCGGTCATGAATATCCTGAAGTACCTGAAAAGGACTATGTGAAAGGATCGAGATGGAACTAGAGGGGGGTGAATAGGTACAATTACAAATTTTAATTATTGCTAAGCAATTTTAGGCAATAATGCGGAATATGAGAGTGAGCCTAACAATTGCAAGAGTAGTACTAAGTGCTAAGCAAGTAACACGTGTATGAAAGGAAACAAGCACAATATGAGATAAGTAAGAGCTAAGAGACAAGTAACCACAAGTAGAGAGTTAGGGTTAGGAATAACCGCAACTCCGAGAGACGAGGATGTATCCCGATGTTCACTTCCTTGGAGGGAAGCTACGTCACCGTTAGAGAGGTGGATGTTACCACGAAGGCACACCAACGCCACGAAGGCTCACCCTATTCTCCCTTTGAGACAACACCACAAAGGCGTTTCTCAACCACTAGTGGTAGACCTTGGGGTGGTCTCCAAACCCTCACAAACTTTTCTGGGGTAATCACAAAGGTCGATTCCTCTCCGAAAGACTCCTACCGCCTAGGAGTCTCCAACCTCCAAGAGTAACAAGAACGATGGGGAAAAGCTCAAGACTTGCTCAAATCACGAATTCCTTTTGTGCAAAGAAGGAGAGGGAGTGGATCTATCACTTGATTGGACAACTTCTCTCAAATGCTCTCAAATCCCTTGGGGATCTAAGATTTGGTGTGGAGGAGTGAGAGAGAGAGAGTAAAATGTGTTCTAGGGTTTGTTCAAAGTGAGTGGTCAGCCCTCTCCCATGGGGAAGAAGGGCTATATATAGTGTGAGCACAAATGTGGCCGTTATAGCATAAGTGAATGGGCAGGCGGACATCCGGGTGGGGTGGCCGGACATCCGGGCTGGCGAGGCACTAGAAGAACAGAGGAGAAGCTAGGAGAAAAACAGAGGGGTCGGACATCCGGAGCAAGCCCAGGACATCCGGTGACATGGGAAGTCCCAGACATTCGGGCGAAGCCCGGACATCCGGCAACAACGTGCAAACCTACTGGAGTCGGGTTGACAGGGAGCCGGACATCCAGGGGAAATACCGGACATCCGGCGTGGCTGGGAGACCCGGACATCCGGGGTGCAGCCCGGACATCCGGCGTGAGCGTGCAAACATACTAGTGTCTAAACATCAGTGACCCGGATATCCGGCTGGCAGCCCGGACATCCGGCATGGGAGCCAACAGAACATGTGCATAGAGTATTTTTGTGTGACCCTAAGTTTTTTATTGAAGCAAGGAAATATTGTAACTTGAGCAAGTCTTTAACTAACCCTATCGATCCCCTCTTAATAGTGTGGGATCCTATACTCAAGAAACGAAATATCAAATCAATTTTTATGCTTCATCCTTGATTAAAATCACTTGTATGACCTTGATCCACACACTTCGATGAGCTGGGGACTAACACCTGAGATTTACTTAACAACCATTGTTAGTCCCCTACTTGTATATTGTCATCAACATCAAAACATTATGTAAGGGCATGATTGCAATTTCAATCTCCCTCGTTTTGTTTGTTGATGACAATCACACATGTAGTATCACAGTTGTAATAAATAGTCTTAGCATTGACAAATATGAGAGCAAGAGTACAAAGTAAGTTGATGTTTCTATTTGTATTTGGCCCCCCCTCATTATGAGCATGAGATGAATATGTTAACACATGGACAAAACAAAATCCATACCCACAAGGTAAACAACATAGACTCACATGATCAAGATAATAAGATAACAACATAGTCTCAGTTAGTCTCACTTGATCAAGAGAATAGCATAGGTAGCAACATAACAAGTTCATAACAAGTTCGAATAATAGTGGGCTAACACAAATAGCTAATACATCAAGTATGACCACATTAAGATACTACTTCTCCCCCTTTGACAACAACAAGTAAAAAGGGGCGAAGAACTAAACGCACTCGGTCACTCCTGGCGGATGTCATCATGATCATCAAAGAACTCAGGATACTCATCACGAGATGGGAAACCGAAGGTAGAGGTGGATGGAGCCGTGGGAATAGGATCATCATCACTCACGGGACTCCCGCAGTTACGGAGGTGCTGCTTGAGCTAATTCTTGGAGATGATCGGTAGCGCTCGAACATCATGATTTTCTTTGACAGTGAAAGTGATTGACCTCATGATAGCAGATTGAGCCTTGCTGAGGAACATGGCAAGGCGTCCACGAGGAGCTGACGACGAAGATGGAACATAGGAATCACTATGCTAAGTCCCACCAGCAGGCCTCTTAGACTGAGAACGAGCAGCAGTCTGAGCAGCAGGCATCACGCGCATGTGAGAAGCAGGCTTCCAACTAGAGTGAACAACAGTCTTAACCACCTCAAAGGGAGCACTATGATCAATCAGAGCCTGAATGAAAGGAGCATGAGGAAACTCGTGCGTCTGAATGAAACTGCAAAGACGGATCTCATGCCAAATGAAATGGGCTGTGTCCAGAGGCTCAGTGGGTTTGTCATGCATACAAACCATCAATTCAATGCAATAGTTGTAAGCCCTTGAGCGATCTCCCTTCTTAGTATAGAGAGTGCGGAACACACACCGATAGAGGATGTAGTAAGGAGCACGGAAGATAGATATCTCATTGAGTGGATATGCAAGTTCTTCTTTAGAGAGCTGAGAGGTAGGTTTGACAAGTGGCAAGCAAGCATCAATCGCTTTGGGCTTGTGCTCAGGATCCATACTGTGGATGCGATGGCCAACACCGGAGAGACCCAAAATCTGAACAAACCTGTCATAGGTGATGCTCATTGTAGTGTTATCAGTCATCCAGGTGAGAGTGTTGTGGGACCAAAAAGCAGTGGCATAGAACTGTAGAATGGCAGCTTCATTCCAATCACACCTGAAGGTCATTGCGGGACCAAGGGTCATATCATCAATTATGTTGACCGGATTGTTAGGGAACATGTCAGGATTCTCACGCAGGAAGTTGAGATCCAAGTATGAGTGAGAAGCAAGTTCGCATCCACGGACGGAACTGGAATAGAGATCCTGCTGCATTCGAGTCCGGAACCGAGGATCCTCCACATCAGCCACCATCTCATATTGATTGACATCCCGACGAAACGTAAGATATTGAGCTGCCCCACAGTTTTGAAGTCGTGAGGACAGTGATCCCCGCTGTCAGGAAGCTCCATAGAGATGCGACGACAACGGACAACGGGCATTGCAGAACCATGAACTTGAGGCACCAACGCCCTCCTAGTACCAGGCTTGGACTGACCAATGGAGTGTCCTGGTGCACGGACCTCCCCAACATAGTCTGTATCATCATGATCCGAGTCCGACGGACTAGTGGATGGTGCCCGCTTCTTCTTCTTGGTGGTGGTGGCCTTCTTCTTAGGCCGAGCATGCTCATCGGAGTCGGTTGAGCCTTGTCGGCGAACAACTGGAATGGATAATGAGAGATCCCGATGAGATGGAGCCAACAAGTATGATCAAGGATAAGACAAATTAAACAATGGGATGACCATTTTTGAGCATGACTATAGAATAAGTCCAGTGGTAGATCAAAAATGTGACATGACCATGATTTAAATTGATTAGCCGAGTTCATTGACAGATTTGTAGGCATAAGCAAGAGACACCAACACTCAAGAGAGACATAGACACCAAGATATGCATGAGAGAGTGAAACCCTAAGATTTTTGCGGTCTCCATAGTAGAATGGAGTAGAGATAGCATCCATACCCCTGGAAGAAGGCTCGGGGTGATCGGGGCCGCAGTTCTTCGTCCACGCCATGAGGAACTCCGGCGGTCACTCCCACACTACACCGGTCCCTCCTGAGGGATTCACAACATAACCCAAGAAATGGGTTGGATAGAATCGTAGATCGGGAGGAGGAGAAGCCATGAGGAGGAGATCGGGGCCGGAGCATGGAGGAGAGGGCCGGGGCAGCACCGGAGTGACAGCCCGATGGCGGCGGCTGTGAGGCGCGATGGGCAAGAGGAGCGGGAGTGAATGGGGAAAGCTGCCCCCAACTCCCGAGCCCCTCCCCTGTTATGTGTGGTTGGGGTTGACAGACCGAACATCCAGGGCCTGGCCCGAATATCTGGCCAGCGGAGGTCAGAGAGCAGAGAAACAGGGGGCAATGGGCTGGACATCCGCTGAGAAGCCAGGATATCCGGCGTGTGAGGGGTAGGCAGTTATACGATCAGGGCCCGGATGTCCGGTTAAAGGGGCCGGATGTCCGTCAATTCTAGTTTGGGCAACAGAAAGGTCTGCTCTAGGGCCCGGATGTCCGGCAGAGGGGCCAGATGTCCGGCCACTCGACAACAAATCCAGACAAAAGAGAGCTTTGGAGGGGGCCAACTAATGTGATTTGATATAGACTCTGCCAAGGAGTTTTGAGAGGATTATAAAGGTGACAACCTAAGTAATTCTAAGGCCATACTAAGATGTAATAACAGCCCTACCAAAATAAGGATGAAAGGTTCACGCAAGCAATGTACAACCGGTGACCGAGGTCACCATGTTTGAGCATATGTAACATAGTGCCGCAAGGATGTAGACTTTGGGCACATAGTCATGACTCCATCATGTTAAAGCACCATAGTTTGAGAACCATGATAACTTTGAGAGTGTTTGTTCTATTTATGCATTATATAGGGTGAGAATATTCATGAATTGAATGTCTCCCCCTAAATATATGCCTACATCAAGACAAAAAAAATTATGAAGATGCAGGCATGGGTACTAGATTTCACATAATATTGTCAAGCTCCAATATACCAAGTTCACGCCTAAGTCAACAAAACCTTGCTTCATCCAATGGTTTGGTGAAAATATCTGCAAGTTGCAAATCTGTACCAACATGATCGATGTGAATATCACCCTTTTCCACATGATCTCTCAAGAAGTGATACCTAATATCAATGTGCTTGGTGTGGAGATGATCCTTGGGGTTCTCCGCAATATTGATGGCACTTTCATTATCACATAGGAGATGCACATATCTATAAGTGATACCATAATCCTTCAAGGTTTGTCTCATCCATAGTAATTGAGTTGCACGATTGCCGGCTGCAATGTATTCAGCTTCTGCGGTAGAGAGGGCAATACAATTTTGTTTCTTCGAGGACCAACTTACCAAGGAGCGACCAAGAAATTGACATGCACCGGAGGTGGACTTACGATCCACTTTGTCTCCAGCCCAATCCGCATCTGTGTACCCAATGAGATCAAACTTAGCATCCTTGGGGTACCATAGACCCAACTTTTGGGTGTGAACAAGGTATCTAAGAATATGCTTAACCGCCTTATGATGACTTTCCCTAGGGGAAGCTTGAAATCTAGCACACATGCATACACAAAACATGATGTCTGGTCTAGATGCACAAAGATAAAGCATTGAACCAATCATAGAGTGGTATTTAGATGGGTCGAAAGGGATACCGTTGGTGTCTTCAGTGAGTACAATTTTGGTTGGCATGGGTGTCTTACATGGACTAGCATCAGTCATACCGAACTTCTCTGGGATATCCTTGAGGTATTTTGCTTGAGACAATAAAATTCCTTCTTGAAATTGTTGAATTTGAAATCCAAGAAAGAACTTCAAATCCGTATTGAGTGACATTTCAAAGTTGTTGGTCATGGAGTCCGCAAACTTCTTGCACAAATGAATGTTAGGAGAACCAAAAATTATATCATCTACATAGATTTGGCATAAGATCAAATCACCCTTGTCCCTCTTAGTAAAAAGAGTGGGATCGATCACCCCTCTCACAAAGCCATCATCGAGTAAAAACTTCTTAAGATGATCATACCAAGCACGAGGTGCTTGTTTGAGGCTATACAGAGCATTATGAAGTTTATACACATAGTCTTTGTGATCGGGATCAACGAACCCATGTGGTTGTGACACATACACTTCTTCTTGTAGAGGACAGTTAAGGAAAGCACTCTTTACATCCATTTGATGCAATGTAAATCCATTGAAAGCAGCATAAGCAAGTAAGATGCGAATGGATTCAAGACGGGCAACGGGGGCGAAGGTATCACCAAAGTCCAAACCTTCAACTTGTGAGTACCCTTGAGCCACTAACCTTGCCTTGTTGCAAATGATTATACCATTCTCATCTTGCTTGTTCTTGAAAATCCATTTTGTTCCAATGACATTGTGTTCCGTAGTTGGCCTCTTGACCAATGACCACACTTGGTTGCGTTCAAAACTGTTCAATTCTTCTTGCATAGCGACGAGCCAATTGTTGTCCATCAATGCATCTTGTACCTTGAGAGGTTCAACACTAGACACAAACGAGAAGCGAGCACAAAAGTTAGTCAACTATTTACGAGTGACTCTACCTTCCGATATGTTGGTGAGAATTTTGTCAACATCAACACGACCGGCCACTCGAGGCATGATGGAGGTTAGAGTTTCTCGAGGTTCAACTTCATGTCCATCATCCACGTCCTCAACATATGGATCATTAATGTGTGGAGGAAGATCTTCTTGTTCATATTGCATTTGTTGAGGTTCATCATCAATGATTGGACTTTCTTGTTCCTGCCCTTGATGATGATCTTGTTCTTGAGAATCGTGAAGAGGAACTTGGTCATCTTCTTCTACTTGGGCTAAGGGCATCGATTGAGCAATAGGAACTTGTGATGATATGGGTGTTGAAGTAGTTTGATGATGTGTGAAGCTTCCATCTTCATCTTCATCATCATGAGGTTCTTGTTCCATAGGAAGAAGTGGACCAACACCCATGGTCAAAATATCTTGAGAAGAATCTTGTTCACCTGCATCACTTAGATCAACTTGCTCCCCATGGGAGCCATTAAATTCATCAAACACCACGTCACAAGTTTCTACAACACATCCATTGGATTTGTTGTACACTCTATAGGCGTGAGAGTTTGATCCATAGCTAACAAATATGCCCTCAATTGTTTTGGATTGAAATTTTCCTAACCGTTCTCTTTTGTTGATGATGAAACATTTGCACCCAAATACACGAAAGTACTTGATGGTAGGAGTCTTTTCCAATATAGTACGGAGGAAGAGCTGGTTTGATGCATGACATGCAGTGTTAACAGCTTCGGCCCAAAAACTATGTGGTGACTTGTATTCATCCAACATGGACCTTGCCATCTCCATAAGTGTATGGTTCTTCCTTTCGGCTACACCATTTTGCTGAGGAGTGTATGGAGCTGAATATTGATGCTCAATCCCTTCATCACTAAGGAATTCTTCCAAGGTATAGTTCTTGAACTCAGAGCCATTGTCACTTCTTATTGCCAAGATCTCCTTGTCAAACTTGTGTTGTGCTTGCTTGGCAAAATCAATGAAGGTGATCTTCTTCTCTTCCTTGGACCTGAGGAAAAACACCCATGTATATCTTGAGTAATCATCGACAATGACAAGTCCATACTTTTTCCCACCAAGACTATCCCATGAAGGAGGCCCAAAAAGATCCACATGAAGGAGCTCTAGGGGCCTTGAAGTAGACACAATGTTCTTGGGTGGGTGCTTTGATTGATGTTGCTTTCTAGCTATGCATGCACTACACACACGATCTTTCTCAAAAGAGACATTGGTTAGACCAAGGATGTGATTCCCCTTTAAGAGATCTTGAAGATTTCTCATGCCGACATGGGCTAGCCGGCGATGCCATAGCCACCCCTTGTCAGCCTTGGCCATTAGACAAGTTGCATGGAATGTGCTCTCTTTCGAGAAATCAACCTTGTATTGGTTGCCATCCAACTCTCCAACAAAGGCCACTTCGAGAGTATCTCTCTTAAAGACTTTCACATCCGTTAGTCCAAAAAGTGTATCATAAACAATAGAAGCCAATTGGCGAACAAAAAGCAAGTGGTATTTAAGGGATTGGACAAGCATGACACTTGCAAGAGACATGTCATTTGTGATAGCAACCTTGCCCAACCCAAGTACCTGTCCTTTTGATCCTCCACCAAACATAATGCTCATAAATGGTTGAATAGCTTCCATGAAATTGTAGAGCAATTTGCTATCTCCGGTCATATGATTGGTGCATCCACTATCATTCACCCATTTTACTCCACCGGAGAAGGCAACCTACACACAATTATTACTTGGTTAGAGGCACCCATTTTGCAATGGGACCTCTCAAGTTAGTTACAAGGGTCTTAGGGACCCAAATAGCATAAAATCGGAAAGCATTTCGAGGACCAACAAATCTTGCATAAACTTCTCCATCCTTAGTCTTACGAAGTACATAGGATGGAGGCATGAACTCTTTTGTCTTGTTGAGAGTGGGCATGCCCCTTGTGGCATTCCCACTAACAACCTTACCTTTCTCCTTGTGCCCTTCTCGTACAAATGTTTCTTTTAGAGGGGTTCCTCTCTGGCAAACACTTCATTCTGTTGGCTCAACACCTCATTAAGGTTCTTTTGCTCTTGAGCACATGTCATGAGCCCATTCTTGATTTGAGCCTTGAGAAAATGATTCTCCTCAAGAATAGATGCTAGATCACTACTAGAGTTAGTAGAACAAGCATCAACATTGATAATTGGAGACGAGTAAGCCTTAGCTAGAGTTTCAAGATAAGTAAGTTTGAGCGTCTCAAAACTCTTTGTAAGAAGGGTGAGCTCTTCTTCCTTAGTCTTGAGGGACACAGATAGAAGCTCAGAATCCTTAGAGAGAGAAGCATGAGACTTCACAAGATTACTTTTATCTTTCATCAACTCTTCACAAGAGTCAATAGCCTTTTTCAAGGAGGCAAGATCTTTAGTATGAACATCAATATTTGCACCAATTTTTAAGCATAGTTCATCATTTCGTGCTTCCTCGTATTGGACTTTCCGCTCAAGGATTTCACATTTTTCCTTTTCCTCGGTGACGAGGGTTTCGAGTTCCTTACTGGTGATGGTGTGCTTACTCACCATTTCCACAATCATACGAAACATAGTGAGCTTCTTTCCTTTGAGGAAGCACATGAACTTATTAAGTTTAGCAAGCATAGGATCATCTAGATCATCATCCTCATAACTATCCTCTGCATCAAGATATTCATCACTAAGAGTAGACGGAGTGAAAAGAGGAGGATTTGCTCGTGGGGTTACCTTGACATTGTCAGGAGTGCTTTGGTCCTCTCCATCTTCTACCACGGCCTTTTCCATTAGACACTTGTGAGCGTTGCCCTTGTAGTCTTTCAGGTAGTTGTAGGTGACCACATCACCACTCTTGTTAACTAACCTCAAAGTGTTTTGAGAGTCTTGAGCAACTCTGGCAACACCACTAACATCATCCGGATCAGATTCTTCTTGAGCAACCATTGCTTTCCCATCTCTCTTTTTGAGCTTGGAGTTCAAAGGATTTGGCAACTTCTTCCTGGGAAAAATCTTGGGAAACCTTGGTTTATCCTCTCTCTTCTCATAGGGGCACTCATTTGAGAAGTGGTTGGTTTCTTCACAGTTGTAGCATTTTCTTACTTTCTTCTTTTGAAATCTTCCCTTGAATTTTCCCACGCTAAACTTCTTGACAAAGAGAGCCATGTCTTCATATGAAGTACCCTCATCAGATTCAATCTCATCACCATCTTCATCATCATCATCTTCTTCCTCTTCTTCACTTTTCTCATCTTCACATACATGTTTGGCCTTCAATGCAAGATTGATCTTTGATGTTGGAGTACCATGCATGGCAAGATGTTTTGTGGCATTTGCCTTTGACTCTTCAAATAGTTGGAAGGTGGATATGATGTCATCTGTAGTCATTTCCTTGAAGGCATGGTGTTGTCTTATGTCCCACACCATTTGATGGTGATATGGGGCAAGGGCATGAAGCAACTTATCCACAAGGAATCGCTTAGTCATGTTGAATCCATATTGTGTCTTGTCACACTCACATGACTCAATGTCAGAGGTGAGAGTCATGAGATGCTCAAGGAGTTGATTGGGAGTTTCACCTTTTTCCATACAAAAGTTTTGCAATTGCCCCTTGGCAATTTCATACTGAGCACTCTGGAGGGTGAAGGTACCGGTCTTGGATCTTATAATGTTTTCCCATAGTTCCTTGGCACTTGTGATGTGTATGAATGGTCTCCTTTGCTTGTCATCCATACCTCTCCTTATACACATGATTGCAGTGTCATTGAGATTCTTGTCATAAATTTCCCTTGGTGTAGGGTTCTTTGGATCAACCACATGATAACCATACTCCATGATCTCCAGCATCTCATAGTTTCCATGTCGAAGATGATCCTGCATAGCAACTCTCCACAAGGCAAAATCGGAAGTGGCACTAAGTAAAGGAGGTTTGCCTTGAGGATTATATCTCGGTTTCTCAACCTGAGGTCTTGCGTAAAGCCAGCAAACACTGGAGTGTTCATTGCTAGGAGGTTGTTGACCAAGTGATGGAGCAGGCATAGTTGGCCTCAAAGCTGCACCACCCGAGAGTGGTGCAAGCACCATGGACAATGTGGCTAATCTCATTTGGACCAAGGCCTCAAGAGAAGCATCATGATCCTCCTTTTGCTTAGCATGGGCCCGTTCAAGATCTTCAGAAGTAAAGGACTTTACTTCAGAAGAAGTCTTGCCTTTATCCTTCGGATCTTCAACAAGGGGAGTCCCATCGGGGTCCATCTCGCTCTAGGGCGGTTAAGCGACATGAATAGAGCACGAGGCTCTGATACCAATTGAAAGGATCGAGATGGACCTATAGGGGGGTGAATAGGTACAATTACAAATTTTAATTATTACTAAGCAATTTTAGGCAATAATGCGGAATATGAGAGTGAGCCTAACAATTGCAAGAGTAGTACTAGGTGCTAAGCAAGTAACACGTGTATGAAAGGAAACAAGCATAATATGAGATAAGTAAGAGCTAAGAGACAAGTAACCACAGGTAGAGAGTTAGGGTTAGGAATAGCCGCAACTCCGAGAGACGAGGATGTATCCCGATGTTCACTTCCTTGGAGGGAAGCTACGTCACCGTTAGAGAGGTGGATGTTACCACAAAGGCACACCAACGCCACGAAGACTCACCCTATTCTCCCTTTGAGACAACACCATGAAGGAATTTATCAACCACTAGTGGTAGACCTTGGGGTGGTCTCCAAACCCTCACAAACTTTTCTGGGGGTAATAACAAAGGTCGATTCCTCTCCGAAAGACTCCTACCGCCTAGGAGTGTCCAACCTCCAAGAGTAACCAGAACAATGGGGAAAAGCTCAAGACTTACTCAAATCACGAATTCCTTTTGTGCAAAGAAGGAGAGGGAGTGGATCTATCACTTGATTAGACAACTTCTCTCAAATGCTCTCAAATCCCTTGGGGATCTAAGATTTGGTGTGGAGGAGTGAGAGAGAGAGAGAGTAAAATGTGTTCTAGGGTTTGTTCAAAGTGAGTGGTCAGCCCTCTCCCGTGGGGAAGAAGGGCTATATATAGTGTGAGCACAAATGTGGCCGTTATAACATAAGTGAATGGGCAGGCAGACATCCGGGCAGGGTGGCCGGACATCCGGGCTGATGAGGCACTAGAAGAACAAAGGAGAAGCCAGGAGAAAAATAGAGGGGCTGGACATCCGGAGCAAGGCCCAGACATCCGGTGACACGGGAAGGCCCGGACATCCGGCCGAAACCCGAACATCCGGCAGCAACGTGCAAACCTACTGGAGTCGGGATGACAGGGAGCCGGACATCCGGGGAAAATACCGGACATCCGGCGTGGCTGGGAGACCCGGACATCCGGGGTGCAGCCCGGACATCCGGCGTGAGCATGCAGACATACTGGTGTCTAAACATCAGTGACCCGGACATCCGGCTGGCAACCCGGACATCCGGCATGGGAGCAAACAGAACATGTGCATAGAGTATTTTTGTGTGACCCTAAGTTTTTTTATTGAAGCAAGGAATTATTGTAAATTGAGCAAGTCTTTAACTAACCCTACCGATCCCCTCTTAATAGTGCGGGATCCTATACTCAGGAAACCAGAAATCAAATCAATTTTTATGCTTCATCCTTGAGTAAAATCACTTGTATGCCCTTGATCCACACACTTCGATGAGCCCAGGACTAACACCTGAGATTTACTTAACAACCATTGTTAGTCCCCTACATGTATATTGTCATCAACATCAAAACATGATGAAAGGGCATGATTGCACTTTCACTATGTTTCTCGTTTATGGAGGTGCCGAAGAGCTCGTCGTAAAGGGTTACGTCGACGCTAGCTTTGACACAGATCTGGATGACTCCAAGTCACAAACCGGATACGTGTATATTTTGAATGGTGGGGCAGTTAGTTGGTGCAGTTGCAAGCAAAGTGTCGTGGCGGGATCTACATATGAAGCAGAGTACATAGCTAGTTCGGAAGCAGCGCAGAAAGAAGTCTGGATGAAGGAGTTTATCACTGACCTAGGAGTGATTCCCAATGCATCGGGCCCGATGACTCTCTTCTGTGACAACACTGGAGTTATTGCCATTGCCAAGGAGCCCAGGTTTCACAAGAAGACCAAGCACATCAAGCGCCGCTTCAACTCCATTCCTGAATATATTCAAGATGGAGACATAGATATTTGTAAAGTACATACAGATCTGAATGTCGCGGATCTGTTGACTCAGCCTCTTCCACGAGCAAAACATGATCAGCACCAGAACTCTATGGGTGTTTGATTCATCACAATGTAACTAGATTATTGACTCTAGTGCAAGTGGGAGACTGTTGGAAATATGCCCTAGAGGCAATAGTAAAATGGTTATTATTATATTTCCTTGTTCATGATAATTGTCTATTGTTCATGCTATAATTATATTAACCGGAAAACGTAATACATGTGTGAATACATAGACCACAACATGTCCCTAGTGAGCC
Source organism: Aegilops speltoides (assembly GCA_021437245.1). Lineage (NCBI taxonomy): Eukaryota > Viridiplantae > Streptophyta > Magnoliopsida > Poales > Poaceae > Aegilops > Aegilops speltoides. The sequence continues at coordinate 219,124,831 of CM038145.1, forward strand.
TCTAGTTGACTAGCTCGTTGATCAATAGATGGTTATGGTTTCCTGACCATGGACATTGGATGTAATTGATAACGAGATCACATCATTAGGAGAATGATGTGATGGACAATTCCCAATCCTAAGCATAGCACAAGATCGTGTAGTTCGTTTGCTAGAGCTTTTCTAATATAAAGTATCTTTCCTTAGACCATGAGATTGTGCAACTCCCGGATGCCGTAAGAATGCTTTGGGTGTATCGTACGTCACAATGTAACTGGGTGACCGTAAAGGTGAGCTACACGTATCTCCGAAAGTATCTGTTGGGTTGGCACAAATCGAGATTGGGATTTGTCACTCCGTATGACGGAGAGGTATCTTTGGGCCCACTCAGTAATGCATCATCATATTGAGATCAATGTGACTAAGGAGTTAGCCACGGGATCATGCGTTACGGAATGAGTAAAGAGACTTCCCGGTAACGAAATTGAACGAGGTACGGAGATACCGATGATCGAATCTCGGGCAAGTAACATACCGATGGACAAAGGGAATTGTATACGTGAACCAGTGGGAGCCAATATGGGTATCCAGATCCTGCTATTGGTTATTGGCCGGAGAGATGTCTCGGTCATGTCTGCATGTTTCCTGAACCCGTAGGGTCTACACACTTAAGGTTTGGTGACGCTAGAGTTGTAATGGGAAATTGTATGTGGTTACCGAAAGTTGTTCGGAGTCCCAGATGAGATCCCCGAACATCACGAGGAGTTCCGGAATGGTCCGGAGGTGAAGATTTATATATGGAAATCGCCGGGAAGGTTTCGGGTGTTATCAGTATTGTACCGGGACCACCGAAAGGTGCCCGGAGGTCCATCGGGTGGGGCCACCTACCCCGGGGGACCAAGTGGGCTGAATATAGGTGGGAACCAGCCCCCTAGTGGGCTGGTGTGCCCCCCAAGGGCCCAAGGCGCCTAGGATTGGAAACCCTAGGAGGTGGGGGCGCCTCCCACATGCTTGGCGGGCAAGTCTCCTTGGCCACTGAGGGAGTCCTGTACTAGGGGGTATCCAGATAGTCGGATTACATACTTTGGCCGGACTGTTGGACCGTGAAGATACAAGACTCAAGACTTCGTCCCATGTCCGGATGGGCTCTCCTTTGCGTGCAAGACAAGCTTGGCGATCCGGATATTAGATTTCCTTCTTTGTAACCGACTATGTGTAAATCCTAGCCCCCTCCGGTGTCTATATAAACCGGAGGGTTTAGTCCTTAGAGAGACAATCATAATCATCATAGGCTAGCTTCTAGGGTTTAGCCTCTACGATCTCGTGGTAGATCAACTCTTGTAATACTCATATCATCAAGATCAATCAAGCAGGAAGTAAGGTTTTACCTCCATCGAGAGGGCCCGAACCTGGGTAAAACATCGTGTCCCTTGCCTCCTGTTACCATTAGCCTTAGACGCACAGATCGGGACCCCCTACCCGAGATCCGCCGATTTTGACACCGACATTGGTGTATTCATTGAGAGTTCCTATGTGTCGTCGCTGCAAGGCTCGATGGCCCGTCTCGTTGTCAAGGACAACATCTCCTCTGGGGAGCATTGGCGGTAGGCCAAACTCTCCGACTATGCGGCTTCGTCATGGCCGCTCGATCGGCTTCAGCACCGACGATGACCTCTCGGGTCATCAAAAACAGCCTCCACATCAACTCGGAACTCTCCGAATAGGTGGATCCAATCGAGCTCTCCTCCCTTAATGAGCTCTTGGATCGCATCGCCGCTTTGGGAGTCGCTCCAGACTATGATCGGATTAGGCTTAAACCCAACCAAAGGGATATTAAATCCCCACCAGTCACCCACGAGATAGCGGTAGTGGAGGAGCCACACATGGATTATCCCTCTATTTTGAGGATGAACTATGTCCGGATTACCGAGCTCTCTGAGTCGGATACCTGTTCGCGGGAGGACATAACCCAGGCCCCAAACTTAGAATCGGGCAACGGGCCGGAAAAATCGGGCAGCATCCCGGAGCCCGAGCTGCCAAGCCCGGAAACTCCACTGCCCCTGGGCGTTAGATCGGATCAGAATCCAGATTTAACTACGCCCACCCAGCCAGACTTAAGCCGTCTCCCCCATATCAGACAAGAGCCCCAAGAGACAGTACATCGCTACTGGGCCAGATTCCTCCTTGTGATAAACAAGGTCAAGGACTGTCGCGAGGAAGACGCAATCTCACTTTTTTGCAAAAACTGCACGAGCAAAGGGATCCTTAATGCTATAAGTCACCGTGGCATAGTACACTTTGCCAACTTAGCAGCCATAGTACAGAAGTATTGTGCGATGGAAAGCACCTGGAAACCCCAAACAGACTTTTGGGATAATCCAGCTCTTACTAAATCCTTTGTCCAAGCTAAAAGGGAAAACTCTCGTAAGTTACCCGATCCAATTCCCAAAAAACCAAAGCCCACTCCAAGGCATGGAACCGTACTAGAAGAATGGCTCAATGGGCCATGCAAAATCCATAGCACGCCAGATACTATGCCAACGCATAGCCTTAGAGCATGTTGGATACTCCGGCAGGTGGCAAAAAGCAGCGACGATCTTCTTGTAAGCCATAAAGCCGAGCAACATCCCGCCGAAGACAACAATGTGGTACTGACAGTCTTCGAGACTTTCACATCAAATAATAGGCGCAAGCAAGCTCATCGAAATTTCGATGAAATCTGCCACGTGGCAAAAATAAATCCGTGGAACGACACTGCTATAACTTTTAGTGCCAGTGACGAACCTCAATTCCAGACAGTCCGGGCACCAGCCGCTTTGGTCCTTAGCCCAATCGTGGATGGCTTTCGACTCACTAAAGTACTCATGGACGGCGGAAGCGTATTAAACTTGATCTATGAAGAAATACTCAACAAGATGGAAATTGATAAAAGCCGCATTGAGCAGAGCGGCACAACCTTCAGGGGAATCATCCCTAGTCAAGAGGCACGGTTTGCGGGAAAAATCACACTCGATGTGGTATTCGGCACCCCGGAGAATTACAGGTCCGAAGAAATCACATTCCAAGTGGCTCCTTTCAGCAGCGGATACCACGCCCTTTTAGGGCGCGACGCATTCATAAGCTTTCAAGCTATACCCCATTACGGGTACATGAAGCTTAAAATGCTCGGACCCAATGGAATCATCACTCTAGCCAGTGATCCGGACGTCGCACTCCGTGCCGAAAATAAAACTGCAGCACTAGCCTTGGAAGCATTATCTGAAGCCCTAGTGGCCGAAGAACTAACAACGCTGCGCGCCACAGTGGACAGGGACGATGTGATACTCGACAAATGACCCAAGTCCACCTCATTTAAACCCGCAGACGAGATAGTCAAATTCCAATGGGCCCCATGAAGACAACTTCCATCGGGACACAGTTGAGCCCCACAATGGACGCTCCACTACGAGACTTCCTACGCGAGAATCGGGACATTTTTGCCTGGCATCCTTCAGACATGCCGGGCATCCCACCCAGACTGGCCAAACACAGCCTCAATATACTGAAAGGATACAAGCCAATCAAACAAACTCTTAGGCGCTTCTCAGAGCCTAAACGGCAAACCATGGGAGAAGAGCTAGCCAAGCTACTTGAGGCCAGATTCATCAGAGATATCAAGCATCCGGATTGGCAAACCTGGTAATGGTACCAAAGAAGGACAAATCCTGGCGCCTATGCGTCGATTTCAAAGACCTCAACAAGGCTTGCCCCAAGGATCCCTTCCCCCTCCCTCGCATCGACCAAATCATCGACGCCACCGCAGGACACGACTCACTATGTTTCCTCGATGCATACTCCGAATACCATCAAATAAAGATGGCAGAGTCCGACCAAGCCGCAACGGCCTTCATAACACCATACGGTCCTTTCTGCTTCAACACTATGCCTTTCGGGCTTAAAAATGCCGGCGCAACCTACCAACGCATGATTCAAACATGCCTGGAGAAGCAAATCGGCAAAACAGTGGAGGCATATGTGGACGACGTGGTCATCAAAACAAGACACGTCGAAACCCTAATAGATGACTTGAGGCTTATGTTCAATAACCTCCGAACATATGACATCAAGCTAAACCCGGAAAAATGTATTTTTGGCATACCCTCCGGGAAGTTGCTCGGCTTCATTGTTTCCAATAGAGGAATTGAAGCAAATCCAGCAAAAATCCGAGCTCTCTCGCGGTTGGCTATCCCAACAGACCTCAAGCATATCCAGAAACTAGCTGGATGTGTGGCTGCCTTAAGCCGCTTTATCTCCCAATTAGGAGAAAAGTCACTCCCCCTTTACCGCCTTCTTCGATGCACCGAACACTTCGTGTGGACGGATGCAACCGTGGCTGGACTGGATGAAATAAAGACCTTATTGGCCAGTAATCCATTCCTGACAGCGCCAAATATTGGCAAACCTATGCTATTGTACATATCTGCAACACATCAAGTTGTAAGCGCAGTGCTTGTAGTCGAACGAGAAGCAGACGGATACAAATTCCCGCTCCAAAAGCCGGTATATTACGTGTCCACGGTCCTCACCCCATGCAAATCCCGATACCCACACTATCAAAAGATAGCATATGTGGTCTTCATGGCACCCCGGAAGCTACGACACTACTTCCAGGAGTGTTTGATTACGGTGGCCTCCGAAGTACCACTCAATGACATAATAAACAACCGCGACGCTACGGGACGGATTACTAAATGGGCCATCGAGCTCCTTTCGTTCGACATAACATACAAACCACAGCGGGCCATTAAGTCGCAAGTATTGGCTGACTTTGTCGCCCAATGGACAGAAGCCGAACTCCCTAAAGAGTACGGCGCGTACTCTAATTGGATCATGCACTTCGATGGCTCTAAAATGCTGGCCGGATTGGGAGCAGGTGTAGTCGACTTCCCCACCGGGACACGGTCCAATACGTACTCCAAATATTATACACATACTCCAACAACGCAGCCGAATACAAGGCTCTGTTGCATGGTCTTCGGATGGCAGTCTCTATGAGCATTCAACGCCTGGAGGTGCGCAGGGATTCAAACCTTGAAATATCACAAATAAACGGAGATTTTGATGCCAAGGATCCGAAAATGGCGGCCTACCGTAACGCCGTCCTCAAAATGTCAGCTCGGTTCGAGGGGCTCGAATTCCACCATGTGGCTTGAGAAAACAATCAAGCGGCGGATATCCTCGCCCGCATCGGTGCCAAATGCGACCCTGTGCCACCTAACATATTCCTGGAAAAGCTGTTCAAGCCATCTGTGGTATGGGAAGGGGAGTCCGGCAACACTAGCCCGGATCCGAATACAACCCCACATTCTGAACCATCTAACGTAATCGGAGGCTCCACCACCAAAATAACACCTTCGGCCCATGAAATTATGGCTGTAATCGCCTCGTGGACCGAGCCTTTTTTGGCCTACCTAAATAGGCAGGAGCTCCCCCAGGACCAAAATGAAGCACGTTGTATTGTGCGGCGCTCCAAGGCCTATAAAGTCCATGAGGGAGAACTCTATAAGAAAAGTGCGACTGGAGTGCTCCGAAGATGCATCTCCGAAGAGGAAGGGCGGCAGCTCTTGGCTGAAATCCATGCCAGACTCGGCGGGCACCACACTGCGGCTCGGGCACTTGTCAGCAAGGCCTTCCATACAGCCTTTTATTGGCCGACAGCCCGAGCAGACGCACAGGACCTTGTCCAACACTGCATCGGTTGCCAGCTCTTTGCCAATCAGAGTCATATGCCCCCTACCGCTCTCCAAACAATCCCCATTACTTGGCCCTTCGCAGTTTGGGGGCTAGATATGGTCGGACCTCTTAAAGGGGGAAGCCATAAGAAAAAAAATACTTATTGGTCATGGTGGACAAGTTCACCAAATGGATAGAAGCCAAACCAGTTAAAACGGTCGAATCCGGACCAGTGATAGACTTCATATCTGGGGTTGTACACCGTTACGGCGTCCCCCACTGCATCATCACTGACAATGGCTCAAACTTCATAGCCGATGAAGTGAAAACTTGGTTCGGCAACATGGGCATTAAGCTCGATTACGCCTCCGTCTACCATCCCCAAACAAATGGCTAGGTCGAACGTTCAAACGGTCTCATCATGGGCAGCATCAAACCCAGACTAGTGCGGTCCTTGACGGAATCGGACACGCACCGGGTCGAGGAGCTCGACTCCGTACTCTGGGGGCTGCGGACCACGCGGAATCGCACCACCGGATACACACCATTTTTTATGGTGTACGGGCAGAAGCAGTACTACCCTGCGACATAATCCACGACTCACCTCGCGTGCGCATGTACGAAGAAAAGGAAGCCGAGTTAGATCGGTAGGACAACTTAGATGCCCTGGAGGAGGAGCGCGACGTCGCAAAGGCCCGTTCCGCATTCTATCAGCAGCAGGCTCGACGGTATCAAAGCAGAGAAGTGCGGACCAAAACTTATAATATTGGCGAACTTGTTCTACACCTACCGGAGAAGAAGAAGGACAAGCTCAAACCTAAGTGGGAGGGTCCCTTCATTATTGATAAAGTTCTCACCGGAGGAGCGTACCACTTGTGTAATGCATCCGATAACAGACTGGAGCCGAACCCATGGAACGCGGCCAGACTCCGGAGATTCTACGCCTAGTTCCGAACCCAATGTTCGTCCCCTTACCCCCGCTCTTTTAATTATGCTCCTCCCTTTTTTTCCCTTTCTCACCCTTTTTCCTTCTTCACACAAAGTACTCAATATAGTGCGGATGCTCGGATCACTCCGGCCGCACTATGTGTGTAAACCGTACCTGGGGGCTCCCTATACGAAAGCTAAATATAGTTACTTTCATGGCTTCTTGCCTATCACATGTGCGTTCTTTTTCCATATGTGCCTTTTCTTCACCATTATATGCATCGATATGACTTAAGATGTGGCCATGCTGGGTTCCCTGGCTCTTGTGTTTATGCCCTACGTTCCCGTTAATTCAGCTAGGGCATAAGGGGAGCACCTCTGCGATTGTTACTACCGGTTCAGCCGGATGTGTACCTCAGACTGGGTGAAGCCGAAAGCTAGCGTTCTTAAGGGAACATTCGGTCGGTGAACAAAATATGTTTCTTTCGTTTATTACAACATGAATCCCCAGAAGTTTTGTATCTTGCATTTCTGTTTGCAGTTCGGACATGTACATCGATGCATGCGTATCCAGGGAAAGGAACCCCTAACGGAACTATTCTCCCTGGGAGATGTTTCTTACTACCCATGTAATATAACATAACTAGTTGGGTACTTGTCTGTTCAAGCACTTATGACCCCTACGCCTGGTTCCACGCATACCCCGGTTCTCCATAACTGAGCGGGTATTCGGATACACCCGGATTGTCGGATCTGGTAATTTGAAGCAAAAGGTCCGCCATGACAAATGATTTTAATCCGGCTAGGGACTACATATGTCCATTGAATTACATAGTCACTTGGACTAACTATATTCTTCCTCTATACCGTCCAACAGGCTATCTAGCTTGCAATCTGTTGGGAATACTTTATGACTAACGCTACGGGTCATACACCGGACTCATGGGAATTTCTTGCCCATCTCCGCCCCCGGTCCGACTTGACCATATGGTTGAGGTCAAGCTTGGTGTAGCGTCTTCACCATGGCCCAGAGCTTCCTTGCACCTTGTCGCAGGTGACATCTTCCCTGTCGAAGCTCCGCCGTGCTCCTTGGAGCATATCCACGAGCTCCCCCATGCCTCTTGGTAGGTGAAAGTGCAACTAATCCCCAGGTGGTTTTGGCAATTAATAACAACATATATATCATTGAACTAATCATTTCTTGAGAATATTTCAGAAAGTTCAGTGATATGGGTATGGCAATGACTGATGATGTGGACCCCTCAAAATGCTAAGGAAAACATTGGCAAAAGCTCAAGACTCCATTTTTGGTTTAGTGATCCAAGATCACATTGAGTCCATAGGAAAGCCAATACTATTAAAAGGGATGAGGTTATGATGATGATCTGGTTGCTCTAAGTGCTTAGTGATTTATCTCTCAAACTATCAGCAATCTTTCACTCCAACATAAACTCATAAGTAATCTCGGTCCCACCGATTCCAAACTCGATCACCGAGATGAACCACCTCACCATATAGCCAAACCCTAAGAATCTCGGATTTTCCGATTCCAAACTCGGTCATTCGAAATGGGTGTTGCCAAGCTTCAGTAACATACGTACTCAAATCGGTGTCACCGAGATGAGAAAGTCGGTCCCACCGAGATTGGCAAACCCTAGACTTTGGAAGAATCGGACTAGCCGAGATTGTATTTTCGGTCCCACGAAAATCCCAACGTTCACAAGATTTGAACTTTCGGTCTCACCGAGTTGTCAACTTCGGTCCGACCGAGATTGGTCAAATGTGTGTAGCAGTTGGATTTTGTGTGGAGGCTATAAATACCCTCCACCTCCTCTTCATTCGTGGAGAGAGCCATCGAAAGAACTACCACTCCTACCTTACATTTACGAGAAGAAAACTACCTACCCTTGTGTTGAGATCAAGTTGCTCCACTCCCACCATATGAAACTTGATTTCTAGCCTTCCCAAGTTGCTTTCCACTCAATCCCTTCCTCCACCACAGCCAAATCGGTGAGGAGAGTTGAGTGTTGGGGAGATTATCATTTGAAGCACAAGAGCAAGGAGTTCATCATCACCAACACCATCTATTACCTTTTGGAGGTGGTGCCTCCTAGATTGGTTAGGTGTCACTTGGGAGCCTCCGTCATGATGTGGAGTTGAACCAAGGAGTTTGTAAGGGCAAGGAGATCGCCTACTTCGTGAAGATCTACCCCGAGTAAGGCTAGTCCTCCGTGGGCGTAAGCCATGATGGCATAGACAAGGTTGCTTCTTCGTGGACCCTTCGTGGGTGGAGCCCTCCGTGGACTCATGGCCGTTACCCTCCGTGGGTTGAAGTCTCCATCAACGTGGATTGGCGATAGCACCACCTATCGGAACCACGAGAAAAAATCTCCGTGTCTCCAACTTGCGTTTGCTCTTCTCCACCTCTCATTTACTATACATGCAATTTACTTTCCGCTGCCATAACTCTAGAATTGCATGTGTAGGGTGATACTTGACTTGGTTGCTATTGTGAACTTGCTAAGAAACTACTCCAATCAAAAGGCAAAATTTTTAAGTTGTCAAGTAGTCTAATCACCCCCCCTCTAGACATACTTCCGATCCTACAAGTGGTATCAGAGCTTTGGTCTCCATTGGATTGGTTTCCATTGCATTGGACTCCATAAGCTTGGTTTCACAACCTAGGAGAGTATGGCGTCTAGTGAGGGTAATTTTCGTAGAGGTCCTTACTTTGATGGTTCAAACTTTGCTAGTTGGAAGCATAAAATGAAAATGCATATTCTTGGACATAACCCTGCCGCATGGGGCATTATTTGTGTTGGCTTGCAAGGTGAGTTCTTCGAAGAAGGAAAAGTTCCGGATCATGAAGCTACTGCGATGAGTTGCGGATGTTCTGAACAATGCTCAAGCTTGTGACATTCTCTTCAATGCTTTGTGTCGAGGAGTTCAACAAGATCAGCCGTCTTGAGAATGCAAAAGAGATTTGGGATACTTTGGTGAAATGCACGAAGGTCAGAGTGCGTGAAGGAATCAAAGCTAGATATTCTTCAAGGTCGACTTGACAAGTTCAAGATGAAGGAAGGTGAAGAAGTCGCTGAAATGTATTCTAGGCTTGCTCTCATCACCAATGAGATGGCAGGCTTAGGAAGCGAAGAAATGACCGACCGATTCATCATCAAGAAGATTCTCAGAGCTTTGGATGGAAAGTACGACACCGTGTGCACTTTGATCCAAATGATGCCAAACTACAAAGATCTCAAGCCTACCGAAGTCATTGGAAGAATTGTTGCTCATGAGATGACACTTAAAGATAAGGAAGAGCTTCACAACAAGTCAAGTGGTGCTTATAAAGCTGCAGTTGAAGCTCCCACATCCTCAAGTGACAAGCTAGTTTCCAATGAAGAGATAAGCCTAATGGTGAAGAACTTCAACAAATTCTACAAGAGTAGAAGCAAGGAAAGAAGCTCAAAGTCTAGATCATATGATGAAAAGAGATCTTCTAGTCGTGATCGAAGCTGCTACAATTGTGGAAGACCGGACACTACTCAAATGAGTGTTCGACCCCCACAAGAGAAGAGAAGAATCTCCAAGAAGAAGAAGCTCAAGAGAAGAGTCGCCTCGAAAAGAGAGAAGGAGTAGAGATGATCGTTATGAGCGAAGATCCTCTCGGAGAAGCAAGGATTCGGAAAGGAAAGACAAGTCATCAAGGAGCTACACAAGAAGAAAACATCAAGCTCATGTTGGTGAATGGGTTTCGGCTCCGACTCGACAATCACTCGAAAGAAGCTATCACTCCAACTCCGAATCTGATCAAGATGAAGGTGTTGCGGTCTTGCTCTCGTGTCCTCCAACTCCAACTCCTATGACATATTTGATTCACCAAATGAGGGAATTGGAAGATGCTTCATGGCAAAAGGCCCCAAGGTATCACATCCTGAGTTTATTGACTTTGATAGTGATGAGGATGACTTGCTTGGTGAAGATGAGCTTTTACATGATAAATCTAGTGAGCTTAGTAATGATGAAAATGCTAGTAGTCTTTATAGTCGAGAAGAGTCGAATGACAATGCTATGAAGGAGATTGAGCGTCTAACTAAAGAACTAAACACTCTTAAGTTAGCTCATGAAACAACTCAAGAAGATCATAGAGAGCTCCTAAGATCTCATGAGAAGCTACGCTTGAGAAGCTCAATCTAGAGCAAGAACATGAGTTTCTAAAAGCTATCAATGACGATCTTGAAAGAAGAGTTCTTCATATCTTGCCAAACGACTTCTCTTGTCTAATTTCTTGCCACCTATCAAAACTAAGCATGACAAGCATAAGAAAAATTCTTCATCTAGTAGTAACAATAATCATGCTAAATCAAATGTTGTTACTTCTAGTAATTCTCTTGATTCCACTAACAATGTTTCAAGCCAAGTTTCACTTGAGCAAGAAAATAGTCTATTGAAAGGGATTATAGAAAGGTGTCTACAAGAGTCTTGCGGAAGCAAAAGCTTTGAGAAATTGTTCGCAAACAAGGAAGACAGGAAGAATCAAGGAATTGGTTTTGGCGGAAGTTCAACGCCGAGGGTGTTGAATGGGAAGAAGGTCAATATCCCACTCCAAAGTTCGTCTCTCAAGAGGAGAAGTATGATCCTACTTCTTCCAATGAGGAACAAGCTCAAGATGACCTTCCACCACAAGACCACAAGCTAAAAGGCAAGGACAAGCTTCAAGAGGAGATTGATGCATTCATTGAAGCACCCAAGGCCATGGTCAAGTGGGTTCCCAAGGCAACTTCAAGTTCTACTTGACAAGCTCAACTACTACCCCAAGGATTCCCATCAAGATGATGTGGATCCGAAGAAGAAGAACTAGAGAGTTCTTGAGGGTGACTCGCCAATATACTTCACTCATATTCATTTTGGCGAGGACTTGTGCAATCAACTTCCACATCTTGCACTAGTTCATGGAGTCACAAACCCTCATGTTGGTAAGTCAAGGGACAAGGTAATCATTGCTTTCATGGACATCATCTATTGTGTACTTCAATCTATGTCCATGGATATTCTTGTTTGTTCCTTGTGGGACTAACCCATGTAGGTATTGAAAGTGCCGAATCCAAAGGATTGCTCCCAACTCTTGATGATCTTCATCAACATTGAGCATCCACATCTTCAACATCTACATGAAGTCTTCAACGACAACCCAAGGTTAGTTTGACCCTTTAAAAGGGTTCTCACATCAAGGGGAGCTTTGCTCTAAAGAAATGAGCCAAAGCATCTTCTAATGATGTGAACACATCAATGCTTTATGGAAAAGTGGTAACCCCACTTGTGCTTAAACGATGAGTATGACCTATGATCAAATGTTCTCATTTGACTCCTAAGTCAATATACTCATATATAGATGACATAGTCATCGCCAAATTGTGTGCTAGCTGTTAGTGTGTTGTTTGTGCATGTTTGACACATATTTCATTTGCTATCTTATTGTGTGAGCATGTTGGATGCATGGTTTTATCCATTCGAGGACATCCATTAGTTGCTTTGGTCTTTTGGTTTTCTTTCTTTTTGACCAAATGGATGGACAAGAATGCCTAAGTTCCTCCCCTAGCTATCTATGCTTTCTTGTCTCAAACTCTATTCATGCTTATATCACAAACTTTGAACAAGACTTTTTGGACGAGACCGAGTGAGGAGCACTCGGAGCCACCGATCCGTCAAAAGCCTAACTTCCAAAACCTTCTAAGTACTTTCGGTCAAACCGATATATTCAAATCGGACGGACCGAAATCACTTGGATTGATCTAGGTTTTCACCTTGGTGAAACCGAGTTTCAAATTCGGCGTGACGAAGTGTGTAATCGCACGCGATTAACCATCTCGGTCCCACCGAAGTTTTCAAACTTCGGTCCCACCGACACCGAAGGTATATATACTCGAGGACAGAGCGCGTTGATTACTTCTTCAAACGCTTCGCCCTCAAACCCTTCGCTGCCGTCGCCTTGGTCTCCGGATCGTCTCCGCCGTCGCCTGTGCGCCCTCGCCGCGGGTCTCCATCGCCGTCAACGGTCCTTCTCATCGCGTCGTTGCCGCCGTAGTGAAGCTCCACCGCATTGGGTGAGTTTCATCCCTCTCGTGCTCCAACCGCTGATTCAATGCACGTTAGGTGTTGCCATGTTTCTTGCCAAGATTGAGATCTTCCTATCCAGTCGTTTAGATCATAGAACAAAATTCGAGTGAAAATTTTAGGGTTAGGTTTCCGCCGAACACATCTCGGTGTGACCGATTCTGCATTTTCGGACTGACCGATTTGGCCTCTGGTCATTGCACTGCACTTTTCGGTGAAACCGAGTTGTGCAAATCGGTTAGACCGAAGTGAAGATTCAGTGAAACCCTAGCAGTCTCGGCTAGACCGAAACCCATTTCGGTCCAACCGAAAGTGGTGTATGTGGTCTGTTTAGACGTTTCGGTTTCACCGAATTGATAGACTCGGTCAGACCGACATGTATTCTGTGAAAACCTAAAACTAAAGTTTGAACTCATTCTTTTTGCAAAATCCTCTGCAGTTTGTGATAACTCTTCTATTCTGCCTATACATATTCTATTCACAGGTTGTCGGTCATATCGAAGGAAGTAGCGGTCGAACAGTCCGAGATGCGGTTGAGATTCGAGGCAGCTACAAGTCCAGAAGCAAGCAGTTTTTCAGATGATGGAGAAAGAAGCACTCCAAGTGGACTGCCTGCAGCTGCTACCAGGGCCAGGAGGAAGAGAAATTCAGATGAGGAAGATTCAGATTTTGTTGCAGATGAGGAAATAACTTCTAAGCCAAAAAGGCAAGTGGTTGCCAAGGGCTATCAAGGGCAACAATCAAAGAAAGGCACAAGCAAAGTGACAAAATCCTCTGTTGCACAGAAGCTCAGCATGGAAGAAACCTCCAGCAAGGTCAAGAAGACTTCCAAGAGGAAGAGGAAAGTTCATGAAGAAACAGCTGATGATGATGATTCTGATGAGGAAGCACCTCAGCCTCCTCAGAAGCAGAAGTTGATGGGTGATGCCATCAGGGCAGGAGCACCCACAAAGGTTAAGCAATCAGCTCCAGCAAAGGCAGCCCAAGCCAAACCAGCTGCCAAGCCCAAGAAGACTGTGAGGAACATACACCTTGAGAGAAGAAGAAGGACAATGTGCCACTGCGAGAATCGGATGATGAGGCTCATGTTTTGCTCAAGCTCGAGCAGAAATTGCCAGTTCATAATGATGCTCATCCTCGAGCTGAAAACATGAAGGAGAGAAAGGATAAAGGTCTCGAGCTATGGAGGCAAGTTGATCCATATGCCACCGGAGAAGAACAGCAGATTGACCCAAGATTCCACACTAGAGAGCAACAAGACTTTTATGAGGCAGTGCTCATGGATAAGAAGCCAATTATTCTTGACACGGATCGTTGATCGGGAATACATCGGCAAAGTGAAGAGCACAGAGACTACTTCCCACATGTGCATGAAAGCTTCACTTGCTTGTGGGATTGCGAGTTCGTTGGTCGAAATTGTGAGCTTGGAGCGATGAGATGATCATGCAGTTCTATGCCACCGCACATTTCTATCGGATGGCAGGATTGTATGGATGATGAAGGCGGAGATTCCATTCTCTTGTTGAAGAATGGAGAGCATTGCTGAATGCACTGTATCAAAGGAAGATGATGTTGATGTGTATGGCATTCGAAGAAGAATCACGAGTCAATGAAGAACATGTACAATGAGGTAAATGAGAAGGATGTAGAGATATGGAAGCTTGGTTCAGTCTACTATCTTGAGCAGGTCTCCCAACCACCAACACCATTACGAGGCATACATTGATGCCTAAGTCAGGGACCACCGCATGATAAGAGGTACTCTATCAACATGCTGCACATTCTAGATCGAAGACACCTTTTAAGGTGATGGACACGATAGTTGAGACTATCAAGAGGAATGACCAGACGAGAAGAGGTCGTGTGGGTTTGCTCGCATATTCAGATGCTCATCAATGCCAAGTTTGGCACGGACACCTACTGTTGGATAGACCCCACTTGCCACTTGCAGCTGAACACGAGGATAATGAGATTGTGATGGTGAGGATGCTCCCACATCCGTAGAAGGACATGCTAAGTCTGAAGCTGCCAAACAAGCAAAAGGCGAGAAGGAAGCAAAGCAGCAAAGCCCAAGAGCGTTGAGAACAACTTCTTGAAGCCACTCAGAGAATTGAGCTACGCTTTGGCCAGCATAGTGCGATCTCGGGAGAGCCTTGAGAGGATAGTTGAGGATAAGTTCCATGCTCGGGCGTTAAGGTGGATGAAGTGCAGGTCACCGTCCAACAAGCTTGAGGCGGACATTGAGGAAGCTAAGAGGAGAAGGCGAGCTCATGAAGGAGATGGAAGATGATCTAGTCGGGATGACTATGAGCAGCTGCTCCGGTGCCCACAAAGCCCAGATCATTTGCTATTCGAAGGTCGGACCCAGGCTACTACATCGGCACCTCCTACAGCTCCGTCGGTTCCGGCACCAAAGATCAGTATCCACTCCTCCAGTTCCACAGACTTGCAGAAGCTTTGCAGATGCAGCTATCTCCACTCCATCGGCCTTGAGCAGAGCCGCCAGCAGAGTCCCGAGTGGCGATTAGCTCTATACCTTCGAACTTTTGGTAACTTGTTGCCAAAGGGAAAAGTGTATAGATCATAGGGCTTCGAGAGAGAGTGCTCGTTTTTGCTCTTTCGTTTGCGGTTTTCCTTGAGATATTTTTGAGTTCTTTGAGATACTTCGTGTGTTTGATACTACGTTTGTTCTATCTTGATGAGTGCTTGATCATCTTGTGCTTAATGTGTGCTTGATGCTTATCATATTTCATCCATATCTTGTATGATCATTTACTCATGTCTTGGTGATTGGGTGCATGCTATTCATTCTTATCATTTTGTGCGCTCCACCAAGATGTATGTGACATGGAAGAGTAACCCATGATCCTAATCGATTGTGCATTTGCATTCAAGCATAAATCTTAAATAATGCACAAATTTAGGGGAGCTCTTGCTTATCACATACTTCTCAAAGCGACGATGTTATTCATTGATTATATCATTTGTGAAGCTTTGATCTATATGTTGTCATCAATTACCAAAAGGGGAGATTGAAAGTGCAACTAATCCCGGTGGTTTTGGCAATTAATAACAACATATATATCATTGAACTAATCATTTCTTGAGAATATTTGAGAAAGTTCGTTGATATGGGTATGGCAATGACTGATGATGTGGACCCCTCAAAATGCTAAGGAAAACATTGGCAAAAGCTCAAGACTCCATTTTGGTTTAGTGATCCAAGATCACATTGAGTCCATAGGAAAGCCAATACTATTAAAGGGGATGAGGTTATGATGATGATCTGGTTGCTCTAAGTGCTTAGTGATTTATCTCTCAAACTATCAGCAATCTTTCACTCCAACATAAACTCATAAGTAATCTCGGTCCCACCGATTCCAAACTCATCACACCGAGATGAACCACCTCAGCCATATAGCCAAACCCTAAGAATCTCGGATTTTCCGATTCCAAACTCGGTCATTCGAAATGGGTGTTGCCAAGCTTCGTAACATACGTACTCAAATCGGTGTCACCGAGATGAGAAAGTCGGTCCCACCGAGATTGGCAAACCCTAGACTTTGGAAGAATCGGACTAACCGAGATTGTATTTTCGGTCCCACCGAAAATCCCAACGTTCTAAGATTTGAACTTTCGGTCTCACCGAGTTGTCAACTTCGGTCCGACCGAGATTGGTCAAATGTGTGTAGCAGTTGGATTTTTGTGGAGGCTATAAATACCCTCCACCTCCTCTTCATTCGTGGAGAGAGCCATCGAAAGAACTACCACTCCTACCTTACATTTCGAGAAGAAAACTACCTACCCTTGTGTTGAGATCAAGTTGCTCCACCACCATATGAAACTTGATTTCTAGCCTTCCCAAGTTGCTTTCCACTCAATCCCTTCCTCCACCACAGCCAAATCGGTGAGGAGAGTTGAGTGTTGGGGAGATTATCATTTGAAGCACAAGAGCAAGGAGTTCATCATCACCAACACCATCTATTACCTTTTGGAGGTGGTGCCTCCTAGATTGGTTAGGTGTCACTTGGGAGCCTCCGTCATGATGTGGAGTTGAACCAAGGAGTTTGTAAGGGCAAGGAGATCGCCTACTTCGTGAAGATCTACCCCGAGTAAGGCTAGTCCTCCGTGGGCGTAAGCCATGATGGCATAGACAAGGTTGCTTCTTCGTGGACCCTTCGTGGGTGGAGCCCTCCGTGGACTCACAGCAGCCGTTACCCTCCGTGGGTTGAAGTCTCCATCAGCGTGGATTGACGATAGCACCACCTATCGGAACCACGAGAAAAAATCTCCGTGTCTCCAACTTGCGTTTGCTCTTCTCCACCTCTCATTTACTATACATGCAATTTACTTTCCGCTGCCATAACTCTAGAATTGCATGTGTAGGGTGATACTTGACTTGGTTGCTATTGTGAACTTGCTAAGAAACTACTCCAATCAAAAGGCAAAATTTTTAAGTTGTCAAGTAGTCTAATCACCCCCCTCTAGACATACTTCCGATCCTCTGATGAGGGAAGTGGATGGCCACAAGGCACAGGCGATACCTGCATCACCTGCCGAACTCGCTCGTGCAGGTTGTGAGAGGTCTTGCGATAAATCACATGACGCTGGGCATCTCCTCTTCAGGACGGCCCGTCAACATACCTACACATATAAACTCTTTTAATACGCTTCCTCGCCGAACTGTACTGCAGTTTGTTTGGGCACTTACTCTACATGCCGCGACGAAGCCTTCTGTTCTCCTTCACGGAGTTCGCCAGCTGAGCTCAAACATCTGATAATTCGACGCCCAGCCGGACATTGGCATCTTGGAGATTGTTCTTCTCCCGCCTAACCTGCGTAAGACACGCTTCGCCAGACCTTCAGCTGTCTTTGGAGATGCAACTCGCTATCTTTTACGATCTCGGATTAGATCACAGGATGGTCTGCAGAATTTTACGTTAGACTTATGAAACAAGCCAACTGCTAACTGGTATATTCCTTTGAAATTTCTCTATTGAGACAAATGTTACCAGATGAGGCCTTCTGGGATTCCTCTAGTTTGGCAACCGCGGCCCTCAGCTAGGTCTTGCACTCCTCCAGCTCTTGAGACAATTGGGTATTCTTATCTACAAGGACCTGTGCATAAAATGATCCTTAAAACCGTTGTTCCAACCGTTTCAAGTCTCAGGGGCTACTGCTATACATGCTTATCAAATTTTCTTACCCGTATATCTTTGGCATACTGGTCCGTCGCTCGGGCGAGCCCGCCTTGAGCAGCTCGGATGTATGCGTCTCCCGAATTGAAAGCATTAAATGCATCTTCGTAAAAGATGTTATTGCGAAGTACGGCCCGTCGGCGCCGGTGATTCATGGCACTCTCTACTTTGGAATTCGTGGCGGAGAGCATATCCGCATCCTCTGTCGGAGGACAATTTGGCATCGGCCCCACATTGGCCTCCTCTCTCGAAGCCGGAATCCGGCTGGTGGAGGCGTGATCGACAGGATCTCCGGATATAGTCTGGCGACTCCTCTTTCTGCCAGAACACAAAGGACGTTGTTACATTTCAAACACAATAATCACAGAGCAGGTTTTTACCATACCTCTGTAACGGCGTTTCGGCCCTAACTACCTTCCTCTTAAGCCTGCCTGACCCGGACGCCCTTTGCCGACGAGCCCCCAGGGGCTCGGCGCCGCATTCCGATGGTCGTCTCTATAAAAATATGATATTTTATGCATAAGGCATGATATCAGAAAGGAGTCCTCTTCAGAGGATAAGGTTTCGACTTTGCTTACACGCGATGTAGGTAGCAGTCCGGGATAGTCGGCGATAATAGCCACCAAGGCGCCATCGCAGCTGGCATAATAAAATATCCCGTTGACAAGCTCCACAGTAATATCCGGATCTTCTTCAAGTCCTGGATTGAAGGCCCTTTCGGGGTCCTCTGGCTGCGGGGAGGGGCTGTTGAATCCTTCGACGGCCCTCCTCAGTTCCTGTTCAGAAATATCAAGGTAAATAATCGTGATGAAGGACGCCAGAATGGATGGAGCGGGAGAATGAGTGACGACTTACCCAGCTTGGGGGGTTGTACATGGAAAATCCATCCCGCGGTTTAATATGATGGAATTCTTCTTCTTCTCCTTTATACAAATTGGACAATATTCTCGCCAGAGCAGTGGCGGAGTCCGGACCTTTATGACCACAGCGGGTGGCATCGTCTTCCCCATTATAGTGCCACATGGGCTTCCCCGGATATTGAAGTGGCTGCACCCCTCGCATTATGCATATTGCTATAACCTCTACTATTGACAACCCTGATTTGGCCAGTATCTTTATCCTGCTCATCAAGAAGTGTACTTCTTTGGTATCCTCCTCTTGGGGGCCCTGAGGGCGCCAACTTTGGCGTGCCTTCAGTGAAGCATTATTGAACTCAGGGAGGCCCGTCCGGACTGGATCCGGAAGGGGAATGTCATAAACATAAAACCACTCTGAGGGCCAGCTCTCAGGTACCTTCTTGGGAGTGCCGGACAGGTATCCGGTCTCAGCGACGTGCCATACTTCGGCTCCACCCACTTGACATATGAATTCCCCCTGGTTTCGAGGGATGAGGCAGAACAACTTCTTCCATAACCCGAAGTGAGCCTCGCAGCCCAGAAATAGTTCACAAAGGGCAACGTATCCTGCTATGTGCAGCACGGAGGAGGGGGTGAAGTTGTGCAGCTGGAGGCCATAGAACTCCAGGAGCCCATGAAGGAATGGGTGGATTGGAAACCCGACGCCTCTTAACAGATGCGGGATGAGGCATATTCGCTCCCCCGGGGATGGATTAGGAGATCTCTCCGCTTGCTCCCCGGCATTATAGGTGGCTAGTCCACCTCGGACGGGGACCATGAACGCCGGTGGAAGAAACCCTTGGGTCTGCAACTCTATCAAACGGCTTTGAGGAACTAAACACTCTTCCCAGTCACCTGGCTTGGAGCGAAGGGAACGAGAAGAAGAGTTGCTACGACCGGCCATGTCGGAATGGTTTTTTCCGGAGCACTTTGTTGGATGCTTGCTCAAGGGAAGAAGGTGAGGTTTGGATCTGAGGGTCCCCGTCCCTTCAAATAGACGGTTTGCCTACAGGGCCAGGGTGTCAAACGCAAAAATGCCCCGGCTCCTCGTATTCACTCGACACGTGGAGATGGCCATTATTGAAGCACAGAAGCTGAGGAGTACAACATTGATGGAAGCTGGACACTGTTCGTTACAACAGGTACTTTGGAGTATTCGGAGATGGAACCCGCCTTGCAATGCCGAAGACAAATTGCGCCCGGACTCATCGTCATTGAAGCCTGGTTCAGGGGCTACTGAGGGAGTCCTGGACTAGGGGGTATCGGACAGCCGGACTATATACTTTGGCCGGACTGTTGGACCGTGAAGATACAAGACTCAAGACTTCGTCCCGTGTCCGGATGGGACTCTCCTTTGCGTGGAAGACAAGCTTGGCGATCCGGATATTAGATTTCCTTCTTTGTAACCGACTCTGTGTAAAACCTAGCCCCCTCTGGTGTCTATATAAATCGGAGGGCTTAGTCCTTAGAGAGACAATCATAATCATCATAGGCTAGCTTCTAGGGTTTAGCCTCTACGATCTCATGGTAGATCAACTCTTGTAATACTCATATCATCAAGATCAATCAAGCAGGAAGTAGGGTTTTACCTCCATCGAGAGGGCCCGAACCTGGGTAAAACATCATGTCCCTTGCCTCCCGTTACCATTAGCCTTAGATGCACAAATCGGGACCCCCTACCCGAGATCCGCCGGTTTTGACATCTAGGGGGGCTGGCCCTGAGGGAGTCCTAGACTAGGGGGTGTCCGGATAACCGAACTATCATCTTTCGCCGGACTCCAAGACTATGAAGATACAAGATTGAAGACTCCGTCCCGTGTCCGGATGGGACTTTTCTTGGCGTGGAAGGCAAGCTTGGCGATACGGATATGTAGATCTCCTACCATTGTAACCGACTCTGTGTAACCCTAGCCCTCTCCGGTGTCTATATAAACCAGAGGGTTTTAGTCCGTAGGACGAACATCATACCATAGGCTAGCTTCTAGGGTTTAGCCTCTCTGATCTCGTGGTAGATCTACTCTTGTACTACCCATATCATCAATATCAATCAAGCAGGAGTAGGGTTTTACCTCCACCGTGAGGGCCCGAACCTGGGTAAAAACATCATGTCCCTTGTCTCCTATTACCATCCGCCTAGCCGCGATTCGGGACCCCTACCGAGATCCGCCGGTTTTGACACCGACAATGGTGCTTTCATTGTGAGTTCCTGCGTGTCGTCACCTATAGGCACGATGGCTCCTTCAATCATCAACAACAGCGCGGTCGGGTGAGACTTTTCTCCCAGACAGATCTTTGTATTGGCGGCTTTGCTGCGGGCAATTCACTTGGCCATCTGGAGCAGATCGAAAGCTTCGCCCCGCCATCGAGTTAGATTTGGAAGTTTGAACTATCGGCCGACATCCGCGGAGACTTGATCTTGACGGGTTCGAGCCACGACCAAGCAGCGCCCGCCTTGTCACGATGGGCATGATCTAGCTCTCTGCCAGACGGTGCCACGGAGGCGCCTGGCGTCGCTCCGACCCTTAGCTCGAGCCCGGCTGCGCCGATCGAGGATGGGTGGCTGGACACCGCCTTGGGGGCTGCTACCTCTACGGCGATAGAGCCGAATACCAACCCTGTCCCTTGTGAAGCCCGTGACTCCAAGGTGCCGGACTTCTCTCCGGACCCCGAACCTTCCGCGCCCCTACCAATCGAATCCGATTGGGCGCCGATCATGGAGTTCACCGCTGCGGATATCTTTCAGCACTCGCCTTTTGGCGACATCTTGAATTCGCTAAAGTGTCTCTCTTTATCAGGAGAGCCCTGGCCGGATTATGGTCAGGACGGTTGGGATACGGACGACGAAGAAATTCAAAGCCCACCCACCACCCACCGTAGCCAGCGCCGATGACTTAACCGACATGCTAGACTTCGACCGAAGACATCGACGGTATGGGCGGCGATGCGGAGGCGACCAAGAACCAACGCCTCTGAGGGCCTGGAAGGCCACCTCGTCATACGACATATACATGGTGGACATCCCAAAGGATGGGAATGGCGATGGAACAACGGAGGATGACCCCTCCAAGAAACAGCCTAAGCGCTGGCATCAGCGGCGCTGCTCTAAATCCCGCCACGGCAAAAATGGAGATTCCGGCACCGGAGACAATAACACCCCGGATAGTGCCGAAGACAACCCCCTCCAGCATGATTCAGCACAGGAGGATGGAGAAACCAGCCCTCATGAGAGAGCGGCAGACAGAGAGGTAGAGGACGATAATCATATGCCTCCCTCCGAAGATGAGGCAAGCCTCAACAACGACGAATTTGTAGTGCCGGAGGATCCCGTCGAACAAGAGCGTTTCAAACGCAGGCTTATGGCCACGGCAAGCAGCCTCAAGAAAAAGCAGCAACAGCTTAGAGCTGACCAAGACTTGCTAGCCGACAGATGGACTGAAGTCCTTGCGGCCAAAGAGTATAAACTCGATCGCCCCTCCAAAAGCTACCCAAAACGCAGGCTGCTACCCCGATTAGAGGAGGAAGCACCTAAACCTACATCACCAGCGTGCAATACAGCCGACCGGCCACCTCGTGGCCGCGACAGAGAGGCCTCTAGGCCCTCCACTAAAGCTGCACCCCGGTGTCGCTCGAAAAGTACAAAGCCACGAGGGAATGCGCCAGACTTGCGAGCCATATTGGAGGACAAGGCAAGACAAAAAAGATCGATCTACGGATCGCGTGGGCGCCCCACAATATGTGATGACAACCGTCACGCCGGATACAGCAATTCTGGCCGGGCCGAACATAGTGGACAAAGCTCGTTTGAGCTACGTCGTGATATAGCCCAATACAGAGGCGCCGCACACCCACTATGCTTCACAGACGAAGTAATGGATCATCAAATCCTCGAAGGTTTCAAACCCATAAACATTGAATCATACGATGGCACAATAGATCCTGCAGTTGGGATTGAGGACTATCTCCTTCACATCCACATGGCCCGCGGTGATGATCTACATGCCATCAAATACCTTCCACTCAAGCTTAAAGGACCAGCTCAGCATTGGCTCAACAACTTGCCAGCAGAATCAGTTAGGTGTTGGGAAGACCTGGAAGCCGCATTCCTTGATAACTTCCAGGGCACATATGTGCGACCACCAGACGCCGATGACCTAAGCCACATAATTCAGTAGCCAGACGAATCGGCCAGACAATTCTGGACACGGTTCTTAACCAAGAAAAATCAAATTGTTGACTGTCCGGATGCAGAGGCCCTTGCAGCCTTCAAACATAACATCCGTGACGAGTGGCTTGCCCGGCACCTAGGACAAGAAAAGCCGAAATCCGTGGCAGCCCTCACATCACTCATGACCCGCTTCTGCGCGGGAGAGGGCAGCTGGCTAGCTCGCAGTAACAGCCTGACCAAAAACTCTGGTAGTTCGGATACCAAGGACAGCAATGGCAGGTCACATCGCAATAAGCACAAGTGCCACATTAACGGCGATATCTGGAATCGGCAGTCAGCGCGGATTGAGAGGCTCTAAACCGGTCGTGGAAAAAGCCATTCAAAAGAACTACTCGGGCCCATCCAACTTGGACGGATACTCGATCGCTTGTGCGGATACGGCACCCGAAAAGTTACCAATCACACCTGCAGGATTGTTGGGTGTTCAAGCAGGAAGGCAAGTTAATTGTCGAAAAACAATGACAAGGGGCTGCATAGCGATGACGAGGAAGAGACTCGGCCGCCCAACAATAGAGGACAGAAGGGTTTCCCCCACAAGTGCGGACGGTGAACATGATATACGCAACCCACATACCCGAAAGGGAGCGGAAGCGTGCACTCAGGGACGTATACGCGATGGATCCAGTCGCCCCAAAGTTCAATCCGTGGTCCTCCTGCACGATCAATTTTGATCGAAGGGACCACCCCACTAGCATACGCCATGGCGGATTCGCCGCATTGGTTCTAGACCCAATCATCGACGGATTTCACCTCACTAGAGTCCTGATGGACGGCGGAAGCAGACTGAACCTGCTTTATCATGATACAGTGCGCAAGATGGGCATAGACCCCACAAGGATTAAACCCACAAAGACGACCTTCAAAGGCGTCATACCAGGTGTAGAGGCCAACTGCATAGGCTGAGTCACACTTGAAGTGGTCTTCGGATCCCCGGATAACTTCCGAAGCGAAGAGTTAATCTTCGACAGTCCCGTTCCGCAATGGGTATCATGCACTACTCGGACGAACCGCATTTGCAAAGTTCAATGCGCTGCCGCACTACGCATACCTCAAGCTCAAGATGCCAGGCCCTCGAGGAGTCATTACGGTCAACGGACACACCGAACGCTCTCTCTGAACGGAAGAGCATACAACGGCTCTCGCGGCGGAAGTACAAAGCAGCCTCTTAAGGCAATTCTCGAGTCCGGCGGTTAAGCGGCTGGACACCGTCAAGCGCGCCCGGAGTAACCTACAACAAGACCACCTGGCACGTTCCGAGCACACATAGCAATGCGGCCCCAACCCCAGCCCTCGCGAAATCGCGAGACCAGCACCACGCGTACATAAGTACGCTCTGGAGATACCATGGGCATAGAGGGAGGGGCACGACCACGGCATGCCCAGAGTGCGGCTCAACCACACCAGGGGCTCCCAAATGTGTCATTCTTTTTTTTCTTATTCTCAGGACTCCGTTTTCCAGAAGCCCTGTCCGACAGTAGACTTGCCGAACTAACGATGCAACAGCCAGGGAAGCAGAAAAGCTACATCGAGTATCCAGGTGGTCTCCATTACGAGCATTATACATGTTTTACATACCATTCCGCAGCCTACCCCTGGAGGGGGACATGTTAAATAGTCCCATCCCTTGCTTATCACACTATTTGTATCGTTCTGCTTTCATTGCAGTATTTTTTGAATAAACAATGCATCGCTTTTTGCCTATCATTGCATTCCTTTTTCTATCTATCTATGTTCACTTATGACATGTTGCACCCGTACGCTTTGGTACGGCCAAATACACCAGGGGCTTAAGTTCCCCAAAGTATGGTGTGATAAGTCTGAACACTTTCACAAGTGAGGCACCCCAAACTTATAGCATTATATGCATCGGCTCCGAATCATGTCTTGGGTCAATAGTTGGGTTTTCCCGGCTCCCATGTTTTGGTACCTTACATTCCGTTATATCGGCTAAGGTAGCGCTGGGAGAACCACTGCGATTGTGCCCAGTTGAGATGGGTTGAGCACCTCAGTGGAGAAAGCTAAAACTGACCGTCATGATGGGGCAAGAGCCGGTCGCTGTTCGAGAGGTTTTTTCGAGTCCCTAAAGACTTATGCCGCTTAGAGCGAGGAGCCGGCTTTGTCCAGCCCAGGCGTGGATAGCGCCCCGAATTCGGCCTTCCGAACACTAGGGGCATCGCCGAAATTTAAAATTATAGAATTCTATGGCTAAGCGAGAGTGTTCAAGCATTATAAGTCCGGTTGCCTCGTTCGTTGTGTTGAGCGCCTCCCTCGAAGGACCCAAAAATGGGAAAAAGAGCGCTCAAGTTTATCCGAACACCCCACACTTTCGTGGCATGGGGGCTGAAGCCAACGACTTGCCATCTCTCAAATTTGATAAACGGCCGCACAGAAGGTAATATTTTAAATTAACAAGCGTTGCTTACCGCATATGAACAAGTTTTCAGCGCACAGGATAACAAAATGTGAGTCTACTAAAAAATTACATCTTTGGAGCATTCACCCGCTATAAGGCGGACACCCTTCAGGACACCTTTATAGTACATCTCGGGCGTGCGATACTCCTTGCCTGGCGGTGGCGCGTCCATCACAAGCTTCTCGGCGTCCATCTTGCCCCTGTGCACTTTAGCACGGGCAAGGGCCCGACGGGCACCTTCAATGCAGAAGGAGTGCTTGATGACTTCAATCCATGGATAGGCATCCACCAGCCGCCGCACCAGACCGAAGTAGCTCCCAGGCATGGCTTCTTTGGGCCACAGCCGAACTATGAGGCCCTTCATGGCCTATTCGACCACCTTGTGGAGCTCGACCAGCTGCTTCAGCTGGTCGCTCAGGGGCACCAGATGTCCGGCCTTAGCATACAGAGACCAGAACACCTTTTCCATCGAGCTCCCCTCCTCGGCTCTGTAGAACGCGGCAGCATCGGACACGCTACGGGGCAGATCTGCGAACGCTCCTGGAGAGCTCCGAATTCGGGTAAGTAACAAGTAATTCACTTTTACATGCTTGCTTTGCATGAAGAATGCCTTACCCGCTGTCGGAGTTCTAGGAATGGGGGTCCCCAGACTTGCCTGCCTGCGGCCTGCGGCATGGCTCAAAGGAGGCCCAGCACAGCCCATCTTCATCAACGCAAGCTCAAGACCCTCGTGAGGGGCCAAGCCTCGCAGGGCGGGCGACAAGGAGCTTCCTGTAGGATCGAAAGTATGTCTAGAGGGGGGGTGATTAGACTACTTGACAATATAAAAATTCAGCCTTTTGATTAAGACAAGTTTTTGGCAGATTCACGATTATGATCAAGTCAAGTATCACCCTACACATGCAATTCTAGAGTATTGGCAGCGGAAAGTAAATTGCACATGTAGTAAAGAGAGGTGGAGAAGAGCAAACACAATTTGGAGACACGGAGATTTTTCTCGTGGTTCCGATAGGTGGTGCTATCGTCAATCCACGTTGATGGAGACTTCAACCCACGGAGGTAACAGCTGCGAGAGTCCACGGAGGCTCCACCCATGAAGGGTCCTGAAGAAGCAACCTTGTCTATGCCATCATGGCATACGCCCACGGAGGACTAGCCTTACTCGGGGTAGATCTTCACGAAGTAGGCGATCTCCTTGCCCTTACAAACTTCTTGGTTCAACTCCACATCTTGACGGAGGCTCCCAAGCGACACCTAACCAATCTAGGAGGCACCACCCTCCAAAAGGTAATAGATGGTGTTGATGATGATGAACTCCTTGCTCTTGTGCTTCAAATGATAATCTCCCCAACACTCAACTCTCCTCTTGATTTGGCTGTGGTGGAAGAAAGGATTGAGTGGAAAGCAACTTGGGAAGGCTAGAAATCAAGTTTCATATGGTGGGAGTGGAGCAACTTGATCTCAACACAAGGGTAGGTAGTTTTCTTCTCGAAATGTAAGGTAGGAGTGGTAGTTCTTTCGATGGCTCTCTCCACGAATGAAGAGGGGTGGAGGGTATTTATAGCCTCCACACAAAATCCAACCGTTACACACATTTGACCAATCTCGGTCGGACCGAAGTTGACAACTCGGTGAGACCGAAAGTTCAAATCTTGTGAGCGTTGGGATTTTCAGTGGGACCGAAAATACAATCTCGGTGAGTCCGATTCTTCCAAAGACTAGGGTTTGCCAATCTCGGTGGGACCGACTTTATCATCTCGGTGACACCGATTTGATGACGAATTCTGAAGCTTGGCAACACTAGTTTGGTGAGATCGAGTTTAGAATCGGAAAATCCAAAATATCTAGGGTTTGTCTTTGTGGTGAGGTGGTTCATCTCGGTGTGGTGAGTTTAGGAAATCGGTGGGACCGAGATTACTTATGAGTGTATGTTGGAATGAAAGATTGCTGATGGTTTGGGAGATGTATCACTAAGCACTTTGAGCAACGGATCATTAACATAACCTCATCCCTTTTAATAGTATTGGCTTTCCTATAGACTCAATGTGATCTTGGATCACTAAACCAAAAATGGAGTCTTGAGCTTTTGCCAATGTTTTCCTTAGCATTTTGAGGGTCCACTTCTTGAGTCATTGCCATACCCATATCTGAACTTTACGAAATGATTCTCAAGTAACTATTAGTTCAATGATATATATGTTGTTATTAATTACCAAAACCACCCGGGATTAGTTGCACTTTCAATCTCCCCTTTTGGTAATTGATGACAACATATAGATCAAAACTTCGACAAAGGATATAATCAATGAATAATATCGTCGCTTTGAGAAGTATGTGATAAGCAAGAGCTCCCCCTAAATTTGTGCATTATTTAAAATTTGCGTTTGAATGCAAATGCACAATCGATTAGGATCATGGGTCACTCTTCCATGTCACATACATCTTGGTGGAGCGCACAAAATGATAAGAATGAATAGCATGCACCCAATCACCAAGACATGAGTAAATGGTCATACAAGATATGAATAGCATATGATAAGCATTAAGCACACATTAAGGCATAGTGCGACCAAGCACTCATCAAAGTAGAAACAAGCGTAGTATCAAACACGGAATGTCTCGAAAAACTCAAAAGTATCTCAAAAGACCGCAAATGAAACGAAAGAGCAAAAACGAGCACTCTCTCTCTCGAAGTCCTATGATCTATACAATTTCTCCCCCTTTGGCAACAAGTTACCAAAAGTTCAAAAGGTATAGAGCTAAACGTCACTAGGGACTCTGTGGCGGCTCTATGCAGGTTGATGGAGTTGAGATGGCTGCATCTGCAAAGACTTGGTGATGTCTGTGGAGCTGGAGGAGTGGTCATTGAGCTGGAGCTGGGCCGATGGAGCTGTGGGAGGTCTTGATCTTGTAGCCCTAGTGTACATCCTTTGGAATAGCGGTGATTGGGGTCTGTAGGAACACGAGTAGGCTGTTCATAATCATCTGGACTAGGTCATCTTGCATCTCACGCATGAGTTCTTCCTTCTCCTCTTTGCTTCCTCGATATCTGCCTCAAGCTTGTTGTGAGTGACTTGCACTTGATCGACTTCACATCGAGCATGGAACTTGTCTTCAACAATCCTCTCAAGACTCTCCCGAGGCGCACAATGCTGGCGGGCATTGTTCAATCCTCTGGGTAGCTTCAAGGAGCTGCTCTCCAACACTCTTGGGTTTAGCTGCTGCTGCTGCTGCTTCCTTCTCAGCTTTGGCTTGTTTGGCAGCTTCACTCTTTGCTTGACCTTCAACTGACGTTGGGTCATCCTCATCCATCACAACTTCATTGTCCTCATGCTCAGGCTGCAGTGGCAAGTGTGGTCTATCAACAAGTAGGTGCCCGTGCCAAACTTGGCATTGATAAGCATCTGAATGTGCGGGCAAATCCACACGACCTCTTACAGTCTGCTGCGGTCCTCTTGATAGTCTCAACTATCAGGTCCATCACCTTGAAAGGTGCCTTCTGATCAAGTATATGCAGCATGTTGATAGAATAGCCTCTTATCATGCGATGATCTCCAGACTTGGGCATCAAGGTATGCCTCAGAATAGTGTCCGTGGTAGGTAGACCTGCCTGGAGATGATACACTGAGCCGAGCTTCCAGATTTCCACATCCTTAGCTGGTAACTCATTGTACATATTTCTCATAGACTCATGGTTCTTCTTGGGAATACCATAGACATCAACATCATCCTCTCTCTGCACTGGAGCATTCAGCAGTGCTGCCCATTCTTCAACAGTTGAAGAGAATCTTTGGCCTTCAGTCATCCATACAATCCTGCCATCTGGATAGAAATGAGCTGTGGCATAGAATTGCATGATCATCTCATCATTCCAATCATCAACTTTCACCAACGAAATCTGCAACACCACATGCGGTGAAGCTCTCATGCACATGTGGAAAGAAGTCTCTGTGCTCTTCACTATCAATGTATGCCCGATCAACATAGCGAGTGTGCGCAACAATGGGCTTCTTGTCCATAAGCATGATCTCATAGAAGTCCTGCTGCTCTCTAGTGTGGAATCTTGGATCAACAGCAGTCCTTCTCCTCACAAGCATATGGATCAGCTTGTCTCCATAGCACGAGACCTCTATCCTTTCTTTCCTTCATGTTTTCAGCTCGAGGATGAGCATCATTGTGAATTGGCAATTTCGACGAAGTTTCAACAATCTGGTGCCTCATCATCGACTCATTGGTGGCACATTGTCTTTCTTCTTCTCTGAAGGGGAATGTTCCTCACAGTTTTCTTGGGCTTGGCAGCAGGCTTGGCTTGAGCTGCCTTTGCTGGAGCAGATGGCTTAGACTTTGAAGGTGCTCCTGCCCTGATGGCATCGCCCATGAACTTAGGCTTCTGAGGAGGAGGCTGGGGTGCTTCCTCATCCTCATCTTCTTCAAGTGCTTCATCATGCACAATCCTCTTCCTCTTGGAAGTTTTCTTCACCTTGCTCGAAGTTTCTTCTTCCATACTCAGCTTCTTGGCAACAGTGGACTTCTTCACTTTACTGGTGCCTTTCTTGGTTTGCTGCCCTTGATGCTCTTTGGCAACAACTTTCCTCTTAGGCTTAGAGGAGATCTCTTCCTCAGCAATGGAATCAGAATCTTCTTCATCAGAGTTCTTCTTCTTTCTGGCCCTGGTGGCAGCAGGAGGCAAACCACTTGGTGTGCTCCTCTCACCATCATCTGAAAAGCTGCTGGCCTCAGGACTAGTGCCTGTCTCTGGAATATCAGCAATTGGTGATTCAGACCTGTTCGGCTGTCACGGCATCGACATGGTGACAACCTGTGAATAGATTAGGTATAGGCGAGTAGAAGAGTTATCACAAACTGCGAAGATTTTGCAAAAAATGAGTTCAAATTTCAGTTTTAGGTTTTCACGAGAATGCATTTCGGTCGGACCGAGTCTAAAATTGGTGAATCCGAAGTGTTCTAATGAAGCATTCACACCACTTTCGGTTGGACCGATGTGGGTTTCGGTCTGCCGAAAACACTAGGGTTTCACTAAATCCTCATTTGGTCGCACCGATTTGCACAACTTCGGTTGGACCGAAGGTGCGATGCAATGGCCAGAGGCCAAATCGGTCATACCGAGAATGTAAATCGGTCTCACCGAGATGTATTCGCGGAAACCTAACCCTAAAACTTTTACTCGAATTTCGTTCAAAGGAACTAATCTGGTGTTAGGAGGATCTCAAAGCGTGGCAAGATGCTAGGCAAACCAATCGTGCATTGAATCGGAGATGGGAACACGAGAGGATCAAAACTCACCCCAACTTGGTGGAGTTCCTCTCTGGCAACGGCAGCGGCGGAGAGAATGTCCGTTGACGGCGACGGAGACTGCGGCGGCGCACAAAGCGGCAACAGGAGGCGATCCGGAGACCACGGCGGCGGCGGCAAGGGGTTTGGGGGCGGCGTTTGAAGAAGGAATCAACGCTGCCCTCGGATATATATACCCTTTTGTTGTCGGTGGGACCGAGTTGTAAAACTTCGGTGGCACCGAGATGGATAGCTCGCAAGCGATTACACACTTGATCCGCCGAAAATCACAACTTCGGTTTCACCGAGGTGAAAACCTAGATCAATCCAAGTGCTTTCGGTCTGTCCGAGTTTGAGTGGGTTGGTCGACCGAAAATACTTAGAAGGTTTTGGAAGTTTAGCCTTTGACGGATCGGTGGCTCAGAGTGCTCCTCACTCGGTGGGTCCAAAATGACTTGATCAAAGTTTGTGATATAAGCATGAATAGAATTTGAGACAAGAAAGCATAGATAGCTAGGGAGGAACTTAGGCATTCTTGTCCATCCATTTGGTCGAGAAAAATCCAAAAGACCAAAGCAACAAATGGATGTCCTCGAATGGATAAAATTATGCATCAACATGCTCACACAATAAGATAGCAAATGAAATATGTGTCAAACATGCACAAACAAAACACTAGCTACTATCACACAATTTGTCGATGACTAGGTCATCTATATATGAGTATATTGACTTAGGAGTCAAATGAGAACATTTGATCATAGGTCATACTCATCGTTTAAGCACAAGTGGGGTTACCACTTTTACATAAAGCATTAATGTGTTCACATCATTTGAAGATGCTTTAGCTCAATTCTTTAGAGCAAAGCTCCCCTTGATGTGAGAACCCTTTTAAAGGGTCAAACTAACCTTGGGTTGTCGTAGAAGACTTCATGTAGATGTTGAAGATGTGGATGCTCAATGTTGATGAAGATCATCAAGAGTTGGGAGCAATCCTTTGGATTCGGGCACTTTCAATACCTACATGGGTTAGTCCCACAAGGAACAAACAAGGATATCCATGGACATAGATTGAAGTACACAATAGATGATGTCCATGAAAGCAATGATTACCTTGTCCTTGACTTACCAACAAGAGGGTTTGTGACTCCATGAACTAGTGCAAGATGTGGAAGTTGATTGCACAAGTTCTTGCCAAAATGAATGTGAGTGAAGTATGTTGGCGGAGTCACCCTCAAGAACTCTCTAGTTCTTCTTCTTGGGATCCACATCATCTTGATGGGAATCCTTGGGGTTGTAGTTGAGCTTGACGAAGTAGAACTTGGCGTTTCCTTGGGAACCCACTTGACCATGGCCTTAGGTGCTTCAATAAATGCATCAATCTCCTCTTGAAGCTTGTCCTTGCCTTTTAGCTTGTGGTCTTGTGGTGGAAGATCATCTTGAGCTTGTTCCACATTGGAAGAAGTAGGATCATACTTCTCCTTTTGAGAAACAAACTTTGGAGTGGGATATTGACCTTCTTCCCATTCAACACCCTCGGCGTTGAACTTTCGCTCAAAACCAATTCCTTGATTCTTCCGGTGCCTTCCTTGCTTGCGAACAATTTCCTCAAAGTTCTTGCTTCCGGCAAGGCTCTTGTAGACACCTTTCTCTATAATCCCTTTCAATAAACTATTTTCTTGCTCAAGTGTAACTTGGCTTGAAACATTGTTAGTGGAATCAAGAGAACTACTAGAAGTAACAACATTAGATTTAGCATGGTTATTGTTACTACTAGATGAAGAATTTTCTTATGCTTGTCATGCTTAGTTTTAATAGGTGGCAAGAAATTAGACAAGAGAAGTCGTTTGGCAAGATATGAAGAACTCTTCTTTCGAAGATCGTCATTGATTGCTTTTAGAAACTCATGTTCTTGCTCTAGATTGAGCTTCTCGAAGCGTAGCTTCTCATGAGATCTTAGGAGCTCTCTATGATCTTCTTGAGTTGTTTCATGAGCTAACTTAAGAGTGTTTAGTTCTTTAGTTAAACGCTCAATCTCCTTCATAGCATTGTCATTCGACTCTTCTCGACTATAAAGACTACTAGCATGTTCATCATTACTAGGCTCACTAGATTTGTCATGTAAAAGCTCATCTTCACCAAGCAAGTCATCCTCATCACTATCAAAGTCAATGAATTCAGGGTGTGATACCTTGGGGCCTTTAGCCATGAAGCATCTTCCAATTCCCTCATTTGGTGAATCAAACAAATCATAGGAGTTGGAGTTGGAGGACACAAGAGCAAGACCGGCAACACCTTCATCTTGACTGTATTCGGAGTTGGAGTGATAGCTTCTTTGGAGTGATTGTCGAGTCGGAGCGGAGACCCATTCACCTACATGAGCTTGATGTTTTCTTCTTGTATAGCTCCTTGATGACTTGTCTTTCCTCTCCGAATCCTTGCTTCTCCGAGAGGATCTTCGTTCATAACGATCATCTCTACTCCTTCTCTCTTTCGAGGTGACTCTTCTCTTGAGCTTCTTCTTCTTGGAGATTCTTCTCTTCTCTTGTGGGGAGCCGAGCACTCATTTGAGTAGTGTCGGGTCTTCCACAATTGTAGCAGATTCGATCATGACTAGAAGATCTCTTTTCATCATATGATCTAGACTTTGAGCTTCTTTCCTTGCTTCTACTCTTGTAGAATTTGTTGAAGTTCTTCACCATTAGGCTTATCTCTTCATTGGAAACTAGCTTGTCACTTGAGGTTGTGGGAGCATCACTTGTAGCTTTGTAAGCACCACTTGACTTGTTGTGAAGCTCTTCCTTATCTTTAAGTGTCATCTCATGAGCAACAATTCTTCCAATGACTTGGTAGGCTTGAGATTCTTGTAGTTTGGCATCATTTGGATCAAAGTGCACGGTGTCATACTTTCCATCCAAAGCTCGAGAATCTTCTTGATGATGAATCGGTCGGTCATTTCTTCGCTTCCTAAGCCGGCAATCTCATTTGTGATGAGAGCAAGCCTAGAGTACATTTCAGCGACTCCTTCACCTTCCTTCATCTTGAACTTGTCAAGTTGACCTTGAAGAACATCTAGCTTTGATTCCTTCACGGACTCGGTACCTTCGTGCATTTCGACCAAAGTATCCCAAATCTCTTTTGCATTCTCAAGGCGGCTGATTTTGTTGAACTCCTCGGGACACAAAGCATTGAAGAGAATGTCACAAGCTTGAGCATTGTTTTGCAACATCCGCAATTCATCATTTGTAGCTTCACGATCCGAACTTTTCCTTCCTCGAAGAATTCACCTTGCAAGCCAACACAAATAATGCCCCATGCGGCGGGGTTATGTCCAAGAATATGCATTTTCATTTTATGCTTCCAACTAGCAAAGTTTGAACCATCAAAGTAAGGACCTCTCGAAAATTACCCTCACTAGGCGCCATACTCTCCTAGGTTGTGAAACCAAGCTTATGGAGTCAATGCAATGAAACCAATACAATGGAGACCAAAGCTCGATACCACTTGTAGGATCGAAAGTATGTCTAGAGGGGGTGATTAGACTACTTGACAATATAAAAATTCAGCCTTTTGATTAAGACAAGTTTTGGCAGATTCACGATTATGATCAAGTCAAGTATCACCCTACATGCAATTCTAGAGTATTGGCAGCGGAAAGTAAATTGCACATGTAGTAAAGAGAGGTGGAGAAGAGCAAGCGCAATTTGGAGACACGGAGATTTTCTCGTGGTTCCGATAGGTGGTGCTATCGTCAATCCACGTTGATGGAGACTTCAACCCACGGAGGGTAGCAGCTGCGAGAGTCCACGGAGGCTCCACCCACGAAGGGTCCACGAAGAAGCAACCTTGTCTATGCCATCATGGCATCGCCCACGGAGGACTAGCCTTACTCGGGGTAGATCTTCACGAAGTAGGCGATCTCCTTGCCCTTACAAACTTCTTGGTTCAACTCCACATCTTGACGGAGGCTCCCAGCGACACCTAACCAATCTAGGAGGCACCACCCTCCAAAAGGTAATAGATGGTGTTGATGATGATGAACTCCTTGCTCTTGTGCTTCAAATGATAATCTCCCCAACACTCAACTCTCCTCACTGATTTGGCTGTGGTGGAAGAAAGGATTGAGTGGAAAGCAACTTGGGAAGGCTAGAAATCAAGTTTCATATGGTGGGAGTGGAGCAACTTGATCTCAACACAAGGGTAGGTAGTTTTCTTCTCGAAATGTAAGGTAGGAGTGGTAGTTCTTTCGATGGCTCTCTCCACGAATGAAGAGGGGTGGAGGGTATTTATAGCCTCCACACAAAATCCAACCGTTACACACATTTGACCAATCTCGGTCAGACCGAAGTTGACAACTCGGTGAGACCGAAAGTTCAAATCTTGTGAACGTTGGGATTTTCGGTGGGACCGAAAATACAATCTCGGTGAGTCAATTCTTCCAAAGACTAGGGTTTGCCAATCTCGGTGGGACCGACTTTATCATCTCGGTGACACCGATTTGATGACAGAAGGTTACTGAAGCTTGGCAACACTAGTTTCGGTGAGACCGAGTTCAGAATCGGAAAATCCGAAATATCTAGGGTTTGGCTTTGTGGCTGAGGTGGTTCATCTCGGTGTGAGTGAGTTTAGGAAATCGGTGGGACCGAGATTACTTATGAGTGTATGTTGGAATGAAAGATTGCGATGGTTTGGGAGATGTATCACTAAGCACTTTGAGCAACGGATCATTAACATAACCTCATCCCTTTTAATAGTATTGGCTTTCCTATAGACTCAATGTGATCTTGGATCACTAAACCAAAAATGGAGTCTTGAGCTTTTGCCAATGTTTTCCTTAGCATTTTGAGGGTCCACTTCTTGATCATTGCCATACCCATATCCCTGAACTTTCTGAAATGATTCTCAAGTAACTATTAGTTCAATGATATATATGTTGTTATTAATTACCAAAACCACCCGGGGATTAGTTGCACTTTCACTTCCTCAGGCACGGCCTCGTTAGGCTGGCTCATGAGGAGGCGGAGAGTTCAAGGCAGGGTACCTCGCGAGGTGCCCATGACACAAGCCATGACGACCAAGGGCGCAAGTCGGGCGCCAGCCCGCACAGTGTCCTCCCTTCCTCTTTGGTGCAAAGGGAGCATGCGCAGGCGAGAGTATCAAGCAAAGGCATCCATTTCGGTGCAATAAGACCAAGACCAACCCAACTGCTGGAAGGGAGTCATCGTGGAGCCCAAGCCGGCGTCATCACCAGAGCCTTTGGCAGGCGAGGACCAACTTTAGTCAGGATAAGTGTACCCGCTGTTCCCCTTCAAAATGGCCAATTGTTGGCGCCCGTCCCGCTCAATATTTGGGAAGAGGCCCAGGGCCTTCGCCTATAAATAGGACTAGCCACCCCTAGGGCAGAGGCATCTCGATCCTCATCAAGAAACCTGTAGTTAGAGCGACTGTACCCCTCTCATCAGTTCATCGCACCAGCCAAGAACAGACCCTCGCGAGGCTGTTCTTCCTTGTATTGTTCCTCATTAGCCCAAGAGGCAATCCACCACACCACACACTGGAGTAGGGTATTACACCAAAATGGTGGCCTGAACCAGTATAAATCTTGTGTCTCTTGTGCTGTTCTGTTTAGTAGTTTAGGT
Source organism: Aegilops speltoides (assembly GCA_021437245.1). Classification (NCBI taxonomy): domain Eukaryota; kingdom Viridiplantae; phylum Streptophyta; class Magnoliopsida; order Poales; family Poaceae; genus Aegilops; species Aegilops speltoides. The sequence continues at coordinate 219,161,226 of CM038145.1, forward strand.
TCCAGCAATTCGGTGAGGTGCGAGACGGCATAGGGTTGAATCTCCGCACACACCCCAGTGTTCGAACCTCAAGGGTCTGCCGAAACCCGAAATCCGACACCCGCCGCTATCTTCTTTACTGCCTCAATTTCCTAGAGGGCTTTTTGGGCTTCGATCTTAGCGGCTTTGGCACTCTCAAGAGCCGAGGCGAGCTCGGACTCTCGAGTCTTCGAGTCACGCTCCACACTCTCGTATTTTTCCCACGAGAGCCTAGAGCTCTTGCCGCACCTCTGCCACCCGTGCCTCCTGCTTCTCTCGCTCGGTGCGTTCCGCGGCTGCTTTGCGTTCGGCCTCGGACACCGCTTCCTTCAGGGTCGCCACCTCGTTCATGGCCCCTGCAATACTCACGTTGTTCCTGTCATTTTTTGCAACCAAATCCTTTTCTATAAGTTATTACTTTAATAAGGTATTACTTACCTTCCTTGTCCTCGAGCTGCTTCTTGGCACGGCCGAGCTCGTTTTCGGACCGCTCGAGGCTCGCTTCAATGCATTGACCTCCATGATCGGTCTGGCGAGAGGTCAGCAGCAGCTTTGCATTCCCATATTGACATACTTATGTTAGACTCCTGTGTATATCTTTTTAGATCCTCGATTCGGCTTTTCTTTCCGAACACCAAAGCCCGAGCATCGAGGCTCTTGTCTATCTTGTACTATTTTACATATCTAAATTACATACCTCAAAGCCTGTTAGAAGGCTGGTGCAGGCTTCAGTCAGCCCGCTCTTGGCGGACTGAACTTTCTGAATCACCGCACTCATAACAGTGCGGTGCTCCTCGTCGATGGAAGCGCCGTTGAGCGCCTCCAGCAAATTATCCGGCGCCTCCGGTTGGACGGAGGTCACCGGCGTCGCAGTCTCGCCCTTCTTACGAAGGGGCCGCCCGCCGGACTCCGGAACCACTAAAGGTTCCGGTGTGGAGTCCGGTCCAAAGTCCGGGAGGTTGCCCTGCGGCACCTCCGGGACCTCCTCCTCCTGGCTGGGCCCCTTCTGGGATCCCGCCTCAGCGTCGTCTGCGTCACGGGGGGAGGAGGCGGTCGGAAGTGAAGTGCTATTCACATCCGACGAATCCAGGGAGTTGCTCGACAAAGCGGGGAGATCGTCCTTGGGCGGGCTACATGGTTGTGTTCGGCGTTAGAAGACACTATGCGACGAAAGAAAAATCATGAGTTATTCTGGAATCCGGACACTTACGATCTCGCCAGGGGCTTGGCCCTCGAAGGCCACTCCTCTTCACCGCCGTCGGCGTTTGTGGAACAGTCCGGAGGAAGGGTCCTTCCCTTCTTGGACCCCCCGGCCTCCCCAGTTGGGGAGGCCTTCCTTTTCTTCTCTCCCTCCGCTGGGGGAGATGCCTCTTTTTTACCCTCCTCGTCTTCGCGAGAGGAGTCCGCCTCAGAGTCATTGGACGATGAGTCCGATAACACCTGGTGCCGGGAACTCCTCCGAGTTCCCATGGCCTTCTTCTTGGCCTTCTTCTCCGGCACCATGTAAGGCGCCGGAGCCAGCAGTCCCGTTAATCGGGCATCCGCTGGTCTTGGGCAAGGAGCGGACGATTAACCTGCGGACGTCTTCTGCCAGGCCTGTTAAAGGTAAAGGGAGTTTAGATCCCGCATAGAGTCAAACTATGAAAAACAAGTGTCCCGTAAAGGGTAAAATAGCTTACCTCACCGGCTTGACGCTGCGAGCTGAATCCGCGATCTTCGGTAGCGGATGCGGGAGCCTCAGCGACCTTGAACAGCACCTTCCAGGCATCTTCGTACGTAGTGTCGAAAAGCCTGCTCAAGGTCTGGTGTTGTGCTGGATCGAACTCCCACAAGTTGAACGCTCGTTGTTGGCACGGGAGAATCCGGCAGATGAGCATGACCTAGACTACGTTGACAAGCTTCAGCTTCTTGTTCACCAGGGTTTGGACGCAGGATTGGAGTCCGATCAGCTCCTCCGAATCGCCCCATGTCAGGCCCTTCTCTTTCCAGGAGGTGAGCCGTGTGGGGATGCCAGATCTCAATTCGGGGGCCGCTGCCCATTCAGGGTCACACGGCTCGGTGATGTAGAACCACCCCGATTGCCACCCTTTGATGGTTTCCACGAAGGCGCCCTCGAGCCATGTGACGTTGGGAATCTTACCCACCATGGCGCCTCCGCACTCCGCTTGGCGGCCGCCCACTACCTTAGGCTTGACATTAAAAGTCTTCAGCCATAAGCCGAAGTGGGGCTGGATGCGGAGGAAGGCCTCGCACACGACGATGAACGCCGAGATGTTGAGGATGAAATTCGGGGCCAGATCGTGGAAATCCAGGCCGTAGTAGAACATGAGCCCCCGGACAAATGGGTGGAGTGGGAAGCCCAGTCCGCAGAGGAAATGGGGAAGGAACACCTCCCTCTCATGGGGCCTGGGGGTGGGGACGAGCTGCCACTCGTCTGGAAGCCGGTGCGTGATATCGTTGTGCAGGTATCCGGCTTTCCTCAACCTTTTGATGTGCCCCTCCGTGATGGAGGAGGCCATCTACTTGCCTCCTGCTCCGGACATGGCTGGGGAAGGTCGAGGCGAGATGTGCGGGCTTGGGCGCTGGAGCTCGAGTACACGGAAATGGATAAGCAAAGGAGGAAGAAGGCGTAGGTAAAAAGGTGGATCCTTATCCCCTTATATGGACGGACGAAAACTGTGCGTCCACACCAGCCTGGTAAAACTCGCTTATCTCCCAAGCGTCGTAATCAATGGCGCGGTTGGGTTACCCACGCCCGTATTGATGAGAATCCCGGAATAAGGGGACACGATCTCTGCTTTGACAAGACGTGCCAAGGAAACTGCTTCGCTAGACGGGCTGAGGTGGAACAATAAAAACAATTCGAATAAAGGCTTGGTTGTGGTGTAACGTCATGCCACGAAATATGTCAGCAGATTGGACTTGTGTAAATATTATTCTCTCTACGGTGGTATGTGGAACTTATTTTGCGAGCGGACACTATCACGGTGTTCAAAATCTTCTCTGAATTATTAGGAGGAGGAACCCGCCTTGCAATGTCGAAGACAATATGCGCGCGGACTCGTCATCATTGAAGCCTGGTTCGAGGCTACTCTTGAGGAGTCTGGACTAGGGGTGTCCGGATAACGAACTATCATCTTTGGCGGACTCCAAGACTATGAAGATACAAGATTGAAGACTCCGTCCGTGTGCGGATGGGACTTTCCTTGGCGTGGAAGGCAAGCTTGGCGATACGGATATGTAGATCTCCTACCATTGTAACCGACTCTGTGTAACCCTAGCCCTCTCCGGTGTCTATATAAACCGGAGGGTTTTAGTCCGTAGGACGAACAACAATCATCAATATCAATCAATATCAATCTAGCTTCTAGGGTTTAGCCTCTCTGATCTCGTGGTAGATCTACTCTTGTACTACCCATATCATCAATATCAATCAAGCAGGAGCAGGGTTTTACCTCCACCGTGAGGGCCCAAACCTGGGTAAAAACATCGCGCCCCTTGTCTCCTGTTAGCATCCGCCTAGACGCACAGTTCGGGACCCCCTACCCGAGATCCGCCGGTTTTGACACCGACAGGCCCCCTCTCCCCTTCACCCTGTAAATAGAGGGGGTGGGAGGGCAGCCGCACCTCTTCTCCTGGCACAGCCCTCCCCCCTATACACCTCCTCCACCTCCATTGAGCTTGGCGAAGCTCTGCCGGAGAACCACAAGCTCGACCACCACGCCGTCGTGCTGCCGGAGTTCTCCCTCAACTTCTCCTTCCCCTTGCTGGATCAAGAAGGATGAGACGTCCCCGGGCTGTACGTGTGTTGAACGAGGACGAACCGTCCGTTCGGCGCTTGGATCGGATCTTCCACGATTTGAATTGCCACGAGTATGACTCCATCAACCGCGTTCTTGTAAAGCTTCCGCTTACGATCTTCAAGGGTATGAAGATGCACTCCCTCTCTCTCATTGGTAGCATCTCCTAGATTGATGTTGGTGACACGTAGGATTTTTTTAATTATTACTACGTTCCCCAACAAAAGGGCGCTCATCGAGTTCATCTATGAGAACCGGGACATCTTTGCATGGAAGCCTTTTGACATGCTAGGTGTACTTAGGGAACTCGCTAAGCACACTCATAATATTGATCCAAACTTTAAGCCGGTAAAGCAATTCCTTCGTCATTTTAATGAAGAAAGGTGCAAGGCCATTGGTGAAGAAGTGGCTCGGCTCTTAACGGCTGAGTTTATTGTTGAAGTTTTTCATCCTGAGTGGTTGGCTAACCCCGTGCTGGTGCTTAAAAAGAACGGCACTTCGCATATGTGTGTGGATTACAGGGACCTTAATAAGGCTTGTACGGCTGATCCTTTTGCTCTCCCTCGTATTGATCAGATCATTGATGCTACGGCGGGTTGTGAGTGTTTGAGTTTTCTAGATGCTTATTCTGGTTATCATCAGATCAAAATGGCAGTTAATGACCAGGAGAAGACGTCCTTCATCACTCCCTTTGAAGCCTTCTGCTATGTATCTATGCCTTTTGGGCTCAATATTGCCCAGGCGACTTATCAGTGTTGTGTGCAGAATTGTCTCCACAGCCAGATTGGGCGCAATGTTCATGCTTATGTGGACGACATCGTTGTGAAGTCCAGGAAGAAGGAGACCTTGATAGATGAATTGAAGGAGACCTTTGACAATCTCCGAGTTTACAAGATAATGCTTAACCCCCATAAATATGTTTTTGGTGTGCCAGCGGGCAAGCTTTTGGGTTTTCTGGTCTCTGAGAGAGGTATTGAAGCTAACCCGGAGAAGATCAAGGCTATCACTTCCTTGGCCAAGCCGGCATGTATTAATGATGTTCAGCGTTTGGTGGGTCGTATTACGGCCTTAAGCCAGTTTATAAGCCACCTGGGGAAAATGCTATTCCTATTTACCAGATGATGAAGAAGACAGATCACTTTGTCTGAAGTGATGCTGCCAATGAGGCATTTCAGGCGCTTAAGAGACAGTTGGCTGAGTTGTCGGTTCTTGCAGCTCCTATTGATAAGGAGCCCTTGCTTTTATATGTAGCTGCTAATAGCAGAGCCGTCAGTGTGGCAATTGTGGTGGAAAGGAAGGAGTTAGGCAAGGAATATCTGGTTCAAAGGCCGGTTTATTATGTCAGTGAGGTATTTGTTGAATCTAAAAAGAGATACCCACATTGGCAGAAGCTAGTCTATGGAGTGTTCATAGCTAGTCGCAAGTTGAAGCACTATTTCTTTGGTCATCCCATCATTGTAGTCAGTTCTGCTCCTCTGGGGGATATTATTCAAAACAGGGAAGCTATAGGTCGGGTGGATAAGTGGGCAATTGAAGTTCGACCCCATGGTTTGAAATATGTGCCTCGAACATCCATTAAGTCTCAGGGCCTTGTTGATTTCATCAATGATTGGACAGAGTTGCAGATGCCTAAGGATAAGTCGGATAATACATATTGGATTATTCATCTTGATGGATCCACGCAATTGGAAGGCTCGGGGGTTGGAGTTATTGCTGGCCATTTCAAGGGCTATCAGGTGGAACATATTGATCGTAGGGAAAATGAGGCGGCTGATGCTTTAAGCCGGCTGGGGTCCCAGCGTAAACCGGTACCACCTAATGTTTTCTTGATGCTCTAAATAATCCTTCAGTTAAATTGACTACAGAAGAGGATCTCGCTATCCCTGACCCGGAGGCACAGTTGGTGGCGGCTCTCCATGCTATTCCTGATTGGACTGTTCCCTATTTGGCTTATATGACCCGGGGTGAGTGACCCGATGATGAAACTTTGGCAGGCAAATAACCCAGACGTCTAAGTCAACGACCATTGTCAATGGCGAGTTACACTGATGCTGTGTTATAGGGGTGTTTCAATGATGCATCTCTCCTCAGGAGGGCCATGAAATTCCAAGGGATATTCATGAAGGAGATTTTGGCCATCATGTCGGCTCTAAATCTCTTGTTGCTAAGGCTTTTCGTCATGGGTTTTATTGGCTGATGACTCATGCTGATGCAGAAGATCTGGTTAGCATATGTGATGGTTTCAGAAATTTTCGAAACGAGCTCATGTGTTGGCTCAAGAATTGAGGATGATTCCAATTACTTAGCCGTTTGCAGTCTAGGGGCTGGATATGGTTGGACCTTTCAAAAGATCCAAGGACAAAAAGACCCACCTTTTGGTGGCGGTTGACAAGTTCACAAAGTGGGTTGAGGCAGAGTCGACCAGCAAATATGATGCGGCAACAGCGGTTCAATTTATCAAAAAGGTGATTTTCCGCTTTGGTTATCCTCATAGCATCATAACTGATAATGGCACTAACCTGTTGAAGGGTGCTATGAAAGAATTTTGTCAACAAGAGCATATTCGTCTTATGTCTCGTCAATGGCTCACCCCAGTCTAATGGTCAAGCTGAAAGGGCCAATCAAGAAATCTTGAGAGGTATAAAATCCTGGCTTATGGTCCCTTTGCAGAGGTCGCCGGGTTGTTGGGTTGAGGAGTTACCCTTGGTGCTTTGGAGTATCAATACTACCCCCAACAGATCCCCGAGTTACACGCCTTTCTTCATGGTTTACGGAGCAGAGGCGGTTCTCCCTAGTGACATCCATCACGACTCGCCCCGTGTGGCGGCTTATGTTGAAGATGATAATGAAAAGGCATGTCAAGATGCTCTTGAGTTGTTGGATGAAGAGCGCGACCTTGCAGCGGCTCGTTCGGCAATATGCCAACAAGATCTGTGTCGTTATCATAGCCACCGGGTTAAGATCCGGACCTTTCAAGAAGGTGACTTGGTGGTCCGGCTCATCCAAGATCCGACTGATATGCAGAAACTATCCCCACCTTGGGAAGGACCTTTTGTGGTCAGCAATAATTTGAACAACGGCTCATACTACCTCATTGATGTTTGAGACCACAAGGACTCACACACATCGGAGGAGAGACCCGTCGACCTTGGAACATTGCTCATCTTTGTCCTTATTATACCTGAGCCATTGACTCTTGAGTTGTACATATTTTCATCCATGTATATATTATGACAAGTATAATAAAGTCGGCATCCCTGATAATTCAGGGCCTCTGTCGTTTCATTTTTGAGTATCTGAGTCTTTATTGTCAATTCATAAGATCATTTGGGGGTTTCCTGCTCATTGAGCATAGCTATGGCTACCCTCTTGATCCGGCTTGTATGCCTTGTTAAATAATTTCTTGGGGGCTTCCTGCTCATTGAGCATAGCTATGACTACCCTATGGATCTGGCTTATATGACTTGTTGAAAATTCTTCGGGGCTTATTTCCCAAGTTAAAGGTTACCAAAGAGAACTTGTGGCATTGCACAGTTCAAACATAGATATCCTGCCTTGAAGGCTTAATATATGTCACTTGGGGGGCTCCCTATTCAATGAACATAGCTTTTGTTAAACCCTTTTGATTGGCTGGAATGCCGGGTGTAAATCACCAAAATTCCAGTTTATCCTGCCTTGTTTGTTTGCCACTCCGCCTAGGTAATCCTGGAATGACCCACCGTACTCATGACAGTCAATCTTATAATGACCCTGAACTTGTCTAAAGTTACAACGACGGTTGGTCATGTGAGGCCCGGCTTACAGGTTTGAATGAAGGATTAACCTAGTGGTTGTGCGGCCCATGAATAGAAATTGATATTGAGGCTTGGCAACCTATGAAAGCCGTGTTTTTTCTGATTTTCTGAACAGTGTTTCAAGTTGATATTTTTGTACCATGTTGACATATGGTTTAACATGGTTTAGGCCATGTAGCCTTAGTCATTATGGCTCGTGCTATGAGTATATCTAAGGTTTTGATGACCCGTTCTAGCTTTGGACGATAAGTCACCAGCATGTTTGAATTATGCACTTGGAAATGTATGCTCTAAGCTATGGAATTGTCATCCTTATTGGATATGGCAATGTAAGCCGGTAGTATGAAATAATTTCACAGGGCACATGTTGTTTATTTGTGCGCATGTAGGAAGCACAACGATATTGGATATGACCCGTTTGATAAATCAATATGATGAAGCATAAACTATGGGTCTTCAAGCATTAGAACGGCAGTTTAAACATATTCAAACGACAAAACATGCACGATGGCATGGCAGATCATTGTTTTCAACTAGCCTATTACAAGGCTAACATGCAGCCCAAATGATTAAGTGTTTTGAGGCACAAAGTATCATCATGAAATTCATGAGCCGCCACAGAGGATCAGTTGTCCTGGTCTAGGCGTGTTGACGACTCTGGGTCATCTTGCACCGGTTCATTTTCCTATTCTTCACCCATTGGCTGGAAGTCAGAGGTAGCCCAGCTGATCCCAGTCAAAGCTCTGAATACAGCTTCATCGTCTATCAAGCTTGACGGGTCAATATCAGGGGCAAAGGTATGCTTACGTGTTGGGGGAATAAGGTCTGTGGCCTCATGAATCGGCGTTGGCACTCTTGAATTCTCCTTCGTATAAGTTGCCTGATATTTTGACAAGTCAGTTTCTTCTGTGAGCTAGCTGGCTAAAGGGCGCATTTGTTTGACACAATTGGTGAAGTCTGCTGCTTCAACTGGAGACCCGTCTTCTTTCAGCCTTGGGCAACCACTAGCCAGCTCTTCCGGGTCAAGTTCTACTTGCCATGCTTTGGCCCGGCTCAATGCGGTGATGGCACCGGCTCAAGCAGCTGATAGCTTTAGCTCTTCAACCCTCTGTGGTAGCACGGATAATTTTTCCAACACTTCCTTGAGAAGGGAAGGTGGTTGCTTCTTGTGAGAGACAGTAGAGATGGCCCTTTGTGCGTCGGTGTACAATTGTTCCACTAAGATATATGCAGCTTTAAGCTTGACATGCATATCTTGACCTAGTTTGGAGCTGCACGAGCCTGCATTAATACACGTGTTGATGAACCAAATTATGATTGTTAAACATTGGTGCTGAAAGTTTTAAGTACAACGATACTTACAAAACATGGTGGATGTCATGCTATTTATTTTATGCTTTAAACCAGATTACTTACCAGTTGTAAGGGCTCATTTATCCCTAAGTGTTTTGGTGATTGATGACAATACTCGTGCGGACTAATCGTGTGCCTTGAGTCCTACAGATATTTCTTCATTAGGCACAAGACGATTCGATGCCCCTCGGAGATTAGTGAAGCCGGCGTTGTTCTACGTTTCTCTTTGGTGGAGTTGAGTCGTAGGAGAGCCGTACTATTAAGAGGGGGTCCGCGTCGGAAAGGTAGGGTGGAATCACACGTACACTTGCCCCTCCTTCCCTTGCACCTTGGAGCTGTCCATCGTTATCATGGTTGTGCGAAACTGACGACTGCTGCTGTACTTGCGGTAGTACCGCAAGCACCAGCGGTAGTACCGCATGTAATGAACCGTAGTAGTACCGCCTCGCGGTAGTAATCTGCGGTACCTTGGCCTAGTGCCGCTCAGTAGCAGTAGTAAGGCGGATGTAATTTTACATCCGCGCCCCACGGTAATACCGCTCCTTCGGCGGTAGTACCGCAGCACTCTGCCTAGTGCCGCTCGATGCGGTAGTAGAGGCGGATGTAATTTTTACATCCGCGGCACCTGATAGTACCGCTTCGCTCTGCTGTAGTAGTACGCTGAGGGCCCTGATAGTACCGCTCCTTTGGAGCTGTAGTACCGTGGCCCTTCGCCTAATACCGCTGCGCCGCGCGGTAGTAGGTGCGGATGTAATTTTACATCCGTGCCTACCACGGTAATACCGCGCCTTATGGGCGGTAGTACCACGTCGGGTTTTGCACCACCTAATTTCTGCGAAGTAGGCACGGATGAAATTTATTTCGTCGCGCCCTTCCGGCCGTGACCCTCTGCCTTGCGGTAGTACCGCAAGGGGGAGCGGTAGTACCGCGTCAGCAGTAGTACCGCCCCTAGTTCTGGCTTGGTCCGGGCTATGGAGCTGCCACGGTAGTACCGTGGTCACGCACGGTAGTACCGCGTGTCGTCGCGGTAGTACCGCTCCCCTGGAGTGGTAGTACCGTGAGTCGCGGGCAGAATTAGTGAGTAACGGTTGGATCTTTTCCCCGACTATATAAGGGGTGTCTTCTACCTCTAGTTGACTACCTCTTCCACCTCTAAGCTCCATTGTTGCTCCAAGCTCCATTTTCGCTCGATCTCTCTCCCTAGCCAATCAAACTTGTTGATTTGCTCGGGATTGGGTGACAAGAGCCCGATCTACACTTCCACCAAAGGATATTTGATTCCCCCCACTTATCCCTTGCGGATCTTGTTACTCTTGGGTGTTGAGCACCCTAGGCAGTTGAGTCACCTCGAAGCCATACTCCATTGTGGTGAAGCTTCGTGGTGGTGTTGTTGTTGGGAGCCTCCGATTGTTGTGGAGATTGCCCCAACCTTGCTTGTAAAGGTTGATCGCCGCCTTCAAGGGCACCAATAGTGGAATCACGGCATCTCGCATCGTGTGAGGCGTGAGGAGAATCTGATGGCCCTAGTGGCTTCTTGGGGAGCATTGTGCCTCCACACCGCTCTAACGGAGACGTACTTCCCCTCAAAAGGAAGGAACTCCGGTAACACATCCTCGTCTTCACCGTCTCCACTCTTGGTTATTTCGTGCCTTTACTTTCGCAAGCTTACCTATTGTTGCATCTCTTGCTTGCTTGCTTGCTAGTTGTTATTGCATCATATAGGTTGCTCACTTAGTTGCATATCTAGACAACCTATTTGTTGCAAAGTTTAATTTGGTAAAGAAAAGCTTAAAAATTGTTAGTTGCCTATTCACCCCCCCCCCCTCTAGTCAACCATATCGATCCTTTCAATTGGTATCGAGCCTCGTCTCTTTATTAAGGACTTTACCGTCCAAGAGTATGGTTGACACCAGCGATGGTGTGGAGGAACACTCGGTGTGAATCCCATCTCATCTTCGGTCGAAGGGGGAACCTCGGTCTCGTGAGGAGTTCAATGTGGCTTTGGACACATTGAAAACCTCCATGATGGCCGAGGTTAAAAGCATGTTTAATGATTTCTTAGAGGGACTTAAACTATCTACGCACCTATGAAAGTGGGTGATCCCACTAACAAGGTGACGGATGCTTTCTCCGATAAGGGGGAAGCTAGCATTGAAAAGAGTCCTTCTACTAGTGGTAGAAATGGCACCGGCATCTTTGCCCATGTGGAACCCCCGGTCTATGGAGGGCCTATCCCCTCCACTCATTTAAATCATGCCGGTCCACCTCCTAAGTATGAAAAAGGTGTAGATTTTGATAATTGGGTCTATCGCTTTAAGCGTCATTTGAAACATGTGAACACTAACCTTTGGAGAGTCATTGAAGAAGGTTTTTATCCTCATGACCCAAGCAACTTCACCCCTCGAGAAGCCGTGGACAATCAATTCAATGAGAGTGCTCTCTTCATCATTCAAGATGCAATTCTTCCCGAAGATCTCCCTCACCTTCGACCCCACGTCGTGGCTAAAGAAGCATGGAAATGTGTTGAGGGCCTCTATCGTGGAAGTGCTAGCATTCAACGGTCCAACTATGAAGTGGTGCAAGATGAAGCCGACGAGTTTGCAATGAAAGAAGATGAAGAACCTCGTGAGCTCTTTCGAAGAGTAACCAAACTCGCCGTGGCACCGAGATCATGGAAGCAAGGATACGGATGACAATTGGATCAGCGAAAGTTCCTCAAGGCCATGATGCCCTACAACAAAGCCATGTCCTCCGTCATTCGTCATCGATCGGACTTCCACACCATGACCTCAAGTGAAGTGTTGGATGAGTTCGTTGCAATGAACATCTTGGACAAGACCGCGAAAATGCGGTGCTCCGTTCTCAAAGAGCTAGAAGCCTAACCTTGCCTTGAAGGCCAAGGTCATTGTCGAAGAAGAGGAAGAAGTGGAAGATGAGGAAAGCAACCCGAAGACACCAAGTTCGACTACCATGAGCACATGGCCCTTGCTTCAAGACAATTTTGGAGCAAGAAGAGCTCAAGACCCAACTTCAACAAGAATAACTCAAGTGGCGTCAAGGGCAAGCAACGAGTTAGAACTTGCTTCAAGCTGTGGCAATGTGAGCCATTTAGTTGCGGATTGTCCTTACGAGAAGAGGGAAGACAATGGTGGCAAGTTCATTCGAAAAGACAAAGCCAAGTCCATTCCCAACAAGAACAACTTCGCCAAGAAGACTCCCACTCGTGGGTTGGTGGTTCAAGAAGAATATCAAGAGGATGACGATGATGATGAGAATGAAGAAGCAACGGCCATGGCATCCATTGCCATTGCTACTCCTCGGGTGTCTCTCTTCGAATCACCCAACGAAAACATCACCGCTAGATGCCTCATGGCGAAGGCTTCAAACAAGGTAACCCCCAACATCACAACCACCATCATTTCTAATCCCTCCGTGGAGGATTGCATTGATGGACATGTTGAGTCTAATGAGGAAGTGAATGAATTAGAGTCCTTTATGAGTAAGCTCAAGGGAAAGTCCAAGAAGCACTTTGTTGCTCTCTTGGAACAACTTAGTGAGGCCAATGACATGATCGAGGCTCACGAAGAAACCATCTCCAAGATGGAAGGTCATAGTCGTGACTATGCCGATGAGATATCGGATCTCTCAAATGCTCTTGAGGAAGAGCGTGTGCATCGTTTGACTCTTGAGGAGTCACACAATGATGCCCATGCTAAGTTAAAGAAAGATCTTGATCATGCTATTGTCATGTCTCGTGTGCTAACCTCCGAGAAGGCTAAACTTGGGGTTGATCATGCTAGACTCAAAGAGGAGTTTGAGATACTTGACAAGGCCCACAAGGTCTTAAAGGGTACTCATGCTACTCTCAAAGAGTCTCATGCTCAACTCCAAGTTAAGCTAATCAAAGAAAAAGCCACCTTTCCTCATATGGTATTAATTGATAATGCATGTGCTACTAACCCTTGTTGTGAGCATGTGCATCTTGTGGAGGAAAATGCTAAGTTGAAGGATCAACTTGAGAAGGGCCTTGTGACTTGCATTCAAGGTGAGAAAAACCTCAACGACCTTTTGAGCAATCAAAAGGAAGTTGTGGGCAAAGAAGGAATTGGGTTTGCACCCAAGTCCAAGAGCAAGAAGAAGAAGAACAACAAGGCCAACTGTCCTCCTTCCCTCAAACAGACTTTTGTGAAAGAGGGAGCGGAGCTTCAAGAAGAAGAAGGAGAAAGTGAAGGAAGTTGATGTTCAAAAGGGCAAGAATGCTTCCTCAAACAAAGCCGGCGACTTTAACCCTTCATATGTGTTATGCCGTGCTAGTGATGGACATGTTTATGCTAAATTTGTTGGTTCTCCTTATGAGTACATTGAATGGTCTATTTGGGTTCCCAAGGCCCTTGTTACTAACATCAAAGGACCCATTACTAAATGGGTACCTAAAACCAAGCATTGATCTCGTGTAGGTGTTTGCTTCCGGTGGGGGATCATGGTTGCTCGATAGTGGAGCAACAAATCATATGACCGGAAGCAAGGACTTGGTGGTGGATGTGCAAGAGACTCCATCTATGCCCACCAATGTCGAGTGGGGTGATGCATCACATTCTAAGGTATTGGGCCTCGGCAAGGTTGTCATTTCTCATGATCTAACGATCGAGAAAGTCATGCTTGTTGAGTCCCTTGCATTCAATTACTTTCCGTTCGTCAACTTGCACTCATGGGTTTTGCCACATTCTTTGATATTGATACCGTGGCCCTCTTGTGGAGCAAGACTCTTAAAGTAGCCTTTGTTGGGCATGTCGAGAACGGTCTCTATGTGGTTAACTTTTGAGCAACCCACTAAGACGCGACATGCCTAATGGCTAAAGTTGACGTGGGATGGCTTTGGCATCGCCGGTTATTACGTCAATATGAGATCTTTGCAAAGTCTCCTCAAGGGGACCATGTTAGTGGACTAACAAATGTGAGTTTTGCCAAAGATCGTGCGTGCGATGCTTGTATCGAAGGAAAGCTTCATGAAAGGCTCACCCTCCCTCAACCATCATCTACTCGAAGAGACCCTTGGAGCTCCTTCACATGGATCTCTTTGGGCCTCCATCTTTTGATAGTCTTGGAGGAAGAAAGTATTGCTTGGTGATTGTGGATGATTATTCAAGATATACTTGGGTATACTTTTTCAAGAGGAAGAGTGAGACCCAACAAACCGTCATCAACTTTGCAAATGAAGCTCAACGTCAACATGATGCAAAGATCTTGACAATAAGAAGCGACAACGGCACCGAGTTCAAGAACTACACCTTGGATGAGTTTCTTAGTGACGAGGGGATCAAGCATCAATATCGGCACCTTATACCCCTCAACAAAATGGTGTTGCGGAGAGGAAGAACCGGACGTTGATGGATGCGGCAAGGACCATGATGGCGGAGTTCAAGTCTCCATACAACTTTTGGGCCGAAGCCATCAACACAGCATGTCATGCATCCAATCGGCTCTATCTTCGCAAAGGCTTGAACAAGACTCCTTATGAGATCCTCACCGCAACAAGCCCAACCTCAAGTACTTCGGGTGTTCGGTTGTAAGTGTTTCATTCTCAAGAAAGGTGTTCGGTTGTCTAAATTTGAAGCTAGAGCTCATGAGGGCATATTTGTTGGTTATGCTACAAACTCTCATGCTTACCGTGTCCTCAACAAGTCCACGGACTCATTGAGGAGACGATGTAACGTGGAGTTTGACGAAAATAACGGCTCCCAAGTGGAGCAAAGTGGTACTTGTGATATAGGTGATGAAATTCCTCCCAAGCCATAAGAAGAATGGGTATTGGTCACATCCTACCCATTGAGGAACCCCTTGTGGCGAAGGAGAAGGACAATGCTCTACTCAAGTAGAGCCATCACCTCATCAAGACCCTGCGCTTAGAAGAACAACGTGAAGGCCCTCAACCTCGTGAACAAGACCAAGGGCAAGATCTACCTCAAGAAGGTGATGAAGCACTAAATGATGCCCAAGGTCACATTCTCCCCCTCGAGCTGGTTCAAGATCAAGATCAACCTCAAGATCAAGAACAAACTCAAGACGGCACTCAAGATCATCAAGTCAACCCTCCTCCTTCCACACCCGAGGAGGAATTAGAGCGTCGTGCGCAAGATTGCTTCAAACTCACCAACCAAGGCCATCTCATGGAAAATGTGGTTGGAAGCCTTGAAAAGGGTAAGCACTCGTAGACAATTGGCAAACTATTGTGAACATCACGCGTTTGTCTCTTGTGTTGAACCCCAAAAGGTCTATGAGGCACTCGAAGACCCGGATTGGCTCAATGCCATGCATGAAGAACTCAACAACTTCGAGTACAACAAGGTGTGGAGATTGGTGCCAAGACCATCCGGGAACCACAATGTCATTGGGACCAAGTGGATCTTCAAGAACAAGCAAGATGCCCATGGGAACATCATTCGCAACAAGGCAAGATTGGTAGCACAAGGCTACTCCCAAGTCGAGGGTATCGACTACGGTGAAACCTTTGCTCCCGTTGCTCGTCTTGAATCCATTCATTTGTTGATTGCTTATGCTTCCCATCACAACTTTAAGTTGCAACAAATGGATGTGAAAAGTGCATTTCTTAATGGTCCCATTAATGAGTTGGTCTATGTCAAGCAACCCCCCGGGTTCGAGGACCCCTACTTTCCGGATCATGTGTATCAACTCGATAAGGCACTCTATGGCCTTAAACAAGCCCCACGTGCGTGGTATGATCACCTTACCGAGTTGCTACAAGATCGTGGGTTTGAAGTAGGGCTAATCGACCCACTCTTTTTACTAAGAAGGTCGGCGGGGAGTTGTTTGTATGCCAACTATATGTTGACGATATTATCTTTGGTTCCCCTAACAAAGCTTTCAATGAAGAATTTGCCGCTCTCATGACCTCCAAGTTTAAGATGTCTTCGATGGGAGAGTTAAAGTTCTTCCTTGGTTTCGACATCAAGCAAAGAAGAGAAGGAACCTTCATCAACCAAGCCAAATATACTCAAGACATGCTTAAAAGATTCAAGCTAAGTGATGTCAAGCCGGCTACTACACCAATGCCTACCAAGTGCCAACTTGACATCGATCCCAATGGTAAGCGGTGGATCAAAAGGTATATCGCTCCATGATTGGATCCTTGCTTTACCTTTGTGCATCTAGGCGGATATCATGTTGAGTGTGGGGATGTGTGCACGTTTCAAGCCGCACCAAAGGAAAGTCACTTTGTGGCGGTCAGCGAATCTTCGATATTTGGCTCATACCCCAAACTTTGGCTTATGGTACCCAAGAGGAGCAAACTTCAAGCTTGAAGGTTTCACGGTTCGATTAGGCGGGAGACAAAGTGGATAGGAAGTCCACTTCGGAGGGTGCCAATTTCTTGGTTGCTCTTTGGTAAGTTGGTCTTCCAAGAAGCAAAGTTGTGTGTCTCTCTCGTCCACCAAGCGGAGTATGTGGCGGCGGTAGTTGTTGTGCTCAACTTCTATGGATGAGGCAAACTTTAAAGGAGTATGGTGTCACTTGTGACAAAGTGCCTCTTTGGTGTGATAATGAAAGTGCCATCAAGATTTCACTCAACCCGTGCAACACTTCAAGGCGAAGCACATTGAGATTCGGTATCACTTCATTCGGGATCACATTAGGCGAGGGAGATCGAGCTCAAGTATGTCAACACTCATGATAACCTTGCAGATATTTTCACGAAGCCATTGGATGAAGCAAGATTTCATGCGAGTTAAGGCATGAGCTAAATATCATTGATTTGAGCAATGTGACTTGAACCCTGCACCCCCACCACACTCAACTTGTTGTCTAGTTTAGATGTAGGCATGGACATAGGGGGTGTTGTTCTCTCAATGAACTCTCCCTCCCCCCATTATGCATAAATAGATCACCTCCTTCACATTAGCCATTTTTGATGGTACTTGTCCTTCAAAGACGAGTTTTGGTCATGGGCCCAAGGATAATTCTTCGCGGTGCCATACCATCCAACTCAAACATAGGTGGCTCCGGCCACCGCACTCTCTCTCCTCGAGAGACCTTGTTACCTAGGGTTTTGCTGTTGTTACTTTGCCTTTGTGCTGCATTGAGTTGTACCTGTTTTTCGATGCAAAGGCGTGCTTTTCTCTCTTGATCGAAACCCTTGGTGGTGTGTGCTCACGGTACTACATGATCGGCCACGGTACTACATGACCTATCACAGTACTATCGCTGATGGGAGCACGGTACTACAGCACCAGCGGCAGTAATTTTTCTTGCCGCTGGTGGAGCAGTACTACCGCCATGGCGCGGTACTTCCATACTGGCGGTACTACCATGATGACTCATGGTACTCTGCGCCGGTTGGGCTCATGGGGATAAGGTCGGGCGGGGAGTTCTAACTCCCCATACCCATTCGCCCTTCTCTCCACAGCGCTGTTCCTCTCTCAAGCCCACGAAGCGGGCGGCGTTCGTCGCGGATCTCCTCCACCGCTACCCTCCGTGATTCCGTCCGGTGGGATTGTTCCCCACCACGTGCTCTTGCTATGGACCAAGGTTTTTCCCCAAATCCTTCTCCGTTTTGATTGTATTTGGTTCTTTTAGGTTTTGGGGGAGACTTGCATGTTCTTGAGATTTATAGGCTAGATCTCTGCAAGGGTAGGATGAAGGAGTGTAGTATTGCATAGGATTTATGCTTGTATTGTTGTCTTGCACTAGATCTGGTCACCGTAGCACCGCCATGGCTTCGCGGGTCTTTTCAGATTCAAATCCTGCTCGATCCAACGCGACGCGGTACTACCGCCCTTATGGCGCGGTACTACCGCTCCCGCGGTACTACCGCTTCTATGGCACGGTACTACCGCGCGCCGTGCGGTACTAATGTCGTACTACCGCCCCAGCCACGGTACTACCGTGACCCCTCACGGTACTACCGCGTCTGGAGCTGTAGTAAGACCTTAGTATCACACCCCATGGCAGTTCTACCGTGGCTCACCTCTATCGCATGCTAACTTTCTTGTCTATCTTCTATGGGTTTCATGTGTGGTCTTTTAGCCTTTGCATTGATCCTTTTTCGACTTGTTTTGGTGCTTTGCGTGTGTGTTTTAGGTGGTGGCTCTCGCCGGGCCAATCCCGTCCGTGACACTGGTTCCAAGCGTCTGCGCAACCCAGGCGAAGTTCGAGGATCATCTGCATCAAGCGCAATGTCAAGTCCACCGCTAGTCAAGCACAAGGAGCCCGCCAGGGGCATGGATGAGATAGGCGCTCAAGAGTATGTCCGTATCAGGCAGCTCCATCCATATGCGACCCCACGCTCCACTATCAGAGGATGTGAACTGTTCTGGAACAAGACTCAAACTCAGATTTACTTGGATGTCATCAAGAACAAGCAGAATACCTATGTAGAGGTGAAGTGGATTGAGATGCATCACATGAGGAAGGACAAGTTTCGTGACTACTTTGGTGAGGCTCTGGACTTGGTGGAGCAGTTTGGAATTGAGCATGTGATCTCGTTCCACATGGACTATGACCCTGAGATCATCTGTCAGTTCTTTTCCTCCGTGTACTTCCACACCAATGATGAGAGAAGGATGACGTGGATGACCAATGGCCGCCGGTATGCGCTACGGAAGGAGTTCATGGATCTGCTTCAAGTTCTTCGATGATGGACTTGACACTCTGTTGGTGTTCGCCCTCACGGCAATCTTGACTCTGGCGACAAGGACAAGCTTGCTCCTTTCATGGTTGAGAAGAAGCTCGCCTTTGGGAAGATAGTATCGGTTCTCAACCCATTTACGGATATCATGTACCGCATCTTCCGCAACTCTCTGTTCCCCGCGATCGGTGACAAAGACAAGGTTCATGCCTACATGGTGGACATGATGCTTACGTGCGAGGAGGCTCGCTCTTCTCAGACTCAGCCCTTGATGTCTCTCACATCATGTGGTGCGAGCTTCGTTTCTTGTGTTCAACCGTAAGGTGCCCATTTATGGACCTTACATTTACGCTGATTTGAAGACTTGGGAAAGATGTACCCCACGGAGGAGTTCTGGCGCCAGATGGATTCGCCATGAGCCCATTTGTCCGAGGGTCAAACCCAACTGGGCCAACACTGCTACTCGTCCGAGGCGTCTGCTGCTAGAGCTGCTCTTTGTTGATGAGGATCTTCTTTGGAGTGAGGATGTTCTTGGGGCCGTTCTGCTAGGCCCTCTCAGAGTGACTCTAGGCCATCTTGGGCCAAGAGGTTGACAGATAAGATGAAGTCACTTTTTGCATGCAAGCCAAGGGTCGATCTGAGGCTCATGTGGAGTCAAGGAGAGTCGTCGCCCGGCACAACAAGGTCTTGAAGCTCTTTGGCGAGGAGGTGTCTGGGCGGGTCGAGGAGCACATCACTCCCGAGACCGAGTGGATGGAGAAGCAAGGGTTCAAGTGGATTGATTTCGAGGAGGAGGCCGAGGAGTCCATTCCAGTGGAGGAGTCGGACGAAGAGGAGGGACAGTTCTCTGCTTGAGCCACCTCTTGTGTGTTTAGGTGTCCTCTCTGCCTTTTGGCGTCTCGATGCCAAAGGGGGAGAGAGCGTAGGGATTTGGATTTGCGAGTTTGTTTGTTTGCCAGTTGAACTCTTTGCTGCTTTTATCGTGAGAACCTTGATTATCTTATCTCATATGGTGTAAGACATATGCACTCTATCTATCCTAGCTAGCTTGTGTTATTCTGTGCTACCTTCATGCTATGCTAGGTTTATTATCATGTCTTGGTCTCTAAAATATAGGGGGAGTGTTGATCCTAGGTTGTGTGCCATGCAGTCCAAAGCATTCATATATAGTGCACACATCTAGGGGGAGACTCGTCTACATTTTAGAGAAGTGGGGTTTGCCACTGCTTTAAACATATTTTATCTATGTGCAAATCCTGTGTTGTCATCAATACACCAAAAAGGGGGAGATTGTAAGGGCTCATTTATCCCTAAGTGTTTTGGTGATTGATGACAATACTCGTCTTGGACTAATCGTGTGCCTTGAGTCCTCAGATATTTCTTCATTAGGCACAAGGCGATTCGGTGCCCTCGAAGATTAGTGAAGCGGCGTTGTTCTCGTTTCTCTTTGGTGGAGTTGAGTCGTAGGAGAGCCGTACTATTAAGAGGGGTCCGCGTCGGAAAGGTAGGGTGGAATCACACGTACACTTGCCCTCCTTCCTTGCACCTTGGAGCTGTCCATCGTTATCATGGTTGTGCAAAACCGACGATCGCTCTTTGTACTTGCGGTAGTACCGCTGGCGGGACACTGAGTAGTACCGCCCCTCGGTAGCTGTAGTACCGCTGTACCTTAACCTAGTGCCGCCCAGTTGAGTAGTAGGGGCGGATGTAATTTTTACATCCGCCCCTCACGATAATACCGCTCCTTCGGCGCGGTAGTACCGCCGCACTCGCCTAGTGCCGCTCGATGCGGTAGTAGGGCGGATGTAATTTTTACATCCGCGGCACCTGATAGTACCGCTCGCTCTCTGCGGTAGTACTGCATGGGCCCTGATAGTACCGCTCCTTTGGAGCTGTAGTACCGTGGCCCTTCGCTTAGTACCGCTGCGCCATGGTAGTAGGTGCGGATGTAATTTTTACATCCGTGCCTACCATAATAGTAGCGCCTTATGGGCGGTAGTACCGCGTCGGGTTTTTGCACCACCTAATTTGCGAAGTAGGCACGGATGAAATTTATTTCGTCGCGCCCTTCGGCCGTGACCCTCTGCCTTGCGGTAGTACCGCAAGGGGAGCGATAATGCCAGCGTCGTGATAGTACCGCCCCTAGTTCTGGCTTGGTCCGGGCTGTGGAGCTGCCACGGTAGTACCGTGGTCACGCACGGTAGTACCGCGTGTCGTCGCGGTAGTACCGCTCCCCTGGAGCGGTAGTACCGTGAGTCGCGGGCAGAATTAGTGAGTAACGGTTGGATCTTTTCCCCGACTATATAAGGGGTGTCTTCTACCTCTAGTTGACTACCTCTTCCACCTCTAAGCTCCATTGTTGCTCCAAGCTCCATTTTCGCTCGATCTCTCTCCCTAGCCAATCAAACTTGTTGATTTGCTCGGGATTGGGTGACAAGAGCCCGATCTACACTTCCACCAAAGGATATTTGATTCCCCCCACTTATCCCTTGCGGATCTTGTTACTCTTGGGTGTTGAGCACCCTAGGCAGTTGAGGTCACCTCGAAGCCATACTCCATTGTGGTGAAGCTTCGTGGTGGTGTTGTTGTTAGGAGCCTCCGATTGTTGTGGAGATTGCCCCAACCTTGCTTATAAAGGTTGATCGCCGCCTTCAAGGGCACCAATAGTGGAATCACGGCATCTCGCATCGTGTGAGGCGTGAGGAGAATCTACGTGGCCCTAGTGGCTCTCGGGAGCATTGTGCCTCCACACCGCTCTAACGGAGTACTTCCCCTCAAAAGGAAGGAACTCCGGTAACACATCCTCGTCTTCACCGTCTCCACTCTTGGTTATTTCGTGCCTTTACTTTCGCAAGCTTACCTATTGTTGCATCTCTTGCTTGCTTGCTTGCTAGTTGTTATTGCATCATATAGGTTGCTCACTTAGTTGCATATCTAGACAACCTATTTGTTGCAAAGTTTAATTTGGTAAAGAAAAGCTTAAAAATTGTTAGTTGCCTATTCACCCCCCCTCTAGTCAACCATATCGATCCTTTCACCAGTCACTGGTTTAAGTTCTGCATCCTCAGCTCTCTTTAGCAGAGCCGCCTTTTTGGTATCCCAGCCGGCTCGCTCAGCACTGAAATGTTTCTTCAACTTTTCAGCATTTTCCAAAGCGGTTTTCAGTTCTGACTTGGCTTTGGAAGTTTCAGACTGCTGGGACTTGATATTCTGCTGTAGATCATCAACTTGGGATTCTTTCATATTCAGCTCAGCCTGCAATGCACAAGGAAGGGCATTATTTTGGTGTTATTCTTTGAAGTCCCAAGCATAATACAAGTATTTTACTTGGCACTTGGGGGCTAATGCACGTTGCTCTTTTAGGCAAAAGTTCCAATGCCCAGCTTAGCTATGAAGATTAAGCCGGCCCTTGAGGGCTACATGTTTTGATTTGTTCCTACATATGATGATAAGTTCCAGCTTAGCTATGGAGCTTAAGCCGGCCCTTGGGGCCTACATATGAAAATTTTAGCACTTCAGTTTTGAAGTCCCGGCTTAAAACTTTCCAATTTTAAGCCGGCCCTTAGGGGGTTACATGTTACGATTCGGCAGTTACAAATGGCAGTGGTATAGCTAGAAGATCAAAAAGATTATCTAAGTCTATAGTATATTCCATTCTTCTATATTCAGTAGACTTGGCGGCTGATTGATATAAGCTTATAAGAGAAAGACCTTGTTAATGCTTACCTCAAAGCGCTCCTTCATAAGATTGACCAAGCCGGCTTCAAAGTCACAGCTGGTATGAAGGCGGTTCAGATAACTCGCGTGAAGCTCTTGAGCATTGAACTGAGCATAGCTCTCCAAGTCCAATTTCCACTTGCCCTTGTTAGTAGCTGAAAATTCTTCCTTGGCAGTATGTTTGGCCAGCACTGTGGGATTCCTGTAGAGGCCAGATTTTCGCGAAATAAATCCCAGCAAATGACCCCGGTGTCATCACCAACCCCAGGATTACTGTTCGCTGGTGGACACTTCCTTGATACAGAATTCCAAGCAATTACAAGAATTTGAGTACAAGACCACAAAGGTCCGATGAATATAACAAGGCTATCTAGTTGTGGATGATGGAAGCGACTCGTGGATCTTCAACATTGATGGGACTCCATTCCGACAGGAACAGCTGACTCGGATAACTCCTATCTCGCGTGGCTGCTATCTTCGAACCCTAGGTTGTGGGGTGTCTGTCATAATAATCCTCTCCGAATCATGATCTGGCCAATACAATAGCCAGGGACAAGCCAGTGAGTACATTTGAATGTACTCGCAAACATGATGAACAAAAGATATACAAGATGCACATGCTCGTAATGAATTATAGTATATGCCTGTGCTGACTGAAAATTAAAGCATAGTATGACAAGTATTCATACGGTGTGGAAGGATAACTGAACCATGTCAGCAATAAATCAAAGAAAAGAAATGGAACATCGGGCATTGGAATGCCCGAAGAATTCCAAGAAAATGCCAAGCGGGTGTCTAAATGCGACGCCTCGAGAGGTCTTGAAAAGAAATGCCAAACGGGTGTCTAAAAGCGATGCCTCGAGAGGTCTTGAAAAGAAATGCCAAACGGGTGTCTGAAAGGAGAATCGGGCGAGACAGGACCGCCCGAGAATCCAAGCGATGCCACGAGAGGTCTTGAAAAGAAATGCCTAACGGGTTTCTAACAGGAGAATCAGGCGAGATAGGACCGCACGAGAATCCAAGCGACGCCACGAGAGGTCTTGAAAAGAAAACTGAATGCCCGGGGTAGTCTAGCCAGCCCCTGAGACACTCAGAAAATGAAGTACAGGAAATGGGTTAGTCCACAATAATATTCTAGCAGCAGGAATATTCTCAACAACATTAACCATGATAATAAAAATATTCATGACAGCATTAGTGATGACAATCATATCCTGCAAAAAAGAATCATGCTCAGCTTAATCATTTCCTCCAGAGACTGACACTAAGACTGACACTTGACCAACCCAGATTGTAGTCCTTAACCATGGACACGACTATTCGAATAGATATAACTCTGTAGAGGTTGTGCTCTTTACCCACAAGTAAGGATTTCTTTAGTCACCCCATTATGTTGACTAATTCCGATTATGGTCTTTGGGCTGAAAATACACATGACCAGCACACACCATATTAACTCTCCGGATGCCAAGAATCACCCAAAGCATCGTTCAAGAAAAACTCTAAGACGGGGAGACCGTCATCTCGAATAACATGGGACCCGTATTTCATAACGCGTGGATTACAAGGGGTGCCTCCCTCTCGGCCCAGCCAGATACACCCATGCCCCCTGACCAGATGACATGCCTACCAGAGGCCTCTGATATCTTTCACCATGGCCTCTCTGTACAGTGTGTGCACGGAAAGGGGTAAACAACTTACCGAACCATACCCTGCCTGTGGCAGGGACGAGTGGTAGCACGAAACAAGTATGGGGGTTGCTGGAACAAGACTCGATCTATGGTCAACTCAGGAGGTTTACATTTTCCTGCAGTGGTTAGCACAATATAATTCCTTGGTAGTACCCAACTGGGTCACCACCTGGTATGTCCCAACATACCCTCATTTATCATTCTCGTCACAACGAGATTTCAGTCTCATGGTCACTTTTCTCGTGACTGTTATCTCCCTGCAGATTAGTCTGGACCAACATAAGTATGTGTGGCATGTGGGAAATAACCTTACTCACTTATACTACATGTTTAAATGAGGACAACAACATATCAATGGAGCATGCATGCAAAAATGGCCATATGCAAGTTTTATTTGAATTCAACATAGTCATGATCCAATATTTTGCGCAAAGAATCGGCCATGCATTCACCATATCGAGTGTTCAAGATGCTTGCCTTGAGCATGCAAAAAGATTGGTTGCACTCCAATACTTTGAAATTTTTATCTTCCCTCCATTTTCCTATTTTCAAAAATATTACAATTACCACATAATTCCAAAACAGTACCAAAAAGTGTTTCATAAATTTTTGAAATAAATACTAAAATAAACTAGATGAAAAATGAGGGATGTCAGAAAAAGAATCAAGTCATTTAGAGTTGTGGTTTAAAAACTAGAGGCAGTCAAAGTCGTGGTCAAATTTGTTTTTAAATAAAACATAAAAAGAGAACGGATCAACTGGAATACGCTTTACCTATAGAGAAAGCGTATCCTCTGAAAACACGCGTTTGGACTAAATAGAAAAGAAGAGAAGTCTGACGGTTGTGTCCCATCCATCAGGTTCAAACTTGGGCATGCTTCGCGCCGAAACAGAGAAGGAAGGGGAGGTCACTGGCGGCGATTGACGGTGTATTAGGAGATGGCGATGGTGCAGGCGTGCTCAGGGTGATTGAGGGAGTCCTGGACTAGGGGGTGTCTAGATAGCCGGACTATCATCATCGGCCGGACTCCAAGACTATGAAGATACAAGATTGAAGACTTCGTCCCGTGTCTGGATGGGACTTTCCTTGGCGTGGAAGGCAAGCTTGGCAATACGGATATGTAGATCTCCTACCATTGTAACCGACTCTGTGTAACCCTAGCCCTCTCCGGTGTCTATATAAACCGGAGGGTTTTAGTCCGTAGGACGAACAACCATTACAATAATCATACCATAGGCTAGCTTCTAGGGTTTCGCCTCCTTGATCTCGTGGTAGATCCACTCTTGTACTACCCATATCATCAATATTAATCAAGCAGGAGTAGGGTTTTACCTCCATTGAGAGGGCGAACACAGGTAAAAACATCGTGTCCCTTGTCTCCTGTTACCATCCGCCTAGACGCACAGTTCGGGACCCCCTACCCGAGATCCGCCGGTTTTGACACCGACAATGGTGCTTTCATTGAGAGTTCCTCTATGTCGTCACTGGTAGGCTTGATGGCTCCTTCGATCATCAACAACGACGCAGTCCAGGGTGAGACCTTTCTCCCCGGACAGATCTTCGTATTCGGCGGCTTTGCACTGCAGGCCAATTCGTTTGGCCATCTGGAGCAGATCGAAACTTACGCCCCTGGCCATCAGGTCAGATTTGGAAGTCTAAACTTCACGGCTGACATCCGCAGAGACTTAATCTTCGACGGATCCGAGCCATAGCCAAGCGCGCCGCACTGTCATGATGGGCATGATTTAGCTCTGCTGCCGGACAGTGCCCTGGAGGCCGCACATGAGTCCGCTCCGACACATAATTCAGAGCCGACCGCGCAGATCGAGGATGGGTGGCTAGACACCACCTCGGGGGCTGCAACTCCTACGGCGATGGAGCCGAATACCTACCTTGTCCCTTGTGAAGCTCGTGACTCCGAGGTGCCAGACTCCTTGCCGGACTCCGAACCTCGTGCGCCCCTACCAATCGAATCCGACTGGGCACCGATCATGGAGTTCACCGCCGCGGACATCTTTTCGGCTTTTCGCCTTTCGGCGATATTCTGAATTTGCTAAAGTATCTCTCGTTGTCAGGAGAGCCCTGGCCGAACTGCGGTTAGGACGGTTGGGATGCGGACGACGAAGAAATTCAAAGCCCACCCACCACCCACTTTGTAGCCAGCATCGGCGATCTAACCGACACGCTAGACTCGACTCGAAGACATCGATGGTATGGACGGCGATCTGGGAGGCGACCAGAACCAGCGCCACGGGCCTGGAAGACCACCTCGTCATACGACATATACATGGTGGACATCCCAAAGGATGGGAATGGCGAAGAAGCGATGAGGCAGATTCCTCCAAGAAACAGCCCAAGCGCCCGGCGTCGTGGCGCCGCTCTAAATCCGCCACAACAAGAATGGAGATTCGGCACCGGGATAATAACACCCCGAGAGTGTCAAGACAACCCCCCAAAGCAAGATTCAGCATAGGAGGGCGGAGAAGCCAGCCCCACGAGAGAGCGGGGCGAAGAGGTAGAGGGCGATAATTACATGCCTCCCTCGGAGAGAAGGCAAGCCTCAACGACAGCAATTTGTCGTGCCCGAGGATCCCGTCGAACAAGGCGTTTTAAAAGCAGGCTAATGGCCATGGCGAACAGCCTAAAGAAAAGCAGCAACACTTAGAGCTGATCAAGATCTGCTAGCCGACAGATGGACTGAAGTCCTCGCGGCCGAAGAGCATGAACTCGAGCGCCTCCAAAAGCTACCCCAAACGCAAGTTGCTCCCCCGATTAGAGGAGGAGGCATATAGACCTTCATCACCAGCGCACAATACGGCAGACCGACCACCTCGTGGCCGCGACAGAGAGGCCTCTAGGCCCTCCACGTAACGTGCACTGCACCGCCGAAAAGTCTGAAGCCATGGGGGAATGCGCTGGACTTGCGAGACATATTGGAGGACAAGGCAAGACAATCAAGATCGATCTATGGATCATGCGGGCGCCCCACGATGCGCGATGAATACCATCGCATCGGATACAGCAACTCCGGCCGGGCCGAACACAGTAGACAAAGCTCGCTTGAGCTACGTCGTGATATAGCCCAATATAGAGGCGCCGCACACCCACTATGCTTCACAAATGAAGTAATGGATCATCAAATCCCTGAAGGGTTTAAACCCGTGAACATTGAATCCTATGGCTGTGAGACCCCGCGGTTTGGATCGAAGACTATCTCCTTCATATCCACATGGCCCGCGGTGATGATCTTCACGCCATCAAATATCTCCCTCAAGCTTAAAGGACCAGCTCGGCATTGGCTTAACAGCTTGCGGCCAGAGTCAATTGGGTGTTGGGAGGACACGGAAGCCGCATTCCTTGACAACTTCCAGGGCACATATGTGCGACCACCAGACGCCGATGACCTAAGCCACATAATTCAGCAGCCAGACGAATCGGCCAGACAGTTCTAGACACGGTTCTTAACAAAGAAAAACCAAATCGTTGACTGTCCGGATGCAGAGGCCCTCGCAGCCTTCAAACATAACATCCGCGACGAGTGGCTAGCCCGGCACCTAGGCAGGAAAAGCCGAAATCCATGGCAGCCCTCACATCACTCATGACCCGCTTCTGCGCGGGAGAGGACAACTGGCTAGCTCGCAGTAACAACCTCAGCAAAAATTCTGGCAGTCCGGATACCAAGGACCGCAATGGCAGGTCATGTCGAAACAAAACGAACGCCGCGTTAACGGCGATAACACTGAGGATACGGCAGTCAATGCCGGATTCAAAGGCTCTAAACCCGGTCAGCCGAAAAAGCCATTCAAAAGAACTACTCCGGGCCCATCCAATTTGGACCGAATACTCGACTGCTCTTGCCAGATACATGGCACCCGAAGCTTGACTAATCACACCAACAGGATTGTTGGGTATTTATGAGCGAGCAAGTTAATTGCGAAAACAATGACAAGGGCTGCATAGCGATGACGAGGAAGAGACCCAGCCGCCGAATAATAGAGGACATAAAGGTTTTCCCCCACAAGTGCAGACGGTGAACATGATATACGCAACTCACATACCCAAGAGGGAGCGGAAGTGCACTCGAGGGGCGATATCTGTGATGGAGCCAGCCGCCCCAAAGTTCAACCCATGGTCCTCTGCCCGATCACTTTTGATTGAAGGACCACCCACCGATATCCGCCATGGCGGATTCGCGCGATGGTTTTAGACCCAATCGTCGATGGATTTCACCTCACTAGAGTCCGATGGATGGTGGCATCGGCTGAACCTGCTTTATCGGGATACACGATTGCACAAGATGGGCATAGACCCTCAAGGATTAAACCCACAAAGACGACCGCAAAGGCGTCATACCGTGTAGAGGCCAATTATGCGAGCTCGATTACTCGAAGTGGTCTTGGATCCCGGATAACTTCCGGCGAAGTTAATCTTGATATAGTCCCGTTCTGCAGCGGCTATCATGCTCTGCTCGGACGAACCGCGTTTGCAAAGTTCAACGCGGTGCCGCACTACGCATACCTCAAGCTCAAGATGTCAGGCCCTCGAGGAGTCATCACGGTCAGCGGAAACATCAACGCTCCCTCCGAGCGGAGGAACACACAGCGGCTCTCATGCGCGAAATGCAGAGCAACCTCTTAAGGCAATTTTCGAGTTCGGCCGTTAAGCGACCGGACACGGCCAAACGCGCCCGGAGTAATCTACAACAAGACCACCTGGCACGTTCCGAGCACGCGTAGCAATGCGGCCCCAACCCCAGCCCTTGCATAATTGCAAAACTAGTCCCGCGTACATCATTGCGCTCTAGAGATACCATGGGCATCGGGGGAGGGGCACGACCACGACAGGCCCAGAGTGCGGCGCAACCACACCAGGGGCTCCCAAGTGTGTCGCTCTTTTTCTTTTTTCTTTTTTTCTTACCCACAGGACTCCATTCATGTAACATCCCAAATTTTCAATTTGGAATGTTATAAGATCATCATGCATATCATATTTTCTTGCATTTGTTGATCCTAGAAATTTCACGCAACTCAAGGACCCTCGGAGAGAGTTGGAGGTTTCAAAATTTTCATATTTGAGTTCTCTCAAATTATGAAAAGAGGATCATTTTATTTTATTTATTTTATCTTCGCATATTTTTCCAATATCAAAAATAAGAGAGGGAATAATATGACTTTCCCAAAATTTAGGAAAAATGAAGATTTAATAAATAAATCAAATTTTGGATTTTCTCAGAGTTTATTTGCCTTAGGGAAAAATGCGTGTTTTCAAAAATGCATTTTAGGCCCCAGGTAAAAGTTCATTTTGTTCGACTCATTTTTAGGAGTCGGGGAAAATTTACTTTATTAGTTTTGGAGTCCGGTAGATTTTCTTTTCTGTATTTTTTTCATGTGAAACCCATTT
Source organism: Aegilops speltoides (assembly GCA_021437245.1). Lineage (NCBI taxonomy): Eukaryota > Viridiplantae > Streptophyta > Magnoliopsida > Poales > Poaceae > Aegilops > Aegilops speltoides. The sequence goes on from CM038145.1 coordinate 219,190,640, forward strand.
AAAAAATCCGCGCCCAGTCAAGACGCTTGTAGGCCAGGTCATTGGCCAGCCAGGAGCCAGTGTCAGCCATTTGTTTCCTAGTAGGACTTGGACCCCGTTTCGTTTATTCCGTTTTTGTTTCTAGGATTCCTATTCCTAGATCCCTCCTCCAAGCAAGACCCTCCCCTCCCCAATATAAATACCCCCACACCCCCCTCTAAACCCACAAC